>JAWQEG010000249.1:6367500-7567500 GCA_033782935.1 Petrolisthes cinctipes | reverse complement strand
GTCCTGAAGGAGGAAGTGGAAGCCCAGCCCCCCAAATCCCTGACCCTCTCCACCGAGTGAGTCCTGAGGAAGGCGAGGGAGGCGGCCACGCCCCTAACGCTGTGAGCCCTCGGGGCGTGTCCGGGATCCCCGTTCTCTATCACTCGGCAGAGAAGGCGAGCGATTGACCTAGGGAAGAGAGGGTTACCGGACCTAGAGTTGTAGAAGAGGTGGTCCGGAGAAGCCCTTCTCGTCGCCTCCACGTATGCTACAAAGGCGTGGACTGGGCAGAGGGGGTGGAAATTTCCATCCCTCAGGAACGAGGGTACTGCGAGAGGGCCAATTCTGTCGTCAGCCTGCTCATTCTTAGCTAGAAAAGCAGGAGAGGGGGAAATGGTTAAGGAAGTAAGGTTAGGGGTTACTGAAGAAAAGGCTGTGTGACGGGTCAGGGCTGCCAACTGAGAAGCCCTGTAACCTGTAGCTAAGGCGAGCAGGAAGAGAGCTTTCTGGAGGAGGTGACAAACCTCCAGAGGGACCCCCTCGAAGGTCAGGTAGGAAAGGACGCGGTGAAGGGACCAGGAGGGTGTCTGGGCCCGGTGAGGTGCGGTCCCCGCCCGAATCCCCATCCTCAGGAGAGAGAGAGGCCTCTCCGAAACCTTAATGTTAAAACCCAGGAGGAGGGGATCAGACAGGGCTGCGTGATGCGCAAGCACCGTCGCCGGGGCCCTGTTGGTGGAATCGGCGAGCCACGTGAGGAATTCCAGGACTGTGTCCTCCGAGATGACCCTGGAGGGGTGTCTTCGCAAGAAGTCCTGGAATCTTTTCCAGCACGATTCGTATTGTCGCACCGACGACTGACGATGAGCCCTCAACATCTTGTCCACTGTCTCCTTAGTGAACCTTTTGCTGAGGACTCCCCGTAGAAACTCCAAGCGTGTAGTTTCAGTGACGCTTGGAGTGGTGCAGACAGGGTGCTGGAGAGGCACGCCGATCCCAACTGAAGGGGATGAGGGCACCACCGGGACAACTCTCCGAACCACGGCTGTGCTGGCCAGAGGGGGGCTATGAGGAGAACCCTCCCCCTGAACGTGCGCAGCTTGAGGATCGCCTTCAGGAGGACTGAAGTGGCTGGGGGTGGGAAGAGGTAGAGATGCCCCCACCTGTTCCAGTCCTCCGTGAAGGCGTCCGGGCCTCCCGCCTCTGTTCTGGATGAGAATGTCAGGAACAGAGGGAGTAGGGCCGTGGATGGGGAGGCGAATAGGTCCACCTCCGGTGTCCCGTAGCGAAGGCAGAGAGACTCGAACACAAGGGGACGCAGTTGCCACTCGACTGACGTCCCCCTGAACCTGGATAGGGCGTCCGCCCAATCGTTCTCCCGCCCTGGCACGTAGCGGGCCGAGAGGTGAATGTCCCTCTTGGCCGCTATTGCGAAAATCTGTTCTGACAGGGACAGGAGAATTTCCGACCGTGCGGTGCCCTGTTTCTGTAGGCACTGCACGGCCGCAACGTTGTCCATATCGAAGCGGACGCCTATCCTGGCAAACTGAGGGTGTCTGTTGAGCCATTCCTTCGCTACCATCAACTCCCGGGCGTTGATGTGCAGTAGCCTTTCCCCTTCCTTCCATCCCCCACAACGTTGATGTCCCAGGCAAGACTGGTATCCCCAGCCTACGTCCGATGCGTCTGTCGCCACCATGATCCCCGGGGGAGGGAACACCCAGGGGACCCGCTGACGCAGGGCACCGGGACGTAGCCAGGGGCGAAGGAGGCGGTGGAGAGAGGGGGACACTTGCCTGGGAAGGTCCCTGTGTGCGGGGGACAGGTGGAGGTTTACCTCCCGCGTCAGCCTCCTGTGTTTCAATCGTCCCAGGGGCATTGCAGGGGCCGCGAAATTTAGGGACCCGAGCAATGATTCCCACTGGCGGCGAGAGAAAGTACGGGAAAAATGCGCCTGGCGGACGTGGCGGAGGGTCCGGCGGGCGTTGTCTGGAGCGAGAGAGAGGGTGGCCGAAAGAGAGTCCCACTCTATTCCTAGCCAACACAGCTTGCGAGTGGGGGTGAGAGAGGACTTGGGGATGTTCAACAGGAACC
Organism: Petrolisthes cinctipes; assembly: GCA_033782935.1. Classification (NCBI taxonomy): domain Eukaryota; kingdom Metazoa; phylum Arthropoda; class Malacostraca; order Decapoda; family Porcellanidae; genus Petrolisthes; species Petrolisthes cinctipes. Next base: position 7,565,430 of record JAWQEG010000249.1, on the reverse strand, counting down.
CCATTTCCTCTAGCACTCCCCTCGCTACCCGGACGTTGTTTGCTACCTGCTCCTTGGAAGGGGCGTGAAGCAACCAATCGTCCAGGTACATGAGGGTGGGAACACCCGCCTCTGCCAGACGGGATGCCACCACCCTCACGAGTTTTGTGAAGACTCGCGGAGCTAGAGAAAGACCGAAAGGGAGCCTGGTAAACTGGAACGTCTCGGTCCCCACCTGGAAGGCCAGAAAACGGCGAAACCTGGGGTGGATCGGGACGTGCCAGTACGCATCCTTGAGATCCAGGGATGCTAACCAGTCTCCCTTCCTCAGAACTGTGCGGACCTGAGCAACCGAAACCATCCTGAAATGTAATGTTTTCACGAATTTGTTTAGCTTGCTCAGGTCCATCACCAATCTCGTTTTTCCCTGGTCCTTTTTGGGGACCGTGAATAAACGAGAAAGAAAGACCCTTCCCGTCGCCCGCTCCACTACCCCTTTTTCCCGCATTTCTAACACATGCGGGACGACCGAAAGTGACACTTTGGTTGAGGCAGGAGGTAGACGTAGTGGCTGTAACGGGAAGAGACAGGTGTCAGTGAGAGTACCGTTAATCCTAATCCCCCGGGGCCCGAGGGACCCGGGGTGGTTGGAGGGTAAATGACGGGAGAGGCAGAGATTTTGACCGCAAGGGAAAATCTGATTTTGACCTAACGGTAACCCAAGGACGGGATTAGGCATAATTCATATGTCAGAATAGGAAAGATGACAGTTACTCACCGGAACAGTAATCCAGGGCCATGACAGGCCCTGGCGAATTATCCTTGCTGCCCAGCCGTGGGCGGGCCAGGCTGCTGACCACCCTGTGAGGCAGCCCAGAGTGGGACCCTCAAGTGGAGCGGTCCTTCTGGGAGGGGTGGTTGAAGGAGGACTTGGGCTTGGAGTAGGACTTGGAGCCCTGTCCCCTTCCCCGAAACGGCTGCTGGCCCCTCTGGGAGGGCCTGTTGTGTGCTCTCGGGGGAGTGGGATAGGAGGGCCTCGGTAGCCTGGAGGGCTGGGAGGGCCTCCGGGGCTGGTAGGCTGGTCTGGATGGCTGTGGGGCACGTGGCCTACGGACAAACAGAATGATTAGGAACCAAAGTAGACCCGAAAATCCTTTCATTTCACCCCCGTGACAACTCGGGTAAGACGAACACGAGAGGTACTTACTTGGAGGTGGAGGGTTTTGGTAAATTGATTACCGCTGGGAGGGAGGCGAAGATTGTGTCTGTCGCTGGTTGGTCAAAGAGGGCAGGGGACAAGGGGGCAGCTCGCACCACTCCCCTCTGTGCCATCTCCGGCGCAGATTTAGCCGCCGCCTGGCGGGCTGCCAGTCTCGCCTCGGCGAAAGCCTTCGCCTCCTCCCGCATGAAGTGGGTCGCCATCGCCGCCACGCCCTCCATCACGGTGGCCATGGAAGAGAGGGTGTCACTGTAAGGGGTAAACAAGGAAAAAACCGAGCGAACCCGGGGATAAGTACCCGGGAGTAACAGAGAGACCCTCTACCCAGTATCCCTAATAAACATGACACACGAGTAAGGTACTCACGCTAGCTGTACACCCGACATCTCGTGGTAGGAGTTGGTCAGGGCGTTGAGGCAGTCCCTTATCAATGAGGCGGCTGCCCCCGTGGAGATGGTGTGGGCCAACTCTAGACGGGTAGCAGACTCCGCCTGTCGCAACTTACCATCGGGCTCCTTCAGCTGATAGGGGACCGGGGGCTCCTTCTCCGTCTTCCACAGGCACTCCCTCAAGCCCGGGGGGGCCCGGGAATGAGGGAGGATGACGGGGAAAGACGGAGGAGGGGGCTTCCTGGGCGCGTTGTTTCTCTGGTGGTCCAGGGACTTAAGGAGAAGGGCTGGAATGTCCAGGTCCCCTTCGCCCTTATCCCCCGGGAAGTACGCGTCCGGGGAAAGGAGGAGCGCCGTGTTACCGTGGGAGCGGTCAATCCTCCAAGCCCCGGACAAGTGTAGCTGGCTGTACTCCACCAGAAAACCCATCGCGTCCAGGGTCGCCGCAGAGGACACCCTTGATGAAGTGGGTACGGGCGCTGAGATAGGACGGACCTTGTAGAAAGGAATAGCCTCGCCCTTCTCATCCGCCCCCCACTTCACCAGGACGTCATCCCTCCGGATCCACACGTCTGGTTGAGCCGTGTCCGGAGACCAAGCCACCAGTCTGCCCTCCTCCGAAGAGTGGGTCCAGGTAGGAGGGAGAAGAGACCAAGAGTAGGGAAGGTATCCGTCTCCCGAAGGAGGGGGTGACGGGGACGGAGGTGCGGAGGTAACCAACTCCTCAGCTACGTCCCCCGACTGAGACTCGAGTCCCGGGGAAACGGGAGGCACGAAAAGGACTCCCCCATCCCCGGGAGGACTCGCGCCCTCGACGGGAGCAGTAGCGGGAGGCGGGGGAAAAAGAGCGGGTTCCGTAGCGACAGCCGGAGGCTGCGCGACGGACGCCCCAGGAAAAGTGTGAGGAATAAGGGCGTGGAAGATTTTAACTATCTTCCTCGACGAGGGGCTGTCCCCCCCCCGCTTACCCTTGCGGGATTTGCAGGTGGGCAAAGGAGAGCTCCCCGACGACGAAGAAGAGGAAGAGGACGACGAAGAAGAGGAGGAAGGAGAACGGCGACGAGCACGGGACTTCCTGGAGTGGCGGGACCTCTTAGCTGAACGCTTGCGTCCTCTAGAGAGGCCTGAGGAGCCAGCTCTAGCAGGAGGCGAAGCTGGGGGTTCCCTGCTGGGCCCTTGTACCGGTGAGGTAGTCGGGAGAACCAGCGCGACAGACTCGCTCGTTTCCCGGGGGGCTAAGCCCCGAGAAGGAGTCGTAGTACCGTCTAGGGAAGGAGGCTCAATCTCTCGGGCCTCAGGAGGTTCTAGCCCCTGAGACTCCGAGAGACAGGAAGAAGGGTAACGAGTCCTGAATAAACCCAGGTCCGCTCCCAAAATCGGGTCCACCCACGCCAAAGAAGAACCGTCTCGTTTGTGGGCCATTCTCCTAGCCCTCGTCCACGCCATACGAAGAGAAGCAAGGGCGGGGAGCTTGGAGCGGGCAGAAGGGGAGGTAACCCGACACAACTCAGCCCAGGAGCGGCACACACCACACGCCAAAGGGTCGTAACCCAAGGGAGTGAAGCAGGGTGCGTGAGGCGAACAGTGCAGGTGTCCGTCAGGCGAGACCCGCACGGTACATCCTGAAGCAGCACAAAGGGCACGAGTAGGCTGAGGGAGAAAAGAATACACAAACATGGGTTAACACGTGCAAACACTGGAACACAGAAGACACGAAACCCATCCTCCCCGAAGGAAAGAAGCGCGGGACACGCCCGCTGTACCCGGGGACCAGGACACGATCCCCCACACTCGCGCACCCGCCCAGGGAAAAACCCCGTAAAACCAAAACAGCCCGCCACATGGAGCGGGTAAAAAAGGGCCCCCCGGACAGAAGGATCCAGAAGGAGGGGGAGGAGGGGACCCGGTAGCCTGAGAAGAAACACTCCAGGCTAAAAATAATGGAAAAACCCCAAAAAATAAAATAAAAAAGCCCCCCCCTGGGAGAGGAAGAGAGAACCAGGGCACAATTCTCACTCCCCTTTACCGAGAGGGGACACATAATAATCGGGGAAGGCAAGAGGAAGGGCTGCAAAGACCCCATGTGCTCACCACGTGGGGCGGAGAAGTCCCACGTGGCGCCCACTAACCTCGCTAAAAACCCCAGAAACCCCGATAAAATACACACGAAGCATGTACTAGTGGCAGGAGGAAAGGTGAAAGGGGGGGGAAAGACGGAGAAAAACTCCGAACAAAGGGGCTGAAAAGCCCCCCTTCGCTAAGGAAAAGAGAACTCAGTCCTAACGAAGAAAAAAACCCCATAAACACCTAAAACCCTCCTAGAATACACACACGATACATCTGCAAAGCAGGCTAGCCACTAGAACACAAAAGAAACAATAGCAGGAACACGTGACACAATACCATAGCGTAGCAGCGAGGAGCGTAGATGTTGACTGAGACGTGTTCCGCGACAGAGTGGGCGAGCGGTATTCAGCGGAGGAGGGGCTTAATACCTCACCGCGCCACCACCAGGTGGCTCCACTATCAGTACAGCGCCAGATTTGAATTTTATTTACTTCTGATGAATGTCACGGAATTGACCCTTCCAACCCAGATTATGCCTATACGGGGCCTGGGCTTGTGAAGGGGCGTATTCTATAGCAATCCAGCTGTGCTGGTTTCACTATACCAATAATTTGTCATTTCCGCGCATGACGTAGGTGGACGTGAGAGAGGTGGGTTCATCCCAGATATGGCCATCAGTCCACTACTGACAGCCAAGCTCTTCAGTGCTCAGGAGTCTCCCGTTTTCTGTTGTCCTGCTGCCCATTTTGGTGCCGAGAAAATTGATTTCTATAATGCCTTCGCATTGTGCAGTGCATGGGTATAGAACGAACAGATATAAAGGAAGTGACATTAATCATCACAAAATTTCCCAGAGATGAGAAACAACAAAGAGAGTGGATCAAGTTTTGCAGAAAAAAAGACTATTTTAACCCATTAATTAAATTCTTTCATATGCAATCGTCACTTTTAAGCATCTGCATATGAAAGGAACCTCAAATATGAGTTGCTTGGATTTCTAAGGAGAAATAATTAATTTAGTAAAGCTACCATATTAAGTAGTAAAATATTTTGATAAATGCAGAATGCTAAAAATTTTATATTAAGAATTTTAAATAGAGCCATTAGAAACAAAATGAAACAAAACTTGTTACTAAGGAGCACAAGGATGTTGATGTAAATGTTAATGTAATGTTATGATAAACTAATAAAAGTAAATAGAGTGTATTTAAAAAATTATTGAACTTTCAAAGACATAATAATAATTGTAGTCTATATATAGTTTACCATGTAGTATTCGTTTCACATTTCACTCGTTTTCTTTTTCACACACACACACACACAAACACACACACACCTCAGTGACGTCAGGGGAAGTTGGTGGGAGTAGTGGGGGGTTAGACTAATCTGCGCGTGAGCTGACCCTGTATTCTATGGACCCTGGGCTACAGAGTAGATAAGCTCCGTTTGTTTTGATTTGTATCAGAGTCGTTTGTTTTCAACAAAAAACAAGCATGACTTCTGTTTTTCATACGAAACGGATCCACAGCGATGGCTCACTTCGCTACCACATGCTCCTTCTACTGCCCGGTCCTGGAGTGATATTACTTGTAATATCACACAATAAACTACTGTACTGTGTACCCTGTGAGTTTGAGCACCTTTTAACAACTAGTAACAGCTATTCTTGTTACAATATTATATTTTAATGGGTGTTTTTATGGTAAGGGTTCTTCATTATTATCACAAAGGTTAATTCAAGGTGGTTCACGAATAACATTGATATATTAATTGGGGTAAAATGTTGAGGTGCTGATAATTACCCTTTGTTATTTATTTCCTTATTTATTATTACTTGTGGGGTAAAAAGTTTAAAAGAAGAGATGCGGATAATTACTCTGTTATTTATCTCTTTATATATTATTATTTTCTCAGTAATTATCTAGTATATTGTTGTTTTCTATTACAATGTTTCTTACCTTCTTTACCCACTAAGGCCCTGTTCACACCGAGGCCGGAACCAGACACATTCCTATATCAAAAGTCAGACGACGTACGATATGCGACGCAAGGTGTCCAATGCAAATCCCCCGCCAATAAAGTAGTTGCAACACTACTACAAAACTGCAGTAAACTAGATAAATACCCTTTTCTCTTTACTTAAAATTATTATTATTATACTCCTTGTTGATAATATTGTCCCATACATACATAAACAATATTCACTGATAGAATTACAAGCATCTTATGGATATCAATCATGCTTTCTAATATGTCTTGGGTTTTGTTTGGAAGAAGGAAGTAAACATAGGAATGATAGATGCCAACTTTTGTATGAATGGTGTAATAAAGTTGAAAGAAGTAATTAAATGGGTGTGGTTTTGAAGGTACCGTCACACATCCATACCAAATACTGTTACCGTTGAGATTAGAGACAATACACGTACAGATCTCCTTATCTGCTCTAGTTTTCGTCCAGAATTATTTCTTGATTCTCTCAGCAGCATTCCCAACCAGATATACTCTATGTAAAGTAAGTTCCATTTACCAGAATTCCGGTTAGTAGAAAGGGCTAAATCAAAATAATAGAGTATTTTCATATGATGATCTCTCTTTGGAAATGTAACATGCAATACCGCAGTGCCGTGTCAATGTTGACGTTGGCGACAATGGAGCGCCACATCCTTCTATCTTCTGTCAGTCTGACCACCTCTTCTATCCTCTCATACCCTGTCACTTCCTTGATTCCGTCCATATATTTCATCCTCTGTCTTCATCGAGCTCTTCTTCCTTCCACGAATCCCAGCAGGACATTCCTCTCCAAACCGTTAGCCCTCAACATGTGACCAAGATATCCCAGCTGTCTCCTCCTCACTGTGGTCATCAGTTCTCTTGCTGATCCGGCCATTTGCCACACCTCCTGGTTTGTTCTTCTTGCCTCCCACGGTATCCTCCTCCTCCTCCTGACAAACCACATCTCTGTCGCCTCCAGTCTCCTCCTCATATCTCGACTGATATTCCAATTCTCACATCCATATAACATTATAGACCATACATAGCTTTTCAACATTCTTAGCCGGACCTCCATACTGAGACTCATGTTAGTTAATATTGTTCTCATTTTACCAAAATTAGCTTTCCCCATTGCTATCCTTGCCTTTATTTCCGCATCACATCTTCCATCTTCACTAACCAGACTCCCCAAATACCTGAATGAGTTGACTTGCTTCACTGTCTCTCCATTGATGTTCACCCTCACTCTCAGTTGTCCTGTCCGTTTGGTTACTCCCATCACTTCTGTTTTCGCAATATTGATCTTCAGTCCAATTCTACTGCATTCCACATCGAACCTATCTACAAGACTCTGCAAAGGGCTAAATAAAAATAATAGAGTATTTTCATATGATGATCTCTCTTTGGAAATGTAACATACAATATATATGTCAATTACACTGTATGGGCAATATAGTTAAACGAATACAAAAAACAAAATTCAAAGAAAGTCTATTCTATAAAATTACCACTACAACAGTATAGTAGGGTCTAGTGACCTTAAGGAATATGTTTAGGCCTACATACTACAGAGAACAAAACTAAAGACACAGGTACAACACAGTCTCATCTTTACCACAGTACACACACAACACAATGAATATAAATTTCCATGTAAACTTCTGTATTCACAGTGCAGACTAAACCAAGGTGCCAATTGTACTGAGCCACTTAAGGTGATAATTCTTTTTTGGTACATTGGAGTGCCATGATTCCTCCAAAGTATGCTAGGAAACAGGACCAGAAGAGCAAAAATAATAGTGTTCTGTTGCTTGGAATAGTTTGGAGGATTCGGTTGCTCCAGATTTACCAACACAGAACTTCCCCCTTAACTATGATAGAATTAATTCTAATTTATTTTTAGGTATCCCTGACTTATGGCCAGAAAATGATCATAGGATCATCTGCTATCTATGTAGTCAAGTGCTGGGGTAAACAACATCCAGGGTTGTCATGGAATCCAGAGTGTAAAGTCTTCCCTCATACTGTACTCATATTAACACTAAGCCACAAAGAACTAAACCATGATGGCTGGATATTACTACATAAAGTCTGTAACGGCTGGCTCAGTTCACTCTCATTCAAACAAAAACACTATTGAACGAAAGCGAGAGAAGCAACCACTGGAAGGAAGATCCGGAGGAAATATGAGGCCAGGAAGAGGTAAGAAAAGGCACAGGAAGGGGGAAGAGAGGAAGAGGTAAGCGGAGGGACAGAAAGTTGGAGGGAGAGGAAGAGGTAAGAGGAGGGTCAGGAAGGGGGAAGGGAGAGGAAGAGGTAAGAAGAGGGACAGGAAGGGGGAAGGGAGGGACAAGAAGAGAGAAGGGAGGGAGAGGAAGGGGAAAAGAGGAGAAAGATGAGGCTTAAATCCTCAACAACCAAACAAACAGTCTACATAGTAAAACACAATTACAAATTAAATATCTTCAAAATATTGTGAAATATTCTAAAATATCATAATATAATTTCTCAACACATGAGTTACCCCACAGGATTACCTTAAGTTGGGACCAAGTATGTCTCCCCGCAGAGTCAATTTATCTTTAATAACCTATAACCTAGTCAGTGCCATATATATATGAGGATATGCAGTAACAGTGAATATTAGAACACTGTAGTAGCCTTGGTTGTTGTTGTTGTTGTAGTTCCCCAGACTGTCTGGCCGAGCAGTCCCGAGTCTGGTTGACAAAAGCCGTGCAGATGCTCGGGCTCCCAAATGGGAGTCAGAGTGATAGTGAGATCTGTTTCTTCGAAGGCAACAGATGAGGGGACTGCTGGCTCACAGGGGTGTACCCCCGAGCCAACATTCCCACTGTCTGTAGTCTTCCTTGTTGTGCCAACCATTTGGGCGATCTTGTCAGCTACCCAGAAGGAATGAGAAATAGTAAGAGACAGAAAGAACAGGCCAGGGTGTGGTAGAGGATGCCAAATTCCTCATTTCTGGATAGAACCAGCCCTCACCAGTGGGAAGGGGTAATAGAGAGGTGGGACCGCAAGTACGAAGGAAAGAGAAGGAACGGAGGGATAGTTGAAGAACTGAAAAGGATTGGCTGGGGCCGAAGGGATGGCAAAACCCTTAAAGTACTGCCCACGTCACCGCAGGCAATACTTCCCTTACGTGGAGTAGCCTTGGTTTTCAGTTTTGGTCTATACAGTATCACTATTCCAATAGGTCATGCAGGAGTCACAGTGAGTGCAGTAGTTGCTGAATTTCATCTTGTTGATTTATTAGTTTCTATAATATATTTATCTTTATAACTATCAAAATACTTGTGAAAAGTAGTAGAACAACTCCTATCTCTCTGGGTACACCCATACACTGAACATGCCGGCATTGTTAAAAAAAAGGCGAAGAATGTTATAGGGCAATGCAGGTATGAGGTGAGTTGATATTTGTTTCGAGTCAAAGGAGGGAGGGGAGACAACGGACCAATAGTGTGTTGGCTTTACTTGTGTGATGTCATGACGCCTCTTCTTTATTATACCTCAGGTTTTTGTCTTGTGGTTCACAATGTGTCTTTTGGGGGAGGTGGTGGCAGAGTGGATACAGTGACGGAGTGCTAATGTCAAGGACACAGGTTCAAGTCCATGAGAAATCTCTAGGGGTTTTCCGAGGTGATCTGATGGTTTTGCTGTTCTTCTAGTATCCTGGCTATGCTGACACCCTCTACCCCTTATATTGTCATCATCACACAGTATAGAAGATATTCTAAGATGATGTGAGTGATGGTATAGCTATTCTCATATGATAGTGACATGTATAAATAAGGTGTCATAATCTGGTTGGACAAGAGAGAAGCTACCAACATCATCATGAAGCTCCACCGTCTCACCTAGAGTGACACTCATTAATCTCAGAGCCTTGCAGGAGTCACAGGCTACTTACAGAATTCAGTCCCGAGGTACTGGTAAAAAAAAAAAAAAAAAAAAAAATTACTCATTAATTTTCTTCTACTTTTCCTATATTCAAAAGTATTTTTCTCTCTTTTTTTATTCTTCTTAGCAGAATTTTCAGCGGAGTAGCAATGGGCCTCTCCCTGAGGCCTATAGTTGCACCCTAAGCGTTGAATTCCTTGTATCCAAGGGCCCTCTTCAGAATGGTGACAGTTCCCTTGATGGCAGCAATCTGCACCTCACAGGCGCTTGGTCGTCCGGGTATAGCCTCAAGGTAATCCTTTAGGTTCTTCTTCATAATACCCGTCGCGCCTACCACTACCGGTAAAATATCTATTTCTTTTAATGACCATGTTGTTCTCAGGTCATTTTTTAGGTCTTGGTACTTGGTGATTTTTTCCCTTTCAGCTCTATTTAGCCCGTAGTCATTGGGGACTGTTACATCTATGATCTTGGCTGTTTTCTTTCCTCTATCCCATATGACGATGTCGGGCTTAATTGCTCCTCCCTCGATGTATCTGCCAGCTGGGATAATTTTGTCATAGAATATGGTGATATTTCCATTTGAAGCGATCGGTGGCGGTTCGTGCTCCCAGACTTTTTCCGCGGCTTCCACTTGCATTTCTTTGCAAATTTTCCTAGTGCAGATATTTACAAACCTTGTTGTGCCGCGTGGTGTAATGTCCTTCCGCCATCAAGGTTTGGCATCCAGATATTAAGTGGCTCGTGCTCTCAACAGCTGCGTGGCAGAATCTGCATTGGTCATTTGGAGATATTTCTGCCATTTTCTTGAAACCATTTGTAAGTAGTCCCTGATCCTGTGTGAAGAGTTTTGTGTTTATTGAGATGGGATTTGAAAGAAGACTTTTCACCACATTTCTCACATTCAAAGTTCTTTACTCTTGCATGTATGAGTATATCTTTCCTTAGATTACTTTTGGTCACAAACTTTTCATCACATTTCTCACATTCAAAGTTCTTTTCCTTGTGTGGATAAGTATATGTCTCCTTAGATCACTCTATGTAACAATTTTACCATATTCATTATATTCAAAGTTCTTTACTAGCTTTTTTTATTCTTCTTAGCAGAATTTTCAGCGGGGTAGCAATGGGCCTCTCCCTGAGGCCTATAGTTGCACCCTAAGCGTTGAATTCCTTGTATCCAAGGGCCCTCTTCAGAATGGTGACAGTTCCCTTGATGGCAGCAATCTGCACCTCACAGGCGCTTGGTCGTTTGGGTAAAGCCTCAAGGTAATCCTTTAGGTTCTTCTTCATAATACCCGTCGCGCCTACCACTACCAGTAAAATATCTATTTCTTTTAATGACCATGTTGTTCTCAGGTCATTTTTTAGGTCTTGGTACTTGGTGATTTTTTCCCTTTCAGCTCTATTTAGCCCGTAGTCATTGGGGACTGTTACATCTATGATCTTGGCTGTTTTCTTTCCTCTATCCCATATGACGATGTCGGGCTTAATTGCTCCTCCCTCGATGTATCTGCCAGCTGGGATAATTTTGTCATAGAATATGGTGATATATCTATTTGAAGCGATCGGTGGCGGTTCGTGCTCCCAGACTTTTTCCGCGGCTTCCACTTGCATTTCTTTGCAAATTTTCCTAGTGCAGATATTTAAAAACCTTGTTGTGCCGCGTTGTGTAATGTCCTTCCGCCATCAAGGTTTGGCATCCAGATATTAAGTGGCTCGTGCTCTCAACAGCTGCGTGGCAGAATCTGCATTGGTCATTTGGAGATATTTCTGCCATTTTCTTGAAACCATTTGTAAGTAGTCCCTGATCCTGTGTGAAGAGTTTTGTGTTTATTGAGATGGGATTTGAAAGAAGACTTTTCACCACATTTCTCACATTCAAAGTTCTTTACTCTTGCATGTATGAGTATATCTTTCCTTAGATTACTTTTGGTCACAAACTTTTCATCACATTTCTCACATTCAAAGTTCTTTTCCTTGTGTGGATAAGTATATGTCTCCTTAGATCACTCTATGTAACAATTTTACCATATTCATTATATTCAAAGTTCTTTACTAGCTTTTTTTATTCTTCTTAGCAGAATTTTCAGCGGGGTAGCAATGGGCCTCTCCCTGAGGCCTATAGTTGCACCCTAAGCGTTGAATTCCTTGTATCCAAGGGCCCTCTTCAGAATGGTGACAGTTCCCTTGATGGCAGCAATCTGCACCTCACAGGCGCTTGGTCGTCCGGGTATAGCCTCAAGGTAATCCTTTAGGTTCTTTTTCATAATACCCGTCGAGCCTACCACTACCAGTAAAATATCTATTTCTTTTAATGACCATGTTGTTCTCAGGTCATTTTTTAGGTCTTGGTACTTGGTGATTTTTTCCCTTTCAGCTCTATTTAGCCCGTAGTCATTGGGGACTGTTACATCTATGATCTTGGCTGTTTTCTTTCCTCTATCCCATATGACGATGTCGGGCTTAATTGCTCCTCCCTCGATGTATCTGCCAGCTGGGATAATTTTGTCATAGAATATGGTGATATATCTATTTGAAGCGATCGGTGGCGGTTCGTGCTCCCAGACTTTTTCCGCGGCTTCCACTTGCATTTCTTTGCAAATTTTCCTAGTGCAGATATTTAAAAACCTTGTTGTGCCGCGTTGTGTAATGTCCTTCCGCCATCAAGGTTTGGCATCCAGATATTAAGTGGCTCGTGCTCTCAACAGCTGCGTGGCAGAATCTGCATTGGTCATTTGGAGATATTTCTGCCATTTTCTTGAAACCATTTGTAAGTAGTCCCTGATCCTGTGTGAAGAGTTTTGTGTTTATTGAGATGGGATTTGAAAGAAGACTTTTCACCACATTTCTCACATTCAAAGTTCTTTACTCTTGCATGTATGAGTATATCTTTCCTTAGATTACTTTTGGTCACAAACTTTTCATCACATTTCTCACATTCAAAGTTCTTTTCCTTGTGTGGATAAGTATATGTCTCCTTAGATCACTCTATGTAACAATTTTACCATATTCATTATATTCAAAGTTCTTTACTAGCTTTTTTTATTCTTCTTAGCAGAATTTTCAGCGGGGTAGCAATGGGCCTCTCCCTGAGGCCTATAGTTGCACCCTAAGCGTTGAATTCCTTGTATCCAAGGGCCCTCTTCAGAATGGTGACAGTTCCCTTGATGGCAGCAATCTGCACCTCACAGGCGCTTGGTCGTCCGGGTATAGCCTCAAGGTAATCCTTTAGGTTCTTTTTCATAATACCCGTCGAGCCTACCACTACCAGTAAAATATCTATTTCTTTTAATGACCATGTTGTTCTCAGGTCATTTTTTAGGTCTTGGTACTTGGTGATTTTTTCCCTTTCAGCTCTATTTAGCCCGTAGTCATTGGGGACTGTTACATCTATGATCTTGGCTGTTTTCTTTCCTCTATCCCATATGACGATGTCGGGCTTAATTGCTCCTCCCTCGATGTATCTGCCAGCTGGGATAATTTTGTCATAGAATATGGTGATATTTCCATTTGAAGCGATCGGTGGCGGTTCGTGCTCCCAGATTTTTTCCGCGGCTTCCACTTGCATTTCTTTGCAAATTTTCCAGTGCAGATATTTACAAACCTCGTTGTGCCGCGTGGTGTAATGTCCTTCCGCCATCAAGGTTTGGCATCCAGATATTAGGTGGAACAGTATGTGTATCCTTAGATCACTCTTTGTAACAAACCTTTTACCACATATTTCACATTCAAAGTTCTTCACTCTTTTTTTTTTCAATTGTCTTATTCTCAGGTTATCTTGGAGCAATGGACCCCAAACCAGGGGTCTATAGTTGCATCCTAACCGTGGATAGCAGAGTATCCAAGGGCTCTCTTTTTTTTTTTTTTCAATTGTCTTATTCTCAGGTTATCTTGGAGCAATTGACCCCAGCCAGGGGTCTATAGTTGCATCCTAACCGTTGATCGCAGAGTATCCAAGGGCTCTCTAATTAAGACAAAGGGTGTGGTGTGTAGCGTGTTTGTATATATTGTGTAAATAGAGAGAGAGTGATGTCTTTGGGAGTATGTTGGACTACTCTCAGTGTATGTGAGACACGAAAAAGAAATCAGCAACGGTGGACAGACAGGTGAAACGGGAGTTCCAACCCTCCCTATCACCAGTCCAGCGTCTACCCTAGGAGTACTGCCCTGTTTGGCTGGTGTCTTTAGCCTCCTCTATTTCACTCCAGTGTGGAAAAGGATGTGTTTCCTTAGATTACTCTTTTTGAAAAACTTTCTACCACATTCATCATATTCAAAGTTCTTCACTCCTATGTTGAAAAGTATGTGCGTCCTTAGAGCATACTTTGTAACAAACCTTTTACCACATTCATCACACACAATGTTCCTTTCTCCTGTGTGAACAATCCTGTGTTTCTCGAGATGATGTTTATGAATAAATTGTTTACCACATTCATCACACACAAACTCTCTTTATATGAGTCAACAAATGTTGAGTGAGATTACTTTTCCTACTAAACTGTATACCACATTGTTGACAGACATACTTGTTACACTTCTCTTCTCTAACTACATCCATGGTGGCATTTCCTTCCATTTCCATCACTAACAATGTTTTATTTTGCCACCAAGATGACCACTTGGTTTTTACTGGTGTCAGAGCTGTCACACTGTTACTGGTGTCAGGTTGTCACACTGTTACTGGTGTCAGGGTTGTCACACTGTTACTGGTGTCAAGGCTGCTACACTTACTGGTGTCAGGGTTGTCACAGTTACTGGTGTCAGGGTTGTCACACTGTTACTGGTGTCAGGGTTGTCACATTATTATATTTATTCAGTCTTCTTGCTGTTGGTAAATGGTCTAACCTCAACCACACATGTGAAACAATGACAATATAATACTTATAATATTGGAAGATTCTTGTATTATTGTACAGAATATAATTATATACTGCAATATTTTGACACATTTACTGCAATATTCTGACACATTTACTGCAATATTTTGAAACATTCACTGCATCATTTTCAAATCTTTACTGCATCATTTAGTTTGGAAGTTTATCTTATCTATTTGTAGTGGAAACTGTACTTTCTAATTGTCTATAAAACACAGGTGATAAAGCACACATCACTCATAACATTAATATAACAAATCATGAATGTACAGTAATGCCTTGTTTTGTACTGATGTAATGGGTGTGTATTGTACTGTTTGTAATGAATATATGTACTGTAAACCCTCTTTGTACAGTTGCGCACAGATGACTCGAGGCCACCTCATCCACCGATATGCTGGTGTTGTATTTGGTAACAGTGGCAGCTATGAATTGAACCACAATTCAGTTGTTTGCCTGGGCGAAACAAACCCAATTATAATTTGTCAATATGCGTGTTTAATTGTTCTCTAATAAATATCATGTAAGTAAACGTATTATATTGATAATGAGTAACATGTTATAAACATTATGGATATATTTTAACAACAGTATTACAACACATATAATTAAATACTGAAGCTTTATTTCAAGAGAGAAACTGGTTTCGGTAGTGATGCAGTATTCGAAAATCGTGTTTCTAACATGAATGAATGTATCATTATTTGTTGTAATATTGTTGTTGTAATATGTCCATAATGTTTATAACATGTTACTCATTATCAATATAATACGTTTATTTACATGATATTTATTAGAGAACAGTAAAACCCGCATATTGACAAATTATAATTGGGTTTGTTTCGCCCGAGCAGACAACTGAATTACAAATGTTTCATATAGGCTACTCTTAGGAAGACTAAATTTCTTTGGCGTCTTGATATCATGTCTGGCTGTTTGACATATCTGTATCCCCTCTGAAACTGCTGGTCTGATTTCAATAAAACTTTGCAAACATGTTCCTTATGTTCCTGGCGTTTTGATATCTCAAGTCATTAAAACAGTTTTATTATGATTGCCACCTGCAAGTATATATATATATTGTAAATACATTGTGCTTTGCAATGTGTATTAAAAATAATTAATTTTGCATAAATGAGTGTCTTAATAATATGACCCAAACTCCAAAATGGTTATACAGTACTGTACATATCTTTATATTTTATGTAAATAATATCCTCCCATGGCTAACAAAAGATTATTTTATTAACCCAAGGAAAAGCACCTGGCAGTGTAAGGGATAATATTGAATAGTGAAAAAGCTAACAGAGATCTAGTGGGGTTAATCTTCATAACAGGTGTTTTGTTTGGCTTACGAAAACAAAACAAACTATGTTTTTGGGAGTGCAATCATAAGTTAAATCGTGAATTCCATTGAATTTAATGTATATAAGATTGTATTTAGTAGCTTCGTGAATTCATGAATTGTTCTAGCAGTAGGAGACTGAGGCCTATGGCAATAAATAGTAAGAAGTACTTGAGCTATGTAGTGAAAATAAAGCCTAATTAAAGATATATAGAAAATTTGCAGTTGACGAAGACTACATGGCCTATTATTAGCTTACATGGTAATTCCTCATCGCAATTGTTGTAAAAACGTGTGCCATTTGAGAAACATAAAACACGACTTTAAAACGTTCTATTTTTCATGCACAGTTATTTTTATTGGCAATTACACTGGCATCAATAAAGAGGAACAAATATAAATATTTAATATATATATATATATGTTACTTGGCAACACTCAATGACGTCATAGCCAAGTGATGGGTGACGTCAGCACTAGCTGTGCGATCAGGCAGCTGTGGTGATGAGCCAGTATACAAAGTGGAATAATGCCTCCGGGCTGCACTGTAGAGGGAGTGGGGAAGAGGGAGTGTATGAGAGTAGTAACTGTGAATATGAATGGAATGACAGATGGGACTAAGAGGCGAGAGATTGTAGAATATTTCAAGAAAGGAAGAGTGGATGTGATGGGAGTGACAGAGACACATGTGAAAGGATGTGGAGTGGTTAAGTGTAAGGGGGGAAGGGAGAGTGTAAGGGGGAAGGGAGAGTGGAATGTGGGAGGGAATGGAGGGAGGAGTAATATGGACGGGTATGAATGAAAAGACTAAAGGAAGAGTGAAGGAAGGGTGTGCACTGTTGGTGTCTCCGTGGGTGTGGAAGGGAGTGGATAGACATGGATGGAATGGATCGAGAATAGTATGGATGACTGGAAAGATTGGGATGGTAAAATATGCGTGGGTGTGTGCTTATGCACCAGTGAATGAAAAAATTAGGACGGGGAGAGAGAAGATGAGTGTGTTTTGGGAGTAGTTTAATGCATGTCTGAGAGGGATTGATAATGGAAGGAGTGGTGATGATGGGAGGCATGAATGGAAAGGTGGGAGGTGAGGAAATGGGGAGTATTGTGGGTAAATGGGGGGTAGAAGGAACACATGAGAATGGTGAGTATTTGGTGGATGTCTGTGCTGAGAGAGGGTTGTTCTTGGCAAACACCTTCTTTCAGCACAAGATGATCCACAGGTATACATGGAGAAGGGATGAGAGAGGAGAGCAAAAGAGTTTGATTGATTATGTGGCAGTGGATGAAAGGTTGAGGAAGGATGTGTACGACGCAAAAGTGGTGAGAGGAATGGTCCATTGCTCCGACCATTTTGCAGTGTTGGTAAGGATGAAGGTTAGGGTTAAGTGGGAATATAGTAGGAGGGATGAAGGGGTGAGGAACAAGAGGGAGGTGGCTAGTGGGAAATTAGATGTAGAAGAGTATAGGGAGGAATATAAGAGGAGGGTGGGTGAGGTGCTAGGGGATGTAAGGATGGGGATAGGGGAGGGAGTTGGAATGAATGCTGTGTATGAAGTGGTTAAGACAATAATATTTAGGACAGCAGCAGAGGTAGTGGGATATAAGACACAGAAGAGGGGCAAGAAAGGGAGTGCTTGGTGGTCAGAAGAAGTGAAAGATGCCGTAGAGGAGAAAATGAAGGCATATAGGAGAACATTACATAGGAATGTGATGGAAGAAGTGAGAGAGATGTGGAAGAGAAAATATAATGGATGTAAGAGACAAGTGAAAAGGATGGTGAGTGAGAGTAAAAGGAGAGTGGATGAGGAGTTTGGTAGGAAACTTGAGTGAAAAGATTAAAGAGAACAAGAAATTATTCTGGAAGGAGGTGAAAAGAGAAAGAGGAGAAGGAAAGTCTGGTAGCGTCAGAATGAAGAGAGAGGATGGAGTTACTGTGAGTAGAAGTGAGGAAGTGAAAGAAGTGTGGAAGAGGCACTTTGATCGGTTGATGAATGGGGGGACGGGAGGGGAGGCGGTGGGGATGAAGGCAGGTGGTAGACGACAGGGTGTACAGGAAGAATTAGGGAGGGAAGAGGTTAGGAAAGCAATAGCAAAGTTGAAGATGGGAAAGGCACTGGGGTTGGATGGGATAACTGCTGAAATGTTAAAGTGTGGGGGGGAGGTAGTGGTGGAGTGGATGTTGCTTATATGCACATTGGCTTGGAGGCAGGGAGGGGTGCCAGAGGATTGGAGAAGAGCCATAATTGTACCTTTGTATAAGGGGAAGGGGAGTAAGGAGTGTGGTAGTTATATAGGAATAAGCCTTCTTAGTGTACTGGGGAAGGCGTATGGGAAGGCTCTTACTGAAAGACTGGTTGAAGTAACAGGGAATAAAGTTAGTAAGGAGCAGGAAGGGTTAAAAAAGGGTAGAGGATGTGTGGACCACATATTTGCATTAAAATCAATAGTGGAGAAATATATTAGGAAGGGTAGAAAGTTGTATGCTGCCTTCATGGACTTGGAGAAGGCATACGATAGAGTTGATAGGAAAGCTATGTCAGAGGTGTTGAGAAGTTATGGTGTTTGGTCTTTGCTGAAAGGCATTGAAGCCTTCTATGCAGAGGCAAATGCATGTGTGCGGGTAGAGGGAGATGTAAGTGAGAGTTTTAATATTAGTGTAGGTTTGAGACAGGGATGTGTTATGTCACCATGGCTGTTCAATATATATATATATATGGATGGTTGTATGAGAGAGATAAAAGCCAAAGTGAATGTCCTAGGGGTGAAATTGAGGCTGAATGAAGCAAATTGGTCCTTGGTGGCAAGTTTATTTGCGGATGACACTGTGTTGATGGCTGAGAGTGAAAGGGAGTTACAGAGGGTGGTGGATGAGTTTCAGTCCGTGTGTAAACGAAGAAAACTGAAGGTGAATGATGGTAAGAGTAAGGTGATGGTATTTGAGAGGACCAAAACAGAAGTAATTGACTTTGCAACACCCTATAGAGTGGCTGTACCAACTGGGACAAAATGTGAGATAACTTTAGAGGGTGAGAGGATGGAGGAGGTGAGGGAATTCAAGTATCTGGGACCAGTTATGTGTAAACATGGAAGTATGGAAGGAGAAATCAGGGAGAGAGCAGTGAGGGGCAGGCAGGTCATAGGATCACTGGGGAGGATTATGAAGGGTAGGAGTGTGAGTATGGAAGTGAAAAAGTGACTGAGAAATAGTATAATCCTGCCAACACTGAAATATACGTCGGAGACATGGACATGGAGTAGGGCTCATCAGTCAAGAATAGGTGCTGTGGAAATGAGTTACTTGAGAGGAGCATGTGGACTTACTAGGTGGGATGGAGAAAGTAATGAGAGTGTGTATAAGAGATGTGGTATGAGTGAGAAAGCAATTGGTATCGAGTGTGGAGTGGTAGAGAGAGTGAAGCGTAATACACTGAGATGGTTTGAACATGTAGAGAGAATGCAAAGTGTGGAGTTTGTAAAAAAGGTGTATGATAGTGAAGTTGTGGGACCTGGTGTGAGAGGTAGACCTCCGGTTGGATGGCAGAACAGAGTGGAAGAGTATGTGAGAGAGAGAAGGGTAAGAGGGGGAGGGGGGATGGAGCTAGTGAGGAGGGAGTGTTGGAACAGGGAAAACTGGAGACTCTTCTGCCGTGGCCACCCCCTTTGTGGGAGTTCCCGGAGGAAGCTAGGCGTCGGAGGTATAGATAGATAGAGTGTGTGTTTTCCCAGGCTTGTGTTATTCATTACCATACACAGTAATTAAGTGATATAGGGCCGATTCTACAGTGGTTTTGGTTTGTTATGATGCTCCCCAACCAACCACACTTGTCAGTCTTAGGGCAGATTCCACAGTGGTTTGGGTGGTATTTATATAGGCTATTACCGTTTTGCAGCAGTGTTGCCACATCCGGCTCGGTCCCAGTAATTTGCCCCAGTCATATACCAAGGTTAGCCTATTTCTCTGTAGTTTGCCCAGGTTAGGTCCCGGTAGTCTGCATGATGCAATCTAGGTTAGGTTAGGTAAGGCCCTATCTTGGAAATGAGGCATTGCCAAAGAAAATGCCTTTGGAGAAAAGTATCTTAGAATGTTATAAATTAATAGGGTTAATTTTAGGTGGTTCACGAATAACATTGATATATTAATTGAGGTAAGAAGTTGAGATGCTGATAATTACCCTTTGTTATTTATTTCTTTACTTATGGTGTATAAAGTTGAAAAGAAGAGATGCTGATAATTACTCTGTTATTTATCTCTTTATTTGGTAATATTCAAGCGTTTGTCCATAATGTCTTTTTGACTCGAGGTTTTCTGAATGCAATGTTTAATAGTGTTGTTTTAACGAATCTGTTGTTCACATCCATTGCAAATGAGTGTTTATAGAGATAATTATCACCCCTCCCTCCCCCCACCCAATCTCTTAAAACACTAATTTTTGACAGATATGAACCACAGATTCGTCTGAAAAACACTACAACGCATTAAATAGAATTAGGTAAAACTCACCTAACCTAACCTAATCAGGACCCAGGCAAACTACTGGGACCTAACCAGGGTAGACTACTGGGGGCTAACCTTAGAAGTCTACCGTCACGGAAACATAAAATGTATTACTTCCACCCAATTCGAGGTCGCCACCGTTGATTCACTAGGCCACGCAGACGATGGTACCTCAGCCAAGCCGAGTACACACCAAAATTCCAGTAACTGGCAGGCTTTATTGCTCTCCGGCTAACTAGAATGATCCCAAGGCCGTAGCCTAATCACAGGCTCAACTACCCAGGGGTGGAATCCAAAGAGATTGTTTAGCGACGCGTCGTTAATACCGATGTCGGTAATAACTAACTACACGCAGGCGTCGTTAACTTCGCCCTGATCCAAGAAGCCTCTGCCCGCCTGTTGTTAGGAGCGCGGTAACTGGTACACGCCTCTGATTGGCTAGAGTCATCAATGACGTCATGGACACCTCGTAGCCAATCACGAAGCGTGTGACATGGCGCGTTTGTTTAAAAACCGCGATCAGCTGGCAGCTGTCAAAACAAGTGTCTTCGTATCGCTCTACTGAGTGTACTCGACTTTTTCATTTCAAACACAGCAGGTACGTCCACAGTTTTTATTTAGTATCTGAAAATAGTTTTTGGAGTCATACGAAATGTAAATAATGAAAAGGTTATGAAATGCTTATTGATTTTATGCACTCTTTGTATGGTAATTACATTAATCATTCAGTATACAGTACTTGGTTTTAGCATTTCATTAATTATTAACATACTTGTATTTTGTTTAAAACAATGATGTATAACACAGTACTGTATTTACAGTAGTGTACTGTGTTCTATTTTCGTAGCACTCTGTGCTCTGCCATCTAACTAATACCCAATATTCTAATCCTGTTCCCACCTCCTGTCAGTGCTTATAGTGGTGAATCCATGATCCATTCTCTGAAGATCATTTAATAACATTGTTTATTCTGAACACACAGCAGAATACGTATTGTTGCCACACTTCCTCCATGCACAAGAGGACATTAGGGACATCCTAGAAGTGATGATGGAGTCAGCAGGAAGCCACAGCTGCTATAAGAGAAAGTGCAGCAGCACAGAGACAAGCAGCTGAAGCCATTATAGTGCTGGCTTCTATTGTAAGAGTGTTTATTGAGAAATAAGGAAAATAACTTTGGATCAGGATGTGTTGCATACAGTATGCTACTAATTTGGCTAGGAGCATACAGTGTTGTCATGGTAGGGAAGACAGTAATAGCATGCTCCTAGCTAAGTTAGGAGCATACTGTAAATAACACTGAACTGCATACAGTCACACATTCCAGCAACACAATAAACATTCTAAGATCCCATTGGAAAAACCATGTAATCGTAATGTAAATATAACCGATAACACCAACTTAGGAAATAGATATACAGTATACTGTATATAGTTTGGTGATTCTGCATGCCAATACTGTACCAATGTTATCTGGTAAATAAATACACTAGTAACCATGACATAATTTTATTTTTTTAAACCCCCTTTCGACCATAAAACTCCGGTATGATCTCGTCACGTGTCTGTCTACCCGTGCCACCACGATCACCAGCTCCAACTACATGGGCCTCAATAGGCATGTCCTCTTCTGGTAGATGCTGGAAAATGAAGGTATTAAGGGATTTTAGAAATCACTGAAAAACATTGATATATTAAGACAAACTTCAGGGTTGAAGCAGTGCAATTGCAGAGATTGCATTGTACAGTATTATAATAATTACTGTAATTGAAGTAATTACTGGTGTCTCATTGTACTTATATAGTAGCACAGTAAGGTAAGTTAATGCTACAATAAATACTAAGCCACAGTGTATACTTACATTGTTAGGATCAGGAATACTCCTACTGACACACCGGTTGTGCAGCAGGAGACAAGCACTTACAATCTTTGCAGATCTCAAAGGAGTGTACTGTAATTCTCCACCAAACCGATGAATACATTTATTAGAGGGATATAAAAGGAAAATGTAACAGTGGATTTTATGGACCAATGTGAACAAAAAGTAATCATATGAAATACATTAATAAAAAGAAATTTTCATTTAATTATAAAGTCAAAAGATTTAGAAACCTTGCCATTGATTGGAAACTCTTATGAAATTAGAATTGAGGTTTGGAGAGGGAGCAAATTATAACTATATATAGAGTTTGCTTGTGATTTGTTGAAACCGAAGGGATATTAAGAAGTCACTTCCTAACCTGAAGCGATTTTTCACAACTCCTAAGGTCAGCTCCACAATGACCCTTGTTCTTACAAGGGCCCTGTAGTAGAGTTCTTCTGCCTCATTTGTGGGATTGGTGACTGGGGTCATGAGAAAAGGCTCCAATGGGTACCCACTGTCACCTGCAAGACATTGTTACCAGAAAGATGAACTATTTATACATACTGTACATACATATATAACCATACATAAACTCACCTGGGAGGAATATGTATATCATACAGCCTTAGAACTGTACACTTGTTAAAACATCTCATGATACCAACCTAGGAGTAAGTAGTCCCCAAAGTGCCTCTACTAAAGTGTTGCCTCAAGTTGCTGTTCCTTCAAATGTAGGCATCATAAGTGGATCCTGCAAAGTGACACATGTATTAAAGCATGTGGTTCTACTTCAAATGTTATGCCAAGAAGCCCTCACATATATATAATGATTTAATACACTTGGCAACCCTAGTGTAAATGGGAAGACTTTTTATATCAAACTTGATTTTTAAAGAGATATAACCATGCAGGTTTTGGGAAATTTTTCATATACAAGGGTATGCAATAATATAGACCATATACTAAACAGTATCTTACACAAAATTTCTTATTTACACACATTATTTAAATCTAGGTACATGAAATACAGTACAGTACCTGGAAATCTGGCAGAATAATTGATGATCAAGCCATTTCCATCACAAATAACTTGAAAGTTTAGTGAATTTAATCTTTTTCTATTGACGTACAGTACATGGCCTCATCAATACTTGGAGCCTTGATGGCAACGTGTGTACCTGCATACATAGCATAAACATTAATATATTGTGTAACAATACGATCAATTTTATCTGTCTGCCTCATACTCTAAACAAAGGAATGACATAGTATATACAGGACTGTATACAGGTACAGTATTATATAAGCCAAACCAATATAATTCCTCAAGAGGAAAGTACACAAGGCAAGGTTGAAGTTAATATTGAGGGTAAAAAACTGTTACCTCTCTTACACCTTGTATGTTGTAGAGCCAAGAATCACAACAATGTTGGTGGGGGGAGACTGATCATTTATTATGAAGCATGTCTCTATATGATTGGGTTCTAACAACAAGGAAAACAACTAGCATTATGGATTTCATCAATAAAACTATGAAGCTTACCATCTATAGCTTCAATTACTCGTGGGAAGTTGGTGACCCTGCTGAAGGCTTGGGCTGATGTTCACAACTGTTGTGGTGTTGATGGCATATTAATTTCCTCAGCAGCCTTGGTACTCATGATGTTTGTTATTCTGGTGAATATTCTGCTGATGCTTGCTTGTGTTGGACCTGAAATAATCGTTATTTATTCAATATGTACTCATCAATGAGCTGCGTCAGCTCATGCCGAGTTAAGTGGTAGTGCCTTATCAGCTCGTTGTCATTGAGAGCTAGAGGGTCCAGACTGTCTCGAAAGCACCTCTCTCTCCTTAGAGCCCTTGCTGCCATGTCAGCCAACACGTAGTCCATGGTGAAGTAGCCTCAGTCCGCTGACTGGCAGTGTGAGACCAGTCACCGATGTACAGTACAAGCAGTACTTGAAATGTTGTCTAGCATGCTTTTTGCGTGTTTAACGGCACTTTGTTTACATCTTGCCGTCTTTAAATATATATTGATATCAATTTCCACTGTAATCAATGAGAAATATTCACTAAATATGCTGATATCTGAGCCCATATGGTGCACGTCGTTAACTTCTACCAGCTTTTACTACACCTCCCGAGGTGTTGTTATTAACGACGTCGCTAACGCGCCCGTGACGTCATCATTTTGCTTCTTGGATCGCGTCGGTAGTGGCCGACGTCGCTAACTCGAGTTACCGACGTTGTTAAGTTTCTTGGATCCGGCCCCAGGTCTCTATACACTGAGTAGCTTACCTATGTAACACCTGTGAGCCCTCACAGACACAACGGAAAATATAGCCCGTAGCCTTAACGCATCCAAGCTCTTTAACCTGTTATTCGCTAGGAGACTTACTTGTTTGCTCTCTAGATTAACTGAGTAAGTTATACAAATATTGATGCAGCAAACTTAACTCACTATCTTCAGAAAGGGATTTACTGAACCAAGTACCAAACAAATTAAGACCATCTAATTTTCTTTAATGAGACAGAGGAATAATGGCAGTAGGTCATATATGACATAATATAAGTACAATTAAAATAATGATAATCACTGTTCAACACTTCAAGTGTTAATAGCCCTAACAGATACCATATAGATTTAACGTTCCCGTCCACGTCCACGTCCACCCTTTAATGAATAAATGATATGACAGCACCACCCACCATGGTCACAGAAAGGTTGAATATCTTTAAGGTACCATATAATACGTGGTTACTAAGAAGTGATCACGGATTTCGGGCGTGAACGCTACACACAAGAAACAATAACTAATTTATGGAAATCACTAGTGGCAGACATATATGTCGGACCACTGTCACGAGATAATTATTACACAATACGAGAGTACCGTAGTAAATTTATGAGAAACACTTATCCCACACCCTATCCTAATAATTAAATACAAGAAAATATTGAAACAAGAAAATACTTCCCAACACGGTTGTCTGCTCTGAAGAGAGTGTGTGTATACTGTGATGGTCTACCTCTGACTCTACTCAAAGCCGGTAGGTTCTCACCGACGCCAACTCGGGCAACGTTGGCAGGCACAAAATTATATACAAGAAACAGTATGGTAACTAAACTACTAAGTCTATATCCAGTAATCATACATACCAAACGTACATAACATAAGTAAACCTATAAGTAGTACAGTACAACAACCCCCACGACACCTGGTGAGTTTCTAATCGGGATATTGAGTAGATGTTTCTAAGTTTTCGAATACAGGGAGGCACAAAAACACGTGGACGCATCATCTACGTGACAATATATATATTATATACAGGGTTATTCAAAACTACATTTACAAAATGACAGGGTAAATTTCTGATATGATGTTAAACATATTTCCATATACATTTTTCAAAAATGTAAAAAGTTAATTACACACATGAAAGCCAAATCCATTGCCGTGGGCGAACGATCGAACGCTTTAAAATTAACTCCTCCCCCCACCTCATCCCCTGCTCTCTCTTAAGTGGACGAGGCAAGTTTTAAAACGTATGAAGCAATGAAACCCTTATCGATCATGGGATTCAAACAGATCCGTTGGCTTTTAATCGATCTCAAGGCTTCGTGTTTCTTGTAATGTCAGATCAGTTAGTAGTACCGCCCTGGCATCTACATGTATCACTCGGTAAGTGTAACTCGACCACAAAACAATAGATAGAGGTACAGTCATGGACAAATCTTTAGGGATACTACTATTCTTTTAGCCTATCTGACATTACAAGAAACACGAATACTTGGGATCAATTCGAAGCCTAAGGATCTGTTTGAGTCCCGTTATCGATAAGGGTTTATTGCTTCATATGTTATATTAAGTTCCCTCGTCTACCCGAGAGAGAACACGAGGTGCTGTGGGGGAGGGGGGGGGAGGAGTTAATTTTAGAAGTATTCGATCATTCACCCACGGTAATGGATTTGGCTTTCATGTCTGTCATTAACTTTTTCAATTTTTGAAAAATACATATGGAAATATGTTTAACATCATGTCAGGACTTTACCGTCATTTTGTAAATGTAGTTTTGAATAACCCTGTATATATATAATTGAGAATTAATTATAATACAGTCGTAATATTATTTTTATATCTCATATAATGATATCTATCTATTAATAATGTTAATAATATGAACAGCCTCTACATTGACTTATCAGTTATCACCAATGTAAACAAACAACTGCTGACTGACGTTACAAAGACCAACCCTGGGAAATTAATCAGTAATCAAATTATCCTGGGTACCTGTAAGAGTACTTTAATAATATTGTATATTATATATTTTATAGAATGTTCAACAAGTACCCCATTGAAGCGGGAAATTCAATAATTTAAAATTGGGACAAATAATTTTTTGTTCAGACGAAATAACCTGACCTACCTAACCTAACCTAGTCTGTTGATACCTTTGGGACCTACTTAATGTCCTCCGGGACCTAACTTGACTACCTTCGGGACCTAACTTCAGTTTCCTTTGTTTACACACAGACTGAAACTCATCCACCACACTAAGTAACTTCCTTTCACTTTCAGCCATCAACACAGCGTCATCCACAAATAGCTATGCAACAAAGGACCAATTTACTTCATTCAGCCTCAATTTCACCCCCAGGCCATTCACTTTGGCTTTCATCTCTCTCATACAACCATCTATATACAGGGTTATTCAAAACTACATTTACAAAATGACAGGGTAAATTCCTGACATGATGTTAAACATAGTTCCATATATATTTTTCAAAAATGTAAAAAGTTAATTACACACATGAAAGCCAAATCCATTGCCGTGGGCGAACGATCGAACGCTTTAAAATTAACACCTACCCCCACCTCATCCCCTGCTCTCTCTTAAGTGGACGAGGCAAGTTTTAAAACGTATGAAGCAATGAAACCCTTATCGATCATGGGATTCAAACAGATCCGTTGGCTTTTAATCGATCCCAAGGCTTCGTGGTTCTTGTAATGTCAGATAAGTTAGTAGTACCGCCCTGGCATCTACACGCATCACTCGGTAAGTGTAACTCGACCACAAAACAATACCCGTGATCGATAAGGGTTTATTGCTTCATACATTGCATTAAGTTCCCTCGTCTACCCAAGAGAGAACACGGGGTGCTGTGGGGGGGGGGGGAGTTAATTTTAGAAGTGTTCGATCATTAGCCCACGGTAATGAATTTGGCTTTCATGTCTCACTAAATTTATAAATTTTTGAAAAATACATATGGCAATATGTTTAACATCATGTCAGGACTTTACTCTGTCAGTTTGTAAATGTAGTTTTGAATAACCCTGTATACTGTATATTGAACAGCCATGGTGACATAACACATCCCTGTCTCAGTCCTACACTAATATTAAAACTCTCACTTTGATCACCCTCTACCCGCACACATGCTATTGCATCTGCATAAAAGGCCTCAATGCCTTTCAGCAAAGACCCTAACACCATAAATCCTTAACACTTCTGTCATAGCTCTCCTATCAAGCCTATCGTATGCCTTCTCCTAGTCCATGAAGGCAGCATACAACTTCCTACCTTTCCCAATATACTTCTTCACTGTTGATTTTAATGTAAATATCTGGTCCACACATCCTCTCCCCTTTCTGAACCACCCCTACTTCTCACAGTTACCTCAGTCATCTCTCAGTAAGAACCTTCCCATACACCTTCCCTGTCACACTAAGAAGGCTTTTTCCACTAGAGCTACCATACTCATCCCTACTCCCCAAGCCATTCCTTATACAGAGTCAAAATTATGGATCTACTTCAGTCCTCTGGCACCTTTCCCTGCCTCCAAGGCAATGGTAATGAATAGCACAACCCTGGGAACACACACACACACACTATCCTTTTAACACAGGGTCAGTAAATCACTCAGTGTGTATGGTAATAAGTAACACAACCCTAGGAACACATACACTATCCATTTAACACTGGGTCAGTAAGCAATTAGTGTGTTTGGAAATGAGTAACACAAGCCTGTGAACACACACACACTATCCTTTTAACACAGGGTGAGAATGGTAATGAATAACAGAAGCCTGTGAACACACATACATTTGGTGGTCTTCAATGAGGAACTGAGTGTAAAATGAAGACAGTGGTGGATACAAGTACTTATTCATTGTATATCCAGGGTTTACAATATCAGCAACATCCACTCCACAAACACCACTACCTCTACACACACACACACACACACACTTTTTCAACATATCTGCAGTTATTGCAAGCCATATTATATTATAGTAGTACTTTACTACCTGAAGGCTT
Organism: Petrolisthes cinctipes; assembly: GCA_033782935.1. Taxonomy (NCBI): domain Eukaryota; kingdom Metazoa; phylum Arthropoda; class Malacostraca; order Decapoda; family Porcellanidae; genus Petrolisthes; species Petrolisthes cinctipes. The sequence goes on along the minus strand of JAWQEG010000249.1, from coordinate 7,536,957 downwards.
CAGTCCTACATATACTATATATTTAATATTATGGACCCTGTGATCGTATATGAGAATTAGTGGCTTCCGATTCCTCCTGAGTACACAACGAAACAAACTCCTTCCATGTGGGTGGTGTTTCATAGCAGTAATTGAAGGACTCATTTACCTCCAATTTTCTGACTACATCACAGGGTCCCTTAAGTCACCAACCTGTCACTACAAACAGCAGCTGCTATTATAACATATATCAAGGCCACATTATATTATATTATATCATATTTCAGTTACAATAATACATTTAATATTCAGACACCAACATGTCACCAAACATTACTGTCATCTTTGTGTTGTGTGTGTGACAATGTGTGTTTTTTTTTTAACAACCCCTTTACTAATTAACTTTTTTCCACATTTATTAGAGGGTGGCAAACAATGATAGCCTCCTCCATCCCCCTGCTGGGCAAATACTGTATTAGCTAGAAATATGATGGTGATATCATCTGAAAGTACATTCAATTCTTCTTTGCTGGTATCAACATGTGTGCCGCTGTGTTAAATGACAGTGAATAGAGGATATTTATCAACCGCATCCGAGCAGTTATGTTTCAGGAGGCCTGTGACACCGGTGCCTCCTTTATATCTCAGTCATGTTTTGCTCTATGGCTCAGAGGGTCCAAGGACTTTGTAAACCATAATTGGAACAAGAGCCTGGACGATAGTGAAGCTAAGTTTGTGGGTTGTATTTCGGAGGTTTTGTCTTAGGAGTCAAAAGACATTGTCATTGAATGATCCTGCTGTTATGGTGAATTAATCAAAAGTGGTGAATGTGTTGGTGTTCTTCACTGCACGGTGGATGATGTGGGTGATAAGCTTCGGGGGCAAAGTTGGGATGGAGATTATTTTTAGGAGATCTTGACAAAGCTTGTCATTCCCTTTTTTCAAGACTCTCAAAATGTTGTAGATGTCACTCAGGTTACCTTTCTGCACAACAAAGCACCATATGTGAAAGTGCTTTGAACCCAGCCAGAACCTCCTGAAGGACACAACATTGACTTCTTTGGTTATGACGAGTGGCCCAGTAATTCTCCTGATCTGTGAAAATGTTGGATCTGTCTTGAAGGACGAGGTTGAAAAAAGGATGTTGTCTGAGCCTTTATCAACTCAATATAGTCGTACCAAGATGGAGGAGCACATCAATGCTGTACTTTGGGGAATAGAGTTCAACATGGAGCTTTTTGAGTCACTTTCATCTTCCTACCCTGCTCGTCTTCAAGCTATTCAATGCCAATAGAGAGAACACTGAATACTGAGCTTTTCAGTATAGACCTACAATTTAATGTGCTACCTCTCGATATTTTCATTTATTTTCTATCATATTTAGGGGTGAGGGGAGCAATCATTGTTTCCCACCGCTTACATTCAAAGTTTTATTTCATGTGTGAACACTTTTGTGTAGAGTGTAACTTTTTAACACATTCATTACATTCAAAGTCCTTCACTCCTGTGTGTATAAGTTTACTATTTGTCACAAACTTTTTACCACATTCATCACATTCAAAGTCCTTCACTCCTGTGTCTATATGTAAGTGTCACTTAGGTTCACTCTGTCAAAAACTTTTTACCACATTCATCACATTCAAAGTTCTTCACTCCTGTGCGTATAAGTATGTTCAGTCTTTGTCACAAACTTTTTACCACATTCATTACATTCAAATTTCTTTATTCTCTTTTTTTATTCTTCTTAGCAGAATTTTCAGCGGGGTAGCAATGGGCCTCTCCCTGAGGCCTATAGTTGCACCCTAAGCGTTGAATTCCTTGTATCCAAGGGCCCTCTTCAGAATGGTGACAGTTCCCTTGATGGCAGCAATCTGCACCTCACAGGCGCTTGGTCGTCCGGGTATAGCCTCAAGGTAATCCTTTAGGTTCTTCTTCATAATACCCGTCACGCCTACCACTACCGGTAAAATATCTATTTCTTTTAATGACCATGTCGTTCTCAGGTCATTTTTTAGGTCTTGGTACTTGGTGATTTTTTCCCTTTCAGCTCTATTTAGCCCGTAGTCATTGGGGACTGTTACATCTATGATCTTGGCTGTTTTCTTTCCTCTATCCCATATGACGATGTCGGGCTTAATTGCTCCTCCCTCAATGTATCTGCCAGCTGGGATAATTTTGTCATAGAATATGGTGATATTTCCATTTGAAGCGATCGGTGGCGGTTCGTGCTGCCAGACTTTTTCCGCGGCTACCACTTGCATTTCTTTGCAAATTTTCCAATGCAGATATTTACAAACATTGTTGTGCCGCGTGGTGTAATGTCCTTCCGCCATCAAGGTTTGGCATCCAGATATTAGGTATCTCGTGCTCTCAACAGCTGCGTGGCAGAATCTGCATTGGTCATTTGGCGATATTCCTGCCATTTTCTTGAAACCATTTGTAAGTAGTCCCTGATCTTGAGCCCCGGCTATGACTCTTTCCCCGTCGAATCCCAGTACCCCATTCTTGAGCCACTGTAATGATCCTTCTTTGTCTATGTAGTTTTTTTCAAGTTCTTCTCGCAGGCGGCCAGCTCTACGATGTTGTCTCCAGTTATTAAGTCTCTGGTTCAATTCCCACTTGCAGTATTTTTCCCTGCTTCTCCTTGCTATTTTTGTAGCTGGTGTTAGTTCAGTCGCTTCTGTGTCCTCAATGATGTTCTGCCCGAAGTTATGTGCCAGTTTAACTACAGATGTTTGCTGAGGTAGTATCTCTGAGTGGAATTGTGGTACCATTTTTTTTTTATTCCTGTGTGAACTTTCATATGTACATTAAGGATAGATTTCCTACTAAACCTTTTACTACATTCATTACATTCAAAATCTTTTACTCCTGATGAACTTTCATATGTACATTAAGGTGAGATTTCTTAACAAACTTTTTACCACATTCATTACATTCGAAATCCTTTACTCTTGTGTGAACTTTCATGTGAACAATAAGGATAGATTTCCTACTAAACCTTTTACCACATATATCACTTTCAAAATCTTTTACTCTTTTTTTTTTTTTCAATTGTCTTATTTTCAGGTTATCTTGGAGCAATGGACCCCAGCCAGGGGTCTATAGTTGCATCCTAACCATTGATCGCAGAGTATCCAAGGGCTCTCTTCAAAATGCTGACTGTTCCTTTTATTGCACCAAGTTGCACTTCACGTAGACTTGGGCAGCCTGGGATGGATTCTAGATAGTTCTTTAGGTTGGTTTTCATCAGGCCTGTCGCTCCTACCACAACTGGAATAATCTCGATGTTCTTTAATGACCAGGTTCTTCGTAGGTCATTCTTTAGATCTTTGAATTTTGTCAGCTTTTCTCTTTCAGCTCTGTTTAGGCCGTAGTCGTTGGGCACTGTTACATCGATGATCTTCGCTGTTTTTTCTTGCTTGTTCCAGATGACGATGTCTGGTTTTATTGCCCTATTTTCTATGTACCTGCCGGCTGGTATTATTTTGTCGTAGAAGATGGTCACACCTTTGTTGGCTACAATTGGTTTCGGTTCGTGTTCCCATATTTGATCTACTTCTATTCCCAGCTCCTTGCAAGCTTTCCAGTGTAGGTATTTGCAGACCTTATTATGACGAGTCGTGTAGTGTCCGTCTGCAAGGAGTGTCTGGCAGCCAGATATAAGATGGCTTACACTCTCTACACCATTGTGGCAGAACCTACACTGGTCATTCTGGGATATTCCGGCCATTTTCTTGAATCCATTCGTTAGGAGTCCCTGGTCTTGTGCTCCAACTATTAGTCTCTCTCCATCGAACCCGAGGTCGCCATTTTTCAGCCACATTAATGATCCTTTCTTATCTATGTAATCTTTATCTAATTCCTCCAAAAATTTACCCGCTCGTCGGTGTTGTTTTCATCTTTCTTTTCTGAGAGTTTCTTCTTTCTTACTGTATTTTCCTCTTACTTTTCTTGCTTTCTTGGTGGCTGGTACTTGGTCATTGGCAATGTTCTCTTCTGGGATGTTTTCTCTAAAGTTTTCTGCCAGTTTTATGATAGAAGTTTGTTGGGATAAGGCTTCTCTGTGGTGTTGGGCAACCCTTTTCATAGTATCTTCCTCAGAACTGTTTAGATATTGTCCCATACTAATGATGGTGGCTCTATATGCTTGGTTGAATTCAGTCAACCCTAGACTACCTTCTCTTCGCGGGATGTATATTCTATCCATGCATTGGTTTCTGTAGGTGACTTTGTTTAAGGTGAGCATTTTTCGGGTCTTGATGTCTAGTTTGTTAAGCTCTCCCTGCGGCCAGTCTACGATACCAAATGCATATGTCACCACCGGGATTGCAAGTTGGTTTATGGCAGTGATTTTGTTTTTCGGTGTTAGTTCTGATTTGCAGATCTTCTTTAGGCGTTTTAAGTATTCTTTTCTAATTTTTCCCCTCATGTTCTTATGTTGGATCTGTGAATTTTGCTCTATGCCCAAGTATTTGTAAGTGGCATCGTTGTCAAGATCTTCTATTAAGTTTTGGTTGTCGAGCTCGATGTTATTTGAGGCTATCTTGTTACCCTTCCTTATTGTACACTTGTTGCATTTGTCTAGGCCAAATTCCATATTGATGTCTCTCGAAAAGTTGTGTACTATTTGCATCAGCTGGTTTAACTGTTGGTCAGATTCTGCGTATAATTTCAGGTCATCCATAAACAACAGGTGGTTGATCTTTTTGTTGTTTTTCTTTGTTCTGCCTCTGCTCAAATCATATCCAGTGTTTTGTTCTTTTAGGATTTTACTGAGCGGGTCTAGGGCGAGGCAAAAGAGTAGTGGTGAAAGGCTGTCCCCTTGAAATATTCCGCGTTGGATTTTTATATTGGCTATTTTTATTTGACCATTTGTGTGGTTCAAATTGAGGGAAGTTTTCCATTTGGTCATTTGAGTTTTAATGAATGTTCTGACTTCCTCGTTGATGTTATATAATTCGAGGCATTTCAATATCCAAGAGTGGGGAACGCTGTCGAAGGCCTTCTTATAATCTATCCATGCTATGCTAAAATTTCTTCCTCTCTTCTTACAGTCTTCAAGGATGGTTTTGTTGATGAACAGTTGATCTTTTGTTCCTAGCTTATTTCTGATGCAGCCCTTTTGTTCATTTTCAAGGTAATTGCCAGACTCCAAATGTTCGTAGATTGCGTCTGCAGTTATTCCTGTCAACCATTTATAGGTAGTGCTTAAGCAGCATATTGGTCTATATTTGTTTGGGAGGTGTGTATCTTGGGTCTTGGGGAGGAGATTTGTTAGGCCAGTAGATAGCCATTCTGGTGTCTCCTCTTCCTCCCTTTGAATTCTGGTGAAGGCTAGCATATAATGTGAATGGAGCGATGTTAATTTCTTTAACCAGAAGTTTGGGATTTTATCGATGCCAGGGACTTTAAAGTTGCAGAACTGGTTGATCTTGTTTCTTCTCTTCTCTTCTGTGATGTTGTTTGCTGGCATTTGCTGTTTGTTTCTATTTACTCCTTCTACAGTTTGTATCCATTCTGCATCTCGGTGTTGTCTTGGATCCTCGTATAGTGGTCTCCAGAATCCCTCAACTTCGTTCTCATTGGGTGGTGTCCGTACTGCAATTGTGTCGTTCATTAGTTTTCTATATACAAGTCTGGGGTTTTTGGTGAACTGGCTATTTATCTGTTTAGTGTTAATTTTCTTTTCTTTACCGCTGATTTGTTCTGCTAAGCCTTTGATTAATGCCTGATGTTCGGCAATTCTCTCTATGAACTGGTTTTCTTGAATGTTGTATTTTATTTTTATTTTGTGTATTTTTCTGAGGAGATTTCTCGACCTGTTGTAGTCCTGCACAAAGGTTGTCATTTGAGAGAGTTCTTTTCTGAGGCACTCTGTTTTGGTTTGCAGTTTTCTTTTCCAAACCGGTACTTTGTTTCCATTTCTCCTTAGAGCGTCTCTAGGCCTTTCCTTGTGTTCTGGGGCTAATTTGCTCTGAATGTACCATGCTGCTCCATAGTTGGTATGGTTGATCTCAGTTAGTGTGGAGTCTAGTGGAGTTATTTTTGTCAGTCCATTATTTACCTTTTTTAATAGTTCTTTAAATTCTTTATTCTCTCTGAGTTTGATTAATCTAGGCCGTTCCTCAAGACTCATTTCTCTTGTTTGTTCTATCTTGTTAGCCAGCTCTTCTTCTAATTCTTGCTGTTCTCTATCTATTTCTATTAGGATGTTATTTGGGGATTGGTTTGGAGGTCTAGGTGGTGTTAGATTTCCTCCGTTCCTTCGTTGTCCCCTATTTGGGCTGTCAGGCGGTTCACTGTCCGATTGTTCACTGTCAGAACTCGATGGGGGTGAGTCTGGTGGTTCAGGAGTGGCTGTTCTATTTTGTGTAATAGGATGAGGTCTTTCTTCTGATGGTGCTCTTTGCCTCGTGGCATTCTGGGGTACTTCAAGTAGATTTGACTGGGCATATTTTGTTTCTGATCATATTCTTTATCTCTTTTTGCATTATCGTAATTTGTTCATCGCTGAAGTGTTTTTGGGTGATAATATTATGCTTCTGGGTGGTGAGATTGCTTCTTTTTGTACCTATTTTATTTGGGCAATGGTGGAAGAAAATACGCTGCCACTCCTTACTTCTATCATGTTGGTTGGTTAGTTTCTCTTTTGCGTACTCAGTTGCCTATAGCAGTACCCATTTTTCTTCTCTAGTCCACCTGCTTTTTCCAAATTAATTTTGTTTTTCTTCTCCAATTTGGTTGTAGTCTCTCTCTGCTTCCTTAATTGCTTCTTCTCTGATTTCATCAATCTCTCTAACTTCCAGGTATCTGGTGATCTGTGATACTATTGAGTTTAATTTTTCAGTTGTGGTGGCTTCTGTCTTTTCTGGTGGTAACCCTGCTTGATCAATCCTTTCCTTGAATACTTCTTTTTTTCTTCTGCCTCACTTCTCATACCTTGAGTAAGTAAAGCAGTGTAGGATCTTTTTCTTCTCCTCACGGGACCATTTGACGGTTTTGGGCTCCATGACGTTGTTTCTGGGGTCCAGGATCAGTGTTTTCCTGATATGGTGGACTATCCAGGGTGCTGTTGGTGGGGGGGTTATTCCCTTCAGCACAGGTAGAAGATGCACCATTGCTTTCCTCCCACGCCCTGGTGCGGAAGCGTGTTCTGGGGACCTTTTTATCCTGGGCGACGTCCTGCCAGTATGGATTATTCGTAGTTGTCATTTTCATTTATGGTTTGGGAATTTTGGTTGGGGTTCATCTCATTAAGATGTCCTCATACCGGGATTTCTCCCGGTAAACCCCTTGACAGTGGGGCCGAAGACACTCGAGGTTGTGTCTAGTAGGCCTTTCCATGTATAAGTATGTGCTGCTTTAGAACACCCTTTGTCACAATCTTTTTAGCACATTCTCCACATTCAAAGTTCCTCTCTCTTTTTTTTTTCAATTGTCTTATTCTCAGGTTATCTTGGAGCAATGGACCCCAAACCAGGGGTCTATAGTTGCATCCTAACCGTTGATAGCAGAGTATCCAAGGGCTCTCTTCTTTTTTTTTTCAATTGTCTTATTCTCAGGTTATCTTGGAGCAATGGACCCCAGCCAGGGGTCTATAGTTGCATCCTAACCGTTGATCGCAGAGTATCCAAGGGCTCTCTAATTAAGACAAAGGGTGTGGTGTGTAGCGTGTTTGTATATATTGTGTAAATAGAGAGAGAGTGATGTCTTTGGGAGCATGTTGGACTACTCTCAGTGTATGTGAGACACGAAAAAGAAATCAGCAAAGGTGGACAGACAGGTGAAACGGGAGTTCCAACCCTCCCTATCACCAGTCCAGCGTCTACCCTAGGAGTCTAGTTGTTGCTGATCTCCTTGATCCTCTGCTGGTAGTGGGTTGAGGAGAATGGGATGTGCCTTGAGATGTGCTGGGAGACAAAAGGGATGTGTTGCTGGTGTCTATTGAAGATTCAATATCATCTACTTGGGTATCATCCTCCGTGTCCTCCGTGTCATCTTCCGTTACCACCGCCTCGGGGAAGAGATCTTGTACCGGGCTTAGTGAAGGTTCAGGCCAGTCATCATCTTCAGACAGTTCACTCTCATCCCCAGACTGAGCCAATATCTAGAGGATTTGTCGATCATCTGCAATTTTAAAATCAATCAACACACTGTTATGCACAGGTTGGGTTAGATGTTAGTGATACAGAAAAATAAATACTGTACTGTATAATAATAACCTGTAAAATACCCTACTTTGCTTAGGAGCATACAGTACTGATGGTTAGTTTTAAAATAATGTACCTAAATCCAAGATGCATAATTAATTGCCTCTACAGGACAGCAGTTATTGTTAAATGACATGATGGGATTTAATTAAATACCCTAACTTGTCAACCTTTAAGTCCAATCTATAAAAAATATTATACCTTGCATAGGAGCACTTTTATTGTTTGTTTTGAAATAATTTACCTAAATAAAATAAATACATAATCAAATGTTCCTACAGGGCAACAGTTATTGTTAAATGACATGATGGGATTTAATTAAATACCCTAACCTGTCAACCTTTTAGTTCATATTAAATCTGTCATTATTACATCTTACTTATAACAAAATAGACATTTAAGTACAGTACATCTGATATGCACTTAGCATGAAAATACACTGATTGTAAGCAGCAAAATCATAAATAATATAAACAAATCTCAAGGTGCATCATGCCCCTGATGTCTCATTTTTGGAACACATTCTCTTCATTATTACATTATCTGTCATTATTACATCTTACTTATAATAAAATATACATTTATGTATATCTGATATGCACTTAGCATGAAAGAACACTGATTGTAAGCAACAAAATCATAAATAACATAAACAAATCTCAAGGTGCATCATGCCCCTGATGTCTCATTTTTGGAACACATTCTCTCCATGCTTCACCAGTCCATGTAAGCACACTTATTTCTAATATGAAGGTTCACATCACATGCTTATATATTCAGCTTCAATCCTATACCACTCATAGCATAGTATTTTCACTACAAACCCTGAGAAAATGGCCACTTACCCATTTTTTTCATGAAGGTGCACTCCACAACCAAGGCCCGGATTCACTAACGCAGTTACGAGACCTTAGCGGGTGAGAGAGCTATTCACTAACGAGTTAAGGGAGTCTTAACCCAAACTATCGTACGGTATTAGCTAAGGGAGCTCCGAAGCTCCCTTAAGTCCGCTACGAGAGTGAAATGTGCCATCTTTCAAACAAACGTAGCTGCCAGGCGTAGTTCTCAGCAGTAGACTGTATACACACTGGCATCATGGAACTCTTTTTTGTTGCAGCCAACGACCGTGCATTAAGAAGGGAGAGGGTGTTTAGAGATCCCTTGGATCCACTCAATGTGGACGATAATCATTTAATAAGGTATTATCGGTTTCCACGTTCAGAAATAGTGAGACTGTGTAATGAACTGCAGCATGAAATTAGGAGAGTGACGAGACGATCCCATGCTATCCCCACTCATACACTAGTGTTGGTTGCACTGAGATTTTATGCAAGTGGAAGTTTTCAGAGTGTTGTTGGTGATGTAACACGCCTAAGCCAGGCCAGTGTATCAAGAGTGATAAACAAAGTGACAACAGCACTCTATAGAAAAGCAATAGCAGAAATAAAAATGCCTAGAGGAATTGCATCCATAACAGAAACAAAGCTCAAATTTCATAGGCTAAGAGGTTTTCCAAATGTAATTGGAGCAATTAACGGTACCCATGTTCCAATTAAGGCACCCAGGGAAAATGAACATTTTTATGTTAATAGAAAGTACTACCACTCTCTAAACATCCAAGTTGTTGCTGACAGTGACCAGCGTATCCTCAATGTGTGTGCCAGATACCCTGGCAGCACTCATGATGCTTACATCTGGAGCAACTCAAACCTTCGGCAGAGATTTGACAGGGCTGAGTTTTGAAACTCATTCCTACTTGGTAAGTATATGATTTTTTTTAATGAAATTAGAGCATTATGAAATTGTTCGTACAAAACTGTGATTTCTGAACTAAAGTTAAAAAAAGTAAATTTCTATTCATTGTTAAAATGCAGACTTGCTCATTACTGTTATTGATTTTCATGCAAGATAGCAGACATGACCTGTACAGGTAAACTTTTCACACAATACAGTACATATTATGTGTAAGCCCAGATATTTCCCCATGCATTGTTACACAATCCTCATTAGGCTATTATGCTTTGGTTAGGTTCTCCAGCCTACTTTGATACTAATTAGGTTAGGTAAAAAATAGGTACGGCTTTGATAGTGTAACAGACATAAAATTAATATAAAATCCAAGCTAAACAGGCCTACACTTTAAAAAGTTGTGTTTTGCACCACCTAAAACCCGATTCCCAATGCTCTTCCAAAGTGGTTAGGGATTATCTTAAAATTAAGTTAGGCATTCCCAACAATTACTTGAACAAATAACTTGTTTAATATAGTAAGTTCAGATAATATCAAAAGAATAACTAAAAATAGTTTTGTGGCACAAATATGACCTCTTACGAAGTGAGTGTATGAACCTGACAGATGGTCCATTTGTTGTTTATATTGATAAATATAATATTCCTTTTAAGTCAGAGTTAGTAACAAAGTTACCCCCACATGTTTACATAAAGGCTTCAAAATTCCATGTATTTTCATCCAAAGTGCCATACATTTTAAAATAAAGAAGAATGAATTGTCTGGTTAGGATGTTATTCTATCCTGTATCACACACCTTATGTTTTCTTTCTTTTTGCAGGTGATAGTGGGTATCCTTTGGAACCATACTTACTAACGCCATTTGGGAATCCAAGCAACCAGGCAGAAGAGCACTACAATACTAGTCACTCCAAGACAAGAGTTGTGGTGGAACAAACTTTTGGGACATTGAAATCAAGATTTAGATGTCTTCATAAGTCTGGTGGTGCTCTTCAGTATGAACCATTAAAATGTGCTAAGATAGCTGTAAGTTGTATGTTGTTGCATAATTATTGTATTCAACGTAGAGTGCCCCTAATAGTTGATGAAATTGACTTAGATGATGTTCCTAATGCAGCAGATGAGCTGGCAAATGCTGCAAGACAAGGCCAAAGAGAAGCAGTAAGAAGGGAGCTGGTGCAAATTGTGTTTACCAGGTAGACATCCAATACAATACAAAGTGAGGAAAGTTGCTTCTCCATTCCTTTTATTTATGTTATATATTTGTCTCAAAATTCAGATATCATTTTCTAAATTCCAAATTACGTTTAATACCTAATACAGGGATACAGGGTGTAGTTATAGAAGTAATGAAAAGTGTGTTCTGTTATTTTATTTATTTCAAATCCATCACTGTGTTCTTAATTTCCTGTACAAAACATTTAATATTAAAAGTAAAAAAATAAAGAATCAATGTGTGTATGAGTATGAGATCCATTGAATTACAATTAAGTTTCTAAAAAACATGTGCTTCAGTATTATTACTTTGTACTTATGAGGTATTTGGAGTATCACAAAAAACTTAAAGTTATCATAATACAATTCTTTATCAGTGAATTAAATGAAGCATCAAAAGAAAGATCAGAATAAGCTTAGCTACAAACAACAATCACTCTAGGGTAAAAAAATACATTATTGCAACAAAATAGTGAATCAATCTTTGGTAATATTTATAGTTAAGACATAACATAGGCTAAACAAACTAAGGCATTGCACAATGGTACCTCAAAATCTTTGATAATACTTATGTGTGTATGAGATCCATTAAATTAAAATTATAGTTTCTAAAAAACATGTGCTTCAGTATTATTACTTTGTACTTATGAGGTATTTGGAGTATCACAAAAAAATTAAAGTTATCATAATACAATTCTTTATCAGTGAATTAAATGAAGCATCAAAAGAAAGATCAGAATAAGATAACTACAAACAACAATCACACTAGGGTAAAAAAATACATTATTGCAACAAAATAGTGAATCAATCTTTGGTAATATTTATAGTTAAGACATAACAGGCTAAACAAACTAAGGCAATGCACAATGGTACCACAAAATCTTTGATAATACTTAATTTTGTAATTAAGATGAAAACAGAAACTATCTTGTATTTGGCACAAAAAATTCTATCCTAGAATAATGAACCAATCATTAGTAACTCTTATATAAAGCTCTTATATAAAGTAAAATTATGTACAACCACAAACAAAAGTTACGTCACCCCCTTGGCTGGCAGGAAGGCAAAGTCAGTATTAAAGATAGGCTGGACAATCAAACAAACTGGAGTATCGAATTGAACCTGAAAGGTGAACCTTACACAATCTCGTTACCCACTCAATACATCAGTTTGTTCAATCATTGAGCCTATCTTTAATATTGACTTTGTCTTCCTACCAGCGAAGGGGGTGACGCAACTTTGGTTCGCAGCTGTATAATAGGAACTACTCTAAAATAAGGCACAATGCCATCACAAATACTGAACCAAATTTGGGTTGTTACAGCAAATTAAAATATGACCAGAATGGTATTGTACTCACAATATAGAGAAACTAAAACAAATATTCCTTCTTATACAGATAAATCTCATATCACACTGTACCCATAGTTATGAACTCACTCATTGGTACCGTATAAATATTTATCACGAATATCACTTAAAATGGATGCAATGAGAGAAAGTGCATCTGCAGATCGACGAACTTCCTCATAAATATTTTCTTGCACCCTAAGCATATTTGGTGCAAGAGGTTCTGCACTTACCCTTGATCTGGGTTGATGGGCTGTACGTCTCACTGATGGCTCAGGAGGAGTATCCCTTGATGCATGTGGAAATATTGGTTCCGTGCTGGCAGATCTTGCAGCAGGTGTCACAGCTCGCACAGCAGGTGTGTATGTGAGCTCAGCACTGGAGGGTCTTGCAGCAGGTGATGACACGTTGGATGAGAGGATGCTGTGCACAGATGATCTGCCTGTACTACTATGTTTACTAGTACTAGGTCCAGCACAATATGAATGTTCATGAATGTTCTGGGTGAGCTCCACAACTTCTTCATCCACATCATCCTGAAGGCCTGAAAGAATAGCTATACTGTATACAAGGTACTAGAGCAAAAGCTATGTAGTATACAAAAATATAAAGGAGTTGATATAGTAACTCTGGCACATTCCTCTGAAGCATTTTCTTAAATGACTTCTTTTCTTTTCAGATGAAAAATGCTATCTATCTATTTATAGCTCTGATACCATGTTCCCTCCGGGAATTCCCCGGAGTGGCCAAGACAGAAGAGTTTCCAGTCTTCCCTGTTTAAGCACTTCCTCCTTACCCAATTAATCCCTCCTCCCCCCCTAACATTTCTCTCTCTCACATATTCTTCCACTGTGGTCTGCCTCTCACACCTTGTGCCACAACTTCACTTCCATACATCATCTTTGCAAACACCACATCCTACATTCTCTCCACAAGTCCAAACCACCTAAATGTATTACATTTCACCCTCTCAACCACCGCACACTCATTACCCATTGCCTTCTCAGTTCTCACTCATATCACATCTCTCATACACACTCTCCATCCCACCTGGTGAGTCCACATGCTCCTCTCTGATAACTTATTAACACAGCACCTATTCTAGCATGATGACCAATTCCAAGTCCATGTCTCCAACGCATATGTCAGTGTTGGCAGGATTATACTATTTCTCAGTCCCCCCATTTCACTATGATACCAGTGCTAACAATTACTTAACTAGGGAACAGTAAATCTGTAAAAACTAGACAGCACCCATACCTCCTCCTCCCGCTGCTGCAAGCTCTTCAGTATCGAGCATCCCAGGAATTCCTTCAATGGCAATGTCTTCTAGGATTGCAGCCATGGCCTCTTCTGCTGCAGTCAACGGTGGTTGGTCACTCGGCCCACCACCTGATTAATCATAAAAAATCAGTACGGTAAAATAGTGAGATATTCTTCCAATTTAATCATACTGTATAATTTTTTAAAAAGATAATACTCTTAACATATGGTGAGTATGCCTAACAAGGCCACACCCTTCGCACAGACAGTACTGTATTTATACAGTATCATATTAGTAGGCTCAGTCAGCTTAGATAAATGCCACAATATTTAACATTAATAAATAATTATATCCCACAATCCAGTTTGAACACTGGAAACGAACATATTCTGATATATAATTATAGATGCTACATTTTGGCTTGCAAGTGTTAAGATGTGCTAATACATACTTCAATAAGTTAGTTTACATGCAAATGAAAATATATCAAGAGATGTTTTGGTGCTGGTGGTGGGTGGGTCTATCCTGTCTAAAGTGAACTTGCAGGTGAAACTTATACATAATTATAACTATAATAACTGAGCTTAAGTCCACTAAAATGATGAAGAATGAATTAAAATCTTCAAAACAGGTACAAATAAATGACTTATTTCTTATTGAGTTTAGTGATAGCCAAACATTTACCTGTTATTTGCATGTCCCTCTTGATTGCGGCCACCTTCTTCTTCACCTGAGACCGGAAATCAACATATTTCTTGCATACGTCAGCTGCATTACGCACTACAGGACTGACAGCGTTGACAGCAGCAGTGATTGAATCCCAAGCTTCATTTTTGTTTTTCTTACTGAGAGTAGTTTCCAGTTTCCCATGAATTATGTCCTTTCTCACTGTCACCTCTCTCACAATGACAAATATATCTTCGTCCATAATGTTCACTCTACGTCGTTTTGCAGCAGGTTGTTCACCGACTTCAGACATTCTGCCACAACTTTCTAATGCACCAACAGCACTTAAAATGGCTGGCTCTCTCACTGCTTATCACCACCCTCGAGTTCATTATCAATGTACTGTTTGTTTATCTTTCTCAGCTGACAGAGAAATTCATGCCTGTGATTGGCTGGGCTATTTTGTTACCTGCCTGGTGATTGGTTAGCAGATGAAGTAAAGCTACACTGGGCCCTCTATCGGCGAGAAGAATTATGGCGCACGGTGACAATAACGTCTCACTCCCTTACGATACTTTAGTGAATCGACCTTAAGCGGCGCGCTGCCGGTATCGTGAGGGAGCCTTAGCGCCACTCGTTTACGGGAGCACTTAAGGGAGTGTTTAGTGAATCCGGGCCCAGTCCCTCATCTGCTCAGTAACATCAACGTGTCCACAGGTGTAAACAAACATTCTCTTTTGCTGAGTAAAAGCATTAGGAACCATAGAAAACGTGTGGGTAAAAAACAGCGGTAACTAGTACATATTATATTTTCTGCTATTTTTTCATTTTAGTACCAAATTTTGGACATTTTTATAGAGTTCAGAGCTGAAAGGGATAATATAGTCCAAGTCACTGCTGGTTGAATACTGATTCTTCCAACTTGGGGAAAACACCTTGTAAACTTCGGAACGATACCCCAAGATTTCAGTCCGGACCTTCCAGGACAGTTCACAGTTCATATTTTCCAGTCGGGAACAATCCCTTAGATGTCAGACTGGACTCCTGGGAGGTTCGGACTGCTTATTCTGGTTTCAAGTGAGCTGTTAGATTGACATTTTTACTTTGAAGTAAGATAATTGATTGATTGATTTTTGATGCAACTAAGCATCTGGCGGCGCAACAGCTAAGGTTATATACCGCCCAACATAAAATAATCATCTACATAATTAATAAAACATCAACACCCGAAAGGGATATGCACCATGATTAAAAGACACATGTAACACCTCTATTTTTTATGTATTGTTATTTAGGATATTTACGGGTATTATATATTAATCTGCATTAGAATAGGCTTTTAGTGTAAGATTGTAGGGAGTAGCCAGGCTGAGATTATCACTGACGAATAATCTCGGTGGTGGGCTTCTTCTATATAAAATGTTAATATGAGAAAAGTACAAATTATGTTAATAGTTAGAGGTTATAGATGAATGATAGAAATAATGATTATAGTTAGGTAAATAGGTTAAAGAGAGGAATAATTGAAACTTAGGTAGATTGATAGGGATAGAGAAATACGTGGTGATTTAAGAGGTGAATGTAAAATAATTTATTGGAGACAGGGAATAACCTGCATTTATAATTATAATGTATAATTACGAAGGTAACATTCCTATACTGTTACCGGCATTTAATTGTAACTTACTCAGAAAATTAATTAGATTATTTAGGAACTGAAGTCGGGACAGTACATTTTCTTGTTGGCGGAACAATACATGCCTTGAATATGTAAATTACAGTAATATAAAACTTTAAACAAGGGAGAAGGCAATGTATTTGAGCTCAATAATATGTTTAAATCATGTTGTGTAACTATATACACCAGTAAGGGTGGAACTGATGGATTTGCCAGAAATTTAGATACGTTGGTCACTACTTTGCTTGGGGAGGGGGAGGGAGTGAGGGAGATGACGAGGCAGTACCATGCTTTGCTTCTTCCTCATTCTGATCTCGTCAACTGGGGTGACAGGTAAGAGCTCAAACTCGCTCTCATCATAAATATTGTATTGTGAATATAGTGTGGTGAATCTATTAGTCCCGTGATGGGATATAACTAACTAAAGAATATTGTGTGTTCACATTCAGACATAGTAAGTAAAGTATGTTGTTTTTTCTCAAGCTCATTCTGATCTCGTCTACTGGGTAACAGCCATTATAGCATTCTCTCTTGGTGTACAGTGACCCACGTGGTACTAAAAATTTAATGAAACATTGCTGGCAATTTCATCTTTCATTATAATAGTATTGAGATTAGGATGTGTTTTTTTTTTATTGTATTAGCTATATTTTGGCCTTGTGGTGCAAAATTTATTATTAGGAATTATTTGGGGCATTAAGGGAGGGGGGAACACTTAATGTAATATTTTTTTTTATGTACTTAGCTCTGTCAACTGGCGAGACAAGGAATTGTTCCTGTCCTAGTTGACAGAAAAGGGATTAGGACCTGTATTAAGGGAGGGGGGAATAATTAATAGTAACAAATGTTTATTTTTGGATTTATGTGGTTTAGCTCTGTCAACTGGCGAGACAAGGAATGGTTCCGGTCCTAGTTGACAGAACGGGGAGTAGGAGATATTAGCAAGGGAGGGGGGAAAAGAAATTATTATTGTATTGTTTTGTACTCGTATAGTAGGTTGATAAAATAAATGGGTTTATAATTGTCTGAGTATTTTCGTCACCGATATAACAAATAGACTGTGTTCCTTTATAGATAGTAGTAGATTATTATTTCCAATCACTGATCGTACCCCGTTAGAACTGTTGTCTGGGTTGCTTACTCGCGAGCCTTCTTAAAGTAATGTTACGCTACCCTTCCGGTGTGTGCTCACTTGGTTCCTCTGATCGACTTTGGTCTGGTGGTGGCAGCGTTTACCCAGTACTGGAGAGGAGCTGGACTTGTCCTTTGTATGAATTATTTTTGGTATTCACAAGGCAAGTCCTGTTCCTCATCGGTATCTTGTTTTTTTTTCCAGACCAAGTTGATACAGCTATAGGATAGAGTTGTAGCATACACTGGTTGTTTTTTTTGTTTTGTTAAAGGCAGTGGGTTTTTGTTTCCCTCCAAGAGTAAAGTAAGGGGACAAAAATACCAGCTTTTACACTGGTGTCAGCTAAGGTGGGATTAATCAGACCCAGAGAAATTGTTTTAGCGGAGATCTGTTGAATTGGGTATGATGTTTAAGACAGCAATAGTAGGACACAGTCAAGTTCCTCGAGAACTGACGGTTGACGGTGCTCAGGTAGTTGTTTATCGATCACCCGGTGCCCGTGCCCAATCAATTTTATAGTGATGAGAGATTAAAAAGAAAAAAGAAATAAATAAATAAAATTATTAAAGTAAATTAATTGGGGAAAATGAAAATTAAAACTATTACAAGTAAAATTTTAACACGTAGTACCACTCGACCTGAAACCATGGCAGAAGCAAAGTACAAAGTGAAGTTGTTGTTGGTGATGTAGGAGCAGTTGCTAATTCAGTAAGATTCGAAATGAGGGAATTAAAGTTACTAGCGGAACAAGTGACCGGTATAGAGAAAAAAGGACACGAGTTAGATCATTTAAAAACAATGACAGGGCAAACTATGTTACACAATTTCGTAATTACCAGCAATATAAGTATAAGTAAACACGCCAAGGGATTTATTGCTAGGCTCACCCAGTTTGTTACAGACTTTGCCAGCCCTAGATCGTTGCTGTGTGAGGGATGGAGCTACTATTCTCCACGCCTTGTCATCCCCAGTCCAACTCTACCACCACCTCCTAACCAGCATGGCTTCCCCGTCACGAAACCAAATCATTGTTGCCCAACTTGGAACTGCACGGGTTGCGAAGATGATGCTGGTGATGATAGTATATACCTAGTACTGAGGATGGTGAGTACGGGGACAACAACAAAAGTAACAGCAGCAGCAGCAGCAACAGCACCACCCACCCAACAACAGCACCAGAACCACAAACAACACTACGGAAGCAATCTATATTACTAGTATCATCAACTATACCAGGGTCATGGGGGTGGAATATGATGAACAATATGAGGAGTAAATGCAACTAGAGGAAGTGGAAGAAGGTGATGGTCAAGATGAGGAGGAGGATATGGTACTTCCTCCACGACAGAGACGACCTCCCAGAAGGCTTCTGGAGGAAATTTAGAAAATAAGAAAAAGGGGAAGAAAACAAAAATTGAAAATTAGAAAATATAATTGTGGAAATTAAAAGTAGGAAAAAATAGGGCAAAAATTGAAAAGAAAAAGTTGGAAAAATGTCATGGTTCCCTATGTCCTGAAGTCAAAAGAGGGCACCATTCATGAAAAGAGCTAGAAAACCAGCTCATAAATTTTTTTGTGTGTGTAGTTGTGGGTGTTAAGTGACACTTAGTTTTAATGGGAAGAGGAGGTGATGGTGGGGAGTAGATATACACCCTTCCATTTCCATAGGGCTCTTCCGGTATACAGTCAGGGCCGTTGTCGGGGCCCCTGTATCACTTACTGCATTCCGGGTTATCATGCCTTGCAGAGTCTGAGGTTTGAATGGAGGAGTGAATGATAAAAGAATGAACGAATAGAGTGTATGAAGACTCAGATCATGCTTGGGATAATCGCGGGTGGGTTTAGTGACGGTAGAACCTTATTGAAGTTCTCCCGGGGTTATGGAACTTGACAAAGGATTCTGACTGGGACGAGGTGTCAATAATATCTATTGTATTTAAAATGTGAGGTAGGGTAGAGAATTCTTTCCTGCGGGAAGGAAATACAGTCTAAAGACTGGAGAAGAAAAAGTTGGCAGTGTATTAACACTGACTAACAAGTTAGGATGAATAGTGTCTGATGTTGTTCAGTAAGGTCTAGTGATAGTGAGAATAGGAATGTATGTAAAGAGTAAAAAGGGGGGAATTGAACAAAAAAATGTAAGGGGAAATAGATAAATTAATTTTCACGGTAAGTTCCAGCTAAGGAAGGTGGAACGTGTGTAACACCCCTATTTTTTATGTATTGTTATTTAGGATATTTACGGGTATTATATATTTATCTGCATTAGAATAGGCTTTTAGTGTAAGATTGTAGGGAGTAGCCAGGCTGAGATTATCACTGACGAATAATCTCGGTGGTGGGCTTCTTCTACATAAAATGTTAATATGAGAAAAGTACAAATAATGTTAATAGTTAGAGGTTATAGATGAATAATAGAAATAATTATTATAGATAGGTAAATAGGTTAAAGAGAGGAATAATTGAAACTTAGGTAGATTGATAGGGATAGAGAAATACGTGGTGATTTAAGAGGTGAATGTAAAATAATTTATTGGAGACAGGGAATAACCTGCATTTATAATTATAATGTATAATTACGAAGCTAACATTCCTATACTGTTACCGGCATTTAATTGTAACTTACTTAGAAAATTAATTAGATTAGTTAGGAACTGAAGTCGGGACAGTACATTTTCTTGTTGGCGGAACAATACATGCCTTGAATATGTAAATTACAGTAATATAAAACTTTAAACAAGGGAGAAGGCAATGTATTTGAGCTCAATAATATGTTTAAATCATGTTGTGTAACTATATACACCAGTAAGGGTGGAACTGATGGATTTGCCAGAAATTGAGATACGTTGGTCACTACTTTGCTTGGGGGGGGGGGGAGTGAGGGAGATGACGAGGCAGTACCATGCTTTGCTTCTTCCTCATTCTGATCTCGTCAACTGGGGTGACAGGTAAGAGCTCAAACTCGCTCTCATCATAAATATTGTATTGTGAATAAAGTGTGGTGAATCTATTAGTCCCGTGATGAGATATAACTAACTAAAGAATATTGTGTGTTCACATTCAGACATAGTAAGTAAAGTATGTTGTTTTTTCTCAAGCTCATTCTGATCTCGTCTACTGGGTAACAGCCATTATAGCATTCTCTCTTGGTGTACAGTGACCCACGTGGTACTAAAAATTTAATGAAACATTGCTGGAAATTTCATCTTTCTTTATAATAGTATTGAGATTAGGATGTGTTTTTTTGTATTGTATTAGCTATATTTCGGCCTTGTGGTGCAAAATTTATTATTAGGAATTATTTGGGGCATTAAGGGAGGGGGGAACACTTAATGTAATATTTTTTTTTATGTACTTAGCTCTGTCAACTGGCGAGACAAGGAATTGTTCCTGTCCTAGTTGACAGAAAAGGGATTAGGACCTGTATTAACCCCTTAGGACCGACTTCTTTTTTTTTTTTCATCCCCAGTCGACTTCTGGGGGTCAATTTTCAACTTTCATGTAGGCAAATTTTGTTCTTATAGAATGAAAGAGCTTGAATTTACACACCAGGAACTGAAAACGGGAGCCTCCTAGGTGTACGCGTTTGCGTATGAGAGCGTCAAATCCGAAAATAAATAAATAGTATCCCCTGAAATGCATGAAAGAAAACCTCATACGCTCTGCGTATGCTGTAAACATGTATATAAACACCTAAAAAATGCGTCTAAGTGGTTTTCAATGGTGATAAACGTATTTCAGTGTAATTTTGTCTGTCTAGACTCTCCTGGAGTATAGTAGACAGCAGAGAGATACGAGAAACATAAGAAAACACCATGTAGTGGTGCGATATTTCCTTGTTGGCTTACGCAGCTGCCAGACACCACTACCACAGTCAAACCTTTTCTCAAGGACGTTAGCTTTCCATCGTTACCAACGCCAGCTCGCTAGCTACTCGCTACAGTTTTTTGTAGGTACGTCGACATGTCAGTTATTCGGAGGGAACGATTAATTTTTTTATCACCGACATGTCAGTCAATCGGTCCTAAGGGGTTAAGGGAGGGGGGAATAATTAATAGTAACAATTGTTTATTTTTGGATTTATGTGGGTTAGCTCTGTCAACTGGCGAGACAAGGAATGGTTCCGGTCCTAGTTGACAGAACGGGGAGTAGGAGATATTAGCAAGGGAGGGGGGAAAAGAAATTATTATTGTATTGTTTTGTACTCGTATAGTAGGTTGATAAAATTAATGGGTTTATAATTGTCTGAGTATTTTCGTCACCGATATAACAAATAGACTGTGTTCCTTTATAGATAGTAGTAGATTATTAATTCCAATCACTGATTGTACCCCCGTTAGAACTGTAGTCTGGGTTGCTTACTCGCGAGCCTTCTTAAAGTAACGTTACGCTATCCTTCCTGTGTGTGCTCACTTGGTTCCTCTGATCGACTTTGGTCTGGTGGTGGCAGCGTTTACCCAGTACTGGAGAGGAGCTGGACTTGTCCTTTGTATGATTTATTTTTGGTATTCGCAAGGCAAGTCCTGTTCCTCATCGGTATCTTGTTTTTTTTTCCAGACCAAGTTGATACAGCTATAGGATAGAGTTGTAGCATACACTGGTTGTTTTTTTTGTTTTGTTAAAAGCAGTGGGTTTTTGTTTCCATCCAGGAGTAAAGTAAGGGGACAAGAATCGAGCTTTTACACACACAAACTAAAAAGCACATTATTACTAAAAGAACCCGTCAACATAAAATCATCTAAAAACCATAAATATAATAAAATCATATTTTGTGGAGAAGGCCAGCCTCCTCCACATAGGAGAGAGTGCTCCCTCCCACACTACAAGCCTCCTCCCCGAGCACCTGGGAGGCTGTAAGAACCGTCACCCTCCTGGTACTCGGAGAGGTGCCTACGACGAAGGTCCCCAAAGCTGGGACACTCGACAATAAGATGCCGTACTGTCAAAGGGACCAGACAATCATCACAGTAGGGAGGGTGAGCCCTCTCCATTAAAAAGCCATGAGTCAATAATGTGTGGCCAATGCGGAGACAGGCAAGAGCCGTCGCCCACCAGTGGGACAGGCCACTGTAGATCCACAAACCAAGGCGCTGGCGGATGTCACGGAGCTTGTTAGCCCCAACGGCATCCCATCTGTCCTGCCAGCAGGAACGAACGGTAGCATCTATGTAGGGTCGAAGGTCCACTGCAGGAACAGGATGACACCTGGCAGGAGGCCGAGAATTGGAGATCGCAGCCTTAGCCAGGGTGTCAACCCGCTCATTCCCATCGACACCCACATGGGCCGGGACCCAACAAAAAATGACTTTGTGGCCATGACGACCCAGGAGGACAAGCCACTCAAGAATGGCCAACATCAGGGGATGGGAAGAGTTATAATTGCACAAGGCCTGCAAGGAACTACAGGAATTGCTAAAAATAGTAAACGAAGGCTGAGGGAGAGTAAAAATCACTTGGAGGGCATATAAAATGGCCGAGAGCTCAGCAGTAAAAATTGACATGACAGAAGGGAGCCTGCCGCCACGGCAAAAGTCAGGAAAGACAACTCCAAAGCCAATTCCAGCATCAGACTTTGACCCATTAGTGTACACAGGGAGGGACTCTCTATGAGTGAAGGCATGTTCTAAAAGGAGGGAACGAGCCACTGGAGGAGGAAGAGATTCCTTCTTGTTTGTAAAGCAGGTGCAGGGGTAAACTTCTGGAAGAAGCCATGGAGCCACCCTGGGGACCCTCACAGGACAAATCTGGAAGTCATCAATGCCCATCTCCTCAATAGCCTTCCTGACCCGGAAGCCAAAGGGCCATGGTGTATGAGAATGTAAAAGGTAGTACTGAGACATATCAGATGATACTGCCAAGCAGGAAAGGGAGTCAGGAAGTAGATTAATCGATGCCAACAACGAACTATCAAAGACTTGCGACGGAGATCAAGAGGTGGCTCATTAGCGTCCACCAGGAGACTGGGGATTGGGGACGACCTAAAGGCTCCGGTCGCCAGATGTACTCCAGCATGATGAACAGGGTCTAAAACTCTAAGACGGGCATCAGTGGCAGAAGAGTACACCTCACACCCATAGTCGAGTTTTGACCTAATAAGAACATGGTATAGGCGAGGGAGGGTGGCCCCTTGAGGCAAGAGACCTTAAGTGTATGTAAGTGGGGAACCCAAGTCAAACACTTGTCAAAAAGGAGACCCAAAAAGCGAGTCTCCTCGACACAACGTATCCGTTGACCATACATGAATAAGTCTGGATCGGGGTGGATGCCTCGGATGCAGCAGAAGTGCATAGCAACTGTCTTGGAAGGAGAAAATCGAAACCCATGAGAACCAATCCAACATGACACCCTGTCAAGGGCAAGCTGCATGCGCCATTCTGACACTGACAAACGGGAAGCAGCAAACCAGACTGCTAGGTCGTCAACGTACATTGAATTGGCTATACCATCTGGAAGGGATGAGGCAATGGCATTAATTGCTACTGTAAACAATGTGACACTGAGGACACTTCCCTGTGGAACCCCTCCTCCTGTGCAACAGATGCTGAGTGGGTTGTACCAACCCTCACAGAAAAACTGCGACCACTGAGAAACTCCTTAAGAAAGCGTGGAAGGCGACCCCGCAGGCCATATACATGGAGTTGCTGCAGGATGCCATATTGCCATGTAGTGTAATACGCTTTCTCTAAATCAAAGAATACACAGACAAGGTGTTGATGTCGTGCAAAGGCCTCACATGCAGCAGCTTCCAACCTGACCAGAGCATCTGTAGTGGAACGGTGTTTACGAAAGCCAGACTGGGACGGAGACAGAAAATCACCCCGTTCCAAGAAGTATACCAGTCTGACATTCACCATCTTTTAAAATAGTTTACAGAGACAGGAGGTCAAGGCAATTGGTCGGTAATTGAGGGCAACACCAGAGTCCTTGCCCGGCTTGAGGAAAGGAAGGATGGTAGCAACCCTCCACCCAGAAGGGAAGACACCCTCCAGCCAGATTCTGTTATATAAAGCTAAGAAATGAGATCGCCTCCTCACCCAAGTGTCGCAACATTGCATATGGGATGTTGTCTGGCCCAGGAGAAGTGTCGCCACAGAGAGAGAGAGCAGAATGCAGGTCTCTCAGGGTGAATGAAAATATATGGTTATAACTTTCATTCTCGTTCTCCGAGAAATCCAGGACAGTGCGCTCCTTGGCTCTTAACTCATGCCTGACAGCCAGAGGTCGAGAGGCACGGCTGGAGACTCTTGCAAAAGCCTCCGCCATGGTACTGGTCACTGTCAAACCATCCATGATCTTAATTCCATTGACCTTAAGTACAGGTGGAGAACTAGGAGAAAACTTCCCCGCCATCTTACGGACTCTCCTGAACACTTGGGTGAGTGGAGTTTTATTATTAACTGAAGACACATAGGCCTTCCAAGATGCACGCCGTGCCTCTTTTAAAACTCGTCTAGCCCAAGCCCTTGCCCGTCGAAAGTCCTCCAAAAGAGTTGGGACCCCAGGATTGCGACGAAGGCGAGAGAAAGCAGCGCGCTTCTCCCGCACAACAGTAGTGCAGACTGGTGACCACCAAGGGACAGGACATTTGGGAAAGTAGCCAGAAGTCTTAGGGATAGAGTTGAGAGCAGCAGAGTGGAGCATATCAGTGAAATATGTTACAGCCTCGTCAGAGCTACCAAAATCGGCTACAGACGAGACCAAAGAAGTTAGCTCTCTAAAAAACTGCCAGTCAGCCTTCTCTAATTTCCACCTACGAAGACGAGACTGTGGTTTGTACCTGTTGCATTCTAAAAGTATAGGGAAATGGTCACTGCCATATAAATCGGGTAACACTCTCCAAATAAAATCCAACAGAGCACTGGGTGAGCAGAAGAAAATGTCAATGGCGGTAAAAGTCCCAGTAGGGCTATTAAAATGTGTCACATCTCTCATAATTAAAACCCCTAATCCCTCATCCTCAATAAAAGAAGCCAATAAAACACCCCTGGGATTGACCGAACTGTCACCCTACAGAGGATGACGACCATTAAAATCACCCAATGAAATAAAGGGAGAGGGAATGCCCCGTACAATATGGTTGAGATCACCCCTCTCAACTGTAACACTGGGAGGAAGGTATAGACTGCACACAGTGTAGGGGTGGTCCATAAAAACCTTAACTGCAACAGCCTGGAGCAGAGTGTCAAGCTCCAGGCTCATGCATGGAATATCTTGGCGAACTAGGATGGCAGAGCCACCATGGTGACCCTGCCCTTCAAATGAATTGGAATAAAATGCAGAGTATGCTGGAGGACTGGCAGGAATGTAGTCCCCAAGCATTGTCTCTTGAAGAGAAACACATGCAGGAAAGAAGCTAGAGAGAAGAACGCGCAGTTCCTCCCAAGAAGCACGCAAGCCACGGCAATTCCACTGAAGGACCTTGAACGGTGTTACTTTAGTACTGATTTTTGGGAAGCCTCATGGAGGTACTTCCCACTACCACCTCGACCTGAGGGTTTACTCAAACGATAAGATTCGTCTAATCCTGGGCCACTAGAAGAAGAGCAAACCAAAGAGTAGTACTTGGGGCAGTAATTGGGACCCGTAGACGAGTCCCTGAAGCATCTGGTATGTTAGAAGAAGATGAAGGTATATGAGCAGGGATATTCTTTGAAACTATTACATTGGTATTGTCCTGTACAGCAGTGGTATCACTGACACAGGCAGATACATTAACATCCATAATACAGGTGGTAGAATCACTCCGCTGCTCTGAATCTTTTGAAGTCACAACATCCGTGGCATCCACATTCACTTCACGCCCCTCTGATGATCCCGAAGGAAGCTTGCGAGGAAGAACTTCTGTTGATTCAAGAGATTCATCAGAGCCACGAGAACGCTTCTGGTGAAATTGAGAGGAAACTATGGATGAGTCCACTGAGATGGTTGCTTTACAAGGTGGAACATCTATAGAATCAAGTGCCTCAGAGGAACCACAAAGGCGTCTCTGTGGCAGTTTAGGTGACTTAAGTTTCATTTTTGGAGAGCGTGTGACAGCGTGAACCTCTACCACATGGACACCTTTAGCTAAAGTCTGAGAATTGTCATCAGTTGAAGGGTCACCAGAATGAGTGTCTGATAAAGTTTCCAAGACAGAGAAACTATTATGTAGAGTAACCTTAGAAACGTTCTCACTAGAGCAAAAAGCAGCTGCCTCTTGAGAGGGTGCTGCAACCGATTTAGGGTGAAGGGAGGAGGCGTATGTCTTCACACCACCATCCTTCTGTCGTCTGAAGTTGAGTTGCCGTCTGGCACTACCTATGCTAATGAATTGGGTATTAGCCAAGTGGAGGATATCCTGCTCAAGGAGGTACATCTTACATTGGCGAGAACGCAAGGGGTGAGCATCTCTGCTGTAACTCTCAGACCGACACTCAGAAGTAAGATGTGAGTCAAGAGCAGAACAATTACCACACCGGGAACGGTTGTTGCAGTTTCCCCTCCCATGACCAAACTCATAACAACACAAACACTGTAAGGGACGCTCAACAAAAGGCTTCACCTCAAAAGAGATGGGGTTAATTTTAATGCAATCTGGGATATGCGAGCTATAGAAAGTGAGGATGATCATATTTTTACTGCCTTTCATCTTTGTTACTCGTTGGACACTGTCTGGGCACATAGCGAGAATGTCTTCTGAGAATTCATACAGGTCCTCATTACATATACGCCCCTTGCTATAATTAAATGTTCGATGTGGTTTAATAGATTCAAAACATGCTATCAGAAGGACAGGGGAGATTGAGGAGCATCATGGCCTGTGTTATAAGATCTTAGGCTCTGATTAAAACGCCCTTACCATATTTCTTTATATGGCCCATTGGTAATAATTATCCAATTTCTTTCTCCAGATACCGGGAAGCATGGATAAGGTTACCACGTCCCTCCCTGTGGTAAGCCACAAACCAAAAGGGTGTAGGAACCCGACGTTCCTTTGGGACATGCTCTACAGATTCATGAAAGATGTTTGGGCAGTAGTCATTTTCACTGTCAACTACATTGGTGGACCGCATCACCTGAACTTTACAATGAGTATCCCCCACAGTCAGAGAATCTTTTGTCAAAGCAGCATTTGTATTGAAAGTAATATTGCACCGATTAGACCTACAATCACTGTCATATGTGATTCGGATACGAAGAACTACTCCAAAACACTTAAAAATGGAGTGAATAGCGCCATAGGAAAAGGATGCAAGTACATTCGTTAACATTAACGTGTCAAAATCGCTAACAGGGTTCGTCGACACAACACCCGATCTGCTGGTTCTGCTCTTATTTGCAGCTTTCTACATACCACCACGACCAGAGAGTGACGTCTTGAGGGCCTGGTCGACCACAGCTCGAGGAAGAGATTGGGGCTTTTCTTTATCCATATATCAATGATTTAATGTTGTTGGCCCCAGGAGCCAAGAGCTACTACCTACCGGGCAGATGAGTGGACCGAGCGCTGGTCGGGGTACCTCTTCCCCCACGGGGCCACTCATTTTAAAAAGCAGCCCCAATGGCTCGAAAGTTTGCCCACGACGGTGCTGAGACCCCCTTCCCCAACATCTCCCGGCCCAGACACCCAACCATCCAACATAGGATGGCCCCTAGAGGGCAGTCCCTCTGGAAGGCAGCACTGTTGGCCTGTACTGGCATCCTAATGCATGGAAACCATTTAGTCTGGTCTCTCACTGGAGACCTTACTAGCATGAGATGCCCTCTCTCCCCGAAATCGGGGCAGAGCAGGGGCCGGAGCCCCCTCTAGTCTAGTTCACTCTCATTCAAACAAAAACACTAACTTTACTCAGGAGGCAAAGCATTACAGTTATGAACACTCTTATGGCACATTGTCTTTGACTACTATAGGCTTAAATCCTCAACAACCATACAAACAGTCTACATAGTAAAACACAATTACAAATTTAATATCTTCAAAATATTGTGAAATATTCTAAATTATCATAATACAATTTCTCAATACATGAGTTACCCCACATAATTACCTTAAGTAGGGACCAAGTATGTCTCCCCACAGAGTCAATTTATCTTTTATAACCTATAACCTAGTCAGTGCCATATATACATGAGGATATGCAGTAATAGTGAATATTGGAACACTGTAGTAGCCTTGGTTTTCAGTTTTGGTCTATACATTATCACTACAGTAAAAGTCCCTTAATCCGGAAGCCAGGGCAGTGTGAGACTTCCGAATTAGCGAAAATTCCGTGTTATCGAAAGTTACCCCCCAAAATACGTATAACATAATTTTATTACTTTTAAATACAGGTTTCCCTGTCACACGTAATTTATGAGGTAGGGAGGGGGTGGTGGGAGGATCGGACCCGTTGCCAGGCAGTGTTGCCAGGTCTGTTTGACGAAATTTCCGTAACTTCACCTTTAAAACTTCCCTTTTTGCCTCAACAATTCCGTGTTTATTCTTAAACAATTACGGTCTTTTTACTACTTCATCTGGTAGAAATTTCCCTGGTTACTCCTGAACAATCTTTACATAATTTCCCTGTGTGTACTTCAAAATTCCTCAAAACAGAGAAATTTAAATTTCTCTGTCTTAGGGAAATTTTTAGTTGACACAGGGAAATTATATAAAGATGGTTCAAGAGTAACCAGGGAAATTTCTACCAGACGAAATACCAAAAAGAAAGACCGTCAATGTTCAAGAGGAGAGTAAATAGGGAATTATTGAGGCAAAAAGGGAAATTCTGTTGTTGAAGTTGGGGAAAATTTGTGCATCAGATCTGGCACCACTGGCTGTCACACTTAATTTATAAGTGTCGTGAGGGGTTGGTGGGAAGATGATGATCGCAGCTGACACTCGTAATTTAATGTCTTATGAGGTCTCAACTTCTTAGGGGGCTTCTTTAGTGGTTTATTAGGAGCCATGATGAATACTGTAGACACCCACAATTCTGAATTATATCCCAGGAGAAACGAGAGGTATGCACACGAGGCAGGGACCGATGCTTGACTGAATCATAAACACACACTGAGCGGGAAAATGGCGGGAGTTGGGAGCAATACTTTTTCGGTATTTTTTTTTTTTTTTTTTTTTCAATTTTTTGGGATACAGTAATTATGGGTAAAATTGGTGGGCCCAAAAAGTTCCGGGGGAGCGAGTATTCCGAGGTATATACCTCCGGATTAAGGGACTTTTACTGTAGTATGAAAAAGTAAGATTTCGTACCCAATATTGTACCAATGCCATACATTACATCTCTAAAATTAATCAATTATATGAACTACTTCTGCAAAACAGTTCCTTGTCAAGACTCAAGTTTAAGTTCCTATATTTGTGTTTTTAGTTTTGTTATTAGTGAATATCACTGTAAATATAATAATATCACTGTAAATATAGTAATATCACTGTAAATAGAGTAAGTGTGTGTGTGACTGTGGAAGAGAGAGAGTCTATATAATAGCATTAGAGTAGACAATAATTTTTTCTTTTTCACAATGGACTTGCCAATGTATTCCTTTCTGGAACTTGCAATAGGTCACCAGGGGTGAAGGCTGCAGTATATTTATACAAGGCAATTACTGAGTGCCGACTGCTGTTAAATAAGCTGTAGCCTGTAGGCTGGCCTGGCGCAGTCCCTGACTAGTCACTGGACACGAACTGAACATGTCAGCGACAGACGAGCAGACGACTGTACAGTGTACACACACACACACACACACACACACATGCACTAAAAGAGGGTTAAACCTTAAAGAAGAAGGTTCGTCAAGAAAATTTTGTTGCCTTTTCATCCAGATATTAGGTTATTTTGGACAGAGGACAGTGGAATGTAGGCTATATTCAAAGATTAATAAAGTACTAAAAGGGTACGGAAAAGGCACGAAAAAATAACGTATTTTCGTACCGTATCGTACTTAACAAGAATTATCGTACCGGAATTTCATATCGTGCTTTTAGATTAAAAAATACCATACCGTACCGTACTGCCACCCTTGCTCAACGTTAAGAATGGTTTGGAAAATTCACTTGTTCGAACTCTGTCTACCCAGCAAACATGGTCATGTCAGCCCAGCATCATGCCAATGCCGGCAAGTTGACAATTACTCTGTCGGCCTTATATCGGCAGTCCATAAGCAGTGAATCGGTTTGATGTAGGGCCAATAACTTGCCGATGACCGTTTGCACCCCGGGCCTGAATCGGTGCCATTGTGGCCCAGAACCAGATATACATCGGCAATCCTTAACCACATTCATAGCCAGAATTGGGGTGATAACGTACCTGAATCGTTCCAGTACTGGGCCGCTTTAGAACCGATACATTACCAGTACTGGGCCAACACAGTTTGTGCATTGGACCATCTACTGTTACTACTGTAGGGCCGCTTTAGAACCGATACATTACCAGTACTGGGCCGACACAGTTTGTGCATTGGACCATCTACTGTTACTACTGTAGGGCCGCTTTAGAACCGATATATTACCAATACTGGGCCGACATAGTTTGTGCATTGGACCATCTACTGTTACTATCGTAGGGGTGGGGGTGGGGGGGGCTCTCTTGCAGTCCATTCGGCTTTTGCATCTATGGTGGACATATACATATCCACTACTCTAGGACACATGAACACTATATCATCCAGGCTACCAGTTTACCTAATCCAGGTTTCCCCAAGTACCAGTATAAGCTGTGGACAAATTAAGATTCTGGAACAGAAAAAAAAAAAATAATAATTGCTTCTTTTGATTCACTGTCGGCAATCAGTGCCTTAATTTGTGGTGGAGGTGCTGACAATTAATCAAACACAGCTATTAGCTTTTTTTTCTGTTCCAGAATCTTAATTTGTCTGCAACTTATACTGGTACTTGGGGAAACCTGGATTAGGTAAACTGGTAACCCGGATGACATAGTAGGACTATTCATGTGTCCTGGGGTAGTGGTTAAAGTATATGTCCATCACAGATACAGTAGTAACAGTAGGTGGTCCAATGCAAAAACTGTGCAAGGAGACAGGCCCAAGTTAAATGTTTATATGTTCAGCAGGGTGCTCAAGAAAAAAATAAGTACTGTACCTGCTGTTAAAGAAGTCAATGTTCAATCTTATTAATATGTATGGAAATAAAAATTACATTCTTAAATGAAAATATCACATATTATTCAGGGAGAAAATTTGGTATACAGCTTATGTTGGTGTAATCACATAGAAAAAAAATGCATTAAGGCCACTTGGCTAGATTCACAATGTTTATGTAGCTAAGCTACATTTAAAAAAATATATATACAGTATGTATGTATCTTTTGGTCTGGTATATCACAGACAGGAAATTAAATACCTATATCACAAGAAAAATAAGTTACAAATCAAATAAAATCATACCCATACAGCCAAAGTATCTAAAAATTTCCATGGCTTGCTATTTATTAAGGCTCGTCCACACGACCGAACAGTGGTCGGCGGGACCTGCGGTACAATCAGTGTTTGGTGATTTTGCTCAGCAAGAGGCATGGGCACTCCCCAAGCTTGCCAGCTAATTTTCCTTGACAAAAGGTTTGCAGGAGGTGCCATCTTTTACTGATACTGCTCGATTGTGTGGATGGGGTTTAAGTTTTATACTAGTACTGTACTGTACTTAATGATCACGACACTTAAAAGCCAAAGAATCATGTGAAATTAAACACCTAAACAATAAAACAGTAGACCTGTACAATCCTGCAATATTCTAAATGCAATACTGCAATACTTTAATAATTCAACTCAACATTTCTTTTACATGTGGCAGCATCTAAGATTGCAGAAAAGAAATTTATTCCCATAGAAATACAAAATTAAATCCTTAATATAGAAGAACCTAAAGCTAGACTACTGCTCCCTCTTGCCATTGAGAGGGAGATAAAATGACATTTGTAGTTGAAATATTCCCAGCCTTACACACTCGGGATATGGTAACATTCATAATATCCATATCTCAGGGATACTGAAAAATATATAAGTTGGCAAACAACTGCCATGAGGACAAAAGTTAAATGAAGTGTTCTTTGGAAGAGGTAAATACTGTACCAATAACTGAAGATATCTTCTGCATTAAAGTAAATGTGTTTGTTTTCATAGATTTTCCAAGGAAATCATATATGTGGAATGAATAATAAAATCACCCTGATTCTGCGGACGTTACTGAGTGTGATGAGTCATCTGCCTGCTTTCGGCTTCTGCGTGCTCTGCCACCACAACGATCAGACGAGGAACGCAAATATTTCATGATCGATGCACCAATTACGTTTTCATCAGTAGAAAACTGCGGCTTCCTTAACAGTGTACCTGAGAAAAAATTATAGGTATGAATATCTTCATTGTTGATCAAAATTTCCTAAGGCTAAAAGACATCCTAAAATACTGCTAAGTTACAAGTGTAAATATTTGTTACAAAATTCCTTTCATTTTAGAATTTGACAAAACCAAAAATGACTGTCAAACACCAGTCATAGTTCATAAAAAAGATAGATACACTAGTTGCATACTCACTGAAGACCAGTTGGCAGACTTTTGTTGATTTAAATCCTTTCTTTGTAAAGTTTTCCTTGGTTCTCCAACAAGTCTTCCCTTCCCAGTTGAACTTTTGTTGAAGACTATTTGTTAAGATGGTATCCATGACTGACTTCACTGCTATTTTCAATGAAGATCCATCTAAAACCTCCAGTCTCCGTACCTACAATATACAGTATACGGAAATCAAAATTATTAATAAAATTATATGGATTACAGTAAATCATTACACATAGGTATCTAATGAACCATGGAATGATGTATACAATTAAGCTAGCAACCCCTGTAAGTAAGGAAACTACTGAGTTGGCATTCCTTGTGCATTAATGGTAGACTGTATGTACAGTATGTATCATGTGAGAAGAGGAATGCTATGTAGTGAAACCTAACCTGTTAAAGATTATATCTGGAGGCTGTAGCATACTGATGTGAATATACAATGCCACTGTAGAAGAAAGCTAAAATCTCATTCACAGATATTAACAGAAAATAGACAAAAATTATTATAATTTACCAAAAGCTCCTTGAAATCTTTGTCTGACGTTATTTTCTCTTCAAGAGCAGCAAATGCAACAAGTGTATCGACTGGTGCAAAGTTGTACTCATGATCATGTGTTGATGATACTGGTCGGGTATGCTGGAGCTGATGCAGGATATCTTTTTGCAGGGTCATCACTTGCTCAAGAAGCCTGCTCTGGTCCTCAACACGTGTTTCACATTTTGCTACAGCAAGTAGGATAGCATCAGTTTCTGAAATTATACAAATAAAATTCCCACAATAATAATAATAATACTACAGGAGAAAACTGACTATATGTGAACAGGAGTAAAATGATGAAGTGTACAAGGGGGCAGCAGGAAGAAACATGAACATACAGTAATGCTAAATGGTGATATGTTGGATTATCATAAGTGAAGGTACACTGTATAGAGACAAAACTGCAGTCCAAAGTCAGTGCAGGAGGAATTTAGGGAAGATGAAAGAATGTTAAGATGGAATTTGTATGAAGAGATAGCAGTGCCAACTGCACTATACAGAGTTGATACATGTAGATGGGAGCTAAGAAAGAAAGTAAAAAAAAAAAAAAAATGAAATAATCTTTTATGGAGATGAGGTCTCTGAGGAATGTATAGAGTGATACTATTACAGGTACCGTAGCTTGATGAATGTTACTTACGATCAGAACTGTTGAGCTTTTCATTTTGAGACCTGCAGAATGCATTGCTTCTCTGAAGAGCAGGGAAACCACGTACAGTAGGAGGCTTTGGCACTTGGCTTGTGCTTGGAATCACCAAAGTGTCTGCAGAACTGTCAGTGTGCGCACTGTCGTCCTCATCTTCAAACCTTTTCTTTTTCACTCTGAAATAATCAAAATCTTATCTGTAGGTAATCTTTCATTTCATTTCTTTTTTTTCTTGTGATCTGGGCTTGCCCTTATTATCTGGTCCAAATCATATATTCATAAACTCTTTCTATCACTCATTCCATCTAACTATTCATATTTCTATAAACCGGTATATTATACTGTATTATACAGACCCCAATACAACATTTGCTGGGCTCATTTTGTTTCAGTAGTGAAAATTCATACCTTCTGTGACCTCGTCCAAGTTCTGCATCAGTCTGTAGATCAGAGGTTTCCTCTGCCCTTCTCACTCTGCTATTTGCATCAGAATACGTTCCTGGGAAAAGGAGGTAATATACCATGGGCATTGTGCAAAATTAATATTTATGATAATTTTAGTGCATAGACATCATTGAAGTAATTTTATCATACAGGCATCTGATAAGAAAACAAATTTCATTACATGCAAAATAAATAAATAAAATATGCTCACCATAATGACCAAGTACTCGAACTGAATATGTCGCCCAACCGTCCGCTGGTCTTACTTGCTCCTGTATGGCTTTTCTAATTTTCTTTGGGTTTTTATGTATAGGCCATCTACATTCAGTTTCATCTCTTTATCTTCCATAATAGCAGCTGCCACAACACTCTGACTTGAAGACGGTGGGATTTTTTCTGGTGTGTCAGTCTCCAGTCTTTTTTTGACATAATATGGGTAGTTATAACACTTTTTCTTTGCTTTCCTGGCTAGCGTCCACTTTGAAGACTTCATGGCTAATAATAAATAATACTCAACAGTTACGATTGGGAGAAACGAACCGATCGTATGAAACATTAATGCTGTGATACTGTAGTTGGGGCCTTGTGTGTCTTTTGTAAGTAACGGTTATGCCTACACGAAACAACAAAACGACCACTATCACCAGAGACCACCCCACCTTCCTAACGGCTCCCAAACAATAATGTTTTGAGCATTCTTTTACTATGAATTTATGCAATAATGTACTTATACATTTACAGTAGCTTATAAATATTCCATACTTATTACGTATAAAATGGACAATAGATCGATGTAAACATTCCATTTTTGCACATATGCTGCAGTACAGTAACGAAATTCATGATGTCTTGGGAAGACAATCTAGTTCAACAGTGCATATGCTGAGTAAAACGGGAATACCCTCAAAATATGCTAAACTAGAACAATACTGAGAGACCGATTCCGTCGATCAGAGGGGTACGTGTCAGGTCTGTTAACTCCTACCAATAACTGGCCTGATATCCGTTAACTGATATAAGACGACTCTGGCTTCTTCCGGTATACCAACATCCGTCATTTGCGTGTCGGGCCGATTTAGTTTTACCACTAATTGGCCCGATATAAATTAACTGATACTGGGCTAACTCTGGCTTCATCCGGCAAGCCGACATCCGTCACCATGCCACCCGTGCCGACACCCACCCGTCGCTAGCCGACACCGGCCCGTAATGGCTCTGTTTGCTGGGTAGTTGCTCTTTAATACTCCTTTGACCCTGGTTCAGCACTATCAGTCATGGCTGTACAGTTGTGGACACATGAAACAGATACACCTAACATATCAATCGTTGAATATACAGGACACGACTCCTTTACACACACACACACACCCAAAGTCTCATTCTATACTCTATGCTACATACATGCACACAAACTCACACACACACAACAAACACAACGTCTGTGACTCCAAACCTGCCCTTCATTCCCTCTCTAGTGTTCAGCCCACACACTCTACTGTTATTCAGCAGATTTTATCGTTTTTGGCCTTATTGCGTCACCGTAACTTGACTGTCAAATTTTTATGGGTGCCATCCCATGTAGGTTTACGTCACAATGGTACAGTTGACAGACTCGCAAAGGAAGCCTGCCATCTGCCTCCTCGTGGTGCTGGACGTCCTCTCTCCCTGACATGTTACCTCTCTAAAGTCCGCTCCGCCGCTCTCCTCCCTGTACGGCGACACAGGGATGCAGAGAGGCCCTTCAGCATCTCCATCAACCCATTACGAGTCTGTCTGCCATCACAAATATTCCTACCGTCGTCGAGGCCTCATGGTTCGGAGGCACAATGTAGTCTCTGCTCGTTTGAGGCTTGGCTACCGGCCACCGTGGCAGGTTGCTGGGATGCAGGGTGAGCCTCCCTTCACTGAGTGTCGCTTGTGTCGAGCGCCTCGTGCTAACACTATAGAGCACTATTGCCTAGCCTGCCCCACTGTTCGACACTTGCTGCCCCAGGGCCTGCCACTTGATGTGGTTTGTCGACACCTGCTGAACCATCAGGTTCTGGAGGAACTTCTGGTGCGCCACCCTCGTTTTGGTGGATTTAAGTAGGTCATGATATAAATATTTGTCTGTATGCTTGTGCTTCATTCTGTTATGTTTTCGTGATGTGAGTGTGTGTGCGCATGTGTGTGTGCTTGTGTGTGTATGTGGTCATTGGGTTCTCGTGAGTCCCGCTTACCCTTGTGTACTGTTGTCTGCCTATTGACTGACGCTACGGCGAAATGAATTAAAAAAAAAAAAAAAAAAAAAAAACACGTCTCATCAAACCCTATGCTCAATGAGAGGCCCCCCGTTTCAGGTGTGTCTGTTTCATATGTCCGTAACTGTACATTTGGCACACGATTTTAGAGGCTCGAATGGAAAAAATCTGTTCGAGCGGTAGCCTACATTTGGCGCGCAATTTTAGCAGCTCAAACGGAAAATTTCCGTTCGAGCTCTTCCTTATGGTTTTAACTGATAAATAGAATATTTGATATTTTAACGCAATTTTTACTCAAGTTACGTCATAAAAACTTATGCCGGAGGTGCTGATTCAGAATATAGAGTTTTGGTAGTGAAACCGGGTTTATTAGCGGATTTATAGTAGATGATGTAATTATTACGTCATGTTACGTCATAACAAAACCTGCACCTGGTTATGGTGATTCAGAATATATATGGGTTTTGGATGTAGGTGTAACCGTTTTCGAGTTATAAGAGGACAAACAGAGACGGTTTGCCATTTATAGTATAGATTGAGAATTAATTATTATAATGTCGTAATATTATTATTATAACACAAGTAATGATATATTTATATTAATAATGTTAATATTATACACAGCCTCTACATTGACTTATAAAGTTATAACCAATGTAAACAAACAACTGCTGACTGACGTTACAAAGACCAACCCTGGGAAATTAATCAGTAATCAAATTATCCTGGGTACCTGTAAGAGTACTGTAATAATAAAAAGGGTATTAGTACAGAATTACTCTGATTACTATATTGTATATTTTAGTATCAATACCCACTATTTTGGACCATTCTAAGACACTTTTCATGGTATTAGTACAGAATTACTCCGTTCACTATATTGTATATTTTAGTATCATTGCCCACTATTTTGGACCATTCTAAGACACTTTTCAACTATGGTGTTTCTCTCACAGATACAAACATGGGGGACCCGTGGGAATGCGGGGTTATAGGTAGGGAGAAAACACACATTTCACCATGGGTCTGCCTTTATAATACACTTCCTACCGTTATTTCCAATGTTTGATGTAATAATCGATGTTCTTAAAGGCCTATGCAATAATGGGGGGGTTGATGGATAACACGGGTTTTGGGTCGGGAGACAGGCTTTCTTTTGTTGACATTCTAATGTTTTCACTACAATTAAATTATTTTCATGTTTCAATTTGCCTTGGTCACTTTTTGATAGTTTAGACCGATTATATTTCGGAAGTTTGCCTAGGTTAGGTCCCGGTAGTTTGGTCATGTTAGGTCCCGGTAGCCTGCTGTGTTCTAGGTTAGGTTAGGTTGGGTCAGACTAATTTCCAAATTAACCATATGAATATACCTTATCTTGGAGATCTGGCATTTGTGGGAAAGAGTCAATGCACATTCCCACGAGTTCCCCATGTTTGTACTGGGGGTGAAAACAGGGTATGTGTAGCTTAGAGTTATTATTATTGGTAATAGTCGAGCGTTTGTCGATAATCTGCTTTCGACTCGAGGTTTTCAGAATGCAATGATTTATAGTGTGTTTTGAACGAATTTATTGTTCACAACCGTCGCAAATTAATGTTTTGGGAGATATCACCCCCAGCCCCTCTCCCCCAACTCAATCTCCGAAAACACCTAATTTTCGCCACATTTGAACTAGATTCGTCTGAAAAACACTACAACGCATTAAATAGAATTAGGTAGACCTCACCTCACCTAACCTAACCTAATCAGGACGGTGGCAAACTACCAAAACCTAACCTTGGCAAAATACGGGGCTGGATGTAAGCATTTGGCGGCCATCTTGAATTAATATTATTATACTGGAACCGACGGTTCAAGTTAATGCATTTGCGACAGAAATACCCAATAAGGAAATGACATACATGTATTTAGAAGTATATTTGACATAAAAAAATAATGGGAGTGATTATGGACAAACGCTTGACTAATACCTTATTATTATATTATTATTATTATGAGAGAGAGAGAGAGTAATACTGAAAATCTGTCTCTCTCTCTATTTATATTTAGACTCTCTCTTCTTACCTGTTGTCAGGGTTGTCACTGTTACTGGGGTGGGAT
Source organism: Petrolisthes cinctipes (assembly GCA_033782935.1). Lineage (NCBI taxonomy): Eukaryota > Metazoa > Arthropoda > Malacostraca > Decapoda > Porcellanidae > Petrolisthes > Petrolisthes cinctipes. The sequence goes on along the minus strand of JAWQEG010000249.1, from coordinate 7,498,203 downwards.
CTTCAAAGCTTCGTAACCGCAGTTATGATTCTCGTGGCTCCCAAAGTTATCGTAAGTTGTTCATAACCGCTAAGATCGTATCTACAAAGCTTCGTAAGGGAGTTTCCGTCCGCCATTATGCGCCATATTTGTTCGTAGCGCTACGAAAACTGAAAAGCATTCTTAACCCTATCAGCACTGTCTCAGACGGCAATCGTTGCTTTGTGACCCTAGGGCTGTGGACAGTACACTGAACGATAGTTTTGAAACATGAAAGGTTTTGGTCCGACAGAATATAAACAATGCCTGGGACAGCGACAGTGTTACACTTGCCGCTTGGCAAGGTGTAGCCTAGTCTGCTCATTATACTACAAATGATTCCTTGCACTTACTTTATATTTATAGTTTTTTTAAATATCTGGTAAATAACAGTAATTCTTTTTAATAAAAATATGGTAATGAGAAGAAATGGTGAATGTCGCTGCTACTTATACCCTATTTACTTGTTATATGTGTAGCCTAATATGTATATTCGTCGTGTATTGAAGACTAATGTTGTACAGCCCTATTTTTTTTTATATTGTGTTCTTTTTAACACTTTTATAAATACGTAGCTATATTCACAATATTACTTATAAATATATAATCAACACTGGAAGACACTGTGACGGATGTTATAAAAATAACTGGGTAAATATGCTGTAATAAATTTGCCGTGGGATGCGCTATACTCTATCCCATCCTAGCTTGCTCGTCGCTGATTGGTCAGTTTCTCCATGCAATCTCCACGCTTCCCTTTGCCGTGACAAAACATTGGATTTCTCCGCGGTACAATTTGTTATTTTTTCCTTGATTCCTCACTTATTTCGCGTAATATCTACTTGGCACTTTGGTAACCTGACAGAATAATGATAGAGGATTACTTTTATCGTGGAAAATATATCCATAGCATTAAAAATAAACGATAAAATACGAGTTGAAGTGAAACGAGCAGCTAATAATGTTTATACCACTTTTTTATATGGCGATATTTGTTTACAATTATTACGCTACCATGACTAAAAATGGGTGGATGATGTAGAGAAAATCCTCCTGCATGTCATGGTGGTATAAGATTGTAGATAAGATAGAAATTATTGCAGGGAACGTAATTTTAATGTTAAGATGTCACTTGACGCTCCAAGGTGCACCCAGTGTTGCCAGGTGTAGGGAAATTTCTCTGTTTTAGGGAACTTTGGAGTCCACACAGGGAAATAAAATACAGTTCGTTCACGAGTAAACAGGGAAATTTCTACCAGATGAAATACCAAAAAGACCATCAATATTCAAGAGCAAACTAGGAATAATTGAGGTAAAAAGGGAATTTCTGATGTTGCAGTGAACGAAATTTCGTCAAGCAGACCTGTTAACACTGTCACAGGCGACATTCACATGAGCGCGTTAAAACAGGTGCACCCACTTGCCTGGTCAGCTTATGTCATCTGACTGGTAACACTGTGTGGGGAATGGTGGCATTCTAGGTAATATAGATTGTATCATTTCGCTCTACTATGTTCCACCTACTCTGATTCCTCACTAAATAAATGCTACCAGCTCAAATGGCATAAACATGATACGTGGTCGCGAATTTACGAGCTCGGATGTAGAGTATATATCGAATTTTAGTGAAGAATAATACAGCTAACCAAACTCACCCTATCTCATTGATGTATGGAAGGTAACTGACGTTCTAATGACAAACTGGCAACTCATATAGCCACAAGTCACACCACCTACCACATCGCTATGATCGGTGTGTCAATTGTTAACGTGTTTTTAGTCATGTTTCGTAGCAAAAAAATACCAAAATCGCTGTAATTTGATACTGAGCCGATTTTAACCCAGTTTTTTTTTCACTCAGAGTGATTATTGGTTATATTCTATTAGTTTTGGTAGTACCAAATGTTTAATATTAGGCTTTTATAAGAAAACAGTATTTATTTGTGGAAAGGCTATTGATGGTATCCATAAGTCACCGCCTCGGAACGAATAGCGTTAAAGGCCGGTTCACATTAGCAAAATATCGGCGAAGAATATGCCGAATTCGGCGTTTTTTCCGGAAAGGTGTTCACACACAGACTCAGTGACTGACAGTGGCGCCGCGGTGCGGCGGCAGCATCAAGCCATCTGTGTTTTCCAAAACATTGCATCTCATTCTGACTCATTGACAACGTTGCCTCACACGTGTTCACTGTTCAGTACTTTCACATTCGCAGTAAAAGACGAACCATGGACCACCGACAGCGCATCAGGTGTGCAGCTCTCGCTGTTGTATTTTCCTTACTGGACGATGAGGAAAATGAAGAACGAGCTGCACGCATTTGGACTCGTCCCTGCCTCTCTAGACGAAAAGAGGAGAGTGTGTACTACAGACTGGTGCGAGAACTCAGTTTGGAGGATCCACAAACCTTAAATCAGTGGATCCGACTGAACAAAACCCAGTACCACCACCTGCTGGACCTCGTGACACCCCTGATTAAGAAGAAAACCACACGGATGAGGGAACCTGTCTCGCCTTCGGAACGTCTCATGATCACACTCAGATATTTAGCCACAGGTAATGTAGTGTTTTGCGTGAGTTATTAATCTATTATCTTTGTTTTTCTTCACTCCAGTACAGTACACAGTACTGTAATTGTTGTGAATGAATCTTCATGATCAGTCACAATGGAAAGTTAATAAGACTGCTCTAGTCCTTGTCTTGATTTAATTTCCATAAGTTTAATTCCCATATTATAATATATTGGGTAGCTTGATTGTTGCAGTCATTATATAACTGCATAAGTCACCATAGTCTGTCTAGGTTAGGTCCCAGTAGTTTGTCCAGGTTATCGGCAGTTTGCCACATTCCAGGTTAGTTTATGTAAAAAGTTCAGCAGAAACACATGAAATGGCATGGTTCAGAGCGCTCTCCCACAAGATACCTGGATAATTGTATTTATATAATGGGAAAGTGGATAAAAAGTGGTTGCTGCACAGAGATATAGTAAAAATTTAATACAACTAATAGTAATATGCATGGAAAAGTATTAAAAGCTGGTGAAATGTAGGTGGCACTCTGTCCCACACAATGAGAGCAGGACTCAATAAAGGAGGGAAATTGAGGGTTAAAATTAGCCAAACTAAACCTAGCCTTTAATTAATTACTGCAAATCAAGAATATTTCTGTCTTTTGATGATCTTTATTTTTGGTATTCAAAACAATAAATATAATTGTTCAATATATCTTCCACAGGCGAGTCTCAGAAGTCCTTGGCGATGCAATTCAGGATCAGCAGGAACCTGGTATGCGCGATCATCCCAGAAGTGTGCAGGGCCATCTACGAAGTGCTGCGACCTACCTACTTGAAGATGCCCACCACAGAGGAAGAATGGCGCAAGATTGCACATGAATACTTTACTAAATGGAACTTTCCCATGTGCATTGGGACATTGGATGGGAAACGCGTATTACTTGAAAAACCTAGTAATTCAGGTTCCGAGTACTACGATTATAAGGGACATTTCAGTATGATTTTGTTAGCCTTAGTTGATGCAGACTACAGCTTTTTGTATGTAGATGTTGGTGCTTGTGGTAGGGCAAGCGATGGAGGCGTTTGGGACAGATGTTCTCTGAAAGTGGCAGTGGAATCGGAGCAGAATGTCTTGAACATTCCACAGGCAGACAAGATTCCTTTTTCAGATAAACAGTGTCCATACCTGATTGTAGGAGATGATGCATTTCCATTAAAACCTCATCTAATGAAGCCCTACCCAGGAAGGAATCAAACGGATGAGGAGCGGATATTTAACTATCGCTTGTCCCGTGCCAGGAGGACATCTGAAAATGCATTTGGAATAATGTCTGCTCGATTCCAGGTGTTCAGAACACCCATAAGAACATCAGCTGACAAAGCAAAAGATATAACCTTAGCTGCTGTAGTTCTGCACAACTATTTAAGATCCACCTCACGAGAATCCTATGCACCTCCAGACATAATTGATACTGAAAACCTCAGCAGGGGAGAAATTCGAGAAGGGAGATGGCGTCGACATCCTCACGGTGGCATAGAAAGGCTACCAGTAGTTGCTCGCGGCCATTGCACTGAGGCCAAACAAGTAAGAGACAATTTAAAGTCCTACTTCAACCATGAAGGACAGGTTCACTGGCAAAACAGGATGTGCAACCTTCACTAGTGTACATAATAAACATGTGGTATATATAGCTTTCCAGTTCTTGTTTTTTTATAAGATGTGTATACTGTATATGTGTGTGTCTTGTCCTTTTGTTTTGTGTCTCATGGTGGTTAATTTCCCTGCTTGCTTCCATCCTCCTCCCTTTTCTGTTGAATCCTAATCATTGTTTATTCAGCATGGTTATAAACATTAAGGATACATTCTACAGTATGGTACTTTTATTCATAATTACCTAGATAAATAAAATATCTATGTAAGCTCTCATATCTGTTACACTATGTTTTACCAGGTCTCTATTGATTTGTTATAATATTCAACTGTTTGCTTGGTATGCTGTTATATCTTTTCTTTGATTAATCTTTTTAAGTGATTTTAGGTATGTGAATAATAAACAAAATTTATACTATCACTTTATTTTCTATAACAATTTCCTTTGAATATACACTGATATTTAGAAAAAAAAAAAAAAAATACAAAAATACAAAACTCAGCTAACATTCTACACTTTCTCAAGTTTAGCGTAGAAATTCATCACGTAAGTCTTTAAGTGCCTGAATAGCCCTAACTGAAAAGTTTACCATCTCATGTTCGGGTATATCAATCAGGCAACCGTTGACAAAGGACACCAATGTCCTTTTCATAGTTTCTTGGATCCCACTCTGTTCTTGATTTTCATCAATCAATGTTAGTAGGGCATCCACAGCTTTTGATTGTTGCAAGGTTTTACTCTTCTTTCTCGGAGTGCTGGAAGATCCCCCCCTGGGTCTCTTGGGTGTTCCTGCTGAATGTTCCCTGCCGGCTGTTGTTGCTGTTGCGGAACGTTCGCTACCGTCTGCTGTTGCGGAACGTTCGCTACTGTCTGCTGTTGCCGGTGTGGAACGTTCACTAACGGCTGTTATTGAAAGTGTTGGCTGTTCACTGGAGGCTGTCAGTGCTGATGTAGGTCTGATGCTGGGGGATGATGAATTGATTGATATACCTGCCAGTATATGATGGACGTCTTCATCAACAAGCAGCGTGTTGTCCATGGGGTCCACATCAAGTGTAGCCACCACATCTTCCACTGCCTGTGTCTCCTGCAAAAAATAAAAAAAAAGGCATTAGAATTGAAAAAAATAAAAAAAATGGTTAGGGACTGATTTAGATAATTATTACAAAAAAAATTGCATCTAAAATTAGTGAAAATTAGTTCTGTGCAAGCATATAAATAATATATAATTTATTGCACCAAACTCATGGTTAGAGAGTGAATGATTTAGGTCATTAATACATAGTAGTTTGCATCTAAAACGAATGAAATCTAAATCTATGTAAGCATATAAATAACATATAAATTACTGCACCAAACTTATGGTGAGAGGCTAATAGCAGGGTCGCGTAGTTGAGAAACAACCCGTAAATAGTGAGATTTGAGTTTATTTACACTTGGCGCTGCCGACACAGGCGACATAATGGTTGTTGTTGTTGTCACTTATTAGTAAACATAAACAAGAGGAAGAGATTCAGCAGCTTAGGAGAATGGAGCTGCAAGTGTCAATTTAAACTGATGCACTGTGAAATAGGAAGTTACAAATACTTTTTTTGTGTATCATTAGTTTTGGAGTGTTTAAGAATAATAGGATATAATGGTGACTTACTAATTGCAGGAAAGTGGCTTCCAGTTACCTGCAAACAGAGCAGAAATTCTTCATTGCATAGTCCTTTGCATGAAGTAGATATTCTTAAGGTTAATAAACTTTTTTTATGATTTATTGACTTTCTAATGAAAATATTACAAGCACATTAATGTGATGTGTGAGCTGGTAACATTTAAATAACTGGAATTATATAGTTACCGATATATACTGGAGATGTGTAAAAGGTTGATCATATTCCCGAATCTAAAGGCAAAATTATGTCTCAGAATTAACTATTGTAAATATTATCATGTTGTAATTCTCAATAACATGTACCGTACATGAACTTTTCTTACCAATTCAATTAATTTTATTGAACAGTATAATTTAATAATTTTCACCTGTTTTCATATTTCATAAGACTTGTATTTTTCTAAAATAAATATTTTTCAACAGCATATAACAAATATGTGACTGGTATTGGTTTTTCTTAATGTTTTAATTATAAAGACTATAAAAAACTCTACATTTAATTTACATATGACACCTGTAAAGTTTACAGAAATCCATGATACCTCCCTAGCTATTTGTACTATTAGTTTCCTGCATTATCACAGTTCATTACATTACATATACCTGAGTAAAAACCTGCAAGTTTATGATATTGGAAAGCTGTTTGAACTCATGTACTTTCCAACAATGACTGAAAACAAAAAACACCAATTCCTGAATGACTATGGTACTTGTTTGGCACTCTTCACATTGCTTGGACACATCACAGATATGTCAGAGAAATGATTAAAATACAAGATTAAAGCCACAGTACGGCATAAGTATATCCTTATAGTTAATCTCCGAACCTTGATATGTAAATGAAACTAAGACATTAATAATGATTCAAGTACTCTTACCTTCATTATATTATTAGCCAAAGATAAGAATGCATGAAAAAAAAGCTGATTTTACTGAAAGAATAACAAATCTAACATGAAATGAGAATGTTAAAAGCTATATTTGAAAGACAAAATATATAAGGAAAATAAATAACATAATTTCTTAAAAAACATAAGCAGAAGCTAACAATACTTTAGATTGAAACCTACACACAAATCACACAACTAAAACCATACTTGCACACTAATAACTCTGTCACAATATATAACACAACTTAAACCACACTAATCATAAAAAAAAAAAAAAATCACACACACAACAAAACACACTTGAAAACAAATCACCTTTTCTCGATAGCCTTTTTAATATTCACCAAAAGTCTTATGGACAACTAGTATATCTGGAGCTAGCATAGCTTCCAGAAGAGCTGTCACACCTCTAGCTGAGAGCTGTGGTATGAATGCTCTTCTCTTGGTGGTAGGTTCTACCAGCTTCGGCAAGCTGTCGCCAGTCAAAACCTCACAGTTTTCCACTGTAACTGGCCCGAAGTCCTGCCAACTTGGCCCAGGTCTAGGTGAAGGGGCCCTTGATGGCAGTCCTGGGTCATCCACATCACCTTCATCCAAGTCTTCTTCAGCAGCTGAGAAATGATGAAAATTAGCAACTTTCATATAATTTTAGAGAAATATTAAGGATTATCGTTATGAATTAAAATTGTAAAGTCATACTTAAAGAAAGCAGTATATAATTAGTCATACATATAAGTACAGCAAAAGTACTGCAATTTTTACTTGGTTAAAGTACTCATATGATACATATGGAATCCAACAAAGCATCACAAATTTAGTTTTGATTAACATGGCTCCAATTTTTACGACTACTGTATATGAACTGCTGACAGGAGTTATTTATATATGATACACAACATACAAAAAATAACTATATACTTGACTCCTGTATATTGGGTAATCACAGTACATGTACCGTAATTACTGAAGGTATGGATATATGAGAATATTTTGTATATTTGTTCCTAGGACTAAGGCCTTATGATTTGCACTGTTTAACTTTGAATGGAATTGAGAGGTAATGCTGCTCAAAATGTATGTTTTATATATATAAACTCTCAATGTAATTACTTCACTAGTGCCAATGAGAGAAGATTTCCATATTACTAGCCTAGAAGAATAGCAGGATATTTTTTACTGTTATATACTGTACATACTGCCTGGGTCTTGGAGTCCACAGGAATACCCGACACTTGCACTTCTTTAATGACTTGAGCCATAGCCTCTTCTATGTGGGTGATGCCTTTGTGTCACTAGTGCCACCACCTGATATATAACAAAAAATGGTACATAATTCAATAACAAAGCAGAACCAAGCAGAATAAATTACAATACCTGGTTATCGTATTAAAATGGTACTGTATCTAAATCAAGCAATGGACACTCCCCCCCCCATCCTTCAACCCATGTGTGCCCATGCCAACAGCCGAATCCACAATATAAATAATGCTTATATAATTTATTTCCTTAATCTGTCTCTCATTAAAAATGTTTGAAGTCTTAGGTATTATATTGCACTTGTCAGATTTCACTACATACGGTATGTTTCTGCCTGTTACTTGGTAATGGCAATCAACGGTACAGATTTTGAGATTATCATAGAAACTAGTGTAGGTATGTGGAAAGGAAATAAAACAGTGACAGTAGAAGTTAAACGAATATAATGTCCTCCTAGTCAATGTCTTTGATTTATTTTCATGACAACCAGCTACCAGTAAACTTTTAGTATCACGCTGTTCTTGATTTACAGTACGTAACCTAACCTATCTTTAACTAAACTAGCCAAACCTAACCTAACCAAATCTATATACAATATCATACCAGTGATTGGCGTGATATTAAAAATATGCCCGGGGGGCAGCTGCCTTATCTCCACTGTTGTGTTAAATGTTTATCAACACAGTATAATAATTCCCTTACCTGTCTTTTGCTGTTAATTCCTGTCTGATGTAACTTGGTGACTGTGTCATCTCTATCAGCTGGTGGTGTTGACATCTGAGACAATGTTTATTTGTTGACATTGTGATACTACGTTACGATTGGCTTACAGTACCAAGGACATTTTGTTTCCTTCATTGTGATTGGCTGAATGCCAGTCAGCTTGGTGGCGGAACGGGCAGCGACGCTCACTACGAAGCTATCATCGTGAGCTACGAAGGAGGTTACGAAGCTTTGGAGATAGCAACTTATGATCTTCGTAAGCCACGATCAAATATGGCGGCTACGAGAGAGTAAAGGTGATCGTAGCGCCACCAACTTACGAAGTTTTGAAGATCCCACCCCTAGTCAAGAGGTAAGCACAACCTACAAAAAATAGTTCACTCATGTTTTGGGGATAATGGATGACCACTTATCTGCAGCACATCGCTGTAATATGGCGGCCCAGTTTGTGATAAAGTCAATTTAGCTCAGAAAAATAACTGAGAACACGTGAATATGTTAATATTCAAAGGTACAGGCACCACATGTGGTGTATACACTATAGTAGATGTATGCCAACCTCTGCATATGTCTCTGTGTTTTTCAAGCATAAGGTACAAGCAGGGTTTAAAGGTCAGCCAATGAGTGGCAGTCAATGGGACAGAGTGTAGCACACACTATGTGTATGAAACACAAATATAGCACGCATCACAAGGATGATGAGTGGCCCAGAGACCTCTCCACCCACGTGAGACACGAGTCAGCTTTGGCTATGGCTGTGTAAGGAGGAAGACCTCAGACAGCCGACTCAAATCACAGGGGGTGGTAACCTCTGGCATCTGTGGCATTTTCAACGTGTCCCGAGCAAGGATCGAACGCTGGGCCGCAGAATTGCAGCCACAGCCTCTACCACTGTGCTAGCCAGAAGCTAAGGAGAAACAAGTTTTGCCATTCTATCATATCCTTTACAACTACTCTTTTATAAATTAGGCTACTGGTATTACATATGATGGTAAATATTTAGAAATAGGCAACCATGCAATTATTCCTACCCTAACTCAACCCTGGATCTCAAAAGTGACAACTAAAAGTTATGTCTGGTTTTTGGAATTCTATTTCTCGTGTGTAATGACCACCATCACATACACTGCGACTCCTCTTGGTGCGTCTTCAAGAAAGCCATGGATGAAGGAAAGCTTCTTCCCTCACATGATATAATGAAAAATTATATCAGACTTGAACAAAAGTATGAGAATAGATTGAGGGATGTATTCTTCGACCTATCAAACCCAGCCCTTCTTGAGAGATGCCTCAGGGGAGAAAGCCAAAACCGGAATGAAGGTCTACACTCAAAACTTTGGCAACATCAAAGCAAAGCCAAGTTTGCTGGCCTCCAGAGGGTGACGTTTGTGATGCAACTAACCATAATAGAACACAACTTTGGGTATGAAGCAAATCACTTTCTTGCATACCTTGGCCTTACATCTACATCTAACAGTGTGCTTGCAAGAAAGAGGATGGACAGAAGAAAAGAAACACCAAGCAAACCCCCCAAAAAACAAAAGAAAAAGCACCTGGCATCACCTGGCCCTGATTAACAACCTGGTAACTTTTGGTGTCACTGACTGTTCCTGGCAACAATGAGGTGGGTGGGCTCCACTGACACCCTGGCAATATGTCATTTATACATTAGATATGTATAATATGTCTTATGATTTATTATATACTCTGATATGTAAATGACAGGGGACCAGGAGCCTTGACATCCAAAAGTATACTAGGCAAGGGAGAACACTCCCACCACAGGGGCTACACAGGTGACATTAAAATGACCTAAAATTACCTGAACATGGTGCCTGACTCTCTACTACTGACCTCCCAGTAAGGGTAAAAGGGATTGTGTAAGTAGATATTCAAATTTGGTAGCTGTTGGCATGATCTTTATGGTATAGTGAAGATGAATTACAAAAATGCCATTTTCACAAAATAATTTTTTCATGCATGAAATTAATACTAACTCCATATGTAATCGCGCGATTTTAATCATTCTTGTTGCAAAATGATCGTCAAGTTCGTATCTACTAATACTAGCACGGTCATGAATTATTTCCAGTTAAAACATTTTTTTACCGATTTTTAAATGGCGGTTTTCTGATGAAAAAAAAAATCACATTTTTGAGATGTGATTGAAACATTGTCGTTTCAGATAGATTTACAAAAAAGCTACGTTTGGTACCCCTAGGTGTTGGCTATCTGTGGCCAAAAATAAAATGCAATACTATTCATATATATTGAAAGTTTACATAATTTTCGAATATTTATCATCTCGATCGTTTTATATTTTTAGCGCAAAAACTTCAGCAGCTTTTTTTTATCAAATTACTTGTACACAAGCATCACACATTCATGCATTTTGTGTAAAAATTGTATTGACCTGTCTGAAAAACTAAAGTTAGGAGGACCGGAAAACGAATTTCGTGACTGTGTATCAGGGGATATTAGTGCATTTGTCGCGGCTTCTAGCCGCTTAAATTGTATTTATTGGTTGTGGAACCAGCACAGCTGGATTTAGTATAGAATACACCCCTTCTCCAGCCCAAGCCCCGTATAGGCATAATCTGGGCTAGAAGGGTCTATTCCGTGACGATCATCAGAAGTAAATTAAAATTAAAATCTGGCGCTGTACTGATAGTGGAGCCACCTGGTGGTGGCGTGATGAGGTATTAAGCCCGCTCCCCGCAGGTCGCCGCTCAGTCACTCCAATGAGAAAGAAAGTGAATGCCTGCCGCATTGGGAGGTGGGTGGGACGGTAAAAGCTGTGCTGGTTCCACAACCAATAAATACAATTTAAGCGGCTAGAAGCCGCGACAAATGCACTATTATTGGTATAGTGGAACCAGCACAGCTGGATTTGTTATGCATGCAATGCGGTAGGTGGGAGGTGAGGTGGAGGCAATCACGTGCTTAGTTAAGAGCGGTCGAGAGAGCGGGGAATCATAAAAGGTAACCAAGCTAAGGTGAGGCTGAAGCTAAAGCAGCTTCCACACTAGCTAGGGGAATAGCTGTGGTGGAAGTGTTGTAATAGTTATAATAAAATATTATATACCGTAGACTATTCTGTTATAGACCAGAATTGTTACCCAACTAAAGTTTTTATAGGCAGACTCGAGGGGTCGGGTACAGGAGAGGGGGTGCCCCCGGGCCCCCCCCCCCTTTTTATTAAAGTCCTCTGAGCTAGGGCTATGGCCCCGGCTCAGGTCATGCGATCCCGAGGGGATGAAGGAGGACACAAGGATGCAGTAATCCAGTGTTTAATATATATATCCAGTCACTCATCCTAGCATAGTAAGTTCGGAGAATGAATACTCAAGAATTCCGTAACAATGTAATTTATTAAAACCAGCACCATATGTACACACATGAAAGACATGGGGATGAGCGTGAAACTGTACATGATGGGGGTGAAGTATGGGATGACTAGTGACGGGAATTAAGTCGCCCGACCTTTTCCCTTCGGGCGGCCCCTCCCCCTCATGTGTCTCCCACGGGGACCCTGGGGAATGGAGGGTGGAGTACCCATAGCCACACAGGGGGTAGGGGAGAGCGAGTGGAACAGATACCTCGTCCTGAAGGAGGAAGTGGAAGTCCAGCCCCCCAAATCCCGAACCCTCTCCACCGAGTGAGTCCTGAGGAAGGCGAGGGAGGCGGCCACGCCCCTAGCGCTGCGAGCCCTCTGGGGCGTGTCCGGGATCCCCATTCTCTATCACTCGGCAGAGAAGGCGAGCGATTGACCTAGGGACGAGAGGGTTACCGGACCTAGAGTTGTAGCAGAGGTTGTCCGGAGAAGCCCCTCTCGTCGCCTCCACGTAAGTAGTAAACGCGTGGACTGGGCAGAGGGGGTGGAAACTTCCATCCCTCAGGAACGAGGGTACTGCGAGAGGACCAATCCTGTCGTCAGCCTGCTCGTTCTTAGCTAGGAAAGCAGGAGAGGGGGAGATAGTTAAAGAAGTAAGGTTAGGGCTTACAGATGAAAAAGCTGTGTGACAGGTAAGGGCTGCCAATTGAGAGGCCCTGTACCCTGTAACTAAGGCGAGCAGGAAGAGAGCTTTCTGGAGGAGGTGACAAACCTCCAGAGGAACCCCCTCGAAGGTCAGGTAGGAAAGGACGCGGTGAAGGGACCAGGAGGAGTCTGGGCCCGGTGAGGTGCGGTCCATGCCCGAATCCCCATCCTCAGGAGAGAGAGAGGCCTCTCCAAAACCTTAATGTTAAAACCTAGGAGGAGGGGATCAGACAGGGCTGCGTGATGCGCAAGCACCGTCGCCGGGGCCCTGTTGGTGGAATCGGCGAGCCACGTGAGGAATTCCAGGACGGTGTCCTCCGAGATGACCCTGGAGGGGTGTCTTCGTAAGAAGCCCTGGAATCTTTTTCAGCACGATTCGTACTGTCGCACCGACGACTGACGATGAGCCCTCAGCATCTTGCCCACTGTCTCCTTAGTGAACCTTTTGCTGAGGACTCCCCGTAGAAAATCCAAGCGTGTAGTTTCAGTGACGCTTGGAGTGGTGCAGACAGGGTGCTGGAAAGGCACGCCGATTCCAACTGAAGAGGATGAGGGCACCACCGGGACAGTTCTCCGAACCACGGCTGCGCTGGCCAGAGGGGGGCTATGAGGAGGACCCTCCCCCTGAATGTGCGCAGCTTGAGGATCGCCTTCAGGAGGACTGACGTAGCTGGGGGTGGGAAGAGGTAGAGATACCCCCACCTGTTCCAGTCCTCTGTGAAGGCGTCCGGGCCTCCCGCCTCTGTCCTGGAAGAGAATGTTAGGAACAAAGGAAGTAGGGCCGTGGATGGGGAGGCGAACAGATCCACCTCCGGTGTCCCGTAGCGAAGGCAGAGTGACTCGAACACAAGGGGACGCAGTTGCCACTCGACTGACGTCCCCTTGAACCTGGATAGAGCGTCCGCCCAATCGTTCTCCCGCCCTGGCACATAGCGGGCCGAGAGGTGAATGTACCTCTTGGCCGCTATCGAAAAAATCTGTTCTGACAGGGACAGGAGAATTTCCGACCGTGCGGTGCCCTGTTTCTGTAGGCACTGCACGGCCGCAACATTGTCCATATCGAAGCGGACGCCTATCCTGGAGAACTGTGGGTGTCTGTTGAGCCACTCCCTTGCTACCATCAACTCCCGGGCGTTGATGTGTAGTAGCCTCTCCTCTTCCTTCCATCCCCCGCACCGTTGATGTCCCAGGCAAGACTGGTATCCCCAGCCTTCGTCCGATGCGTCTGTCGCCACCAGGGGAGGGAACACCCGGGGGACTCGCTGACGCAGGGCACCGGGACGTAGCCAGGGGCGAAGGAGACGGTGGAGAGAGGGGGAAAGGTGGAGGTTTACCTCCCGCGTCGGCCTCCTGTGTTTCAGTCGTCCCAGGGGCATTGCAGGGGCCGTGAAATTTAGGGACCCGAGCAATGATTCCCACTGGCGGCAAGAGAAAGTACGGGAAAAATGCGCCTGGCGGACGTGGCGGAGGGTCCGGCGGGCGTTGTCTGGAGCGAGAGAGAGGGTGGCCGAAAGAGAGTCCCACTCTATTCCCAGCCAACACAGTTTGCGAGTGGGAGTGAGAGAGGACTTGGGGATGTTCAACAGGAACCCCATTTCCTCTAGCACTCCCCTCGCTACCCTGATGTTGTTTGCTACCTGCTCCTTGGAAGGGGCGTGAAGCAACCAATCATCCAGGTACATGAGGGTGGGGACACCCGCCTCTGCCAGACGGGATGCCACCACCCTCACGAGCTTTGTGAAGACTCGAGGAGCTAGAGAGAGACCGAAAGGGAGCCTGGTAAACTGAAATGTCTCGGTCCCCACCTGGAAGGCCAGAAAACGGCGAAACCTGGGGTGGATCGGGACGTGCCAGTACGCATCCTTGAGATCCAGGGATGCTAACCAGTCTCCCCTCCTTAAAACTGTGCGGATCTGGGCAACCGAAACCATCTTGAAACGTAAGGTTTTCACAAATTTGTTTAGCTTGCTCAGGTCCATCACCAATCTCGTTTTTCCCTGATCCTTTTTGGGGACCGTGAATAAACGAGAAAGAAAGACCCTCCCCGTCGCCCGCTCCACTACCCCTTTTTCCCGCATTTCTAACACATGCGGGACGACCGAAAGTGACACTTTGGTTGAGGCAGGATGTAGACGTAGTGGCTGTAACGGAAAATGACAGGTGTCAGTGAGAGTACAGTTAATCCTAGACCGGGACCCGAGGGACCCGGGAAGGGTTGGAGGGGTAGGATGACGGGTAGTGAGGGTGAGATTTTGACCGCAAAGGGAAACTCTGATTTTTGACCTAACGGGAACCCAAGGTTGGGAGGAGGGTTATGTCATATGTCAGAAATGTCAGACAAGGAGAGTTAACAACAACAGTTACTCACCGGAACAGATATCCAGGGCCAGGACAGGCCCTGATGGATCACCCTCGCTGCCCAGCCGTGGGAGGGCCAGGCTGCAGACCACCCAGTGAGGCAGCCCAGAGTGGGACCCTCAAGTGGAGCGGTCCTTCTGGGAGGGGTGGGAGAAGGAGGTCTTGGGCTTCTGGAAGGGCTTGGAGCCCTGTCCTCTCCCTCGAAATGGCTGCTGGCCCCTCTGGGAGAACCTGTTGTGCTGTTTCGGGGGAGTGGGGTAGGAAGGCCTTGGTAGTCTCGAAGGCTGGGAGGGCCTCTGAGGCTGGTACGCCGGTCTGGAAGGCTGTGGGGCACGTGGCCTACGGACAAACAGATTGATTAGGAAAAAAGGGGCCGTTATTTTCCTCTAATTTCACCTCCTGTGTAAGATTAACTCAGGTAATGGGATTAACGAGAGGTACTTACTTGGAGGTAGAGGGTTTCGGGAGATTAATCACTGCTGGGAGGGAGGAGAAGATTGCGTCTGTCGCCGGCTGGTCGAAGAGGGCAGGGGAAAGAGGAGCAGCTCGTACCACTCCCCTCTGTGCCATCTCCGGCGCAGATTTCGCGGCTGCCTGGCGGGCTGCCAGTCTCGCCTCGGCGAAAATCCTCGCCTCCTCCCGCATATTGTGAGTCGCCATCGCCGCGACGCCTTCCATGACGGTGGCCATGGACGAGAGTGTGTCACTGTAAGGGGTAAACAAGGAAAACCGAGCGAACCCGGGGTAGAGACACGAGAGTAAACTGAGAGACCCTCTACCCTGTATCCCTCGAAAAACACAACACAAGATGTAATAGTACTCACGCTAGCTGTAAACCCGACATCTCGTGGTAGATGTTGGTGAGGGCGTTGAGGCAGTCCCTGATGAGCAAGGCAGCCGTACCCGTGGAGATGGTATGCGCCAACTCCAACCTAGCTGCCGACTCTGCCTGCCTTAACTTACCGTCGGGCTCCTTCAGTTGATAGGGGACCGGAGGCTCCTTCTCCGTCTTCCACAGACATTCCCTCAAACCCGGCGGGGCACAGGAATGAGGGAGGACGACGGGGAAAGACAGAGGAGGTGGTTTCCTTGCCACGTTGTGCTTTTGGTGGTCCAGGGACTTAAGGAGAAGGGCTGGAATGTCCAGGTCCCCTTCACCCTTATCCCCTGGGACATACGCATCCGGGGAAAGGAGGACTGCCGTGTTCCCGTGGGAGCGGTCAATCCTCCAAGCCTCGGACAGCTGCAAGTTACTGTACTCCACCAAAAAACCCATCGCGTCCAGGGTAGCTGCAGAGGATACCCTTGATGAAGTGGGTACAGGAGCTGAGATGGGACGGACCTTGTAGAAGGGAATAGCGTCGCCCTTCTCATCTGCCCCCCACTTCACCAGGACATCATCCCTCCGGGTCCACACGTTTGGTTGAGCGATGTCCGGAGACCAAGCCACCAGTCTGCCCTCCTCCGAAGAGTGGGTCCAGGAAGGAGGAAGGAGAGCCCAAGAGTAGGGGAGATACCCGTCGTCCGTAGGAGGGGGCGACGGGGAAGGAGGGGAGGAAGTAGCCAACTCCTCAGCCACGTCCCCAGCCGGAGTCTCGAGTCCCGGAGATAAAGGAGGGACGGGAATGTCTCCAACATCCCCGGGTGGACTCGCACCCCCGACCGGAGCAGAAGCAGGAGGAGGGGCAAGGATGAGAGTAGGAGCGGGTTCCGGAGCACCAGCCGGAGGCTGCACAGGGGGACCCGAAGGAAGAAGGGCAGGAATGGCGTGAGGCATACGGGTATGGAAGATCTTCACAATTTTCAATGACGAGGGGCTCACCTCCCCCCGCTTACCCTTGCGGGGTTTGCGGGCGGGCGAAGGAGAGTCTCCCGACGAAGACGAAGAGGATGAAGAAGACGAAGACGAGGAGGAAGGAGAACGGCGACGAGCCCGGGACTTCTTGGCGTGGCGGGACCTTTTTGCCGATCGCTTGCGTTCTCTAGAGAGACCCAAAGAGCCGGCTCTAGAGGGCGACGAAGCTGGAGGTTCCCTGCTGGACCCTTGTACCGGTGAGGTAGGTAGGGTAACCAGCGCGACAGACTCGCTCGCTTCCCGGGGTGTGAAGCCCCGAGAAGGAGTCGTAGTACTGTCTAGGGAAGGAGGCTCAATCTCTCGGGCCGCAGGGGTTTCTAGCCCCTGAGACTCCAAGAGACAAGTAGAAGGGTAACGGGACCTGGATAAACCCAGGTCCGTTCCCAAAATTGGGTCCGCCCACGACAAAGAAGAACCGTCTCGCTTGTGGGCCATTCTCCTAGCCCTCGTCCAAGCCATACGAAGAGAAGCAAGGGCGGGGAGTTTGGAGCGGGCAGAAGGGGCCCAGGGGCGGCACACACCACACGCTAAGGGGTCGTAACCCAAGGGCGTGAAGCAGGGTGCGTGAGGCGAACAGTGCAGGTGGCCGTCAGGCGAGACCCGCACAGTACACCCCGAAGAAGCACATAAGGCACGAGTAGGCTGATGGAGAAATGAAAATACACAAACATGGGTTAGCACGTGAAATCACTGGAACACCGTAAAAACACGGGAAAACACAAAAACATGGAGAAGGTAGCACAGGAGAAGTAGCCCACTGCTCCCGGGGGAACCCGGAACACAACACAACACAACACCCCACGTGCACCCGCCAGGGAAAAAACCCCGTAAACCCAATATAAACCCCGCCTCAAAAGAGTGGGGAAAAGACCCCCCGGTCTGTAGGACCCCGAAGGAGAGGCACAGGCAGCCTGAGGGGCAAAAAACCCAGGAACATTACACTGGGAAAAAACAAAAACACACTTAAAAAACACGCAAGGGAGAGGAAGGGAGAACCTGGGCACAATTCTCGCTCCCCACAACCCGCGTGGGCTTACACAATACTCGGAGAAGGCACAAGAGGGCTAACAAGCCCCCACACACACACACCACGTGGGGAGGTAAGGGCCCCACGTGGGGAGGCCAAACCTCGCTAAAAACCTAAAAAAAAACGAGGAAAACACACCAAATAAGTGTACTAGTGGCAGAAGGAAGGGTGAGAGGGGGAAAAGGGGAGAAAACTCCGAAAAAGGAGGCCCAAAAGAGCCCCCTCCACTAGGGAATTAAAGAATTAGCCCCAGGAAAAGAAATATTCCCACACTAACACCCTAAAACTCCTAAAACACACACACACACACACACACACATCTGCAAAGCAGGCAAGCCACTAGAACACAAAAGAAACGATAGCAGGAACACGTGACACAATACCATAGTGTAGCAGCGAGGAGCGTAGATGTTGACAGGTACGTGTTCCGTGACAGGGTGACCGAGCGGCGACCTGCGGGGAGCGGGCTTAATACCTTATCACGCCACCACCAGGTGGCTCCACTATCAGTACAGCGCCAGATTTGAATTTGAATTTACTTCTGATGATCGTCACGGAATAGACCCTTCTAGCCCAGATTATGCCTATACGGGGCCTGGGCTGGAGAAGGGGTGTATTCTATAGCAAATCCAGCTGTGCTGGTTCCACTATACCAATAATCGTACATTCACCAGAAACTAGAGATGATATTGTTTTGCTTGTTTATTTCTTATTACGAGTGGTTTTTCATTCGCTTACTTACTAAATAATATCGTCATAATACAGTGATCTTGAAAGTAAAGTGTATGGCATAGGACTTATGCATAATACAGGAATAAAATTAACGGATAGTTAGTAACCTAGAAGTATATGAAAACAAGTGTGAATTTTATTCTTTACTTCATCTCTCCCATTCTCCTTTGGGACCACTGGTGTATCCGGCCAGGGCGTGTGACATGTGACCTGTCTCGCCCTCCTACTTACATATGTATGTTTGTATATATCTATGTAGGCCTATGTATATATTCATATGTAATGGAAACTCCATTTAAGTGTTGTCATGGGAAAAAAAACTAAAAGACGGTAAGGATTGTGTTAAGAAATTAGCAGAAGTAAGTCATTATGTATCTCTACCCATGGAAGTTATAAAGTATTTTGTTCAGTTCGGGTATATTTCAGGATGAGAATTTTGAACATAAATATAAGTAATGAAGCAAGAATAAGGAATAAAATGACAAAGTTGAAGAAATAAGTAGATTACATATATGTATCAATTTACGTAAGTTCCTCTCTCTTCTCACTATTTCCCTTCATATGTGTTTCCCTCTATCCATCCATTTAAATTACCATCCCAAACACGGGACTCTAATCTCTTGCGAAGAAAGATTATCATACCGCATACCCAGGTGTTGGAGAGAGAGAGAGAGAAATCAACCAGCACCAACCTGCTGACGTCACAGACCTGCGCGAGGGATGACTTGGTTGAGTGGACTGTGGGTGGCACCAATGTCACCAATGTCACTTATAGAGTGGAAAGTAACGTGAGTGAATGGTTCCCAGTAAAGGTGGGACTCTGTCAAGGCTGTGTGATGTTGTCATGTTTACTCTATCTCTAGAACCAGGTTCTTAATTTTCCCCAACACTAAGTGATTCAAATTTTAAATTCACACTTAATGACCAAGTCGTCCCCAGGGTGATCATACACAATACATAGTAATTTTGTAATTTAATAAACTAACATAATATATACAAGTGATACTCTGAACCATTCCACCAATATATCGAGCCAATTCAATCCCAACAAGAATATACAGGGTAGATATATAACTAAAGTGGATGCCTATATGTATAAATATTACAAGACTCTAATTAAAGACATAGTAAATAATCTCTAATTTCAGTGCTAATAAAATTAACAATAATGACAATAATAACCTCAATAATATCAGCTTACGGTTCCGGTGGTTACTGGAGCAGGCGTGGGAAGTCCGGTCCCTCTCAAGCCGTCACACCCAAGTTACTATACCCATACTTCTTTATACACACACAATGAATGATTCCTTTATAAAGCAAGTAATTAAATCTCTTGGTACAGCTCAGTAGCTAGCAGTGACTGGGATGCCGGAACACCTTCCCAGCCAGCTCCATTATAACACCCGCACCGTTCACCGACTTGAAACCCTCTGCCCTCCACTGGCAAACCAGGTCAAAAGTAAACTTCCCTCAACCAGGTGAAGTTTCTGGACACAGCCAGTTGGTTTTTGCTCATTTAAGTTTCGAACCCCTTTAAAATTGAACAAACCCCAAAACTGGTTGAATGCTTGTTAACGATTATATTCGTGACAGATGTCACCATGGTTTTTTAATATTTATATGGACGGTGTGGTAAGAGAGGTAAATGCTAGGGTGATGGAGAAAGGACTGAGCTTGGTGAACAGCAGAGGTAGTGAGTTTGGCCTAAACCAATTAATGTTTGCTGATGATACGGTGATGGTGGCAGAGTCAGAAAAAGAACCGAGTTTGTTAGTGCAGGAGTTTGGATGGGTGTTCAGGAGGAGGAAACAGAGTGAACGTGGCAAAGAGCAAAGTAATGAGATGTAGGAGGGGAGCAGAGGGTAGAAGGATGAATATAATGCTAGATGGTGAAATATGGAGAAGGTGGAGTGCTTTAAGTATTTGGGGTCATGGTGATGGTGGATAGCAAAATAGAGACAGGTAAAATCTAGAGTAAATGAGGTAGGAAAGGTGCTAGGAGGAATGAATAGGATGTTTGGCTGTAAGTCACTTAGAATGGATGTAAAGAGGAAGTTATACGAAGGGATATCAGTGCCTACTGCTCTGTATGGAGCGGAAACATGGAATATGGGAGAAAGTGAGAAGAGAAGGTTGAATGTAGTAGAGATGAAATGTCTGAAAAGCATGTGTGGTGTGACTCGAATAGAAGAGTCGGGAATGAGGAAGTGAGGTGAATGACAGGTGTCGTGAGAGAGTTAGCAGGCCATGCAGAGCAGAGTGTGTTAAGATGGTTTGGACATGTGGAGAGAATGGTAAAGAGGATAGGGGGCTCAGATGTGGGAGGTGTAAGGAGGAGAGGAAGGCCACAGAGGAAATAAATGGACACCGTGAAAGGAGCTCTGAATGGAAGAGGTATATCTGTGGAGCAAGGTAGAGTGATTGTGTGTGACAGAAACGAGTGGAGGAGGGTAGTGAATGCTTGAAAAGTTGAAGCTGCTTCACGGTTCTTGGAGGAAGGAGCTGTATTGAGTGTGGCCCTTGGCCGGTTGAATGCTGAAGGGGAGTTTGCCCTGTAGTGAAGTGGTAGGGCTAAACCAGCTTCTGCTGTCGGGCCTTGCTATGAATGTAAACATAGCTGTGCCCCTTGTAGTCCCACAAGGAGATCCGGTTGTGCGGTGGGGGTTGCTCCAATGCTCACTCCTCCAACAGGGATTGGGGGGATGAGATTTTTTTTTTTTTAAATTCATTGCGCCGTCGCGTCAGTCAACAGGCAGACAACAATACACAAGGGAAGGCGGGACTCATGAGAATTCAATTACTACAACCACACACACACACACACACACACACACACACACACACATATCACGAAAACATAACAGAATGAAGCACAAGCATACAGACAAATATTTACATTATGACCTACTTAAATCCACCAAAACGAGGGTGGCGTACCAGAAGTTCCTCTAGAACCTGATGGTTCAGCAGGTGTCGACAAACCACATCAAGTGGCAGGCCCCGGGGCAGCAAGTGTCGGACAGTGGGGCAGGCCAGGCAATAGTGCTCTATAGTGTTAGCACGAGGCGCTCGACATAAGCGACACTCAGTGAAGGGAGGCTCACCCTGCATTCCAACAACCTGTCACGGTGGCCGGTAGCCAAGCCTCAAACGAGCAGAGACTACATTGTGCTTCCGAACCATGAGGCCTGGACAACGGTTGGAATATTTGTGATGGCAGACAGTCTCGTAATGGGTGATGGAGACGCTGAAGAGCCTCTCTGCATCCCTACGTCGCCGTACAGGGAGGAGAGCGGCGGAGCGGACTCTAGAAAGGTAACATGTCAGGGAGAGAGGACGTCCGACACCACGAGGAGGCAGATGGCAGGCTTTCTTTTCGAGTCTGTCAACTGTACCATTGTGACGTAAACCTACATGGGATTGCACCCATAAAAATTTGACAGTCATGTTACGATGACGCAATATGGCCAAAAACGATAAAATCTGCTGAATAACAGTAGAGTGTGTGGGCTGAACACTAGAGAGGGAATGAAGGGCTGGTTTGGAGTCACAAAAAATGGCAGCATTCACTCCACGTTCACAAACAAGACTAACAGCATCCAGAATGGCATACAGTTCACACAATGTTGAGCTAGAGTGGTTACAGAGACGACGGCCAACCCAGCCCCCTGGAGGTGACTCCAGGTCAGGCGAGAAAACGGCACAACCTGCTGTACCATCCGCTTGCAATGAGCCATCAGTGTAGAGGCAGTATGGATCTGTGATGGAGGACGTCACTGTTTCTATGTGTTCCAGAGCCAACTTGGAAGTAGGTGTGAAGCTCACATCAGGTGTTGGTAGCATCCATGGAGGGGGCCCTGGGGGCACGTCTGCAACCATTATATCTTTATTAAGACTACGGAGCATAGAGGAAACAGACCTTATATGAGTACGTCCAGCAGGCAGTATGGGAGGGAATGGGTAGTTTGGTCTAAGAGAAGTCCTGACTAACTGAGAGTAATGGGGTGAAAGATGTGGGAAATGGAGGCACTTGACAGTGAAGCCAGTAACATTACAATAAATTCTCTCGATTAATGGGGGAACACGCAACTCAGGCTGCATGTTCACTATCCTGGTTGTTGTTTTCGCTCATTCAGCCCCCGACATCGGGGAGTTAATGAATGATAGAATCTCATATTTTCAACCCTCTCTACATAATAACTGATACACTGTGAGTCAGTGTATCGGATTCAGAGTGGTTCGTAGCTGAACGAAACACACGAGGTGGACGTCTGTAACAGCCTCGGCATGCTCAATAACCAGTCGTTTGCCTGTTGGGGATGATGGAGACAGGGGGAGGGAGGGGTCTGGGAATAGATGGTGTGGCACCAGTGTTCGGCTGATGGCATAGTGAACTGACTTGGGCTACCCATACCTTTACAAAAAGTAGTTATTCTGCATTTCACCATAGAATATTGTGGGTTTGTTTTTCGATGGAGAATATAATCCTAAAGTTTGTTGGTGTATTTCGTATACATGCTGTATATATATACAGGGTGATTCAAAACTACATTTACAAAATGACAGGGTAAAGTCCTGACATGATGTTAAACATATTTCCATATGTATTTTTCAAAAATTTAAAAAGTTAATGACACACATGAAAGCCAAATCCATTACCGTGGGCGAATGATCGAACACTTCTAAAATTAACCGCTCCCCCCCCACAGCACCCCGTGTTCTCTCTCGGGTAGACGAGGGAACTTAATACAACGTATGAAGCAATAAACCCTTATCGATCACGGGTATTGTTTTGTGGTCGAGTTACACTTACCGAGTGATACGTGTAGATGCCAGGGCGGTACTACTAACCTATCTGACATTACAAGAAACACGAAGCCTTGGGATCGATTAAAAGCCAACGGATCTCTTTGAATCCCATGATCGATAAGAGTTTCATTGCTTCATACGTTTTAATACTTGCCTCGTCCACTTAAGAGAGAGGAGGGGATGAGGTGGGGGGAGGAGTTAATTTTAAAGCGTTCGATCGTTCGCCCACGGCAATGGATTTGGCTTTCATGTCTGTAATTAACTTTTTACATTTTTGAAAAATATATATGGAACTATGTTTAACATCATGTCAGGAATTTACCCTTTCATTTTGTAAATGTAGTTTTGAATCACCCTGTATATATATAGAGAGAGAGAGAGTGCTGTCAGTCAAGTAAGCACACAACATAGTAAATAGCTGGATAGCCAAGAGGTTTTAATTACGATCGAACGTTTTTATAAAGTCCAAGAGAATGAGAGATATTTCTCAACTATGATGGTCCAGCAAGCACTCCAATGTTTTTTTTTTTTTTTTTTAGGGGGGGACGGGCAGGGGCGGGGGGAGTGCTTGGCTGGGAGTAAAATACATATCTGTATGTATGTATGTAGGTTAAGAATGAGTAATGTTTATTATTATTATTATTATTATTATTATTATATGACGAGGGGACTCTATGTAAGAATTATCCATAGTATTGGTATTGGTGTTGGTATGCATAAATATTCACGACAGTGTGTGGTATCAATATCTATAGTGTTGGTGTTGATATTGGTATGCATGAATATCCACTGTTTTATTGACTACAGTGTGTGGTTTTAAATATCCATAGTGTTGGTATTGTTATACAGGAATATCCGCTATGGTTATAGTGTGGTATCAACAACAACATTAACAACAACATTAACGACAACAACGTTAACAACATTAACAACAACAACGTTAACAACATTAACAACAACAACAACATTAACAACAACAAAAACAACACTAACAACAATATTAAAAACAACAACAACAAGATTAACAACAACAAAAACAACAACATTAATAACAACAACAACAAAAACAACAACATTAATAACAACAACAACAACATTAACATTAACAACAAAAACAACAACAACACTAACAACAACAACATTAACAATAACAATATTAACAATAACATCAACAACAATAACAACAACATTAACAGCAACAACAACATCAACAACATTAACAACAATATTAACACAAACAACATTAACAACAATAACATTAACAACAAAAAACAACAACAAAAACAATAACACTAACAATAACAACAGAACTATGGCTGTCGTTCCATATTGTTCTTATATTTATTTGTAATACAGCATTGTATTATTTTAGTTATTTTCTGAAAGGCCCCTGTGATTGTGTATAAAATTGGAGGCTTCTGATTCCTCCTGAGTCTTGACCATGCCATGAAACAAACAAAGAGGCTAGATCCTTCCTTATAGGTGAGAGAGAGAGAGAGAGAGAGATGTGTTTGTTTTGTTTCACCTGGTCTTGATCACGTGCTGGACACGTGTTCACCAACTGTTACCCTCCCGGAATGAGCTCAGAGATCTTAGTGAAAGATCTTTGGGTAAGGCTGGAACCTTTTCACACACCGGGACGGCGAGTTCCCAACTCCTCGACTTACGTCCCGTACCTATTCTCTGCTAGGTGAACAGGGGTTATACGTTTAAGGAAACAATCCCAAATTGTCTCCACCCGACCGGGGATTCGTACCTGAGCCCTTTCGGATGTGAGCAGAGCGCGCTAACCACTACACCACCGGGCCGTGTGTGTGTGTGTGAGAGAGAGAGAGAGAGAGAGGGATGTGTGTGTGTGTGATAGAGAGAGAGGGATGTGTGTGTGTGTGTGAGAGAGAGAGAGAGAGGGATGTGTGTGTGCGAGAGAGAGAGGGATGTGTGTGTGTGTGAGAGAGAGAGAGAGAGAGGGATGTGTATGTGTGTGTGTTTCGTGGCAATATTTGAAGGACTCATTTACCTCTAATGTTCTGCCTACATCACACACACACACACACGCACACACAGGGTTTCCTAACAGTGAATTTATCATATTGTATTGTAAAAAAAAAAAGTATAACACGTGTAGTAACGAAATATACATCTCAAAGTAACATATATTTTTCAACGGTATAATCCCTGTTACCGAGTCAGTCAATAAGTAAGTCAGTCAGTCAGTCAGTCAACAATTTAGTTAATCAGCAAGTTAGTCAGTTATTTAGTCAGTCAACAAGTCAATCAGTCAACAAGTAAGTCAGTCAACAAGAAAGTCAGCCAATCCGTCAACAAGTAAGTCAATCAATCAATCAATTCAGTCACTCAGTCAGTCAACAAGTCAGTTAAAATCAATCAACAATTCAGTCAGTCAGTCAACAAGTCAGTCAAACAGTTAGTCAGTCAGTCAGTCAGTCAACAAGTCAGTTAAAATCAATCAACAATTCAGTCAGTCAGTCAACAAGTCAGTCAATCAGTTAGTCAGTCAGTCAGTCAACAAGTCAGTTAATCAATCAACAATTCAGTCAGTCAGTTAGTCAGTCAACAAGTTAGTCAGTCAGTCTTCCCTTACTTTTAATTTGTTGAGTTGTATGCAAGAATATATGTACTGATGGTGTGTACGATGACTGTGTGTGTGTGTGTATATGTATGGAGTCATCGTATCGGTACCAACACCACCTCACCATCATCGTATGCAAGAAAAATCGGTGGTGTGGTACGATGACTGTGTGTGTGTGTGTGTGTGTGTATGTGTGTGAAGTCATCATCCAATCGGTACCACCACCACCAAACCACCATGGATATTCTTGCATACGGCCCTTGGTGTAGTTGTATATGCCTTATTATTATTATTATTATTATTATTATTATTATTATTATTATATAAATAAGAGTCAAAATAACACTACTACATAATTTTTATTAAATATGTTTATATATTAATTTAACTCGCTACATTTATTTATATATTTCATTACATATTTATTTAACTCACTACATTTATTTATATATTTATTTTATACTTATTTAACTCGCTATATTTATTTATATATTTATTTATATATTTATTCAACTCGCTACATTTATTTATATATTTATTTTATATTTATTTAACTCGCTACAATTATTTATATATTTATTTAACTCGCTACATTTATTTATATATTTATTTATATATTTATTTAACTCGCTACATTTATTTATATATTTATTTAACTTGATATATTTATTTATATATATATTTTATATTTATTTTCATATTTATTTTATATTTATTTAATTCTGTACATAAGAAATCACACACCTTCATAATAATTATATAGCTATTGATTCCTCCAAACTATGCCATGAAACAACCTACATCTGTACATATTATTACCATATACTGTTTTATGGAAGAGTTTGTAGGAAGCATTAGTGTATTATTTCATACACAAAATTATTATTATCACTCATAATTTCTCACATTTTGGGTAGTAAATCTGGAGCAAATTATTCCTCCACACTCATTGTATACAAATTGTGTATGTACTGGTATATACTGATTGTGTGTGTGTGTGTGTGTGTGTGTGTTACTCATATGTACAAATTGTGTGTGTGTATGTGTGTACCGGTATATACTGATTATGTGTTTGTGTGTGTGTGTGTGTGTGTTACTCATATGTACAAATTGTGTGCGTGTATGTGTGTACTGGTATATACTGATTATGTATTTGTGTGCGTGTGTGTGTGTGTTACTTATATATACAAATTGTGTGTGTATGTGTGTGTACTGGTATATACTGATTATGTGTTTGTGTGTGTGTGTTACTCATATATACAAATTGTGTGTGTGTATGTGTGTACCGGTGTATACTGATTATGGGTTTGTGTGTGTGTGTATGTGTGTGTTGTTGTTGTTGTTGTTCCCCAGACTGTCTGGCCGAGCAGTCCCGAGTCTGGTTGACCGAAGCCGCTCAGATGCTCGAACCCCCAAATGGGAGTCAGGGTGATAGTGAGAGTCAGTCAGTCAACAAGTCAGTCAGTCAGTCAACAAGTCAGTCAGTCAGTCAATCAACAAGTCAATCAGTCAGTCAGTCAGTTAACAAGCCAGTCAGTTAATCAGTCAATCAGTCAGTCAGTCGATCAACAAGTCAGTCAGTCAGTCAACAAGTCAGTCAATCAGAACTTCCTTAGTGGGACCCTGTGTGTGTGTGTGTGTGTGTGTAATGTAGTCACAAAATTGGAGGTAAATGAGTACTTCAAATATTGCCACGAACCACACACACACACATCCCCCCCCCCCCTCTCTCTCACACACACACACACATCCCCCCCCCCTCTCTCTCACACACACACACACACATCCCTTTCTCTCTTTCTCACACACATCCCCCCCTCTCTCTCTCACACACATACACACACACACACATCCCCACCTCTCTCTCTCACACACACACATCCCCCCCCTCTCTCTCTCTCACACACACATCCCTCTCTCTCTATTTCACACACACACACACACATCCCCCCCCCTCTCTCTCTCTCTCTCTCTCTCACACATGCATTCCCCTCTCTCTCTCTCACATCCCTCTTTCTCTCCCTCTCCCTCACATCTTAATTCCTTAGTTGGTAGTTTCAGGCAACAGTTGCTGCCCGTGGTCACGCTGATGTGCCGCCACTAGTACAACCCATCTGCCCATCTCTGCACCAGCTGGTCTAAGACACTGTTGCTAGCGGTGCGTAGGTAGTAGTGGGGTAGTTTGGGTTGATCGGGCAGTATCCAGAGAAACTTGTACAGTTCATTCTTAAATTTCTCTAGACTCAGTTCAGTTGAATCACATAGATATCTGGGTAGGGAGTTAAAGAGAAGAGGCCCTCGTATTGCAAAGGCATTCTCTTTGAGAATCTTTACTCTGGTGGCTGCTCTGGGGTGTACCCGCTGTATGTGGCAGAGTTGGTCCAGTCGTTGGTGAGTGTATGGACGAATATTAAGGTTGTTGGTTGTGTGGCCCGTCAAAATTTTGTAGATATATAGGATGGCATATCTTTCTCTGTGTCTTTATAATGAGAAAAGTTTAAGTGATTTCAACCTTTCCCAGTAGTCTAGGTGTTTGACCGCATGGATTTTATTGGTGAATGAGAGCTGAACTGATTCCAGTGCTTGCTTCTCTCCCACCTTCCACGGGCTCCACAGCTGGCAGCAATATTCCAACAGTGGTATCACTAATGATTTGTAGAGAGTCAGCATGGGGACTGTGTCACGTGTATGGAATATCCGCATAATCCATTCAGCTTGATTTTGAGCCCTCTTTGCCACATTGTTTATGTGTATTCCGAATGTACCATCTCGGCTAAGTGTAACACCAAGATCATTGACATATTCCTTTGTGTTAATGCAGGATCCATCAGGTGCTGTATATGTGTAGTGATCCATGTTTCGGTCTATACTGTAGTTCATGTGTTCAAATTTGTTTTCATTAAGGGACATGTTGTTTTGTAGCGCCCAGGAGTAAATAGTATTTAGATCCGCCTAAAGTATATCGGCATCTGTTGCTGAGGACACTTCCCTTAGTACACGAGTGTCGTCAGCAAAGGAGGCGACGGATGAATGTATGACGGGTTTATTAAAGTTGCATATATGGATCAGGAAGAGTATTGGCCCGAGGACTGATTCCTGTGGGACCCCACTGGTGACCACAGATGGCTTTGACAATGCACCACCCACCGGGCCACCGTTACAGACTGCACCCTGCCGGTGATGAAACAGTGCAACCACTCTCCCAGTTTCCCTGAGAAGCCTGAGTCTCGTAGTTTGTGTAAGAGTATGCCATGGTCTACCTTATCAAATGCTTTTGCAAAGTCAAGGTAGACCACATCAATAGTATTTTTATTTTTTAGCCCCTCCACAATTTTTTAATGGTGGGACAATAATTGTGAGAGGCATGAGTGGCCCGCCCGAAAACCATGTTGGTCTTTGTTCGTGATATTGTATCCTTCAAGGTATATGGCCATATTTTTAGCTATTATCCTCTCGAGGATTTTAATAACATGTGAGGTTAAAGCAATAGGTCTATAATTTTTTGCCTCACCCCTTGAATTCCCTTTGTATACTGGCGTAATATTGGCACTTTTTAATAACTGTGGTATGTATCTTGAGTCAAGAGAATTTCCATAAAATATGTGTAGAGGAGCACTGAGCTCTGCAGCGCAATTCTTGAGGAGTGCGGCAGGAAACTGATCCGGCCCTGCTGCTGCATTGATACTTATTCCTTTTATAGCGATCTCTATGTCATTTGCAGTAAATTCAGTGTCAGTTAGATTTGGCATTTATACTTCTTGGAAAAAGTTAGTCAGAGAGTCTATTATTTTGTCAGTATGAGGTTGGCTGAAGACCCTCGTACTGCTGTCTCAGTACTTCAGCCATCTCCTCAGGTATATCGGTGATTTGACCGTCCAAATCCTTCAGTGGACCAACTCCAACCCTTACTTTAGATTTATTTGCTGAGTATTTATAAAAGTATTTTGGATTGGTTTTAATACATGAAACAGCTTAAGTTTCTTTCCTGCTAATTTCCATTTCTATGGATGTCTTAAGGTTTTCTTCATTGCAGGTAATGCTAGCTTCAATTTGTTTTTTATTTGATGTGCTGGTATTGTGCTTCAGTTTCTTACGTAGCTTTGTTCGCTTACGCATTAGTATTCTACGATCACGTGGTATGCTTTTCTGTGGTGATGATTTTCTTACTGGTACGTGTTTTTCCGAAACTTCTAAGCAAATTTCCAGTAGTTTGTTATACTGAGCTTCGGTCTTTACTGTAGTTCATGTGTTCAAATTTGTTTTCATTAAGGGACATGTAGTTTTGTAGTGCCCAGGAGTAAATAGTATTTAGATCCGCCTGAAGTATATCGGCATCTGTTGCTGAGGACACTTCCCTTAGTACACGAGTGTCGTCAGCAAAGGAAGCGACGGATGAATGTATGACGTGTTCATTAATGTTGCACATATGGATCAGGAAGAGTATTGGCCCGAGGACTGATTCCTGTGGGACCCCAGTCCACACTACCAAGTTCACGTTTAAGATCTTCCCAGCATATATATTCGCTGAAGAAGTTTAGTTGGTTGAAGTTCACTTCCATGGGTTTTGTAGGACTAGGAGGTCTACGTTGTGTGTCAGGAACTATATTTGTTGTCATTGTAATGATATTGTGGTCTGACAGGTGTGTTGTATCTACTGTGAGGTTGTGGATCAGTTCATCATTGTTGGTCATTATGATATCCAGTATATTTTCCCCTCTTGTGGGTATATTAACGAGTTGATTGAGATAAAGCTCTCTAGCTAGGCATATAAGTGCTTTTGTTTAGGCTCGCATGTCTCCTGCTCCTCCATAGACGGTTTCTGAATCCCAGTTTATTTGCGGGAAATTCAAGTCTCCAGTGAGCATTATGGTGGGTAAGAGTGGTGGTAAATTTTCTAAGATATCTTTAACTTTCGTTAGTTGATCCATAAACTTCCTAGTTGGGCATGCTGGGGGTCTATAAATAGTAATGTAGATCATGTTCCAAGCTACAATATTTAGTATCTGGATCTCTATAAAGGAATTAGATCCAGAGAATAAAACCTGAGTGAGAGCTGCAAAAATGGATATTCACGTACGTGATAATACCCCCCTTTTTTCTGTGGCCAGATCATCTCTATCTGTTCTAAACGAGGTGTAATTTTCTATATTTATTTCAGCTTCTCTTAAGTCTTGGGTAAGATGTGATTCCGTTAGGGAAAGTATGAGGGCATTGTCTACTTGTGCCATTTCAGCTAGTAACTTTAATTTGCGTATAAATTTATAAGGAAATAGGCCAGCTATATTAAGTGTAATTATTGTGTATTGAGGGATGCCATTAAACTCCTTACTTGTTACTGTGGCCCTTGTGGTGGAGGGATCCACCACTGAGCCTGATGTATTTTTAGTGCATGTATTATTTGTTTTTGTATCCATGTATCTTGTCTTTGTGGTACAGGTATGGCTGGACGAATCGGTTGATTTACCCACATATCTTGACTTTGTGGTGTAGGTATGGCTGGGCGAGTAGGTTGGTTTACCCACATATCTTGACTTTATTTAGATCGATTTGTCCACTCACTCTGTGTTTGATAGTTTAGTGTGGGTATAGCTGGACGAGCAGGTGGCGGTGGGTAAGTGGGGTTTTGCTGTTCTTCTCTAGGTTGGTTTGATGGGTACCGATGAGTGCCCTTCAAGTGAAGCCTTTCTGAACCGTTACATATAGGTGGGTGTAGGTATTTGCATTTACACCATGTTTACACACACACACACACACATCCCCCCCCCCTCTCTCTCTCTCTCTCTCTCTCTCTCTCTCTCTCTCTCTCTCTCTCTCTCTCTCTCTCTCTCTCTCTCTCTCTCTCTCTCTCTCTCTCTCTCTCTCTCTCTCTCTCTCTCTCTCTCTCTCTCTCTCTCTCTCTCTCACACACACAATGATTATTGTGATTTAGTAGAGTTTGATGATTTAAACAAAATAACAATAAGAGTTAAAAACTGGAGGATGAAGTAATAGAAATAAATAAAAACATTAATAGAAGCTAAAAAGAGAAATAAGGAATTACAAAACGGAATGAATAGGAAAGATATAGCATTGGAAGAAATGTCAACTGAACTAAAAACAGTAAAACCCAAAACTAATGAAATAGGAGGAAATTTAGTACAGCAAGAGAAAGATATAAACAAAATGAAACAAAAATCAGTTGTGTTGGTTAAGGCCAGTAACATAGTATTGAAAAATGAAGAAATTGAAGAGAAAATAGAACAGGCAAATGAAGTAGTAAATGCATGCAAGGAAGAAGTGGTTAAAACATATTCACAGATTCTAAAAGAAAAAGAAGAGATAAAAATAAACATGAAACAAGATAAAGGAATAATAGACATAAAGAAAGCAGTAAAAGAAGTAATAAGGAAAAATGTAACGTTTGTCAGAGAGAGAATTTTTATGAATAAATCAATAATAATTTATGGAGTAAAAGAAGAGGAAATTAGAAATAAAATAGCTAGGGATAAAGAAGAAATGAACAAAATCACAGGTATAATTAAAAGAAAGGGAAGAAGAAGTAAAGATAGACGAATTCCACAGAATGGGAAAATTTGAAGAAAATAAAATGAGACCATTAAAGATAATTGTACAAAGTAGCAACATGGTAGAAACTGTATTGAGAAATGCCAGGAATTTGAAGGACTCTGAAGAATGGAACAAGATACAGGTAGTCAGATGCCTAACCAAGGAAAATAGAGAAATGATCAGAGAACAAGTTGAAGAAGCAAAAATGAAGAACATTGAAAGAACTGAAGAAGAGGAAATTTTTTTTTTCTACAGAGTAGTGGGAATGCAAGTCAAAAAATGGTGGAAAAAAAGAGATGTCAACTAAGAAAAATATACAGAAATGAAAAAAAAAAAAATGATGTACTCAAATGTAGATGGTATGTATTGTTAATAAATTAGCTGAAATTAAAGAAGTCATACAAGAAGAAAACACAGAATATGCTTAAAAAAAAAAAAAAAAGTTAAATCATAGAATAGTGAGAGGACACTCTAAAAAATTAATTAAAAGAAGAGGAGACAAAGGTGTACAGAAATATAATTTTGTAAATAGAGCAATATAAAAATGGAACAAATTACCAGAATAAGTGTGTGTCAAACATACATAACTTTAAAGAAAAATATGATAATTGATTTAAAATGCGGCTCAATCCTGTAAAGATACAAATAGGTAAGAACAAATAGGTAAGAACACACATCTCTCTCTCTCTCTCTCTCTCTCTCTCTCTCTCTCTCTCTCTCTCTCTCTCTCTCTCTCTCATATACACACACATATAGGGAAGATGCTTGTTTGTTCCGTGTTTAGAAGGAATCATTTGGTCCTAGGTTATAGGAAGGTGGAGTGAGGTTATAGAAAGGTGGAGTGAGGTTATAGGAAGGTGGAGTGAAGTTATAAGAAGGAGGAGTGAGGTTATAGGAAGGTGGAGTAAAGTTATAGGAAGGTGGAGTGAAGTTATAGGAAGGTGGAGTGAGGTTATAGAAAGGTGGAGTGAAGTTATAGGAAGGTGGAGTGAAGTTATAGGAAAGTGGAATGAAGGTATAGGAAGGTGGAGTGAGGTTATAGGAAGGTGGAGTAGAGTTATAGGAAGGTGGAGTGAGGTTATAGGAAGGTGGAGTGAGGTTATAGGAAGGTGGAATGAAGTAATAGGAAGGAGTGAAGTTATAGGAAGGTGGAGTGAAGTTATAGAAAGGTGGAGTGAGGTTATAGGAATGTGGAGTGAAGTTATAGGAAGGTGGAGTGAAAGTATAGGAAGGTGGAGTAAAGTTATAGGAAGGTGGAGTGAAGTTATAGGAAGGTGGAGTGAGGTTATAGGAAGGTGAAGTTATAGGAAGGTGGAGTGAGGTTATAGGAAGGTGGAATGAAGTTATAGGAAGGTGGAGTAAAGTTATAGGAAGGTGGAGTGAGGTTATAGGAAGGTGGAATGAGGTAATAGGATGGTGGAGTGAGGCTATAGGAAGGTGGAGTGAAGTTATAGGAAGATGGAGTGAAGTTATAGGAAGGTGGAGTGAGGTTATAGGAAGGTGGAATGAGGTTATAAGAAGGTGGAGTGAAGTTATAGGAAGGTGGAGTGAAGTTATAGGAAAGTGGAGTGAAGTTATAGGAAAGTGGAGTGAAGTTATAGGAAGGTGGAGTGAGGTTACAGGAAGGTGGAATGAGGTTATAAGAAGGTGGAGTGAAGTTATAGGAAGGTGGAGCTAGTGAGGTTATAGTAAGGTGGAGTGAGGTTATAGAAGGATGGAGTGAAGTTATAATTTACTCGATCATTGTTGGTTGTTGTTGTTGTTGTTGCTTTAGCTGTGGGTGTGACGGTAGGTGAGGTCAGTACAGTGGAGGTAGTCTAAGATGCCCGATACGCCATAACACTCGTGGAATCTATAGAACAACGTAAATATAATGCATTAAACTATTACTTATTTATTCACACACACACACACACACACACACACACACACACACACACACACACAATTTGTATATATGAGTAACACACACACACACATAATTTGTATATATGAGTAACACACACACACACACAATTTGCATATATGAGTAACACACACACACACAAATTGTATACGGTATATGAGTAACACACACAAATTGTATATGGTATATGAGTAACACACACACGCACAAACACACACGCACATTTGCTTAAGATGATGATAATCGTGGAAGAGCAGTACACACACACACACACACACACACATAATTAGTATGCTCGTATAATTATACTAGAAACACACACACACACACACACACACATATACTTAAGATGATGATAGTCGTGGAAGAGCA
Source organism: Petrolisthes cinctipes (assembly GCA_033782935.1). Lineage (NCBI taxonomy): Eukaryota > Metazoa > Arthropoda > Malacostraca > Decapoda > Porcellanidae > Petrolisthes > Petrolisthes cinctipes. The sequence goes on along the minus strand of JAWQEG010000249.1, from coordinate 7,463,256 downwards.
GTACACACACACATACACACACACACATAATTAGTATGTTCGTATAAGTATACCAGAAACACACACAAACACACACACACACACACACACACACTTGCTTACTTAAGATGATGATAATCGTGGAAGAGTGGCGACGGGAGAAAAGGTAGATTATAGCCGCTGTGATGTATAACAGTGACCACAGATGCTAGGGACACAAACAGCCACAAACAGACTGGATGTGAACCAAGTATAAACGATCCGGACAGGATGGGAAGCACATTGACGACGAGGTGTTCAAAGGGATGGGCATAATCTGCAACAATTCCAATGGGACTCTGCCAGGTATGGTGTAATTTGTGGAAACGTCTGTATAGCGAGCTGTGGTGAAATAGTCTGTGTGTGTGTTGTTGTGTTGTTGTTGTTGGGGAGGGGGAAAGAAAGGAGAGAGATGTGTGGTTAGTACTGTAGTATTGGTGGAAGTGGTGGTGGTAGTGGTGGATGAATATTATTATGTGAAGTTATTGGTGGTGGTGATAATTGTGATGGTAGTGGTGGTGGGGGATTATCATTATTATTATTAGTATGTGAAGTTAGTGATGGGAGTGGAATAGTCTTATGTGAAGAGAGATGTGAAGGTAGTAGTATTGGTGGTAGTGGTGGTATTTATGTGGTGTTAGTAGTGATGGTAGTGGTGGTAGGTGATTATTATTATGATGTGAAGTTAGTGGTGGTAGTGGCCGGAATAGTCTTATGTGAAGAGAGACGTAAGGTTAGTAGTAGTAGTGGTGATGGTAGTAGTAATATCAGAATTGATAGTGGTGTTGAAATCATATGTGGTTGTATGGTAAAGGTGTTAGATATAGTTGATAAGATATATATACTTTTGGTAAATACGTATGCGAGTTTAAATCCATCTCAAATATATAATTATGCCATGAAAAGAGTTAATTTCCATCTACCCTTAATTAAAATACCTCAAATTAACCTACCTGTGTAAATAATAGAATCCAATATCTTGTACAACCTTAATTAAAATACCTCAAATTAACCTACCTGTGTAAATAATAGAATCAAATATCTTGCACAACCTTAATTAAAATACCTCAAATTAAGGGGGTAGTACACTGTTGGTATTTCTAGAGCAACTGATTCCTCCAAACCCTTCCAAGCAACAGGACACGATTATTTTTTGTCAACCTGGTCCTGTTTCTTGGCATGCTATGAAGGAATCAAGGCGCTCCAATGTACCAAAAGTATACCATCCCCTTAACCTACCTGTGTAAATAATAGAATCCAATATCTTGCACAACCACCATAACAGCCAGATGTAGGAGTGTCGTGGAGAGGGAGGGAAGGTTGGTGGAGAAATCGGCACCTCTCATTATCATTACGTAGTAACTCAAACACAACACGGGAAACGATATCACTATTTGATTGAAGTGAACTGTACACACACACTGCCAAAGAGAGAGAGAGAGAGAGGGAGAGAGCAGGGAATTATGCTGTGTTTAAAAGACTATATGTATCTCTGTAAACACACACACACACACACATACACACTGCCAAAGAGAGAGAGAGAGAGAGAGAGAGAGAGAGAGAGAGAGAGAGAGAGAGAGAGAGAGAGAGAGCTGGGAATTATATTGTGTTTAAGAGACTATTTGTATCTCTGTAAACACACACACACACACACACACACACTGACAGAGAGAGAGAGAGAGAGAGAGAGAGAGAGAGAGAGAGAGAGAGCTGGGAATTATATTGTGTTTAAGAGACTATTTGTACCTCTGTAAACACACACACACACACTGACAGAGAGAGAGAGAGAGAGAGAGAGAGAGAGAGAGAGAGAGAGAGAGAGAGATAGAGAGAGAGAGAGAGAGCTGGGAATTATATTGTGTTTAAGAGACTATTTGTACCTCTGTAAACACACACACACACACTGACAGAGAGAGAGAGAGAGAGAGCAGGAAATTATGTTGTGTTGAAAAGATTATTTGTATTTCTGTACACACACACACACACACACACACAGACACACACACACACACACACACACACACACTGAAAAAAGAGAGGAGAAAACAAAATATATTGTGCTAAAGAAGAGAATAGAGGAAGACTGACAAGAGGATGAAGGATTAATAATGACAAGAGGATGAAGGAATGATAATAATAAAAGGACTAAGGATGAATGAAAAATATGTGTGTTTATGTGTATTTGGCAAGAGGATGAAGGAATGATAATAATAATAAGAGGATGAAGGATGAATGACAAAAGGATGAAAAAACAATAATAATAAGAGGAAGAAAGATGAATGACAAAAGGATGAAGGAATAACAAAAGGAAGGAAGAAGGAATAATAATAATAAGAGGATTAAGGATGAAGGAAAAATGACAAAAGGAAGGATGAAGCAATAGTAACAAAAGGAAGGATGAAGGAATAATAACAAAAGGAAGGATGAAGGAATAATAACAAAAGGAAGGATGAAGGTGTACCAGCTATTAACCTCTAAGAACCGATGGACAACGATCGATGTTTTAGCTTATCTTTCCTCCATTAACGATGAACAACGATCGACACAGGGCTATAAAATCCTGCATGGGTTATATCTAGCCCCTTTATTGGTACCACTGATAAGTTTGTGATGCAGACAGTCGGTGAAAATCAAAACACTGCTTCAACTCCATCCTCTAGGGGGAGAAGCCTAACATTACCCCCTTTTACCCCACACCATCCATCCCTACTAGACCATCAGTCGTAGCCTTGAAGTGACTCCCTGCCATCCACTCCAACTCCCTGCCTTCCCTAGCTCTTATCAGCCATTGGTAAACATTAGACACGAGTTTTCACACACTGCCATACATACATTGTGCGTGCGTGCGCTAGCGTTATCACAGCTACGCACAGTCGAATGCAAAAATGTGGCCTTTTCTGTCTATTTCAGTGCATTTATATACTCGTTTTATACACACAAACACGCAAGCACAAATCCCGGTACACATATTCATTAGGAGAAGGATGAATGACAAAAGGATGAAGGAATAATAAGAGGATGAAGGAATAATACCAAAAGGAAGGATGGAGGAATAATGACAAGAATAAGAAGATGAAGGAATAATGACAAAAGGAAGGATGAAGGAATAATGACAATAGGAAGGATGAATGTAATAAGAATTGAAAAACTATGGCATTTAATTACCTTAATAAGAGATATAACGTTGACAGGTTGGTTGGTCCCAGGTTGAATTTTGTATTGTTGTAATAATGAAGGTCGACCTGTTATGTCCATTATAACGAAGAAAAGACCAGGTAACCAGTAACATATGTAACCCACTACTGATGTACCTGTAGTAACGTAATGATAACAGTTAGAAATGTATTTATTCAGTAGTTATAGTAATATATAGTAATATATTTATAGTAATATATAGTAACATATTTGTATTTATAGTAATATAGAGTAACATATTTATATTTATAGTAATACTTAGTAACATATTTATAGTTATAGTAATAAATAGTAACAGATTTATAGATATAGTAATAGGTAGTAACAGATTTATTAATATTTATTTATGAATTGATGGATTAAATGAATTGATGGATAAAATGAATTGGTAGTGGATACAAGTATTTTAATAATAATAATAATAATAATAGAAACTGTTTGCCTGACATACATGCATACATACCCCAGACGTAGATATTAAAGTTGTCATCACTGCAGAGGGAAGAGACTAACTGATAATAATGTTGCAATAAGTCACCAGTCCAATTCTTTATGTTGAGCAAGTGACTGTAAGCACAAAAAAAAAAAAAAAAAAAAATAGATAACAGGATTGATTGATTGAAAAGGTTGCTTGATATATTATTAGGAACCGCAACATTATTGTTATTATTGTTATTATTATTATTGTTATTATTATTGTTTTTATTATTATTATTATATTATTATTATTATTATTATTATTGTTATTATTATTGTTGTTGTTATTGTTGTGATTATTGTTATTATTATCATTATTATTGTTATTATTATTATAATGGTTATTATTATTGTTGTTATTATTGTTATTGTTATTATTATTGTTGTTGTTGTTATTGTTGTGATTATTGTTATTGTTATTTTTATTATTGTTATTGTAGTGATCCAAGCACCATCATTTCCCATTCTCTGTCTCACGCATCCTCGCCTTCACCTGTTTCCCTGCGCGCGGGCATCGCCCAAGCCTAGCCCATCACACTGGAGCCAACTCTCTCCCACTTCACCACTAGCAACCGCATCAACAGGATCTCTCTCCCCTTGCCTTGCCGACCCCACGCACACTCCACACCACCAAGAACCAAGACACACGTGCCCTACACCACCAAGAACCAAGACCTACGTACCCTACACTACAACACACTACGACACCAAGCTCTACACGTTTCCAGGTAAGCGGGATGACCTTCACTACGGTGGTTGGCCTACACTAATATTTGTACCTACTACTGCTCTGCTGTATTTAATAATAAAATGTACTAAGTATTCGAGTCTGCTGTTCACCTCTGGTAGTAACAAGTCATCTCCCCTGTTATATTATTCTTATTGTTATTGACATTATTATTGTTGCTATTATTGTTATGGGTATTATTATTGTTATTATTTTTATAGTTGTTATTCCTCATACGTAGGCTATAATGTGTTACTACTACTACTACTACTACCTACTACTACTACTACTACTACTACTATACCAGGCGACGAACCATTCAATCTCTCTCTCTCTCTCTCCAATCAACTAACCAACTTTCCTCCTTCAAACCCACCTGGTAAATACCGTGAGCACCGTTGGTAAGATGAGCGGTAAAGTCACAGTCACCACTAATAGTTTCCTAGTGGCTGTAGAGAAGGAGCCAGGCAGTGGGTGTCTTTTCCAGTCCTTCTGCTGACGTTGATGATGTCGTCGCTCGTCCTTCCAGCTCCCCAACTCGGCCACTCGTATCACAGGGACAGTACCCCTCATTATAGCTGTCTCTCTCTCTCTCTTGTGTACTGCCAAATGAAACAGTGTAAAAATTATACTGCACCTCATTATGGCTCTCTCTCTCTCTCTCTCTCTCTGTTAAATAAAACGGTGTAAAAATTGACAGTATTGTGACACGTGGCATCAATCTCTCGCCACAAACCTCGCGATCACAGAACGCCGAGCAAGCGCTATGCTAAGCGCTGGTTGGTCGTATAATTGTAAGTTCGTGATCCACGTCCGCACGCACGGACAGGTCTCGAGGGATAGCTGGGGATGCTGATGGTGAAAGGGTTAGAATACTCGCCTTGCAAGCGGTTCGATTCCCGAGTCAGTGGAATTGTTGAACAATTTTCCCAGCCCCCCCATGTCCCTGTTCACCTAGCAATAAGTAAGTACACGGCTGTAAGAGCAACAAACTATTATAACTCTTCAAGCACGTCGATTCCTTCTGTTTTTCATTGTAGCAATTTGTAAATAAATGATGGATGGATGATCTGAGGTGATATATATATATATATATATATATATATATATATATATATATATATATATATATATATATATATATATATATATATATATATATATATATATATATATATATAATACTGTGTAAATATGTTCACCTTTTATCCAGGAGCTCTGAATTCACTTTTCTGTAGTAATAAACAAACTATTATCACTCTTTAAGCACACGTACGTCAATTCCTTCCGCTTTTTCGTTGTAGCAGTTGTAAATAAATGATGGATCTGAGGTGATGATTTATAGCTACCGTCAAAGGTATATATATATTATGGTATGGACGGCAAACACTACTGTAGCCTACACTATGATAATTATGTTTCCACAATACACTGGTACTTATATATATAGTGATTTTATACGCTTATCTTATCGTTTCAAGTGGTTTGTGTTGCACGCCCTTGTATGTGTATAATATATGATAATTATTTTTATACTCTGACATTTTTTTTTTTTTTTTTTTACATTTTCGAGTGTAAATAGTCCTCCATAGTGTGTTAGGAAACAGGCGACCTCATTGTTTATTAATAGTAGCTCTGTTTCTTTGGGTAATATGGAGGACTCATGATTAGCCTAGGTATATAGATAATCATTATAATTATGATCTTCAACTCTCCTCCATGACCCCGTCTAAGTCGACGTGTTTTTGTTAATTTTTTTTTCTCTCTGTTTCATAAAATCGTACGAGGTTAGTTCAAGTATATTAACACAGACACATACACACACACACACACACACACACAGAGAGAGAGAGAGAGAGAGAGGCCTGGAAGACCCTGTATAACGAAGGAGAAGGTGATAGAGAGCTAGGTGGGACAGTAAACACCAAGAAATAAAAGGAAAGGAGGGACAGGGAGAAGCTGATAAAGAGGTGGGACAGTAAACACCAAAGAAATAAAATGAAAGGAGGGACAGGGAGAATGTGATAGGGAGGTAGGACAGTAAACACCAATGAAATAAAAGGAAAGGAGGGACAGGGAGAAGGTGATAAAGAGGTGGGACAGTAAACACAAAGAAAATAAAAGGAAAGGAGGGACAGGGAGAAGGTGATAGAGAGGTAGGACAGCAAACACCAAGGAAATAAAAGGAAAGGAGGGACAGGGAGAAGGTGATAAAGAGATAGGACAGCAAAAGCATTGTTGTTTGAAAGGGTAATAATTAACAGCATTATATTTCGTACAGTTGGGAACATTAATTCCTAGTACACCTTGAATGACATAGAGGAAAGATTTCGAAATAATTCATATGGTCTTGAGAATGTGGAACAAGGATGAATCTCTCTCTCTCTCTCTCTCTCTCTCTCTCTCTCTCTCTCTCTCTCTCTCTCTCTCAGAATGTGGAACAAGGATGAATCTCTCTCTCTCTCTCAAAGGGAAGAAATAAATTTAGATACTCCATGTGCTTATTACTGCCAGCTCACCTGATAAGATATAACAGAGATGACCCCGTGTAGTGTGTGTGTGTGTTATAGTATAACGACTGAGAAGGTTCGTAACCAACCGAAACGTGTACAGCAGACTCAATACTAATTATAGTTTTATTTACTAGTAGTGCACAAAACAGGGATATATAGAACCTGAGTAGAGTCTTCCCGCTTGCCTGGATGAGTGTATTGCTTGTAGAAGGTCTTGGTGTAGCTTGGAGTGAGTCTTGATATTGCTTGGATAGAGTCTTAGTGTAGCGTGGGCACGTGGGGTCCTTGGCGTGGTGTGGCAAGGTGTGTGTGGCTGGTGCGGCAGGAGCAGGAGAGAGGCAAGTGTGTGCTGGCTGGAGTTTCGAAGCCAAGTGGAAGAGTGTTGGCTCCGGCGTGATGGGCTAAGCTTGGGTAAGGCTCGCGTGCAAGCCAACAGGTGAAGGCGAGGATACGTGAGATATAGAGGTGGACGCGTGATAATTGCAGAGCAAAGTGGGATGAGTTTATGGAGTGCCAAAGAATGGCTAATGGTGTCTATGCGGAGGCAGAGCAACGGTTCAATATTGGAGCCAGGGATGTGTTGCTGAATGCTCGGAGCCCACATAAATGGTGGTCTACCTCGGCTGGTGACGGTGGTAGACTGGTGTATGAGCCCGGTGGTAAGGCTGCATTGCTTGCAGCTCACTTTGATAGCAAGCAGTCTAGGGAGTCTGTAGAGTTGCCCTCCACATGTGACCCCTGTCCAGGTCTTTCCTCATTTGCCTTTAGGCCAAGGGAAGTTAAAAAAACTCCTTCATGAGTTGGACTCTTATGGTGGTATTGACCCCTTGGGAATGTTTCCTCTGTACTTTAAACAGACGGCTGATGTCCTTGCTCCCCGCCTCAGTGTTGTCTTCAGGAGAATACTCGTCTTGGTAGTTTTCCTGAATGTTGGAGGTGTGCTAATGTTACCCCAGTTCCCAAGGACCCTCCTTCATCTTCAGTTGGCGATTACAGGCCGATTTCCATCACTCCTGTGTTGTCTAAGGTGTTTGAGAAGCTGGTGGCTGTGCGTTTAAGTAACTTCATGGAATGTAATTGTGTATTCCCACCCTCACAGTTTGCATATCGAAGGGGCCTTGGCATGTGTGATGCACTTCTGTGTATCTCTCATATACTGCAGAATGCTTTGGAGTTGGGTCGTGAGGCTAGACTGGTGCAACTTGACTTTCCTGTCGCTTTTAATAGGGTAAACCATCTGAGTATCCTCTACAGACTTTGCTCTATTGATGTTGGCGGTTCAGTCCTGTCTGTCTTGTCGCAATTCCTCACTGCTCGATCCTAGTATGTTGTTGGGGATGATGTGCGGAGTGGAAGAGTTGAATTAGTGTCTGGGGTGCCCCAAGGTAGTGTCTTAGGACCGTTGTTGTTCCTACTGTATACCTCTGAACTCTTTAACATCTTGGAGAATAACCTGTATGGTTATACAGATGACTTCACTCTCATTGCTGTTGTGCCGACCCCTGGTGCCAGGATTTCTGTTGCTCAGTCATTGGATCGTGACATGGTTAGGATTAGTGATTGGTGCAGGTTGTGGGGTATGAGGTTGAATGCTGGCAAGACTAGGACAATGGTCGTCTCTAGGTCTCACACAGTGTATCCTTTATCGCCACCCTTGATTCTTGATGGGAATGTATTGGGGGGGTCTGAGAATTTTGTTATTCTGGGAGTTACATTTGATGCCAAGCTGACATTTGAGAGGCGTGTTTGGCCAATCTCAAGGTCTGTCTCCCAGAAGTTGGGTATAATGCGTAGAGCTTGGCTTGTGTTCGGAGATCACTCATTGTTACTGCAGTATTACAACTCCTTTGTGTTGCCTCTGTTGGAATACTGTTTTCCAGTGTGGTGTTCAGCAGCTGATTGCCATCTCAAGTTGTTGGATAGGATTGTTTTCAATGCTAATTTTCTTACCGGCGGTTTACTTGATTGTAATCAGAATCACCGTCGTTCTGTTGCATCATTGTGTATGCTCTTCAAGATCAGAAGCAATGTGCTGCATCCTCTTAACTCCTCTCTGCCACCTCTGTATGTTCCAGCTCGTGTTACTCGTGGTGCATTGGACTCCCATAGGTATGCTTACGTATTGCCGCACTGTAGAACCTGTCAGTACAGTCGATCATTTGTCCCTAGGTCGGTGTCTCTGGAATGGCCTTGGTGAATCGGTCTTTGATGGTGTAGGACTGGCTGGCTTCAAGAGTAGGGCTAATATGTTTTTATTAATTAAGCTGACTGCTCATCTTTTTTTTTTCTCTAAGCTGTCTTCTTTTCTTCAGGTTGGAATCATGGGGCTGGGGTCCACGGATTGATAGAATGCATGCATTCTCTCCCAGCTTTGTGTCTCTGGTCTATTTTTAATAATAATAATAATAATGGCGTCATTAGAGGCAGTGTAGATAGATGCGGGCCGTGAGGTGTAGGATATGCTAGAAGTGTAGTGTCGGCAAGCTTGGTCTTGATGACAGTGAATGCTCAGCCGACATTGTCCAGACGAGTTTCTTCTGGGATGACTTTTTGAGTACTATTAGTAGATCGTGGAGTGGCACAAGGGCGGCAGTGGCGAGAGGAATAAAGCGGTGGTAATAATTCATCACGCCTTGGAATTTCCTGAGTTTCCTGGCTGTAATAGATGGGGGGATTTCTCTCACAGCCTCCACCTTCTGCGGCAATGGGGTGATGCCGTTAGTTATCACCTTCCTACTCACGCACACACACATCGTGTACCCATACTTACAACCATGGCTACGGCCTCGCACATCACCACCGACACCGACCCATCTTCACCTAACATGTCTCTGCGTCAGATTTCTAACACATCTACTCCTACAAATGCTCCTAAACAAACACTCTCCCCACAAACACCTTATGGCCCACCTTTCTCTCTAAACATACACTCTTGGTTTCGCCACATGGAAACATTATGGCGCTCCTTGGCATTCATGAGTGAACAAAAATTCCACTCTGTACTTCGGGCACTTCCTGCCGATGTGTTTGATGCTATCTCCCCTGTACTCACTCAGGACCCATTGTACGAAATTCTCAAGGATGCCATCGTGGCATCTCAGGGGATGTCAGAGCACCAATACATGAGGGCCCTGGAAGATGTCCAGCTGGAGGGACGCCGCCCTTCAGCCCTTTCAAGGCACATGCAACAGCTTAACGAGAAGGCAGCCAACCCCTTCACGGAAGCTGTCCTCAGTAGCCGTCACGCCAAGTTACTACCCCCTACCATCCAGCTACACCTCCAGGTACATCAAAACCTTCCACTACAAGCCTACGCCAAACTCGCTGACTCACTCATGGACACATTTGCAGACAGCACCGGCAGTGTTACGTCCACCACAACAACACCTACCACAACACCGACACACCATTATCTACACCTTCCACTGACACAACATCATCAACTCATACCTACAACACAACCACATATTATCCTACCTTCACAACACCTCCACACTCTACCTCACCCCCAACCACACCAGTTGCTACCAATGCAATACCACCAACACACTCCTCCTCAACCTCTGCAGCAACACTCCCTTCTTCCCCCCCAACAACAGTTTCTCACACCTTCTCCACAACAACTTGACCTACCTGCGACATAACAAATCGAAACGCTTTCTCAATCTATCTACACCAACCTACACACCATAAAACAACCACCTACTCACCAACAACACCAACACTATACCACACCACCACCAGCGCATCAACAACATTACACCCCACTTCCATGCATACCGCGGCCAATCCAGCATCAACCTCCTGCCACCACACAGCAACAATATGCGCCACCACCACGCATCCTACCTTCAGTCCAGTGACAACCTCCTTCTACCATACCTCAGTAACAATGGTAACACACCCAACTTTGCGACTACCACCAGAGGTTCGGACACAACGCGCGGAATTGCCGCCCTCCATGCCAGTGGAATTCCCCTTCTCGTTGCCAGACATCCTGCCCCATGCAGGGAAATGAGTAAGGCGGTGGCAAGACAATGCCTAACACGCTACCACCCCCACCTTTACGAACCACTCAGGGCCCACGGACAACTACTCTACGCAACGTCACACAACCACATCTGTCTCAGACCACAACACGGCCACCAACCTTGCCACCACGCCTCACTTACCCACGAAGCAGCAACCAGCCGGCACCTTCCCATCACCACACCACACCGCTCGCACTCTCATGTGAGTGGAAGACCTCGAATCGGGTGACAATTTCCTTGTCGACTCAGGCTATGAGGTGAGTCTCGTTCCATCCCAGGACAAGGACAGGAACAGCCAAGCCTCCACTGCTTACAACCTCCTCACCAAGAACAAGACACCCATAGCCCCCTACGGCACCATGAGCAGGGCGGTAACGTTCCTCAGACAGGAGTACGTCGTGTGGCCTTTCGTCGTGGCGGACGTGCAGACACCAATCTTGGGTCTGGATTGCCTAACGGCTCATGACCTCCTCATAGACGCCAAGAGACATTGAATTATTAACCAACCCACGGGAGCCACCATTTCCACCAAACACTGCCGACATGCCACACCCACAATAACACACATCTCACACTCCAACACGTCATACAGGAGGTTCCACAACTTCTCTCCACTAACACCTCACAACACACACACGACCCAGGTATCCACCACACGATCACCATGACAGGACCCCCCGTTTTCGCCAAGCCCCTGAGGATGCCACCTGAACGACTTGAAGCTGGGTAAGGCTAGCACGCAAACAAACAGGTGAAGGATGCGTGAGACATAGAGAATGGGAAATTCTGGTACGTGGATCACTACAGTGTTGAGAGTAGGTATATTTTAGTGTGATAGTAATTGTGTGTGTATGTATGTGTGTGAAGATACGTGAAATAATGTGTGAGTGAGTGAGTGAGTGGGTGAGAGGGTGAAGTGAGCAGTGAAAGAGATAATGAGGCATTTGTGTGTTTTGTGGCAAAGTTGGAGGAATCAAAGTCTTTCATTTCACAGACACGATTAAATATATTCCATGTTTTTTCACTTAGCAAACACACACACACACACACACACACACACACACACACACACACATAATTACTATCACACACACACACACACACATACCTACTCTCAACACACACATACACACATACACCTAATTAATATCACACACATATATACCTCCTCTCAACACACACACATAATTATTATCACACACTCACACACACACACACAAACCTACTCTCAATACACACAATAATTACTATCACACACAAACATATACCTACTCTCAATACACACACATAATTACTATCACACACACATACCTACTCTCAACACACACATACACACACACACCTAATTAATATCACACACATATATACCTCCTCTCAACACACACACACACACATACACACACACATACACACATAATTATTATCACACACACACACACACACACACACACATTCCTACTCTCAATACACACACATAATTACTATCACACACACAAACATATACTTACTCTCAACACACACACACACACATATACACATATACCTACTCTCAACACACACACACACACACACACACACACAATTGGGGTGATCACATAGCCTTGTCGTAAAGATAAAAAAAAAAAACACACACAGATAAAGAGATAAACAAGATGATGATTTAGAGGTAAGGTGATAAATTCGATAAGAAAGTTAATAATGAAAAATGACATTGAACAGCCTATTAATGACCCTGGCATCCTCAAGGGGGAAGTTTTGTGTTGGTAATTCTGGAGCAATTCCTCTTCCCACTGTCCTTTGTTTCGGACCCATACCCCGTTCGTCCCCCCCCCCCCAACGGGAACCGCCTTGACGTGGTGGGGGGGCTTGCGGGTCTCTGAGACCTGGCGAGCTAGACTAGAGGGGGCTCCGGTCCCTGCTCTGCCCCGATTTCGGGGAGAGAGGGCTTCCCATGCTAGTAAGGTCGCCAGTGAGAGACCAGACTAAATGGTTCCCATGCATTAGGCTGCCAGTACGAGCCAACAGTGCTGCCCTCCAGAGGGACTGCCCTCTAGGGGCCGTCTTATGTTGGATGGTTGGGTGTCTGGGCCGGGAGATGTTGGGGAAGGGGGTCTCAGCACCGTTATGGGCAAAGTTTCGAGCCATTGGGGCTGCTTTTTAAAACGAGTGGCCCCGTGGGGGAAGAGGTACCCCGCCCACTGCGACCAGCGCTCGGTCCCCTCATCTGCCCAGTAGGTAGTAGCTCTTGGCTCCTGGGGCCAACAACATTAAATCAATGATATATGGATAAAGAAAAGCCCCAATCTCTTCCTCAAGCGGTAGTCGACCAGGCCCTCGAGACGTTACTCTCTGGTTGTGGTAGTATGCAGAAAGCTGCAAATAAGAGTAGACATAGCATTTCAGGTGTTGTGTCAACGAACCCTGTTAGCGATTTTGACACGTTAATGTTAACGAATGTACTTGCATCCTTTTCCTATGGCGCTATTCACTCCATTTTTAAGTGTTTTGGAGTAGTTCTTCGTGTCCAAATCACAAATGACAGTGATTGTAGGTCTAATCGGTGCTATATTACTTTCAATACAAATGCTGCTGCCAAAGCAGCATTTGAGGCTATAGATTCTCTGACTGTGGGGGATACTCACTGTAAAGTTCAGATGATGCGGTCCACCAATGTAGTTGACAGTGAAAATGACTACTGCCCTAACATCTTTGATGACTCTGTAGAGCATGTCCCAAAGGAACGTCGGGTTCCTACACCTTTTTGGTTTGTTGCTTACTACAGGGAGGGACGTGGTAACCTTATCCATGCTTCCTGGTATCTGGAGAAAGAAATTGGACTATTACCAATGGGCCACATAAAGAATTATGGTAAGGGCGTTTTAATCAGTGCTAAATATCTTACACAGGCCATGATGTTCCTCAATCTCCCCTGTCCATCTGATAACATGTTTTGAATCTATTGAACCACATTAAACATTTAATTATAGCAAGGGGCATATATATAATGAGGACTTGTATGAATTCTCAGAAGAGGACATTCTTGCTATGTGCCCAGACAGTGTCCAACGAGTAACAAAGATGAAAGGCAGTAAATATATGATCATCCTCACTTTCTATGGCTCGCTTATCCCAGATCACATTAACATTAACCCCACCTCTTTAGAGGTGAAGCCATTTGTTGAGCGCCCCCTACAGTGTTTCTGTTGTTATGAGTTAGGTCATGGGAGGAGGAACTGTAACAACCGTACCTGGTGTGGTAATTGTTCTGCTCTTGACTCACATCTTACTTCTGAGTGTCGGTCAGAGAGTTACTGCTTTTACTGCAGAGATGCTCACCCCTTACGTTTTCGCCAATGTAAGATGTACCTCCTTGAGTAGGATATCCTCCACTTGGCTAATACCCAATTCATTAGCATTGGTAGTGCCAGACGGCAACTCAACTTCCGGCGACAGAAGGATGGTTGTGTGAAGACATACGCCTCCTCCCTTCGCCCTCAATTGGTTGCAGCACCCTCTCAACCCTCTCAAGAGGCAGCTGCTTTTAGCTCTAGTGAGAGCGTTTCTAAGGTTACACTACATAATAGCTTCTCTGTCTTGGAAACTTTATCAGACACTCATTCTGGTGACCCTTCAACTGATGACAATTCTCAGACTTTATCTAAAGGTGTCCATGTGATAGAAGTTCACGCTGCCACACGCTCTCCAAAAAGGAAACTTAAGTCACCTAAACTGCCACAGAGATGCCTTCGTGGTTCTTCAGAGGCACTTGACTCCATAGGTGTTCCTCCTTGTAAGGCAACCATCTCTGTGGACTCATCCATAGTTTCCTCTCAATTTCACCAGAAGCATTCTCGTGGCTCTGATGAATCTCTTGATTCAACAGAAGTTCTTCCTCGCAAGCTTCCTTCAGAATCATCAAAGGGGCGTGAAGTTAATGTGGATGCCACGGATGTTGTGACTTCAAAAGATTCAGTTTCTCTTCCGCTTGAGCAGCGGAGTAATTCTACCACCTGTATTATGGATGTTGATGTATCTGCGTATGTCAGTGATACCACTGCTGTACAGGACAATACCATTGAAATTGTTTCAAAGAATATCCCAGCTCATATACCTTCATCTTCTTCTAACATATCAGATGCTTCAGGGACTCGTCTACGGGTCCCAATTACTGCCCCAAGTACTACTCCTTGGGTTCGCTCTTCTTCTAGTGGTCCAGGATTAGACAAATCTTATCGTTTGAGTAAACCCTCAGGTCAAGGTGGTAGTGGGAAGTACCTCCGTGAGGCTTCCCAAAAATCAGTACTAAAGTAACACTGTTCAAGGTCCTTCAGTGGAATTGCCATGGCTTGCGTGCTTCTTGGGAGGAACTGCGCGTTCTTCTCTCTAGCTTCTCTCCTGCATGTGTTTCTCTCCAAGAGACAATGCTTGGGGACTACATTACTGCAAGTCCTCCAGCATACTCTGCATTTTATTCCAATTCATTTGAAGGGCAGGGTCACCATGGTGGCTCTGCCATCCTAGTTCGCTAAGATATTCCATGCACAAGCCTGGAGCTTGACACTCCACTCCAAGCTGTTGCAGTTAAGGTTTTTATTTTACTTGGAGAGTGTTGCCTTATTTATATGGCAGTGACCATTTCCCTATACTTTTAGAAGGTAACAGGTATGAACCACAGTCTCGTCTTCCTAGGTGGAAATTAGAGAAGGCTGACTGGCAGTTTTTTAGAGAGCTAACTTCTTTGGTCTCTTCTGTAGCCGATTTTGGTAGCTCTGACGAGGCTGTAACATATTTTACTGATATGCTCCACTCTGCTGCTCTCAACTCAATCCCAAAAACTTCTGGTTACTTTCCCAAACGTCCTGTCCCTTGGAGGTAACCAGTCTGCACCACTGCTGTGCGGGAGAAGCGCGCTGCATTATACCGCCTTCGTCGCAATCGTGGGGACCCAACTCTTTTAGAGGACTTCTGACGGGCAAGGGCTCGGGCTAGTTGAGTCTTAAAAGAAGCACAACGTGCATCTTGGAAGGCCTATGTGTCTTCAATTAATACTAAATCTCCACTTACCCAATTGTTCAGGAGAGTCCGTAAGATGGCGGGGAAGTTTTCTCCTAGTTCTCCACCTGTACTTAAGGTCAATGGAATTAAGATCATGGATGGTTTGACAGTGGCCAATACCACGGCGGAGGCTTTTGCTAGAGTCTCCAGCCGTGACTCTCGACCTCTGGCTGTCAGGCATGAGTTAAGAGCCAAGGAGCGCACTGTCCTGGATTTTTCAGGGAATGAGAATGAAAGTTATAACCATATATTCACCATGAGAGACCTGCATTCTGCTCTCTCTTTCTGTGGTGACACTTCCCCTGGACCAGACAACATCCCATATGCAATGTTGCGACACTTGGATTAGGAGGCGATCTCATTTCTTCTAGCTTTATATAACAGAATCTGGCTGGAGGGTGTCTTCCCTTCTGGGTGGAGGGTTGCTACCATCCTTCCTTTTCCCAAGCCGGGCAAGGACTCTGGTGTTGCCCTCAATTACCAACCAATTGCCTTGACCTCCTGTCTCTGTAAACTTTTTGAGAAGATGGTGAATGTCAGACTGGTATACTTCTTGGAACGGGGTGATTTTCTGTCTCCAATCCACTACAGTGCTCTGGTCAGATTGGAAGCTGCGGCATGTGAGGCCTTTGCACGACATCAACACCTTGTTTGTGTATTCTTTGATCTAGAGAAAGCGTATGACACTACATGGCAATATGGCATCCTGCAGCAACTCCATTTATATGGCCTGCAGGGTCGCCTTCCACGCTTTTTGGGTCTCCTTTTTGACAAATGTTTGACTTGGGTTCCCCAATTATGTACACTTAATTAAGGTCTCTTGCCTCAAGGTTCTTAACCTGTTGAGGGTCCTGGGCCATACGTCCTGGAGGGCTGATCGGGCCACCCTCCTCTACTTATACCATGTTCTTATTTGGTCAAAACTCGACTATGGGTGTGAGGTGTACTCTTCTGCCACCAATGCCCATCTCAGAGTTTTAGACCCTGTTCATCATGTTGGAATACGTCTGGCGACCTGAGCCTTCAGGTCGTCCCCAATCTCCATTCTCCTGGTGGACGCTAATGAGCCACCTCTTGATCTCTGTCGCCAGTCCTAATTTCCTTCCCTGCTTGGCGGTGTCATCTGATATCATATCTCAGTACTACCTTTTACATTATCATACACCATGGCCCTTTGGCTTCCGGGTCAGGAAGGCTATTGAGGAGATGGGCATAGATGACTTCCAGATTTGTCGTGTAAGGTCCCCAGGGTGGCTCCATAGCTTCTTCCAGAAGTTTTCCCCTGCACCTGCTTTACAGACAAGAAGGAATCTCTTTCTCCTCCAGTGGCTTGTTTCCTCTTTTTAGAACATGCCTTTACTCACAGGGAGTCCCTCCCTGTGTACACTGATGGGTCAAAGTCTGATGCTGGAGTTGGCTTTGGAGTTGTCTTTCCTGACTTTTGCCGTGGCGGCAGGCTCCCTTCTGTCATGTCAATTTTTACTGCTGAGCTCTCAGCCATTTTATATGCCCTCCAAGTGATTTTTACTCTCCCTCAGCCTTCGTTAACTATTTTTAGCAATTCCTGTAGTGCCTTGCAGGTTTTCTTGAGTGGCTTGTTCTCCTGGGTTGTCGTGGCCGCAAAGTCACTTTTTGTTGGGTCCTGGCCCATGTGGGTGTCGATGGGAATGAGCGGGCTGACGCCCTGGCTAAGGCAGCGGTCTCCAATTCCCGGTCTCCTGCCAGGCGTCATCCTGTTCCTGCAGTGGACCTTCGACCCTACATAGATGCTACCGTTCGTTCCTGCTGGCAGGACAGATGGGACGCTATTGGGGCTAACAAGCTCCGCGATATCTGCCAGTGCCTTGGTTTGTGGAGCTACAGTGGCCTGTCCCGCTGGTGGGAGATGGCTCTTGTCCGTCTCCACATTGGCCACACATTATTAACTCATAGCTTTTTAATGGAGAGGGCTTACCCTCCCTACTGTGATGATTGTCTGGTCCCTTAGACAGTACGGTCTTATTGTCGAGTGTCCCATCCTTGGGGACATTCGTCGTAAGCACCTCTCCGAGTACCGGGAGGGTGACGGTTCTTACAGTCTCTCCCAGGTGCTCGGGGAGGAGGCATGTAGTGTGGGAGGGAATACCCTCTCCTATGTGGAGGAGGCTGGCCTTCTCCACAAAATATGATTTTATGATATTGTTACATGATTGTATATTAGTTTGGCTTTCCAGGTTAGCTATAAAGCTTCATATGCAATGTACAACCTGAAGGAAGCAATGATTTTATCATTTGTTCAGCGATGTAACTCTAAATAATAAATAGAGAGACATCAACTGACTTGCTATTAACCCCAAGTGAACACAATATCTTCACTAACATCTTGACTACCCCTGTTTCACAGCTGGGTTACATCGCTACGTATCAAATTGGCGACCTCGCCAGGATGGTAGTCAAGATGTTGGAGTAAAGTTTAATAATGTGCAGTCAGTAGTTTTGTTGTCTCTCTTTTCGTTCTTCGTGTTCTCCTTGATGTCTTTACACTGACCCTTGGTATAGAGACAGTTGGAGGAGTGTCATCCCTACAAAGAAGAGCCAGGTCTTTTCAACTGCCTCGGATAACCAGTATGCTGTCACATCCAAGTTTGGAAGGAGAAAGGACTATGACAAAGGACAACCACATTTTTGGCAATTTTGACCTGACTGGCACCCCCCCCCCCCCTGCTCAAAGATTGTTGCCAATGGTATCCTAAAAATGTCTGCAGAGGATAAGGGAACTGGCAACAAGGAAAGGATTGTTAGTCAGTAATGATCAGAACCGCCTTATACCTGAGGACATTGACCGCATGATCAAGGATGCCGAAATGTTTGCTGATGAAGACAAAGCAAAGATTGAAAATGCTATTGATGTGAAGATCAAGTGGCTGGAAGAAAATGCTGATGTTGAAGCAGAGGGATACAACACTGTCTATGCACTTCCTGCATATGTCTTCGACTCTAACCCCCCGAACTCACTCAACAACCTGATGTCACGAACCTGCAACCAACTCAACAACCAGGTGCCAGCTGTTTCCCTTAAACTACCCAGTTTGCACAACTGTTGGAACGTCCCTGCCACAAGTGTACCAGTCCGCCAAACTATGCACCAGTTATTGCCCTTACCTACCTGGTTTGCGCAGATGTGAGGACCATACCAACCAATCAGAGACTAGTTTACATTCTCTCAACCAATGGCAGAATAGCTTACATTCTCCCAACGTATCAGAGACTTGCTGGTCTCCAGACTATTCAATCATGCTGTCGATGGGGGTGTATATAAGTGCTGCCCTCGACTGACCTAATCAGTGAAAGCACAGGCTTCACTCCGTCACTTACATACCATCGCTGTTCAACTCTTGTTATATTTTGTATGCTAGTGAAGACATAGACTCTCACTCCATTGCATACCATCTCTGTTCTACTCCAAGATCTCGGTTCTACTCGTAAGATCTCTGTTCTGCTCTAAGAACTCTGTCACGCTCTGTTCAGCTCTGTACTATTGTACTCTATTTTGTTTAACTTTGATCAAATTGTGTTCTTTTATCTGGTGTACAAATTGGTGTCATTTTGTGTCTTTTAACGTTAATGTCATTCATATTATTGTTTTTGTCTTATTGTAAATATTGTAATCAGTGCTGCAATAACAACAACACACCCCTCCACTAAGGATACTACCACCACTCGAGCGTCATCCTACTGCCACCCCACACCTACAACTCTGCATGTACCACCAACAGTTCGGCACTAATGCCTACAACTGCCGCCCTCCCTTCCAGTGGGGTTCCTCAACTAACCTCCAGATGTCCCACCCCATGTAGGGAAATGAATAAGATGGTGGCAAGAACACCCGCACCACGCTACCTTTTGCACCATTACACACCACTCAGGGCTTACGGACAACCACACGACAACGCAACATGCACACCATCAACATCACCACTCCTCTCAGCAAACGTCTGGAGCTGCCACAGTGTAAGTACAGTGCCATCCACAACGCTGTCAAGCATTTCCGCCACTTCATCGAGGGCAGGACATTCCACATCCAGACAGACCACAAGCCCCTCACCATGGCTATGCACCAGCTCGGTACTAACTGGTCCCCACGGGTTACGCACCACCTGGCATTCATTTCTGAGTTCAGCACTGACATTCGCCACGTCCGGGGAGAAGACAACACCGTCGTGGACGCCCTCTCCAGATCATCGCCTACACACCCTCTAGTCTCTAGCATCCAGCACATCCTGCCCCTGGACTTCCCGGTGCTCGCAACCGCTCAACTGGCTGACACACACCTCCAAGAACTCCTCTCAGGCGAAACGGGACTACAGCTGGAGCACCTTACAGCTCCCGACTCTACAACCCAGTTCTGGTGCGACACCTCCTGTGGCATACCATGTCCCTATATTCCTAAGCAGTTTAGGGAAGCAGTGTTCCAACACTACCACTCCCTCAACCACCCGGGTGTAACAGGAACGCTCCACCTCATCAGCCGCCATGCAGTATGGCCGGGCATGAGGTGACAGATCAAGGACTGGGTTACATCATGTCTCCCCTGTCAACACGCTTAGGTTGGCCACTACACCCATCCACTGCTCCACGAATTCACTGTGCCTACCAGCAGGTTCCACACAATACACGTAGATATTGTGGGCCCACTCCACTCTTCGCGTGGATCCCATTACCTGCTTACGTGTGTCGACAGGACGAAATGTTGGTGTACCACTATTCCCATGTCTGACATCACAGCAGAAGGGACCGCCCGCCATTTCCTTAGTAACTGGGTTGCGAACTTTGGCCCTCCTTCAGTTATCATCATCACCAAGGCACCCAGTTTGAGTCTAGGGCGTGGCAAGATATGCTAACTGTCCTGGGAACACGACGCCAGCATACCACCGCCTGTCACCCCTGCAGCAACAGGATGGTAGAACGTTTCCACTGCCGCCTTAAAGACACCTTCCATGGACAGACGTGCTCCCATTCATCCTCCTCACCATCCGTACCACCGTGAAGGAGGACCTCAACCACACCCCGGTAGAGCTGGTATACGGTGAAGACTTATGCCTCCCAGGACATATAACAGCTCCGGACGTAGACACCTCCAGCCTCTCCTCCTTGCCAGCATTCAAGTGTGTCATTGCTAATGCTGCACCAACACCGACATGCCAGCATACCAGACCAAGCTACACACCACCCAGCCTACACACTGCACCCTCTCTTCTACTAAGGACGGACTCTCACCGTACACCACTCCAGCAGCTGTACACTGGCCCTCACCCCATGCTCACCAGGACGGACACAATGGTCTCCCTATGAATCCACATCAAGCCTTACATCACGTCCTGGGAGAGGGTAAAACCGGTCAACACCGCAGACTCACCGCCTCACACCACACCACTAAACACCCACCCATCCACTCACACACTGGCATGCACCGCGCCGCTCACGCCTCACCCTACACCCACACACCCTACACCAGACTCATCAACCCGTCCACCAATCCTACCCACACCAAATGCACTACCATTCACCCGCGTACACCCTCGACAACCCACACCATCATACCACACCTCACACCACCAAACAAGTACACCGTCTCCTACCATTACCACCATTCCACCCCTTCCACAGCATTCTCATGCTCACCCTCTCATATCTCACCACACCTCACCTGACCACGCCACCATTCAACTGCCACCACCACCCACCCAAACCTCTCCCCAACCTGCCCACGCAACACTCAACCCTAACCTCCTTCCCTAGCCCATCCCCCTCCTTCACCTAAGCCTAACCTTCCCGCACCCCTCCTTCCTTCCTCATAGGTCCCTCTTGCCAACCTCATTCCTGTACCCGACCTACCTATCCCACCTAACCTACCCGAACCTCTCATTTCTCCTTCACCCGAACCTCTCGCCAACCATGTTCCGGTACCCGACCTACCTATCCCACCTCCTCTTCCTGACATACCATCCCCCCTCCACCCATTACCAACCCTTGCCTTTGCCTTCCCCAGACACCGACCCTGCGCCTATACCTGACAACCTCCCAGACCCTATCCCGTTACCTAACCACACCCTACCTGAACTGTTACCTCTACCCGACCACTACACTCCTGACCCTATTGAATATTATAAGAAAAAAGTATACAATAATGTTACCTCAGTTGTTTTTGTGTTACATCATAATATTAAAAAGTTGCTCTTATTTTAATTATGTTAATAATTAACACGAATGTCAGTATATAAATAATTGATAACCGGGTGTATTTTCATACTTTTATTAAAGCTTCCACTCATTTTTCACCTCCCAAAGAATAATTTCTCACTTCTCTTGTATAGGCACCCCCTCTACCCTCCTCAAATCCCCCCTTACTTCTCCCTCCCACCAGTGAATGGTTCGAGCCAGCAGAGCTCACAACTAGTGTTTCGGAGTTAATATCTCGGCCAACGTTGACAACGCTGGGTGGGCCTCACGGGAGTGTGACCAGCTGTACATACACTTCACATACACACACGTACACACACTTCTCCACATACCGAAACGATAATTTTCATTAATTTGTTTAATTAAAATTGGGGCAATTTTGGAATAGTTTTAGTCGTGGGGTTAAAAATATCTACAAATGATGACTTAAATCTGTTTCACATCTCATAGTAATAATATCACGAATTAAAGACTAATCTCCATAACAGTGTAGGGGCCAAATATATGGCCACTCTTGTAACCACATATATAGCCACTCCTGTAGCTCCATGAATACCCACTCCTATATCCCTGTGTCTATTCATAGCCAGAAATGGTATGGCGAGTACATTAATCCCCGGCCCAGACAGAACTATAGTCTTTTCAAAATATACTGAGCGCTGAGGCGTTGGCTGTTGGGAGGTTTTTCCCTCCCGCAATGTTGCCAAATCAGACCAATACACTTCACTCACTCCCTCATATCAGCTATTTGCTGATGCTAAATTAATCAAAATTAATACGTATACATTTACTTCACTACTAAGGCCATGTAGGTATACGAAAGTATCATTTATTTCTCATATTAACAATGATAATATATATATATATATATATATATTACAACACTGGACAGAATATTTTTCCGACGTTGTCAGTGCACCTAGGGCGAGTGTATTCAGGTATAAGTGTATAAGCTCCACCTGTCAACTCAGGTCACTACCGTCACTTTTACTCTGGCTACCACTCAAGATGGAGCACGCATCTGCTACTCGCTATCATGTTTTACATAGTCGAGAAAGAGAGAACTTATTTATAATGTAAATAAGTACTATTTAGAAGAGAAAGCAAATAGAGGACCTATCATTGCACCATCACGAGCAGTGGTGGTGAGGAAAAAGAGTCGAAACAAACGAAAAATTATGTTATATCCTCAGAAAAGTGTCGCATTTATAATACAGCATAATGTGTCAACAGAAAAGGAAAAATTTACTCTATGTTTTGTTGTTAACGGCAAGCGATATATAGGCAACAGATGAGAGAGAGAGAGAGAACAGGCGGTGGGTTATAGTGAGGGCTGGCTGTCATTTTTAATGAGGATCTAATCCCATAATTGTCCAGACGAGATCTGGCAACGTAGCAGTCAGGTAAATCTCGGAAGTAGCCAACGCCTCAGCGCTCAGTATATTTCAAAAAGACTATAGGCCTCTTTTGGGAGCACGCCTGCCTTCAGCCAAGCCGCCTCGTTCCCATAGGAATGCCAGCTGCAGCCTCCATTCCCCACGCCAGGATGACTCAGCCATGGGAACGTCTACCTGCCCACGCACGTGGGTCAGGTGATCACGTGACGGCGCCTCATCCGGGACCTGGTTCGGACCATATATAAGGGCCCAGGCCTGCTGGGTCAAACACTTACACTCGAGCACTAGAAAGAGAAGGTCCTGCCTACTGCCACACCTACCTAGCTGCCCCGAACCCTATCCGTGTTCCCGTCTTGATCACACGGCTACTCTCCAGTCTCCAGACAACTCTCCTGCAGCAGCCACGGCTCACCTACGGCACGGCACGGCACGCCAGTATATTCCCATATTCTGTGTGACCTTTGTGTACTACCAATAAACTGTTACTGTGTATTCTAGAGTCTGTTCACCCCGGGTAATGATGCAAGGGTTTCCTTGATGTTATAACAGCATAAGTCAGAAATTGCTGTCAGTTATTTTATATATATAATAAACTTACTCCACTGTCATCAAAGTAATAAGAGAAACAAATACAAATGTCTTACATACATTTTCATCCTCAGATCAGCAGTTTTCTTTGGGTGTGTAGCCTTTTCAACGACACATCTTTTTTTTTATCCTTTGCTGTTGTTTCATGTCTTATCCTTTAATTTTTTTTTTTTTACTTTATTTTATCTTCTTTTATAGAAGTTATGTAAAACTAATTTTTATTCTATATATTGACTCGACTTGGCTATAATAAACCTAATGGCATCACTGATAAATAAAAAATAACTGTGAATGGAAATGGGGAACTCTTGCTGAATTTCACGAAGAGTATGGTCTAGAGAAGTTTAATGTGACAATAGGTGAGGAACGTGCGACATGGTTCAGGTTAGGGAGCGAATCTGTGATTGATTATGTGCTAGTGAATGAAAGAGCCAGGAAGAGGGTACAGTATATGTGGGTTGATGAGGAGAGAAGGATAGATTTGATGAGTGACCATAGCATGATAGTATTAGAATATGACTGTGTGAGAAAGGTAGCTAAGAATGTAGTAAAAGGAGGGCAGAAATGGAGAATACGAGAACAAGATGGGACTAGCATAAGAGTGATTTGAGGAGTATGGAATGGACTATGGATGGAGGAGTAGATGAACTGAATGATTCCCAGATTAGGAAAGTGACAGAGGTGGGTGAGAGAAGGATAGGACGGGTGAGGAATAGCAATAAAAGAAGATTGATGAAGAGCTGGTGGAATGAAGATATTGAGAATGCGAGAAAGAAGAGAAAGGAGTGTAACAGGAAGTGTAGAAGACTGAGAAAAAATGTAGGTAATAGTGAGGAAGATAGAATAGCATATGAGGAGGCACGGAAGGAGTATGAACGTAGACAGAAGGAGGTAAAAAAACTGATCAGGAAAGCCAGAGTTGTGGATGACAAGAAAGTGGTAGAGAGTTTGCGTGCCAAGGGAGAGGAAGGTGGTAAAGAGTGGTATGACTTCTTAATTAATTAAGGGGGAGAAGCAGAAGGAAAGAATCAGAGTACATGAATTAGTGGTTGGAGGAAACACAGTGAGGGACACAGGGACAAGGTGAATGCTGTAAAGGAATTCTGGTAGGAAATAGGTGGTGTGAATGAGGCAGAAGACAGGAGTGATGTGAGGTTTGAATTGGAAAGAAGAATAGAGGAGGATATGAATGAAGAAATAAGTAGAGCTGATATTAGGAAGTATGTAGGGAAACTGAAAGCAGGTAAAGCAGCAGGCAGGGATGGGGTTCCGTATGAGTTCTACAAGGAGGGAGGGGAAGGAGTATTAGAAGGCCTTTACTCTCTATTCAGAGCAATCTGGGTAGAGGAAAAAATGCCAAGTAAGTGGAATGAGAGTAGAGTGACTCTGTTGCATAAGAGAGGACACAAGAGTAAGAGAGAGCTTAGGAATTATAGGCCTATAGCTCTAACAGATACGGTATCAAAGGTGTTTTGTGGGATCCTGAATGAAAGGTTAAAAGAGAGTGTGGAGAGGTATAAAGTGATGGGAGAGGAACAGAATGGTTTTAGGACAGATAGGAGAGGGGAGGATAATGTGTTCTTAGTGAGAGAAGTTAGTGAAAAAATGGTGAAAGATAACAGGAAAGTTTACTTAGCATTTCTAGACATTGAGAAGGCGTATGACAGAGTTAACAGGTATAAGCTAGGCAAGGTCTTGGAGAGAGTATGAGTTAATAGCAAGATCATTAATATTATAATGAGTATGTATAAGGAAACCAGGGCAGTATACAGTATGGGCGAATTAGAGACAGGGTGGGTGGTGAGTAAGAGAGGTGTGAGGCAAGGATGCGTGGTTTCACCATTGTTGTTTGGTCTGTATACAGAGGAACTAGCAGCACGAGTGAGGAAGGAAGGTTTAGGGATTCAGGTAGGGGAGTATGTACTGAGTATTTTGTTATATGCAGATGATGTGGTGATTCTGAGTGATACAGGTGAGACACTGCAGAGAATACTTGATGTAGTTACAGAGTATGGGAATGATTTTAATGTCAAGTTTGGGAGTGAGAAGAGCAAAGTATTGGTAGTGAATGGGGATGACCGGGATATAGGTAGAACGTGGAGACTGGGTGGAAATGTGATTGAAAGGGCACAAGAGAATAGATACTTAGAAATAATTGTGGATGAGAAAGGGTGTGATAGGACAAAGACTGATAGGTTATCAAGAGCAAACCAGTGGGTAGGAAGACTAGGAAGTGTGGCAAGGTGTAGAGCCAATAAGTACGAGGTAGTGCGTGGTGTATGGAAAGGTATGGCTGTACCTGGACTCATGTATGGACTGGAGACCATGACATGAACAGTTCAAGTTCAAGTTCAAGTTTTAGGGTCCCGCAGAGGGCCGCTCATGGGCGGCATAATATGCAGGGGTTGTGCGGGGGATTTAGGGATCCCAGGCAGGATTAGGAAGAGGGTTAGGATAAGGGTGGATTGGGTCAGGGACTGTGGGTTGAAGATTAGGATTGGGGAGGTAATGATTGGTGATCCTATTTCTAAACGTGTCAAGAGTGGGGCTATTAACTACGTGAGACGGGAGATGATTCCACTCTTGGATGCTGCGGGGAAAGAATGAGTGCCTAAATATATCAGTGCTTGTCTGGTATGTATGGTATTTTAAGTTGTGGCTGCCTCTAGTGGATCGTATACTTGTAGGGTGTAGATATGTGTCTTTGTCTATGTCAACTAACTTGTTTGTGATTTTGTATATCATCTGTTGTCTGTGTATCTGTCTTCGTGTTACTAATGGGTCTAGTTTTGTGTCTTGTTTAAGCAAAGTGACTGATGTAGTGTGTCTGTAATCACGTCTGGCCCATCTTGCAGTCTTGTTTTGTATGGACTCTAATTTATTGATATTATTGTAAGTGTGTGGGTCCCAGACGGTGTCGCAATAATCTAAATGTGGCCGAACGAAAGTGTTATATGCAATAATTTTGGTGTGTTACACCTGCTGAGGTTCCTGCGCAAGAACCCCAGGACCCTACTAGCTTTAGCCCTGATGCTACCTATGTGTGTGTTCCACCTCATGTCCGCTGAGATGTGGACGCCCAAGTATTTGTGGGAAGTGACTGTGTTGAGGTTGGTGTTGTGTAATTGGTATGTATATGGAATGACATTATGGGCACGGGTAAAACGGATGTGATGGCATTTGTCTGGTCTAAATGTCATCTGCCACTTGACTTCCCAGTCTTCAAATGCAGTTAGGTCGTCCTGTAGTCGAAGGCAGTCATTCCTATCTTTAATTGGTCTGTAAACTAAGCTATCGTCTGCAAAGAGTCAAGTGGTAGAGGAAAGTGAAAGTGGGAGGTCATTAATGTATGAAAGGAAGAGAAGGGGACTCAGGACAGTGCCCTGGGGTACCCCAGAGGTCACAGGAACAGATGGAGACTGACTACCGTCAAGAACTACACGTTGCTTTCTGGTAGTCAAGAACGTTCTAATCCAGTGAAGAAGTTGTCCCTGTATGCCATAGAATTCTAATTTGTGTAGTAGTCTTTGGTGAGGGACTTTGTCGAAGGTTTTGGCAAAGTCTAATACTATGGCGTCAACCTGTCTAATTTTTGTGTCATTGAGGGACTGCAAGATGTCATGAGTAGTTACCAGTAGCTGCGTCTCACACGAGCGTTTAGGCCGAAAACCGTATTGATTGTCAGTCAGTATAATTTGCCTATCAAAGTGGTCCATTATGTGTCTATGAATAATGTGTTCTAAAATTTTGCAGGGGACTGAGGTAAGTGAAATAGGTCTATAATTAATGGGAAGGGTTCTGTCTCCGGATTTAAAAATTGGGGTCACATTTGCCAAAAGCCAGTCTTGAGGGAGTTCACCGGTCTGTAAAGTCTGTGAGAATATAACCTGCAGGACAGGGGCAAGAACGCTAGCGTTAGTCCTCAATATCCTGCAGGGTATATTGTCTGGTCCAGTCGCTTTGTGTATGTCTACCTCAGATAAGAGTTTCTCAATTCCTTGGGTGTTTATATGAATGGGAGGGATAGGTGGGTGTGATGGTGTTGGCATGTCTGGTAAGTGTTCATGTTCATGGGTAAAAACGGACTGGAATTGTGTGTTAAGGGCGTTGGCTTTGTCTTGTGGGTGTGTAACCAAGGAATTGTTGTGTAGTAATGTTGTAATACCGGTCGAGTCTTGTTTGCGTGCTTTAAAAAAGCCGAAGAATTTTTTGTGGTTTTGTGTGTTGTCTGCGAAGAAAGTGGATGTGTATTTAGTTTCTGCTTGTTTAGTTTCTTTCTGTAGTGTTTTCTGTATGTTTTTGTATTCTAACCAGTGTTCTGTATCGTTGTATCGTTTTGCTCTGTTGTATGCCTTTACCTTGTTTCTGTGTAGTCTCTTTAATTGTCTATTGTACCATGGTAATGACCGGTTATGTGTGATGGTTTTCGTGGGTATGTGCTTGTCCATTGTGTCACGTATAAAGTCACGAAGTCTGGTCCAGTTTGTTTCCACAGAGCTGGCCATTGGGTCTGAGTCAAGGAACGAATCACAAAATTCAACTAAGTCTTGGGTAATGCCATCCATGTCAGCTCTGTTGTACTTGTAAATTGTCCTGGGTAATTGTTTTTGTGTTGTTGGCTTGATGTTTGCGTCAATGAGTACCCTCTCATGGTCACTAAGACCAGGTAGTACTCGTGTCCGTGTAATTAAGGAAATGTTGTTTGTGAGAAATAAGTCTAATATGTTGGATGTGACCCCGTGTCTTATGTTAGGATTATGTCTTTCTACACTGACTTGGGTGCGTGTTGGTTCGAGTACTGTTTGGGTAAGTTAATGATGTCAATGAAATTTTCATGTAAGAGTTTCCTATCAGTCTGTAATAGTAAGTCGCCTTCATGGGTGGGATTGTCCAGTGTCGCCTGTGCTGTCCAGTATATATTTTTGGAGGGGTCAATTTTAGATAAACAATCGTCAAGGGTCTGCAGGTATTCTAAGTTTGAATTTGGGGGACGATAAAATTATCCTATAATGAGTGTCCTGCAGCCCTGTATCTGTATTTTAGTCCATATAATTTCAGAGTCCGCGTTCAGTTCGGTGGCTGGGGTCGCAACTAGTCCTGGCTTTGTCGCAATTAGGACTCCGCCATGGTTATTGTCTATTCTGTCCTTCCTGTGTAGGGTCATATTATAGGGACTGTCCGTCGGGAAGATTTCACTGTCCTGGATGTCAGGTGTGAGCCAGGTCTCTGTCCCTATAATAATGTCGGGGTCATAGGTCTGGAGGGTTTGGTGAAAGGCGGCTCTTGTGTTTATGATGCTGCGGAAGTTGATGACTAGGGTTGGAGGGAAGACAGTTTTTTATGGGTGATGGAGTCGAGTGTGGTGTTGGTGGTAGAATGGGTTGTGAGGATGGATGATCTATTGGGGATGGTGATTGGTGTTATGGAGAATGAGTGTGCACTATGGAGAGTCTGGTTGGGTGTAGAATGGTTTGGGAGTGGAGGAGTGGATGATGCGGAGTTAAGGGAAGTCATGTCTTGCTGTCGGTTTTGTGTAGGGGAGGAATTGTCTCTGTTGCGTCTACCTAAACGTCGGGTGATCCTATCTAATGGTGAAGGTGTGTTGTGAGTTGTGGGTGGTGGTGAAGATGAAGTGGTGGTGTCTAATAAACTGAATCTATTTGTGTAGTGTATTGGAGAGTGAAAAAGGGAGGAGGTAAAATTGGGCGCACCACAGTCCCAGCAGATCCACGAAAGGCTCCGACCCTCCAATCCGTCGAACGCCGCCGTGAAGCCCCCAACACAGCTGACATGATACCAGCCTGCATGCTGGGAAACCTCACAGCAGCGATCGCACTGGATGGCCCGCTGGCCCCATTTGACCGCCTGTCTGAAGGTAGTACAGAATAGGATAGGAAGAACAGCATTAGGTGCAAACAAGTATGTAGGTGTGGGAGCAGTAAGAGGTGACGCTGGATGGAGTACGTTTGAGGAAAGGATAGCCAAAGGAGTGTTGAGATATAAGGTTAGACTAGAGGGAATGAATGAAGGCAGATGGGCTCGAAGAGTGTATAAATGAACAGGACGGTACACCAAGTGGAGAAGGATGTGTGATAAGAGAATGGAAAAGTGTGGAATGCAGTACCCAGTGCTAGATGAAAGGGGGAGATGGAGTGATGAGAAATGGATGAATGAGATAAAGAGACGGATACAAGAAATAGGTAGAGATGAATGGATGAGAGGCATGAGTCAGAAGAGCACGCTAGATTGGTACTCCTCTAAGGACATACTAAGGAGTGAAGTGTTCTATGATGGTAGCTGGGGAAGTGATCTGTTGTTTAAGGCAAGAACGAAGTCATTGGAGGTGAATGACAGAATATATAGATGGAGTAATGAAGGCAGTAAGGTGTGTGGGATGTGTGAGAGTAGGGAAGATGAGACAGTAGAACATGTGTTGATGGTATGTGATAAGTATGAACGAGAGAGAGCTACGATGCTGAATGTGGTAATAAGTGAACTAGGAGAGAGAAAATGGAGGAAGAAGGTGGAAGCGACAGTGGCAGCCAAAGTGCTGTTAGGTCTTAGTAAACAAGAGCTGTACAGTCCAGTGATAATAGAGTGTGAAAGAATTTCTGGAAAGGGTATGGTTGAAGAAGAAATGAGTATATAGGGACAAGCAGGTTGTATAGGATATAGAGGGTGAAAGCATAATGTGTGTACATGTACTCTTTGGTCCTGTTGGTTTGTTTTCTCTCCGCAGAGTCTGCAGAGGAAGACAGTGAGAGAGCGCCATTACAAAGGCTACACCCGAACACGGAGACTCTCAGTCATCATCATCATATAACTTCTGGCAACACTGACAACAAAGCCATCTGGCAACACTGAGTCACTGAAAAGTGCCTGAGAGCATAATAATAATTATAATAATAATAATAACATACACATGGCGAGTATAACTAACGAAAGGGGAAGAGGAGCAAGGAAAAGAAAATGCAGAGAGTGTGGATTCTTTGGAAAGGTGAACGACTTGTGAGATGGAAGACAAAAGAGGAAAGGAGACCTGCATGGTTTGTGAGAGGAGAGTCAGCAGCGACGAAGAAGGACTACAATGTGATGGATGCCAAGGATGGTACCACAGAGAGTGTGAGGAAATGGATAAGAACTTGTACTTACAGATTGGGAAACATAAAGGTATTGCAGTGATCCCTCAATCACTTCTTTATCCTCATGCTCCCTTGCCCACATATTCGGGTATCGTGACCTGCTCGTGTCCCGGCCTTGCTACCTACGCTAGCAGAGAGTGGTGCGTCGTCGCACGACCAACACTCACGGCCGTATTGTTAAACTCCACCTTCCCCGCACTGGGAACGAACCTCTCAAAGAGTTCTCTTCTGGAATAGGGTCCTTCCCGTAACGTTAAACTCTTCCTCTTCTTCACCTTCATTGGGGCCCTTCGCGCCAGAGTTGGTAATACTTGTATTTAAAAAAGAGTTGTCAATGCGCATCCAGATCGTCAATTTCTTGGTTTGTTTACATTTCGCCAGCTAAGTGAGTGTCCTGAGTTTACCACCTCGTCACTTTTCACCGCTGTTAGTATAGGTAATGACCGTTTTTGTTAATTTTATTTTACTTTTAAAGAGTTTTGAGGTTAAACTAACCTCTAGGTATAATTAAATAAGCCGATTTTTACCTTCATTACTCGAGCCTCTTCTAATTTTACAATTGCCTCTTGCAGCCTAACTTCTGCCTGTTTTGTTTGCAAATCAATTAGGGTTTGCCTATGGGTCATAACTTTGAGGTGCATTTCTGCATCCTCCCCAGTCAAGTTTTTTATCTTTTCTTGACTTACATAATTATTGTCATCATAGAGAGACCTCCTAAACCTGCGTCTTTTTCTGGTCCACGCTGACTGTTTCTCATGGACACTCAAAAGAGTATCCCTTGAGGGTCCAGGAGACACCATAGTAGTGAGAGTCGCTGTGGGCAGTCCCTCCGACAGGTTGATGACAGGCTCGGGATCATCTGGATCCACCTCTATGGTGATGGAAACTGGAATATGGACATTATAAATAGCAATACAGTACTGTCATCTTAAGTATACATTTAGGTTAGACTAGTGGTAATACTTAACTTGGTAACAAAAAAGTTTTGTATTCATTATAGGCTTATTCTAATGAATTAATGGCCAAATTTATATGCCTCACACGCTTTATAAAGTAAATAAATAGGTAATAATTTAGATAATTAATGCTGCTACTTTTTGTAATAAGATTGATAGTTTTCTTCTCTGTAGTTGATGCTTTTTCAATTTGTGACAATAGAATTTTATCACTTTAGACCTAATATTCTAACAATCTGCTATAAATTAATGTTAATATTTATATAATTTTACCACACCAGTCCTTGGCCCATTGTACTCAAAACTAGTCATCACATCAGGGCTTCCCATATGGTAACTATATAGTGTTAAGCTAATTTTATTGGAGCTCTGTCATTATATAACAAAAATTAGCATAAAAAACTCATCATAATAGGTCCACCTTAATAAATATTGGATAATAAAAATTTTGAATACACTATGGGGCAAATGCCTCAATGCAACGGTTGTTTTGGTAGACATTCTTTTGACTAATGAAGGTAAATATCGGCTTATTTAATTATACCTAGAGGTTAGTTTAACCTCAAAACTCTTTAAAAGTAAAATAAAATTAACAAAAACGGTCATTACCTTTACTAACAGCGGTGAAAAGTGACGAGGTGGTAGGTGCTTCCACGAAGAGGAGCTATGAGTTGCCCCGCGAAATTTCATTCACGAGCGACTCTCTCCTGGGTGGCAAATTTTTAACGGTACGCTTTCCTACACAAACGGCCCTCTCCCACCACGAGCAACCCTCTCGCATGAAGGTGGAGTTTAACAATACGGCCGTCAGAGACTTAGCCAGCAGACAAGCTAGGAACAACGCGTCTCCACTCCCGCTCCAGTCTCCAGAACTCACAAGACTACACACTGCCTGACGCCGCCTCTCCTGCTGCATATCGCCAGGATACGGTCACCCTCAAGCCTCAAGCATCACCTACAAGCTACACACTTCCTACACAAGCAACTCCACAGTCTGGCCAGTGGGACGCTGTATTACTCATGCTTGGGGATCACTCAACATTTCCTGTGTTACCTTGTCAATAAACTGTGCCTTGTATCAGAGTCTACTATACACCTCCGGTAGTAATGTGCCCCTAAACATTACAGTATGTGCAGGAGAGTATGGTAGAAATAATGAAGCTAAGGGAAATGAACGCAGACATGAAGAAGGAGTTAGACCTAATAAAGGAAGGAAATAAACAAATGAATAGGGACATGAAGAAATATGAGGATAAATTGAAGGAGATAAATAAAAAGGAGGGAAGTGATGTAAATAAAGGAAAATCAGAGCAATTGGAGGCAATAAACCTCCAAAACAAAGAATTCCAAGAGAATATCGAGGAAATGGATAGGAGGTGGAAAGAGAGAGAGGTTGAACTAGTGAGTACAGTAACCAAGAGGATACTGGAGGAACTAGCAGAGAGGGAAGAAAAGGAAAGGAGAAAAAATAATGTAGTGGTGTTTAATATAACAGAAAGTAGGAAAGAAAGCAACCAAGAGGGAGAAAGGGAAGATAGAAACCTGTGTATGGATCTGTTTAGAGAAAAACTAAGGGTAGAGGACGCTGAGATAGAACAGATTTTCAGACTGGAAAGAAGAGAGGAGGGAAAAATAAGACCATTGACGGTAAAACTGTCAAAGGTCGGTGCAAAATGGGAACTGATAAAGAAGGCAAAATATCTGAAGGAAGAGGAGGATCACAGGTTGAAAAGAATTTAAATCACCCCAGATCTGACAAGGAAGGAGAGAGAAGAAAATAAAAAACTGAGGAAAGAACTGCAGAAGAGAAGAAGGCAAGGCGGAAAATGGATAATAAAGAAAGGAAAAATAGAACCAGTACATGTAGTCGGTGAGCCAGATCGGTACCATTTGAGGGGAATAATGCTCATAGTAATTTTTGGCAAGGAAAACATCTCTTGAGTTAGAAAAATTATGATAACATTGTACAAGTGGTAGCTTTATGTGTGCTATCATGCATTTTATAACACTACAGTGATAATTTTGACATAGGGGTATAAATCAAGTTATAACACATAGAAAGCTACCGCTGCTGCAATGTTATCATACTTTTTTTTAATACTAGGGGTGTATATCTTGCCAAAAATCACCATGATAATTATTCTCCCCAGATGGTACCGGTGGCCGAAATTTGGGGTCCTGGCTCATGGAAAAATGAGGGAAACAGGTACTGACGGAAAGGGGACGGGAGAGTGAGAGGGGAAAGGACTACCACGACCAGTTCCGGAGAAATACAAGAAAAGGGATATGTGCAAATAAAATTAATTAATATACAAGGCCTAACAGAAAACAAAATGATGGAACTAGAAGAGCTAATCAATGAGGATACTGTGTTGTGTGTACCAGAGACTCAAGAAAAAATACGGAAAGTAAGAGTGAGGAAAAACATGAGAACACTAGAAAGTATGAGAGATATAGGAGACAATAAGGGAGGAGGGGTGATGATTGTTTACAGAGAAAACAGTACTGGCAAGCTGAGCTTTAAAAAAGTAGAGAGAAAGAGCAAAGACTACTTATTATGTGATAAGTGATTTCGAGGGACACCAGATACATCTGATAACAGTATACTTCTCAGTAAATGACAGGGCAAGGAACGAAATTATGAGAAAGGAAATGTTGAGGTTCTGCTACTCATAATGGTGGAAAATTCCTGTATCTTTGCAACATGCAGGGAAGGTCAATCATACAGCCATGCCAAGCTTCTTCTATATTTCCTCTGCGGCAATGTTTACAACTTTTAAGCAGCGGATGTTGGGTCAAAACATTTTAGACCACAAATATATATCAAAAGAAAACATAATATAATAATGATACACAAAATCATAAGATAAAAAAATAAAGAAACTAAAGTTTACTAATTCCTTAACACCCCCTCTTAAACTTAAGTTTCCCCCTTTACAACACCAAATTTAACCATCTTATTCTTTGTAGCTGGTTTGGTGAACATATCAGATATATTCTCTTCAGAGGGAATGTATCTCAAATCAATGATGCCTTGTTCTATCTCAGACCTGATGAAATGATAAAGCATGTGTATGGGTAGAGGGTGAACTAAGTGAGAGTTTTAATATGAGTGTAGTGCTGAGACAGGGGTGTGTTATGTCACCATGGCTGTTCAACGTATATATGGATGGTTGTATGAGAGAGATGAAAGCCAAAGTGAATGGTCTGGGGGTGAAGTTGAGGCTGAATGAAGCAAATTGGTCCTTGGCGGCAAGTTTATTTGCAGATGACACTGTGTTGATGGCTGAGAGTGAAAGGGAGTTACAGAGAGTGGTGGACGAATTTCAGTTTGTGTGTAAACGAAGGAAACTGAAGGTGAATGTTGGTAAAAGTAAAATGATGGTATTTGAGAGAGCAGAAACTAAACTGATTGACTTTGCGACACCTTACAGAGTAGGAGTACCAACTGGGACGAAGTGTGAGATAACTCTGACGGGTGAGAGGATGGAGGAAGTGAAAGAGTTTAAGTACCTGGGTACAGTTATGTGTAAACATGGGAGTATGGAAGGAGAAATTAGGGAGAGAGCAATGAGGGGTAGACAGGTCATAGGATCACTGGGGAGGATAATGAAGGGTAAAAGTGTGAGTATGGAAGTGAAAAGGGGACTACGAAATAGTATAATCCTGTCAACACTGACATATGCGTCGAAGACGTGGACATGGAGTAGGGCTCATCAATCTAGAATAGGTGCTGTGGAAATGAGTTACTTGAGAGGAGCATGTGGACTTACAAGGTGGGATGGAGAA
This sequence comes from Petrolisthes cinctipes, assembly GCA_033782935.1. Classification (NCBI taxonomy): domain Eukaryota; kingdom Metazoa; phylum Arthropoda; class Malacostraca; order Decapoda; family Porcellanidae; genus Petrolisthes; species Petrolisthes cinctipes. Next base: position 7,427,149 of record JAWQEG010000249.1, on the reverse strand, counting down.
AGTAATGAGAGTGTGTATGAGAGATGTGGTATGAGTGAGAAGGCAATTGGTGTTGAATGTGGAGTGGTTGAGAGAGTGAAGCGTAATACATTGAGATAGTTTGGACATGTAGAGAGAATGCAAGGTGAGGAGTTTGTAAAGAAGGTGTATGGAAGTGAAGTTGTGGGACCTGGTGTGAGAGGCAGACCTCCGGTTAGATGGCAGAACAAAGTGGAAGAGTATGTAAAGGAGCGACGCATTAGGGGTAGAGGAGGGCTTGACCAAGTGAGGAGGGAGTGTTGGAACAGGGAGAACTGGAGGCACTTCTGCCGTGGCCACCCCCTTGGGGGGAGTTCCCGGAGGGAATGAGGCGTCAGAGCTATAACTAGATAGATAGATAGAATTGACGTTATCTTGTAAGTTTATTTCTACCTTCATTACCCACTGATTTAGACCATTTTAAAACTATTTTATTCTATGGCATTTCTTCCTCAAATGCCCCATTTCCAAAATATTCAAATGGGGTGTTTTGAAATTAGCCTGACCTTACCTAACCTGACCTAGACCACAGCAAACTACCGGGAAGTAACCTGGGCAAACTACCGGGAAATAACCATGGTGAAGTACAGGAATTGACTGGGGCAAAATACCGAGACGTAGGCGGATCTGGCAACACTGCTACAAAACGGCAATTTTTTTCAATAAATACCGTCAATTTCTTATTTATCATTACCCCTAAGTCTCTTTCTTTCTCTGCTTTACTCAATATTTGGTTTCCAAATTTGTATTGCCAATTTTTTCTCTCACTTTTTCCAAACTTAATAACATGAAGCTTATCTGCATTAAACTCCATCTGCCATTCATTATTCCATTCTACCATTTTGTCCAGGGCTTCTTGTAGCTTTTTACTGCAGTCTTCATTTTTTATTGTTATTTGTATCTTTGCATCATCAGCAAACATATTCATGTAAGTGCCATGTGTAATATTTACTTCTATATAATTTATGTAGATTAAGAACATTATTGGTGCCAATACTGAGCCCTGAGGTACTCCACTTGTGACTTTCAGCCATGGAGAATAGTTACTTCTTAGTACTGTTCTCATTTTTCTTCCTACAAGCAAATCTTCCATCCATTTTAGTAGTTTTCCTTTCACTCCTCCTCTGTGTTGTAGTCTTTTGTGAGGAACTCGGTCAAAAGCTTTTTTAAAGTCTAGGTAAATACTATCCACCCATCCTTCTCTTTCTTGTATTTTTTCTGATATTCTCGTATAGTAACTCAGTAAGTTTGTAACACATGATCTCTCCTTCCTAAACCCAAATTGTCTCTCTATTATTATATAATTTTTCTCCAAGTGTTCAACGCAATTATTTCTTATAAATTTTTCCATAATTTTACACACTACACTTGTTAGTGATACTGGTCTGTAGTTAAGTGGGTCTTTTCTATTTCCTTTCTTAATTAAATAATGGGACTATATTTGCTTGCTTACAACTTTCTGGTAATTTTCCCTATTGTAATGAGTTTTTAAATATTATAAATAAAGGCTTACTTAGTTCTTTAGCACATTCTTTTAATAATCAACATGAAATTTCATCAGGTCCACTTGCTTTAGTTTTATCTACAGCTTCCAACTCTTTTTCTATTTCTAATCTGCTCACCTCAAACTCTTTTAGTTCATACGTGTTTAAATTTGTATTTTCTTTTGATGTGAATACATTTTCGTTAGTAAATAAATTTTCCTTAGTAAATACAGACTGAAATTTTGTGTTAAATAGTTTGCACATTTCTTTTTCTTCTGTATATATTTTTCCTTCATTCGTAATGCTTTGAATTTTGTCCTTTACTTTGGTTTTGCTTTTAATGTAACTATAGAATAGTTTTGGTTATTCCTTTCTTTTATTAATAATATCTTTCTGGGCTTCTCTTCTTATTTTGGTATATTTATTTCTTGCACTTTTATATTTATTATTTGCTCTTTCATTTCCATGTCTTCTGAATCTGTACCATAAGGTGTCTCTCATCTATACATTTGCCATTAAACTATTGTTTGATTTTATTGGTTTGTGCCTTTTTGTTTGGGATGTATTTATTAACTCCTTCATTATATATTGTGCACAAATTTAAATATTGATCGTTTATGCTTTCAACGTTCATTATCTCTTTCCTACTAATATTTCTGAAATATTTTTTAATTCATTATAGTTGCCTTTTTAATTAAGAGTTTTGTATTTTGTTTATTTTATCTTGGACTTCTGTTATGTCATATGATACTAAGAAATCCATATTATCACGACATGATCACTTTCTAAATGGTGGTTTATATTCTATATTATTAATTTCATTTTCATTTCTAGTAAATAATAAGTCCAATAGTGATGGTTCATCAGATCCTCTTATTCTTGTACAATATTTTGAATAATATGTTGTGTTAACAAGAAGCCTTGAATTAAATATAGTAATTTATTTTTCCATTGACTTTCTGTTGAATTTGCTTCAAAATTTCTCCAATCTATATTGGTGTTAAAGTCTCCTGTTAATTCAAACCTCTAAGATTTATCTTCCATCTTTTGTTGCATTTCTTTGAGGTTATTCTCTGTGAAATTTATTAAGCTGTACAGTACCATACCTACATGGTTCCTTAATAGTTAATAGTTAATGTGTGAGCTGTTTAGTACCCAATGGTTCCGTAACAGTTAATTGGTAATAGTTAATGTGTGAGCTGTACAGTACCTATATGGTTCTGTAATAGTTAATTGGTAATAGTTAATGTGTGTACTGTACAGTACCTACATGGTTCTTTAATAGTTAATGTGTGAGCTGTACAGTACCTACATGGTTCTATAATAGTTAATAGTTAATGTGTGTACTGTACAGTACCTACATGGTTCCTTAATAGTTAATGTGTGTGGTGTACAATACCTAAATGGTTCTGTAATAGTTAATAGTTAATGTGTGAGCTGTACAGTACCTATACATGGTTCCGTAATAGTCAATGTGTAATAGTTTATTGGTAATAATTAATGTGTGAGCCGTACAGTACCTACATGGTTCTGTAATAGTTAATAGTTGATGTGTGAGCTGTACAGTACACTCCCAATCCAGAATTTGTATTACCTGGTCTTGTTGAAGTTTCGAATAATTTTGACATTCTAGTGAACCAGTTACAAAGTTTATCCTGTTTCATATTTGTATCCAGGTCTTGTTGAAGTTTTGAATCATTTTGACCATAATGTTCCAATATAATGCTGTTTTCTATTACAATGTTTCCACACTCTTTACCAACTAATTTATATCATTCTAAGACAATTTTGGCATTTTTTTTTTTCTATATGTTCCGACACTGGACATAGGCTTAATCAAGCCCGTTACCGTGGCCCAGGTCAACTGCTACTCACACACACACACGTCACGACTTCCGAACTGGTACCCAGCCACAGAGAGAGGGAAGTGAGGGTTATTCCCAAATACTGCAGCTGTTATGGTACCAGCGAGGGTGTTTTACGACGTTCGGTGGCCTTATAGTTAGTGCCTGAAACTCAAATCGGAAGAGTAAATATTCTCAGGCCCTCACCTGAGAGGATCGATCTCCCGACCTCTAGGTTACGAGTCCAGAACACTAACCACTCGGCCACCTCCCCTACAATTTATCTAGTATATTGTCATTTAGAAGTTGGTTGTTTCTACCAATATTTTTCAACATCAGGACCCTTATTCTTACCATTTTGGTGCAATTTCTCTTCTGCAAGTGCTCCATTTCCTTTTTATGCCCACTCCCCTCTTTCCCTTACGATAATGAGGGAGAGTTGGGAATCGGGGTTTTGGGTGGGGTAAAACACGTATAATTATTAGTAAGGTCATACCATTCCTATAGACTTTTTATTATTATTTCCATCACAAATGGTCCATTTATGACATATCTCCCATTTAACCCTCATACAATCATGGAGAAGAGCGTTGGGAAGCGGGGTTGGTAAATATTCCGAGTTACACACGTGCGAGATTTTCAAACAAAACATATTTTTTCGTATAGCTTTTTCATGCGATTCATACAATTTTAACCCATTTATTGTGCAAATATCCTGTTTTGGCCATACCCCATCATCCAGCTTTTACCAAAAGTTGACTCGGGTTTTCCAATTTTTGATGAACACAAATAGTATTAGTTTGTTTTAGAATTAGGCAGATTTGACCTGACTTGATGTAACCTAATCTGGACCGTGGCAAACTATTAGGAACAAACCTTAACAGACTAATGGGACCTAACCTTAGCAGACTACCGCAAGTTGCGCAAGGTCAGACCATTTGACCAGAAGAATGTACACTTAACCCTCGATTTAACAGACCCCCATTTAACGGATTTCGGATTTAACGGACACTTTTTGCTTCCGGACAATCGTTATATATCGGATAATTTTGTCCGTATGAGGAGGCAGTGTGTTGTTATTATTATTATTATTGTTACTATCAGTAGTATTAGTAGTAGTTTTTTTATTATTATCATAATAATAGAAGTAAGGACAATATCCATTGAGAGGTTGTTCACTCTAAAGGGGTTAGGCTTAAGTGTGAGTGTAGTGATGGGGGGCGGGGGTAACAGTACACTTAATATTGTTCAGTTTTCATCAATATTCCTTGAGTTTTTACTCGTACAGTACACAGACATTTACAGTACAGTAATTCTAAACTAATGCTAGAAGTAAGGACAATGTCCATTGAGAGGTTGTTCACTCTAAAGAGGTTAGGCTTAAGGCGGGGTTCCCACAAGCCCGTCACCGTCAATGACGTCACAAACATGACGGCCTATCGCTTTGGAGGAGATGAGCTCCGTCAAGCTCGACGGTGTGACTGCATCCCGTCATCAGTCCCTTACCAAAACAAGATAGACAGCAACGATGTCATCATCATTGCTGCTCTACTGCTTTTTGATGAAGCATAAAACTGCCCAGATAGGCCAAAAAAACAAAGGAGGAGGCCGAGAATAATGGTCACACCAGCTGCTGCTAGATCAACTAGCTACATAAGTTACTCGAAAGTGTCTGGTGTCATGTTGTAGGTTTCATGGAAGGTGTTTACATCAGCCTTCTCTTCTCTTTGTACATTCCCTGGCCTCAGACAGCCACAGTCTGCCGGGTACGCTAATCCTCTCCCCTGCCACAGCTTAATCCTCTCTTGGGTCTCCAGCTGCCAGTCTCCTGTCTTTCTCCCAGGTATAATTCAATGGGTGCAGAACACCAGGTGACGCGCTGAGTCACGTGACAGTGCCACATCCGGGAATCTGGAGAGAGTGAATAAAAGGGGCAGGTTTCAGAATCAGAAGCTACCCCCCATCAACCAATCACTAGGCTTCTGATATGGTGGCCCCGCCCACCCCACATACGGAAAACAGATAAATACCCCTCACCCACTCAGAATCACCACTTCCTCATGAAGATGTCCAATGTACTGGACGAAACGTCGACCTCCCCCAACAACGCAACATTTGCCTCACTTATCCACCATCTAAGTGAAGACTCAAGAAAAACAGTAAGAGATATTGAAAATATAAATAATAAACTTATTAATGCAGAACAAGCCATTTCCTTCAACCTCGTTTGTTTGAAAGAGAATATATATATATATATATATATATATATATATATATATATATATATATATATATATATATATATATATATATATATATATATATATATATATATATATATATACACACATAGAGGGAAACACACAGACAGAATAATAATAATAATAATTATTCTATGTGTGTGTGTGTATATATATATCTCTCTCTATGTGTTTGTATCTCTCTTTCTGTCTGTCTGTCTGTCTGTCTCTCAAAAATATCTATCAATCTATCTATAGCTCTGACACCTCGTCCGCTCCGGGAACTCCCTCCAAGGGGGTGGCCACGGCAGAAGTGTCACCAGTTTTCTCTGTTCCACCACTTGGTCAAGCCCTACACACGCATTTACAGTACAGTAATTCTAAACTAATGTTAGAAGTAAGGACAATTTCCATTGAGAGGTTGTTCACTCTAAAGAGGTTAGGCTTAAGGCGGGGTTCCCACAAGCCCGTCACCGTCAATGACGTCACAAACATGACGGCCTATCGCTTTGGAGGAGATGAGCTCCGTCAAGGGCGACGGTGTGACTGCATCTCGTCATCAGTCACTTACCAAAACAAGATAGACAGCAACGATGTCATCATCATTGCTGCTCTACTGCTTTTTGATGAAGCATAAAACTGCCCAGCTAGGCCGACAAGACAAAGGAGGAGGCCGAGAATAATGGTCACACCAGCTGCTGCTGGAGTGACCTGTGTCAGGAGAACACAGGATTCTCATGGAGGCAGGGAAGAGAAGGCTGATGTAAACACCTTCCATGAAACCTACCACATGACACCAGACACTTTCGAGTAACTTCTGTAGCTAGTTGATCCTTATATAGAAAAAAACAAGAAACGACCTTTAGGGATCCTGTGGGTGCACCATGAGCTGCGCAGCCGAGATGCGCGTTACTGCGAGAATGTGCGGAGTTGTCACATTTCCAGATTCACCGAACAAAAGTTTTCACATCATATGAATGCACATACTTTATGCAAATAAATGTAAATATTTATTTCACTAATAAGATCTCATTTCTTTTTCTGTGTGCATATGTTTAAAATTCATATTTTCGAAATATCCAAGATATCCAACACCCTCGACAGTAGTCACCATCGCCGCCGTCTCTCTGTCAAAAGATTAAATTATTCATCTTTTGACGGTGGCCGTCCGCGCGATGGGTAGCCCCCTGGGGGTCCTCTTCGCTAACTTCTTCATGGGTACTGTTGATGAGGATCTTCTCAAATATAATCGCCAATCGATATACTGTCGGTATGTTGGTGACATTTTTGTTCAAGTGAAGGACCTAGACGAGCTACTACTACTACAACAACGGTTTATCTCCTCGTCTGGTCTGAACTTCACCTACGAAAAATCAATAGATTGCAAACTACCCTTCCTGGACCTCTTGGTTGCCCACCACAACTCAGACTTCCAAACCACAGTATACACTAAGTCCACCAACAACGGACGGTGTCTAAATGGTGACATTGAATGCCCCAAGAGATACCTCCAATCCACCATCTCATCCTACGGCAGGAGGGCTCTCACTCACTGCACCAGCTGGAGAGACACACACCAGGAACTAGAACGTCTCACCCAAGTCCTGGTAAACAATGGATATTCTATCACAGACGTCTCCAACTCCATCAAATTCCAGCTAGAAAAATGGTACGAAGTGAATTCTCCAACCAAACCCAACAGTGATATCAAACTTTACTACCGCAACTACATGTCCACCGACTACAAGACTGACGAGACCATACTAAGAGACATAATAAAGAAAAATGTACACCCCACCGACCCAGACAGCGAGATCAAACTAGTAATTTACTACAAGTCTCCAAAAACCTCGAACCTCACCCTACACAACCGACCTACTACCTCAAAGAGCCCGATAAACAGTGACCACATGATTTACCAGCACACCTGTAACAGTGTGGATTGTGAGCCTCACCACTATGTTGGTAAAACACAAACATCACTGTCTTGTCGGCTCACCATGCACCTCCAGTCAGGGTCTATAAAAGACCACTACCGTACCCACGACCACCAAGCTCTGACACGAGACAAACTAGTAAATAATACCACCATACTAGACAAAGAAACAGAAAGCAGAAGACTCTCCTACCTAGAAGCGATTTACATAGAAACCCTACAACCTTCGATAAACAACCAGACACAAGACCTCCAAATACTGCCCTCCAGAAAGCGACACATCACCAGCACAGTCAGGATACCCACCACACCTCCAACACCTACTGACCCACCACAAGCATCTTACATCTTACCCACCACCACCACCACAACCAACCAACAACTCTAACGTAGTGCCAGGATCAGATGCTACACCCCATCCACCAATCACTAGGCCGCTGATATGGTGGCCCCGCCCACCCAGAATCACTACTTCTTCCTGAAGATGTCCAATGTACTGAACGAAACGTCGACCTCTCCCAACAACTCAACATTTGCCTCACTTATCCACCATCTAAGTGAAGATTTAAGAAAAACTGTATTGAAAACATAAATAATACACTCATAAATGCAGAACAAGCCATTTCCTTCAACCTCGTTTGTTTAAGAGAGAATATATATATATATATATATATATATATATATATATATATATATATATATATATATATATATATATATATATATATATATATATATATTTTTTTATATATATTAATATTTAAAATATATGAATTCTATGATTTTTGAATGATTTTCATTGATAAAATGCTTGTATTTTAATGCAGCTCACCAAGAATCGGATAATAATATTAAATGCGTGCTTCCATCAAGAAGAGAAACATACCTGTAATGTCCTAAGCTTAACTTGAAGCTTTTTGCATTACACAGTGATGAAAAACTGTTCCTGACAAAATAATGTTTAATAATTTCCTTTGGGTCTCTAAATCTTTAGAAAATATTTGTCTCTATAAGCGGAAGGATTATTCAAAGACACAAATTTGGGCTTGTCTAAATTATTTTCATAATTTTATTGTCGTGATTTAGGTTAATGTTTTGTTTTATTTTGATTTTACAGATACATGTAGTTCACTAACTGTACCTTATAATATAATTTTATTTGTCACACTCTCAAAGCTACGGCGGATGAGAATCTCCACAAGTAAACCAAGGAGAGACACAATAGAGCCGAAGATGAGTATGTAGAAGGCGCCCTGCAGGTGGTCCAACCCTAACGCAACATGTCCGTCTTCACTCTTCAAGTAAAGAAAAAGATTAACTACAGTAATCCCTTGTTTTGCACTGTTGTTATAAGTATGCATTGCACTGTTTATAATGAATTTATGTACAGTAAACCCTCATTATTCGCTGGGTATATGGGTGTGTAATGTACTAAGAGGGTTTACTGTACACAAATTCATTACAAACAGTGCAATACATACTGATAACAAGAGTGGATAACAAGGGTCTACTGTAATTGAAATCTTCAAATTAGTAGCTACAGTAAGCATTATTCATAATACTTTAGCATCATACAGCTTGTCATACTACCAGTCTAATGTTGAACAATGGTACATTGGCGGATATATGAAACAAACACACTTACAACGGGCATTAAGCAAAATATTATATAGGGTAGGATTGGCCACTACACACGTCGTCTCATCCTACCATAATAATCATACTAAATGAGGGACCAGGACCGGTATTCACAAAACATGTTTGGACTTGTTCGTATTTCTGACCTCCCCATATTGTTTTAGGTCCATTTCGAAGCAGTGAATGGTTTAGCTATTCTATTTGTATGAGCTGTTGTTATGTTTGTGGGCAATACTTTAAGGGTTTTGGCGCCCCTTCGGCCCCAGCCACTAGCTTTTAGTTCTTCAACTGTTCCTCTTTTCTTTCTATTTCCTTCCTGCTTGCTGTCTCACCTCTCTATTACCTTTTTCTGGCGCTATATGACCTCGCTGTTGTGGCGCCTAATATCAATCAATCAATCAATCAATCAATTATGTTTTCGAAGCAGTGTCGGGTACTAGTCCTCACCATGAATGAATATTTAAAAATAAAGTTTTAAATTAAGAGTGAACTTTGCTTTTGTGAATACTGGCCCTGGTTCAGGTGTGTTTGTTTCATGTGTCCGCAACTGTACTTCTACTTATGCTTCACAGTATATACACTACTACTTTACACTGTCTCCGACCATGCCTGATAAGAACTTTAAAAGAAAAGGATAAGGGAGGAAGAACTTTTTGTGCTTTATGCCTATCGACTCATATCGGTCATTAATTAAGGCAGTCAGTCTGTTACATTAAGGTGGAAGTACAGTGTTGGCAAATCTATGGCAACTGATACCTCCAAACTATTACAAGCAACAAATTACATTATTTTTGTTCATCTAGACCTGTTTCCTGGCATACTTTGAAGGAATCATGGCACTCCAATGCAACAAAAGTGAATAACCCCCTTAACACATCTTCCCAAGGCTGCAATCCTATCTTTTACACCCGGGAACCTACTTACTGTGTTATGTAAACCCGATTTGTCTTTATTTTATATTGTAATGTTTATTGTATAAGTGTAGCCTAGTGAGTTTGCCACAATCGACATAGTGAGAGGCCCTGTGATAGGGAATCCCGTGTCATGGACACGTGAGTTCTTATCCATATCCAAGTATTTTCGAACAAAGTTTCGAGACCAGAGAGAGAGATAGAGTAGGGTGGGGGAGAGAAAGAAGGGGATGGGTGGAGCCTGTGGACTGACGTGGTATATACGTCAAATTATGATCGTTCGTATCCCAGTGTTAAATTTCATAAAAATGACGAATTTCTCGGGGACAAGTGCCTTAATTATTCACTTTTGGTAATCCATTATAGTGCCAAAAATTAGCGGAAGGTGTGAAATAACCCGTGGCAAAACATCATACTGATCCAACCTTTAGTTACAGAGTTATTCCCGAAAAACAGTGCGACACGGGCCCTGAACGCGTTAGTAGGTTGTATTGGTTTCTACAGAAGGTTTCTGAGGAACTGTGCCACAGTGATAGCTCCCCTCACAGAGTTATTGAGGAAAGATAGTAAGTTTGAGTGGAATAACGAGTTTGAGGAAAGTATTAATCATGCTAAGAACATCCTTGTGTACTATCCTGTGATGATTGCACCTAATTTTGACAAATCAGGTATATAAATCCCTAATAAAAAATTAAGATTATACAAAAAAGGAAAAAAAAAAAAGGTTCGATTGTATCAAAATGAACAATATGAAGGTATACACTCTCAAGCCCAGTCTCGCTCCAGAACAGGTGGAGTGTGGACGTACTCGTGGCGCTCTGCCTCCATTCTCGTTTGTGTTGTTTTGGAGCTCTTGTTTGTGTTTTTTGTGTTGTTTGTGAGTTCTTGTTTGTGTGTTGTTGTTTCTGTAGTGTTGATGGTGTTGTTTGTCTGTTGTGGTTCTGTGTATAGTTTTGTTGTGATTGTCTGTGTGGGTGTGTGTGTGTCCCTGGCTGATTGAGTGTTTAGTTGTTTGTGTTGTTTGCTTTCCATCTAGGCCTTGCCTGGCCTGATGGAGAGTGCGGATTCCTGCTTGGAGGCCGACTTGGCCATGTCGGAGGAAGACGAGTCTCCAATTGAGGATCACTGGCCTGAGCTGCCTTCTCGCAACCCTCCACCCCTCTCCTCGGTCACTCCGCAGCTCAGGTTGCAGCCGTCCACCTCCTCAACCTCTACCAAGCGACCTGTTGATGCCTCGTCCGACTCCTCGCAGGATTCTGATGGTGTGGACTGTTTGCCTCCAGCTGCCAAGACTGCTAAGGGTGCTTCAGCTGTGCACGACGTACCTTCTCTGCCTCACCCTGGTGTTTCTTCTTTGTATACCAACTCCTTGCCCTCGTCCAACCTTCCTGCTTTTGCCCCGTGAGATGCCTATGTCAAACTCTCCTTCTCTGGAAACCCATCTACGGACACAAAGCTGCGTTGGTTGTCTGATGTCAACAGGGCCTTCCAGTTGCAGCGTGAACTAGCTGAAGTCAAGATGGCTGCTGTCACCTCCCGGTTTGTCTACATCTCTAGGAAGCGTCAGGACATCATTGATAGAGTAAAGGCTGGTGAATTTTTATCTCTGCCTCTCATTCTTGAAGACTCACCCGAGGGGCCTCGTAAGTTCCCCAGCTACATCCTCACCCGTTTTGCTATTGATGTTGACCCGAAACTTGCCAAAGGATACCCTGGTGTGTACTCTGCCCATCGTTTTTTCCAAGATGGTTCCCCAATTAGCCGTATTGTTGTTGTCTGGAGTCAACCCGATCCACCTCCAAATGAGATTTCCTTTGATTTCCTCCCTTGTCTTCCACCGTGTGAGGTGAGGAAACTTCATAATGACCAGCCTTGGTGCTACAGGTGCTGGGGAGTTGGGCATATCTCCCGGTACTGTTCTGGCAGGCCGAAGTGTGCATGGTGTGCCACCGACCATGATTCCAAGACCTGTCCTGTCAGGGGTGAACCATCACGTCCTGCTGCCTCCACCTCTGAGCCTTCACCTCCTGAAGATATGTCTCGATGGAAGTGTTCACGATGCCTTCAGCCAGGGGTTAACGTGTGGCATGGATGTACTCGACGTCAGGTCCAGGCTCGTGTCTCTACTATTGCTCCGCCTCCACCACCACCACCACCACCTCCCCAGTCTGCTCCTCCTACCAGCCCTGCCTCACCTCCAGACCTGGCCCTCCGCAAGTCTGTTGCTACCCTCATGGCACGATGTACGGCTCTTGAAAACCGCTTTTCTGCCCTTGAAGCCAGGATTGATGGGCTGGTTGCCGCTCAGGCTGCCAATGACTCCAAACTCTCCACCTTGGTCGAGGCTCAGCAGGCCATCATCTCAACTGTCACTACCCTTACCGAAAAGATGGATACTGTTGCATCTCGCCTTGAAAAACTTTTCGAGTCAGTCCCTTCTCCTGGTCCATCTTCTCCAGGTCGCTCATCTGCCCCGACTCACCGGACTTCTACCTCCAAATACAGAGTTCGCTAGTGATTGCCGGCTGGATGTCATCTCCTGGAATGTATGTGGTATCACCAGTTATGCTAAGCTCACTCAACTCAAGGTCTATGTTTTTCGTCATCATTCCAGTGTTATTTTTCTCCAGGAAGCATTCCCAGGACGGCCGCTTGCTGCTGGGCAAGCTCCTCCCCTCTCAGGTTATGTGCCATATGTTCATCTGGTAAGGAATGGTCTCCTGACTTACATACATAGCTCCTTGCCACATCGCCTTTTCCGTACCTCCACTGATCCTGACATGATCTTTCAGCTATTTGAGGTTCTACCTGGGAATGGAGTACTCCAACTATGTAATGTCTATTCTGCCCCAGCTAGACTCACTCTTGAGGCTCTTTTCCAACAGTGCGTGGTATGGTGTATATGGGAGATTTTAATGCTCGGCATTCTGATTTGGGTGATGGTTCTGGCTCTATTAATCGTAATGGTGTTTGTCTCCTTTCATACATCCGCAAGCATCATCTGACACACTGGGACACTGGCGGTGCCACTCATTGCCGGGGAGGTACTCTGGATTACATCCTCTCGTCTGGCCTGATAGCATCTCAGGTCCTGTGCTCCTCCGTGCCAGACTTATTCTCTGATCACATTGCTCTTCGGTTTCATTATTCTCTACCTGCTGGGTCAGGTGCTTCAGCCACTCGTTTGCGTATTGCTGTGTCCCCTAAATATTGCCCGACTTACATCTTATTTATGGCCCATGTATTCCCTACATTTGACATATCATCAGCTGAACAGTTGTACTCTGATCTTGTATCTGCTACTCATGACTTTTATAGGCTATACGTCTCCCGGCCACACCTCCAGCATCGCCATACTGCCCACTCCTGGACGCTGGATGCACGTATACAAGAGGCAAAGGAGGAGGCTGAACGTGATGGCCTATTGTTTCATGCCAACCCAACCCCTGACCTACTCCATCGTTACAAGATGTCTAGGGACGCTTTAGTTGCCCTGCAGGATTGTGCTCACACTGAGTCTTGGCAGCGGTTCACGGACAGCATCAACCAGCAAACAAGTGTGGCTTCTATGTGGCACCTCATCCATCGGGTTGTTAAAAAGACACACTCCTGCCGACTATGCCAAACAACTTGTCGATGCCTGGTCAGAACAATCTACCCCAGCCAGTCTACCCATCCACATACAAGATGCACTCGCTTCCCGTGCTGCTGTCCATCGGCTATGTCTAATGTCTGCTCTGTTACAAGATGATGACGATGATGCAGAGGAGATAACTGAGGAGGAGTTGCGCCATGCTCTCTCTCGGGGTAGAGCTTCTTCCCCTGGTGATGATGGTATTAATTATGCTGTGCTACGCCTACTTCAACAAGTTCCTGGGAACCCTCTACTTCGACTGTACAATCTTTGTCTTTGTGACGGTTGTGTACCACGAGCCTGGACCAGCAGCACAATAATACCCATCCCTAAGCCCGACACTGCGAAGTTCAAGCCTATTTCCCTTACTTCTTGTTTCTGTAAGGTTATGGAGAGAATCTTACTCAATCGTCTCATGTACAGACTGCAGGATCGCCTTTCTCCATGGCTGTTTGGTTTCCTTCCCCAGCGGAACACACATCACTGCCTAGTCGACCTGTACTCTTGCCTTTCCAGGGAAAGTGTGGTGGCTTTCATTGACCTTCGAAGTGCCTGAGTAACAGGATCTCCCATGTGTTTTTCAGTGGTGCACTCAGTCCTTTGCGCAGTTTTCATCTTGTTACGCCTCAAGGTGGTGTTCTCAGCCCATTGTTATTTAATATTCTGATGCATCGGTTGCTCACTTCTCTCCCTGATATTCCTGGAACTACAATTACGTGCTATGCTGATGATATCTGTGTTCATTCTACCTCACCAAGGGATCTCCAGCGGTTTCTTGACTCCTTCTCTGTGGCCTCCTCTCACTGTGGCATTATTGTCTCCCCAGATAAGAGCAGAATATTCACCTGCCGCCTTCCTCAAGCTCAGCCAGTGTTCACCATTGGAGGGACTGTCATTCCCATGTGTTCCCTGTACTGCTACCTGGGTGCGCCAGTCAATATGTGTCCGATTGTCCCTGCCAGACCTCAAGACCATCCCATTGTCCAGGACTTATTGGGTCGTCTCCAGCGCCGACTTACACCACTTCAATGGCTATCTAACAACTCCTCGGGCATCTCCATCCCAGTAGCCAGGACCATCTATATTGCTTTTATCCGTTCAGTTGTTGATTACCTTTCTCCTGCTTTGATTCAACTTCCTAGGGCTACTCTGGAAACTTTAGAAAAATTTTAGAATAGAGCAATGAGAATAATTCTCGGCTGTCCAATGTCGACCAGGATAGTGAACATGCAGCGTGAGTTGCGTCTTCCCCCATTAATCGAGAGAATTTATTGTAATGTTACTTGCTTCACTGTCAAGTGCCTCCATTTCCCACATCTTTCACCCCATTACTCTCAGTTAGTCAGGACTTCTCTTAGACCAAACTACCCGGTCCCTCCCATACTGCCTGCTGGACGTACTCTTATAAGGTCTGTTTCCTCTATGCTCCGTAGTCTTAATATAGATATAATGGTTGCAGACGTCCCCCCAGGGCCCCCTCCATGGATGCTACCAACACCTGATGTGAGGTTTACACCTACTTCCAAGTCGGAGCTGCCATCTCTACAGCGGCAGTTGGCTCTGGAACACATAGAAACAGTGACTTCCTCCATCACAGATCCATACTGCCTCTACACTGATGGCTCATTGCAGGTGGATGGTGCAGCAGGTTGTGCTGTTTTCTCGCCTGACCTAGAGTCACCTCCAGGGGGCTGGGTTGGCCGTCGTCTCTGTAACCACTCTAGCTCAACATTGTGTGAACTGTATGCCATTCTGGATGCTGTTAGTGTTGTTTGTCAACGTGGAGTGAATGCTGCCATTTTTTGTGACTCCAAACCTGCCCTTCATTCCCTCTCTAGTGTTCAGCCCACACACTCTACTGTTATTCAGCAGATTTTATCGTTTTTGGCCTTATTGCGTCATCGTAACTTGATTGTCAAATTTTTATGTGTGCCATCCCATGTAGGTTTACGTCACTATGGTACAGTTGACAGACTCGCAAAGGAAGCCTGCCATCTGCCTCCTCGTAGTGCTGGATGTCCTCTCTCCCTGACATGTTACCTCTCTAAAGTCCGCTCCGCCGCTTTCCTCCCTGTACGGCGACGCAGGGATGCAGAGAGGCCCTTCAGCATCTCCATCACACATTACGAGTCTGTCTGCCATCACAAATATTCCTACCGTCGTCGAGGCCTCATGGTTCGGAGGCACAATGTAGTCTCTGCTCGTTTTAGGCTTGGCTACTGGCCACCGTGGCAGGTTGCTGGGATGCAAGGTGAGCCTCCCTTCACTGAGTGTCGCTTTTGTCGAGCGCCTCGTGCTAACACTATAGAGCACTATTGCCTAGCCTGCCCTACTGTCCAACACTTGCTGCCCCAGGGCCTGCCACTTGATGTGGTTTGTCGACACCTGCTGAACCATAAGGTTCTGGAGGAACTTCTGGTGCGCCACCCTCATTTTGGTGGATTTAAGTAGGTCATGATGTAAATATTTGTCTGTATGCTTGTGCTTCATTCTGTTATGTTTTCGTGATGTGTGTGTGTGTGCGTATGTGTGTGTGCTTGTGTGTGTGTGTGGTCATTGGGTTCTCGTGAGTCCCGCCTACCCTTGTGTACTGTTGTCTGCCTATTGACTGACGCTACGGCGCAATGAATTAAAAAAAAAAAAAAAAAAACACTTTCAAGCCCTAAAAGTGGACCCCCCTCAATACCAGACATAAGAACTTAGAACTTTCTGGACGACAGGTAAATGAAACAGTCCACAAATGAACACAATGTGCTCACATTACACACGGGTGCCTCGAAGAGCCAAATGAACCCTTGGTGTCTCGAGGTTAGTACCGATTCATTCATAAATGATGCAATGTCTATTTAGTTAAACACATTGCATTAGAGATGACAAGATGATGTTACTGGCCTAAAGAACTATAAACTCATGAATCCAGGATTTAAAACTATTTAAAAACATTTATCAATTTCGTAGTATTCTAAACTTTGTTCTCGTTTATAAAGTTCTTCATAGAATAGAAAATAGCTCTCTTGGGTTAGAAAGTGAACAATGACATTGTAATAGTTATTTAATGAATTTAATAGAATTATAAGCAAACTTGCAGCCAGCTACGGTCATATGGTAGAATTGGTTTGATTGTTTCAAACGGCATTAATTTCTTGATAATTATCTTCACTCGAAAAATCTGCGTGCTTATTATTGTGTGCAATGAAATAATTAAGAGTTAATATATTTGTTTACAAGTCTGCCATTTATTAGTCTGGTTGCAGTGATTAACATAAATATGTATCCATCCCTTATTGGTTCATTTGACTCTTCAGGCCCCCCAAACTTAATATGAGCCTTCAGGAGGTAATTGACGCGGAGGGAGGTTGGACGAAATATTAGTAACCAGATAAGAGACACATTGACATATCTGTACAATAATTTCAGGTAAGCATAACAGAACAATATATTTGTTGCTTATTGTATACGTAATACAACATAGCTGGCTGCAAGTTTGCTTATAATTCTAGTAGCAATTTAAATACTCCAAGTGAATGTATCCTTTGTCTTTAGTAATTAGTGATTATCCATTGTTTTAGTTTACTACATAGTATGTTTTATATTAATATATTCATTAATTTAATTGAAGATGTAATGGTCGTTTATAAATAAAATATAATAAATTATGTGTATGATCATGAGCAACAAACAATAAAGAAAACACCCCATTATTAATGATGAAATGACTCCTTAAGTATTATTACAGTAACACAGGATTGACATATTTATATGAGTAATATAGAAAGGGACTTTAACATATTTTTATAATAATCTTAATCTACAGGAGAAACTTAATAAATACAAAGTTAAAATTTCTGTCAGCCGTTATTATGATCGTTACTACCAAACTAGCATTTAAGTTCATTTTAACATATATTTCCTCGTTTGACATCAATTCATGGGATCAGATTCAATTTTTTCCCCTTATATTACTTTCGTAATTATAATTTCAATATGCTGTTGCTAAAGGCCAGCAGCAAATGATAGCAAATATATAGATTATTTTATTACAAAGCTTTGATAAAATTATTAAATAACTATTACAATGTCATTGTTCACTTTCTAACCCAAAAGAGCTATTTCCTATTGTACGAAGAATTGTATAAACGAGAAGAAAGTTTAGAATACTACGAAATTGGTAGATGTTTTTAAACAGTTTTAAATCCTGGATTCATGAGTTTATAGTTATTTTGGTCTGTAACATCATCTGGTGGTAATCACAAAATGGCTAATGTAATCACTAACATTATTATTAGTATTAGTATTTTTTTTGCAGTGAGGTCATCTCTAATGTAATGTGTTTAACTGAGTAGAGATTGCATCATTTATGAATGAATCGGTACTAACCTCGAAACACCAAAGGTTCATTTGTTTCTTCGAGGCACCCGTGTGTAATTTGAGCACAGTATGTTCATTTGTGCAGTGTTTCGTTTACCTGTCGTCCAGAAAGCTCCAAGTTCTTATATGTCTGGTATCGAGGGGTCCACTTTTAGGGCTTGAGAGTGTACTGTTATTTCTCAATCATAATTAATTGAGAATTGTTGTCACGGCAAAAAGATGGTTACATTGATATAATTATATGCGTATTTATTTTATAATTGTCCATATTTTACTGCAATTTTTTCAAATGATAAAATTTCATTATTTCCAGTTGTAGTATGCTTCCAAATGCAAATTCATGGAAAATACATACCTCACTTTTATAATATATACCCCCAGTCAGTTCAGCTTTATGTCTGTTGTCCTTAATTCGTTGGTTCATTACTTGGTCCACCCACAATGTCATTATTCCCGCGGCATCCAGTTGCTGAGTCAATAGATTAAAACGGTGGTAAAACGGAGCACCTAATCTGAAACATGAAACAAATATATAGATATTTTTTTTTTTTCAATATATATACTGTATATTACACTATCGTATGTTATTGAAGATTCATATATTTGAACGTTACCTTGGTGAGAGAGGCTTCATACATTTGAATAATACATTTGTTGAGTGTGGTCTCCCAGGCGGAAAAATACATTCAGCCTGAATAATACATTGGCTGCCAGCTCGTAATAGATTATTAGTTTCATTGTATTTAATACACTATCGCTTCATTTGTTATTCTATTGCCTTGCTATGTTAGTTTAGTTGTGGGGTGTAGGCCCTACCCCAGCTAGGCTGGGCTTGGTATGTTTTGTTGGTTAATGGGGTATGAACTGATGTAATCCCGGAGGTTATTGAGTTGTTGCCACCCCCTCCATATATAAGCAGGATAGGAGCTATACAGTGTAGGAAGAGTAAGGATAGCAAAATTGTGGGGCTGGGGGAAGATGTGTTGATGTAACAAGACTGACTGCCTTAATGACCACCACCATGAGTCGATAGGCATAAAGCCCAAAATCTTTTACAGTGTAGGGACTCACTCATCAACCATGGCCCAGTCAACACCTCTTCTTACCAGCAACACTTCCTCTGCCACCTGTCTAGCTGGCAGGGTGAAGTGGTTTAACTTCTTAAAGATCCATGGTTTCGTGACAGCTGACAGCTACGACTACTTCTTCCTGCTCCCAACACCTCACCACCATCACTGAGGGACGGAGAGGAGGTGTCTTTCACTGTGGAGGAAGGGAGGAAGGGTGTGGAGGCTACCAACGTAGCCGGACTTGATGGTGGTAAAGTCCTCGGCTCACTCCATGCACATGGGAGGAGAACGGCTGACGCCCAACCACCGCAGCGACGGCAGCAGCAGGCAGATATCGTCACCGTCTGCACCAAGACTGCTGTTGCCTTAGCTGCGGAATGGCTAGATCGTCTTTCCGACCTCCTCAAGGAAATCTTCGGGAGAAATGGTTTGCCACCAATCGTCATTTCTCCCGATTTACAAACACCCACCACCACTACCACCCCCACCACCACCACCACAACCACAATGTAGGGGAGGTGGCCGAGTGGTTAGTGTTCTGGACTCCTAACCTAGAGGTCGGGAGATCGATCCTCTCAGGTGAGGGCCTGAGAATATTAACTCTCCCGATTTGAGTTTGAGGCACTAACTATAAGGCCTCCAAACGTCGTAAAACACCCTCGCTGGTACCATAACAGCTGCAGTATTTGGGAATTACCCTCACTTCCCTCCCTCTGTGGCTGGGTACCAGTTCGAAAGTCGTGACGTGTGTGTGTGTGTGAGTAGCAGTTGACCTGGGCCATGGTAACGGGCTTGATGAAGCCTATGTCCAGTGTCGGAACATATTAAAAAAAAAAAAAAAAAAAAAAAAAAAAAAACAAGAAACGAGGCGGCAAGAAGGCACGGGGGAGGGGCAGAGCAAACGTGCCACCATCCCTGCCTCCTGTCTACCCTCGTCGCCGGTTAATGCTGCCTCGCCCACTCAACCGGGCGAACAACGGGAGGGCGCCACCACCATCGCCACCGCTATCGTTGCCACCACCGCCGTCACTGCCACCACCACCACCGTCACCACTGCCTACGCCACTACAGGAGATGGAGACGGAGGAGGAGGAAGACGACGGTGAAAGTAGGGCCTCCACCACCACCACTGGAAGTGAGACGGAACTGGAGGACCGGGGGGAACGCTGGAGGGGGAAGAGAAAGAGGAGGGGGAGTAAGGACAGTCAGACATCAGAGCCGCTGCAGTTTGTTGAAGTGCGGTGGTGGCTGTCCGCCTCACCCCGCCTCGATCTCTTCCAGAGAAACATCATATTTCACCGGGACCCTGATGTCTTCCAGTTCCGAAAGGAATGGAATCGGTTTGAGCATACTATAAGGAAAACATCATTCGCTGCCTCCAAAACAACAACAGCATCATCAACAACGAAGAAGGTTCATTACAACCAATGATACAACTACTACCACAACAACAACAACTACTACTATTGTCTTGTGAAGTGTTTGATGCCTTAATACCCCATAAGGGGTGATAGTAAAAAAATTAAATGAAAGAAAAACAGTGTAGGGTGTGTGTCACATTCGCCATATAATGACAGTTAGACCGAATGTAGGCCTGTTGTTTCGACGCTACTGTTGATACAGGCCTCTATTCGATTCCACGATATTTAATATTTACTAAGGTATTTTTGTTTTAGTTTTTTTCCCTATGCTGTTAATTTTCGAACATTATGTATTTGTAATATCACATGTTGTAAGAAATTGTTGCTTTGTTACTTATGTGTTAGTTATTGTTAAAGGGATCATCCTCAGTGCACTCTCAGTCTCGCTCTAATCTTGGGGCTTGGTGGAGTGTGGATGTTCTTTTGGCGTTCTGCCTGCATTGTTGTTTGTGTGGTTTTTGCATTCTTGTTTGTGTGTTGTTGTTTGTCCGTTCTTGTTTGTGTTTTGTTGTTTCTGTGGTGTTGTTTGACTGTTGTGGTTATGTGTATTGTTTTGTTGTGATTCTCTGTGTGGGTGTGATTGTGTGTGTCCCTGGCTGATTGAGTGTTCAGTTGTTCGTGTTCAGCTGTTTGCTTCCCATCTACGCCTTGCCTTGCCCGATGGAGAACGTGGATTCCTGCTTGGAGGCCGACTTGGCAATGTCGGAGGACGACGAGTCTCTAGTTGAGGATCACTGGCCTGAACTGCCCTCACGCAACCCACAACCCCCTCTCCTCGGTCACTCCGCAGCTCAGGTTGCAGCCGTCCACCTCCTCAACCTCTACCAAGTGACCCGTTGATACCTCATCTGACTCCTTGCAGGATTCCGATGGTGTGGACTGTTTGCCTCCAACTGCCAAGACGGCAAAGGGTGCTTCAGCTGTGCACGACGTACAGTTGCGGAACTATATTCTACCCCACATTTGTATGGAACGAGATACCTGACAACTTTCTCTGAATGGAAAGCAGCTCATACGAGATTCAATGAATGAACCACCTATGACCTGAAAGCTAGAGTTTACGTGTGTGAAATACAATGTGAAATAGCATGAGTAATTATCAATACTGTATTACTTGATGCATTAAGATTACGATGTTTTACATAGCGAAGAAAAAATACTGAGTAAATGTTTGAGACTTGGTAATATCACACACTCTTTACTTGACTGGAGTTAATGGGTGTTTAATTTATTGAGGTTCGTATGAGTTGCCAGGTATTTCCACATGCCTTAAATAAGCCGCGTCCACACTAGGGGTTATGAATCTGGGCGGTGATGCTGGGAGCTGGATTTGGTGCCCCCAGGGCTGTTGGCAACATTCCCCAAGTGATTCTAGCTAGTGGGCATTTCTGGGTGGTAGCGCAGACTCACGGAACGCCAGTCTCATTGACAGCGGACGTGTGCTGCTTCATTCTCCTTTCTCACCACGTTATGTGTTGCTAACTGCACACGTATCTATAAATGTCCTGTCTCCTCTCACTCCCAGTCAAATAATGCAAATGCTGTTGTGAATGAACAATAATAATAACAATAATATAATAATAACAATAATAATAATAATAATGTTAATAATAATAATGTTATTATTATTAATATTATTATTATTATTATTATTATTATTAATAATAATAATATTAATAACTGTAACATTATTAATATTAATAATAATAATAAAAGTAATAATATTAAAATGAATAATAATAATAATAAGAGTAATAATAATAGTAATCATGTTATTATTATCATAATTATTATTATTTCTAATGTTAATAACAATTATAATGGATCACTGCTTCTACAAAATTCAATTGTTTAGTATGGTTTAGATCATAAATTATTTACAAATACACTTGTGTGTATGTGTGTACAAACACACCAACACAAACACACTGCCTTCCTTCGTGGTTGCGGACGTACGATACTGGGGGCATGCCGCGTTAAGTCTTGTATACTGTGGACGCGGGCCCACCCCAAAAACACAACCCAACGTTACACCACCTGCGTCATTGCCACTAGTGTGGACGCCACCTTTCAAATGTGGCGCAAAATATAGTTCTGCAACTATACCTTCTCTGCCTCACTCTGGTGTTTCTTCCTTGTATACCCACTCCTTGTCCTTGTCTACTCTTCCTGCTTTTGCCCCGAGAGATGCGTATGTCAAGCTCTCCTTCTCTAGGAACCCATCTACGGACACAAAGCTTCATTGATTTTCTGATGTCAACAGGGCTTTCCAGTTGCAGCGTGAACCGACTGAAGTCAAGATGGCTGCCGTCACCTCCCAGTTTGTCTACATCTCTAGGAAGTGTCAGAACATCATTGATAGAGTCAAGGCTGGTGAATTTTTGTCTCTATCTTTCATTCTTCAAGACTCACCCGAGAGGCCTTGTAAGTTCCCCAACTGCATCCTCACCCGTTTTCCTATTGATTTTGACCTGAAACTTGCTGAGGGATACCCTGGTGTGTACTCTGCCCGTCATTTTCTCCAAGCTGATATCCCCATTAGTTTTTGGCCTTTTTGGCCTTATTGCGTCATCATAACTTGACTCTCAAATTTTTATGGGTGCCACCCATGTAGGTTTACGTCACAATGTTACAGTTGACAGACTCGCGTAGGAAGCCTGCCATCTGCCTCCTCGTAGTGTTGGACGTCCTCTCTTCCTGACATGTTACCTCTCTATAGTCTGCTCCGCTGCTCTCCTCCCTGTATGGCGGTGCAGGGATGCAGAGAGGTCTTTCAGCATCTCCATCACCCATTACAAGTCTGTCTGCCGTCACAAATATTCCTACGGTCGTCAGGGCCTCATGGTTCAGAGGCACAATGTAGTCTCTGCTCGTTTGAGGCTTGGCTACAGGCCACCGTGGCAGGTTGCTGGGATGCAGGGTGAGCCTCCCTTCACCGAGTGTCGCTTGTGTCGAGCGCCTCATGATAACACTATAGAACATTATTGTCTGGCCTGCACCACTGTCCGCAACTTGCTGCCCTAGGGCCTGCCGATTGATAATCGAATATTCATATATTTAATTATCAATAAAACAAAATCATTGCACAAATATTAGCCTTCTTGAGAGAGAGTGAGAGAGAGAGAGGGGGAGGGGTAGGTGAGGCAGTGTTTATAATTCTGTTTAGAATGCCTTTTAATAATAAATATTACGTTTCAGTTTCTGTCCTTGTATTTTCTTAGGTTGATAATTCTGATCATTTGTAAAATATCTTTCTGTATGGTTCGCAAAAATGATGTCATAGTAAAAACTGGGTCACGACTGAAAAAGTTTGAAGAACCCTGCTTTATACAATTGGTGATTCGATACCGTTCACAGTGTATGCTTCATTCATTCCTCCTGACACACGTCGTCTCTACCTGATCATTCGTTACCCTCCTATATAGCTCCGCCCACATTTCTCTCCTCCTCTCCCACTAACATCCCCCCTCCCTCCACCTGCAACTGTTACCAGATCCGACGAGGCCCAAACCAAGTCGCTGTTGGATGGGGTGTGGACCCTTGATCTGTCCGGAGCTGTACAGTACATATGACAAAATGATTAGGAAACTCTAACAGGGTTTAGATAACATTAATAACTATGTGGACGATGTACTTTGTCATACAACAACCTGGAACGAACATCTTAAGGTACTACGAGGGTTGTTTGATAAGATAAGAGAGTCTGGACTTGCAGTGATACCTTCTAAATATTTGTTTGGGTATGAGACCGTAGAGTTCCTAGGTCATAAGGTTGGAAAGGGAAGAATTACCCCTGTAGATGACACAGTATATAGAATCATTGAAGCACCTGTTCCACACACGAAAAGACAGTTAAGATAATTTCTGGGTCTGATAGGATGGAATCAGAGGTTCATACCGCTCACTCACGGATTTGTTGAAATCAGGATGTCCTAATCAGTTAAAGTGGGAAAATATACAGTACACCAAGAGGCATTTGTCTTAAAAAAAAAAAAATGTCTACTCTCTTCTCCCATCCTAATAGCACCAGATTTTACACAACAATTTGTGATCCAGACTGACGCATCAGCATTTGCCCTGGGAGCAGCTCTACTTCAGGAGTTTGAAGAAAAACGTCTCCCCCGTGGCATATGCAAGTTGCAAGTTGCAACCCAGAGAGACTAGATATTCAGTAGTAGAGAGAGAGTGTCTCGTCATAACATTTGCCCTGAAAAGGTTTGATCAATACCTTTATGGAAAGGAGTTTGTTTTGTGCACTGATCACTCTGCTTTAGAGTATCTAAAAAGAAAGAAACCAGAAAATTCAAGGTTACTAAGATGGTCCCTCCTTTTACAGAATCCGAGCCATAAAAGGAAAGGATAATAATTTGCTTTCTGCCTTTTTAAGCCGAATGTGAATGTATGGTATCACTTTGTAAATCCTGGTGAAGGGGAGTGTTACATTCGCCATAAAATGACAGTTAGACTGAAAGTAGGCCTGTTGTTTCGACGTTACTGTTGAACAACAGACCTATATTCGGTTCCGCGATATTTAATAATTATTAAGTTTTTTTTTTCCCTATGCTGTTAATTTTAGAACATTATATATTTGTAATATCACATGTAAGAATATGTGATATTACAAATATATAATGTTCCTATGTTGTTACTTATGTGTTAATTAATGTTAAAGGGATCATCCTGGGATGAACTAAGTTTAATTAAGAAAGCGCCGAATACGGTACCGAATTGTATTACATTAAAGTGAATCATTATAAATGTGAATTGTTGGAGTTGGTTTTGGCGGGAAAAACTTATTCTCGAGTTGAGAGGGAGTTGGGGCAGATCTCCCAGAGACACGGCTAAGAGAGGGTGGGTAGAGATGGCTCCCAAGACAAGAACTGCCTTTGTAAATCTGAATGTACACATTGTACAGTTGTTCAAGAAAAGACTGCAACCAAATTTGCTGGTGTGTGGCAATATCTGGCAGCTGCTCCAAAGTAAACACTCGTATTTTATCAATGGATCACTCAGAACCTTCAACCATTGTATGGATGGATGTTATTGGCTGAAGCGTTAAATGCCGAAACAAGTGTTTTTTGTTTTCCTTTTTTTATTGCTGAATATTCATTAACTACATGGCACGAAGTATAGTGTACTGATGATGTTTACATAGCCTACTAAATACGCATTATATAATTACAATAATAGTAACAGTAGGCCTACACTTAGTATTGAGTACCAAACAATTGATGGTGTTTTAGGGGATATTTTCGAATGACTTCGACCTTCGAAGCAGAGGAACCTGTCTGAGACAAATTGTCTAATTGGTATCGGTATCTGTCGAAGTGCAAAGTTTTTGTTTCCTTATAAAATGATAACATAAGAGATTTAATAATCTAACACACTTCTGGAATTCTGCAGTGTCATATATATATGTGATATAGAATTGGATCATTTCTATGATGAGATAATTCCATTCGAAAACCGTAATTAGAGAGGACTAAAAACCATGTTCGCCATGCCTCTTGACACCACACACTGTTCACATGGATCATCCATCTCCTCTCACTGTGATGAGCTTAGAAACGAAGGTTTAACAATTATATACCCTTATATCTCAGTGCACCTGAGCATCAGTGTTTTCTTAATTAATTCAACAATCCTGTATTATAGTTCACTATATTAGTAACTATTTTATTAAATAGATGGTACGATTGACCTACAGGAAACGATAATGTGAAATGATGACATGATATTAGAAGTTGGGAGGTTTGGACATTTGCTACACATTTTATGCTGCACACTACCATTTTGATCAAAGATACTATTTAAACCCCGTTAACACGATTGAGCTAGTGCCCGACTGTAAAACTTATTCCTCTCATTTCCTTAGCAGTGTTACCAGGTGGAGCAGATCCCGCCACCGACCTACCAAACGTTTCTATTGGACAGGGTTATGGCAACAGTGGTTACTTGCCGGATAATAGTAACAATGGGACCAGCATCATGCCCTCTAGTACCCTAAGAATGATAATATTATTGTCCCTAGTGTGTACGCCGCCTTAGGATAGTCTCGTCAGTCTTGTTGTCGGTGGACATGTTATTGGGGTAATAGTTTTATATCGCTGTGGCGTTTGGCTGGGGAATCCTCTTTGTACCATTTATCTTGATGCTTTTGATGGTGTTTGAGACACCTGTGTTTGAGAATCCATAGTTCACCAGGACTTGAGTGAGACGTTCCAGTTCCTGGTGTGTATCTCTCCAACTGGCGCAGTAGGTGAAGGCCTTCCTGACGTAGGCGATGGTAGATAGGAGATATCTCTTTGGGCACTCATTGTCACCATTCAGACAACGTCCGTTGTTGGTGGCCTCAGTGTAGACCGTGGTCTGGAAGACGGAAGTCGGTGTTGTGGTGTGCAACCATGACGTCCAGGAAGGGTAGTTTGCCATTCGTTGATTTGATTTATTTGTAAGTGAAGTTTAGACCAGACGATGAAATAAACCTCTGTTGTAGTTGTAGTAGCTCGTCTACGTCATTCACTTGTATATATATATATATATATATATATATATATATATATATATATATATATATACGAAATAAGTTTGAAGAAAGGCAGGAATAAAAATTAAGAAAGGATGGCAGGAAGGGTAAAAGTGCTACTTTTTAGTGCAAAGGGGAAATAATCTAATTAGGAAGGAGGCAGAGAGTGATGAAGAACAAAGCCAAGGAATCAATGATTTCCTGCTTAATTTCTTAGCTTGAGAGGTTCATTATATCTTGCTGTCTAAAAGCCATCCTTACCTCCTCTAATTGGGAGCTACTGTCTCCTCCACGCTGACCACACACCATCTATAGAAAGTAAGGTAATAATAACAACCAAACCTGCCTGTGTCTGTTTAGAGGGAGTGTCCACTTGAGTTGTATATGTAGATCCCCCCCATACACAGGTTACTCAAACAAGGGCATACACATATTACTTACACAAGGGCATACACAGGTTACACTAGGGCATACACAGGTTACACATGGGATATATATATATGCAGAATAACTCGCAAAGAAAATGAAAGTGGAATACCAAGCTTTCGTCTATTTTTCAAGACATCTTCAGGGTAATACAGTAGTGCTGCAGTGAATCCTACATTACCCTACATGTATGGCTTGGTAAAAACACACAAAAAAGACAAGCCTCTTCGCCCCATCATAACTTCTGTAGGGTCTGTAAGTTACAAATTATCCAAGTGGCTCACAAAACTGCTATCCCCATTGGTTGGCACTATTTCAACCTCTAATGTTAATAATTCCACCGACTTGATATAGAAAATCAGAAATTATCAAGAACCATGTAAATTAATATGTTTTGATGTACATTCCTTATTTACAAAAGTACCTGTTTAAGATGTCCTCTCTTATCTCTGTGAGGATTTAGATAAAATAGACTTACCAGTCAACAATGATTTTATCATAAGAATTATGTGTACTGAACAGGGTCTTTACTGTACAAGGGAAATTTACACACAGACTTTCGGCTTTGGTATGGGGAAGCCCCTCTCTCCTGTTTTATCCAATCTGTACATGGAATATTTTGAAACTCGATTTTTGCCTAAAGTTTGTAATTTTAGATAACCATGGTTCAGATATGTTGATATTTTGTGTTTGTGGCCTTCAGCCAAAAACCCTCACAATTTCTTAGGCAACTCAATAATCTAGTACCTTCCATTTCATTCAAAATTGAAGAAGAATGTGATGGTAAATTACCCTTTTTGGACACACTGGTTATAAACAACGACAATGGTTTTAAATTCAAAGTATATAGGAAACCCATAATGGTTGATTCATACATTCATTATTATTCAAAACACCATACAAAAGTTAAGGAGTCGACATTTGCTGGTATGTTTTTGAGAGCCCTAAGAAATTTTGACCCTGAATTTGTCGATAATGAATTAAACTACATTTATAATTTAACCAAGAAATTATGCTACCCCAAGGAATTCACAGATATATGTCTAAATAAGGCTAAACACACATATTATGATAGTTGTAACAGAGAGCCTTTTATAAAATAAAAACATACTTGCTTTACTATTCCACCAAAACCTAACTCCGTTAACTCATATACTACGTAATCTAAATATTCAAGTAGTCTTTCGATATGAACAAACTATGAAATCTTCACTGTTCAAAAATAGCCCTTTAGTTGATGCTGGAAGTGTATACCTAATACCGTGTAAGGCATGTATGATGTGTATATTGGCCAAACAGGAAAACTTTTAGAAGAGAGAGTTAAACAAAATAAATATTCGGTTAGAACAGGAGAGGAATCCAGTGGTATATTTAAACATGTAGAAAAATATAATCAATGTATTAACAGTACTGGAATGAAGTAAAAAATTTATGTAGATCAAATTCCAATGTGGAGAGATTATTTGTTGAGACGGTATTAACAAGATCAAATAACACTGAACTTAAGTGATGGACTGTATAAAATTGATAAAGTTTTGTTAAATATATTACTGAAAGATGGAAAAATAAAGAAAGCAAGAGAGTTGTGTGACGCTGTAAGGGGTGGTGCTGATGGTATAATGGTTAGCACACTCGCCCAGCACGCGAGAGGTCCCGGGTCAGTGGAATTGTTGGACAATTATCCCAGCCCCCTATGTCCCTGTTCAACTAGCAGTAAGTAGGTACCCGGTTGTAAAAACAAGGGTAGCAACCTTGTAGGCAAGGGGAAGATATGTTGATGTAACAAGACTGACTGCCTTAATGTCAAGGGTGGCAGTACGGTACGGTACGGTATGGTATTTTTAAATCTAAAAGTACGGTATGAAATTACGGTACGATAATTCTTGTTAACTACGGTACGGTACGAAAATACGTTATTTTTTCGTGCCTTTTCCCGTACCCTTTTCGTACTTTATTAAAATTTGAATATACATTCCACTGTCCTCGTTCCAGAATAACCTAATATCCGGATGAAAAGGCAACAAAATAATTTTCTTGACAAACGTTCTACTTTAAGGTTTAACCTTCTTGTAGCATGTGTGTGTGTGTGTGTACACTGTACAGTCGTCTACTAGTCTACTCGTCTGTCGCTGACGTGTTCAGTTCGTGTCCAGTGACTAGTCGGTGAATGCGCTAGGCCAGCCTACAGGCTACAGCTTATTTAACAGCAGTCGGCACTCAGTCATTGCCTTGTATAAATATACTGCAGCCTTCACCCCTGGTAACCTATTGCAAGTTCCAGAAAGGAATACATTGGCAAGTCCATTCTGAAAGAAAAAATTATTGTCTCCTATAATACTATTATATAGACTCTCTCTCTCTCTCTTCCACAGTCACACACATACTTACTCTATTTACAGTGATATTACTATATTTACATTGATATTCACTAATAACAAAACTAAAAACACAAGTATAGGAACTTAATCTTGAGTCTCGACAAGGAACTGTTTGCAGAGGTAGTTCATGTAATTGATTAATTTTAGAGATGTAATTTATGGCATTGGTACGATATTGGGTACGAAATTACGGTACGAAATCTTACTTTTTCATACTAGTACGGTACGGTTCTTTGGGTAAAGTAAGAAATTATGGTACGATATTTTTAAGCGTGCGGAATTACGATATTTTTTTCGTACCGTACCGAACTGCCACCCTTGCTTAATGACCAACACCTTGAGTCGATAGGCATAAAGCCCGAAATCTTCTTTTTTGTTCCTCTGTATTACCCTGAAGATGTCTTGAAAAATAGACGAACGCTTGGTATTCCTCTTTCAATTTCCCTGCGAGTTATTCTACACTTATAAAATCACGTGTACTTGTGATTACTAGCCTAATATATATATATATATATATATATATATATATATATATATATATATATATATATATATATATATATATATATATATATATATATATATATATATATATATATATATATATATATATTCGATTCTCTTATTTCGATGACGAAATTGACGTACCTGAAACCCCAGCCAATGAATGAATACATGGTAATACTTTTCTTTGAGATAAAGAATGGCATGTTTCCGTGGCCGTCGCCATAGTAAGAAGCAGCTTCTACGGCGATGTATTTTGCAAATGCGAACATGGAGTATCCGTCCCTCAGCATCTTTTTTAGACCTTTATGTGTTTCAATAATCTGCAATTAAAATGTGAGAAAATTAGTACAAACTAGTACACATACTCGCAGGCGTGTGCTTGTTTGTGTGTAAGAGAGTATTATTATAATTATCTAAAAAATAATGCTCGAAAATTTTACCCAATGCTGAATGCATGAATTGGTTTTCATACTGTATATTTTCCTACAAGGAGCAACATGGTCTGAGAACATTTTCATGAGGAGTCAGACATGCAGTTGGCTCCACTTCCGTGTTTCCTCCATAGCGTTGCTAATATCAGACCGACAAGAAATTTGGAAAGAATGGTGACAGGGGATTGATTATCAGACAATCAATGAGATAATTGAAGTGTTTAGGTTGGAAAACTGCGCGAGGATGGCTTAGAGACAAAAATCGTGCGCTTCTTTTTATACTGAACTGACGTTTTCGGGTGAGTGGGTGGGTCCTATGTAAACGGGTCAGCTGCAGTTTAGTTAATTATTAATGTGCTGCGACGATTAATTTTTTGCGAGAATACAGACATTATAATAATATTATAACGTTTGGTGTTTGTCATTTTTCTGTTGTCTACAACAAGTTTTAAAATTATCTAAAGACACAGTCTTGCTTGTAAATAATGAAGATTCTAATAGTTACTTTAAACTAATCTAATATGTTGAGAGAAAAATCAATCATTCGTCAACTGAATGTTGCCAGAGTGGACTCACCTTTATCACTATATAGTGAACCTTCACAGGCTTCGGTGGTAATATTACTATGTGGTCACTGACAGATTTACCAAGGATGGCAACATAAGTGATCATAATTCGCGAGCGTTGGGGGCCATCCCTCTCTCCACACACACACACACACATACACCTCTTTATTGCAGTGTTGCTTTTGAGGGGTTGTTGTGGGGTGAGGAGGAGCTTTTGCTCATTTTACCAGTCTCTCCATCAGATTGGATGCCTAGCGATGACTGCCAGACCCACAGATCAGGCCATAGCCCATACGTGATAAAATCTGGCTGGATCCAACCACGCCTCATCGGTGCTCGCAAGGCCAGATCGCACCATGCATAAGGACTTTTTTAAGCCCCTATGCACACTCAGTGGCACTAAGCAAACACACTGCACTAACTGTTATATGATAAGTTAAGGTAATAATTAATAGCCTACATGTTAAGAATTATATGGAGCTTCCTGCACATCCTATATATTTCCAGTGAAATCAGCAATTTTACTGTCGGCGGAAGAAGTCTTAAGGCGCGGTCACACGAGCCAATTTTTCGTCAATTATTCACCTGCAATTTTATTATTCATCTGCAATTTTAACTGTGTCTGGTCACACGAGCTAATCGAGATTTGAGCATATTTCGGCAATTCGGTGGTGAGCATCGGAAGGAGTCGTAGCCTAACATGTTTTCGGACCAAAGAGGCCTTATTTATTTCATCTTAATAAGTTTTATAATTATTGCAAAATTTATGTGATGTTCTATAACGTACATTGAATCTTATTTTCAATGCAGAGGGATAATACCAGGCCCCTATAAATAATATTCGACGAAATATGATTAATATCCTTTGGAGGTTAGGTAAATTGCAAGTCTTAGCATTTCCCTACATTTCACAGATTTTCTTATTATACAGGCCTGGTATTATCCCTCTGCATTGAAAATATGATTCAATGTACGTTATAGAACATCACATAAATATTGCAATAGTGATAAAACTTATAAAGATGAAATAAATAAGGTCTCTTTGGTCCGAAAACATATTAGGCTACCACTCCCTCCGATGCTCACCGCCATTTGACAACACAAGTTAAAATAATTTTTATCGGTATTCATTGTACTTTACTGAGATCACGCACAGCATACTTTATACAACAAAATATAAGCAAAATTATATTTTATATCTCTGGTGTAAGTTAATACTATACATCGCGATACACCCTGTAATACTGGCTCCTAAAGCGACGTGTCCAAACTTCTTATATCTCAGATGTTTTGATCTATTATGCCTTATATAAAGTATCTGACACGTTATTATGTTTTTAATATAACAAATATTATTATATAATTGCCAAATGACAAGCGAAATCTGTGTATAGTTGGGAAAATACAGCTGGTTGTTCATTAGGCTACGAATGTGCTGTATCGTTCGAATCCATTCATTTTAGGACAAGATTCACCGTAAATATAAATTAAGCAAAGTTAAAGCATGTAATTTTTTTGTAATTTTGATTATTTTTTAACAAGATTCAATACAATTTGCAAATCTAAAGCCTGCAATAGCCTCAAGAAGTAACTAAAGAAATTAAGAATAACGACCAAGTCAGAGCTACGACGGAAGAACGAACACAGTGTTGGCTGGAAGACCAACACCACCTCTCTCTCCCGTCGGCTAGTATAGTACCTTCTAACTTTTTACTCTATTTAGGTTAGTTTCTTTATTTGTAGGGTTTTCACCGTGTTGGAACAAAGAGGTATTAGAGGTCCGCGTTCACAGTACTTTGTTGTTATTTGTCATAACAGTAACGATGAGAACAATACAGCAGTAGGATCTGAGGGGGTAAATATGTCGTCGTCGTTGATGAACTTTATTTGTTTTCCCGCCAAGCGGGACCACCACAGCCACTTTCTGCTGCACCATTTTGGTCCATTTTTGTCATTTCAACAGCACACATGTATTTTAATATAATTTTCTAGGCTTAATAACATTACAGATGGATCATCAGCGGCCATATTTGTTCTCGATATCGTCAACACTTGACGAGCAGGATCGTGTTGTGAAAATTGCCGAAATCTCGTCAATTTCAGCCAAAATTTAACCGAGTTGATATTGCAGGTAAAAAATTGACGAAAAAATGACTCGTGTGACCGCGCCTTTAGTGTGGCTGTATGGGACCTCTCAGGCAATAAGAGATTCTTATTCGAAGTCCTACTGACCTCCAAGTGTTTGTTTATTTCCACTACCACTGGGTTCTTATGCCTTGTGAAGTACTCCAGTGGCACTCCAGTCCAAAGTAAAACATCGATGCCCCATTTCCATCCATCAGCATTCACAAGGTCCTCTAGAGTCTCTGGGGGGCTGGTCCTGGCCTTATTGACGGTGAGGTGAGAGATCAGCTCAGATTCAAACCCAGTAAATATTACCAGACAATACACCAGCCACCATCCCACCATCACCTGAGAGAGAGAGAGAGAGAGAAAGAGATTGTGAAATTAATACCATATCTATC
Organism: Petrolisthes cinctipes; assembly: GCA_033782935.1. NCBI lineage: Eukaryota > Metazoa > Arthropoda > Malacostraca > Decapoda > Porcellanidae > Petrolisthes > Petrolisthes cinctipes. The sequence continues at coordinate 7,393,226 of JAWQEG010000249.1, read as the reverse complement.
TGAATTAGCTTCTTTTTTTATTAAGGGGGACTGACTGGGGGGTGCTGATGGTGTAATGGTTAGCACACTCGCCTCGCAAGCGAGAGATCCCAGGTTCGATTCTCATGTCAGTGGAATTATTGGACAATTTTCCCAGTCTCCTTTGTCCCTGTTCACCTAGCACTAAGTAGGTACCCGGCTGTAAGAGCAAGGATAGCAACCTTGTTGGCTGGGGGAAGATGTGTTGATGTAACAAGACTTGACTGCCTTAATGACTAACACCATGAGCTGGCAGTTCCCCCTGATACATGGACGTGGGAGGTCTAGCAATCTTTATCTATACTACCCATGGTAACTCAAATACCATTTTTTACCAAATACAAATAACTACATATATAAATCTTGGTCTGTTATTATTAAAATTGGTGGATATAATGCTCATTCAATTGCCTTTAACAAGATTAGGTAGATTTTAATTACTTCAATTATTTGAACTATAAACAACTCAAGTTATGGGAAATGTGTGTTTGTTTTTTTCTTATATATTATTTATTATTGTTGTAGGGCATTAAAAAACAAAAAGGTTTCATGAGATGATTATTAGGATACTGTACTGTGCACAAAAAAAAGAAGTAATTTGGAGTGAATTTGGCGCCATAAAAATTATGACATGACGTGACATGACATGAAGATTATGACTGTTATAGAAGAAAGGTAACCTAAAACACAATTGTGTATAAATTATGATTTTTTTTATATAAAAAAAATAGGATCAGCCCCCCTTAATTATTGTGCTGTGACGTCAGTCAAAAGACATAAAAGTAGGCTAGACTCATGAAAATCCAATGACTTCACACACACACACACACATCACGAAACCATAACAGAATGAAACACGAGAATTTAGACAAATATTTACATTATGACCTACTTAAATCCACCAAAACGAGTGTGACGTACCAGAAGTTCTTCTAAAACCTGGTGGTTCAGCAGGTGTACACAAACCACATCAAGTGGCAGGCCCCGGGGCAGCAAGTGTCGGACAGTGGGGCAGACCAGATATAGTTTTATAGTTTTATAGTTTTTCTATAGTTTTAGCATGAGGCGCTCGACACAAGCGACACTCAGTGAAGGGAGGCTCACCCTGCATCCCAGCAACCTGCCACGGTGGCCTGTAGCCAAGCCTCAATCGAGCAGAGACTACATTGTGCTTCCGAACCATGAGGCCCCGACGACGGTAGGAATATTTGTGACAGCAGACAGACTCGTAGTTGGTGATGGAGATGCTGAAGGGCCTCTCTGCATCCCTGCGTCGTGATACAGGGAGGAAAGCGGCGGAGCGGACTCTAGAGAGGTAACATCTCAGGAAAAGAGGACGTCCAACACCACGAGGAGGCAGATGGCAGGCCTCCTTCTCAAGTCTGTCAACTGTAGAATTGTGACGTAAATGTACATGGGATGGCACCCACCTATTTTGAAATAAAGCCTTTTGTTGATTTTTAATTGATTGATTTTTTTATGCAACTAGGCATCTGGCGGCGCAACAGCTAAGGTCATATACCACCCAACATAAAATTGTCATTAACATAATTAATAAAACATGAACACCCGAAAGGGATAGGCAGCATGACTAAGAGACACACAAACTAAAAAGCATATTATTACTAAAAAAAACACGTCGACTTAAAAAAAAAAAAAAAAAATCATAAAATCACAATTTGTGGAGGAGCCCAGCCTCCTCCACATAGGAGAGGGTGTTCTCTCCTACACTACAAGCACCTGGGAGAGACTGTAAGAACCGTCACCCACCCGATACTCGGAGAGGTGCCTACGACGGTGGTCCCCAAGGCTGGGACACTCGACAATAAGATGCCGCACTGTCAGAGGTACCAGACAATCATCACAGCAGGGAGGGGGAGCCCTCTCCATTAAAAAGCCATGAGTCAATAATGTGTAGCCTATGCGGAGACGGACAAGAGCCGTCTCCCACCGGCGAGACAGGATGCTGTAGCTCCACAAACCAAGGCGCTGGCGGATGTCGTGGAGCTTGTTAGCCCTGACGGCGTCCCATCTGTCCTGCCAGCAGGAACGAACGGTAGCATCTATGTAGGGTCGAAGGTCCACTGCAGGAACAGGATGATGCCTGGCAGGAGGCCGAGAATTGGAGACCGCAACCTTAGCCAGGGCATCAGCCCGCTCATTCCCATCGACACCCACATGGGCCGGGACCCAACAAAAAGTGACTTTGCGGCCACGACGTCCCAGGAGGACAAGCCATTCAAGAATGGCCAACACCAGGGGATGGGAAGAGTTAAAATTGCACAAGGCCTGCAAGGCACTACAGGAATCGCTAAAAATAGTAAACGAAGGCTGAGGGAGAGTAAAAATCACTTGGAGGGCATATAAAATGGCTCAGCAGTAAAAGTTGACATGACAGAAGGGAGCCAGCTGCCACGACAAAAGTCAGGAAAAGACAATTCCAAAACCAACTCCAGCATCAGACTTTGACCCATCAGTGTACACAGGGAGGGACTCCCTGTGAGTGAAGCTATGTTCTAAAAAGAGGGAATGAGCCACTGGAGGAGGAAGAGATTCCTTCTTGTCTGTAAAGCAGGTGCAGGGGAAAACTTCTGGAAGAAGCCATGGAGCCACCCTGGGGACAATCACAGGACAAATCGGTAAGTGATCAATGCCCATCTCCTCCATAGCCCTCCTGACCCGGAAGCCAAAGGGCCATGTTGTGCGAGAATGTAATAGGTAGTACTGAGACATGATATCAGATGACACCACCAAGCAGGGAAGGGAGTCAGGAAGTCGATGTAATCGATGCCAACAACGAACCATCAAGGACTGGCGACGGAGATCAAGAGGTGGCTCATTAGCATCCACCAGGAGACTGGGGATTGGGAATGACCTAATGGCTCCAGTCACCAGACGTTCACCAGCATGATGAACTGGGTTTAAAACTCTGAGACGGTCATCGGTGGCAGAGGAGTACACCGCACACCCATAGTCGAGATTTGACCTAATAAGAACATGGTATAGGCGGAGGAGGGTGGCTTGATCAGCCCCCCAGGACGTATGGCCCAGGACCCTCAACAGGTTAAGAGCCTTGAGGCAAGAGACCTTAAGTGTACGTAAGTGGGGAACCCAAGTCAAACGTTTGTCAAAAAGGAGACCCAAAAAGCGAGTCTCTTCGACACAACGTATCCGATGACATACATAAATAAGTCTGGATCGGGGTGGACGCCTCGGAAGCGGCAGAAGTGCATATTAACTATCTTGGCAGGAGAAAATCGAAACCCATGAGAACTAGTCCAACGTGACACCCTGTCAAGGGCAAGCTGCATGCGCCGCTCCGCCACTGATATACGGAAAGCAGCAAACCAGACTGCCAGGTCGTCAACATACATCGAGTTGGCTATACCATCCGGAAGGGATGTGGCAAAGGCATTAATTTCTACTACAAACAATGTGACACTGAGGACGCTTCCTTGGGGGATGCCCTCCTCCTGTGCAACAGATGCTGAGAGGGTTGTACCAACAATCACAGAAAAACTGCGACCACTGAGAAATTCCTTAAGAAAGTGTGGAAGGAAACCCTGTAGGCCATATACATGGAGTTGCTGCAGGATGCCATATTGCCATGTAGTGTCATACGCTTTCTCTAAATCAAACACTACACAGACAAAGTGTTGATGTCGTGCAAAAGCCTCACATGCAGCAGCATCCAACCTGACCAGAGCATCTGTAGTGGATCGGTGTTTACGAAAGCCAGACTGGCACGGAAACAGAAAATCACCCCGTTCGAGGAAGTATACAAGTCTGACATTCACCATCTTCTCAAATAGCTTACAGAGACAGGAGGTCAAGGCAATTGGTCGGTAATTGAGGGCAACACTAGAGTCCTTGCCCGACTTGGGGAAAGGCAGGATGGTATCATGGTAGCAACCCTCCACCCAGAAGGGAAGACACCCTCCAGTTAGTTTCTGTTATATATAAAGCAAAAAAAATGAGATCGCCTCCTCACCCAAGTGTCACAACATTGCATATGGGATGTTGTCTGGCCCAGGAGAAGTGTCGCCGCAGAAAGAGAGAGCAGAGTACAGGTCTCTCAGGGTGAATATATAGTTATAAATTTCATTCTCGTTCCCCGAGAAATCCAAGACTGTGCGTTCCTTGGCTCTTAACTCATGCCTGACAGCCAGAGGTCGAGAGTCACGGCTGGAGACTCTAGCAAAAGCCTCCGCCATGGTATTGGCCACTGTCAAACCATCCATAATCTTAATTCCATTGACCTTAAGAATAGGTGGAGAACTAGGAGAAAACTTCCCCGCCATCATAAGGACTCTCCTGAACACTTGGGTGAGTGAAGTTTTAGTATTAATTGAAGACGCATAGGCCTTCCAAGATGCACATCGTGCTTCTTTTAAAACTCGTAAAGCCCGAGCCCTTGCCTGTCGGAAGTGCTCTAAAAGAGCAGGTTCCCCACGATTGCGACGTAGGCGAGAGAAAGCAGCGCGCTTCTCTCGTACAGCAGTGGTGCAGACTGGTGACCACCAAGGGACAGGACGTTTGGGAAAGTAGCCAGAAGTTCAAGGGATAGAGTTGAGAGTAGCAGAGTGGAGTATATCAGTGAAATATGTTACAGCCTCGTCAGAGCTACCAAAGTCGGCTACAGAAGAGAACGAAGAAGTTAGCTCTCTAAAAAACTGCCAGTCAGCCTTCTCTAATTTTCACCTAGGAAGACGAGACTGTGGTTCATACCTGTTACCTTCTAACAGTATAGGGAAATGGTCACTGCCATATAAATCAGGCAACACTCTCCAAGTAAAATCCAACAGAGCACTGGGTGAACAAAGGGAAATGTCAATGGCGGTAAAAGTCCAAGTTGGGCTATTAAAATGTGTCACATCACCCGTATTTAAAACCCTTAATCCCTCATCCTCAATAAAAGAAACTAATAAAACACCCCTGGGATTGACTATACTGTCACCCCACAGAGGATGACGACCATTAAAATCACCCAATAAAATAAAGGGAGAGGGAAGGTCCAGTACAAGACGGTTGAGATCACCCCTCTCAACTGTAACACTGGGAGGAAGGTATAGACTGCACACAATGTAGGGACGGGTCATAAAAACCTTAACTGCAACAGCTTGGAGCTGAGTGTCAACCTCCACGCTCGTACATGGAATATCTCGGCGAACTAGGATGGCAGAACCACCATGGTGACCCTGCCCTTCAAATGAATTGGAATAAAATGCAGAGTATGCTGGAGGACTGGCAGGAATGTAGTCCCCAAGCATTGTTTCTTGGAGAGAAAGACATGCAGGAGAGAAGCTAGAGAGAAGAACGCGCAGTTCCTCCCAAGAAGCATGCAAACCACGGCAATTCTACTGAAGGACCTTGAACAGTGTTACTTTAGTACTGATTTTTGGGAAGCCTCACGGAGGTACTTCCCACTACCACCTTGACCTGAGGTTTTTCTCAAACGATAAGTTTTATCTAGTCCTGGACCACTAGAAGAAGAGCGAACCCATGGAGTATTACTTAAGGCAGTAATTGGGACCCGTAGACGAGTCCCTGAAGCATCTGATATGTTAGAAGAAGGTGAAGGTATATGAGCAGGGATATTCTTAGACACAGTTACATTGGTAGTGTCCTGTACAGCAGTAGTATCACTGACACAGGCAGATACATCAACATCCATAATACAGGTGGTAGAATCACTCCGCTGCTCAAGCGGAAGAGAAACTGAATCTTTTGAAGTCACAACATCCGAGGCATCAACATTCACTTCACGCCCCTCTGATGATCCCGAAGGAAGCTTGCGAGGAGGAACTTCTGTTGAATCAAAAGATTTATTAGAGCCACGAGAACGCTTCTGGTGAGATTGAGAGGAAACTACGGAAGAGTCCACAGAGACGGTTGCCTTGCAAAGAGGAACATCTATGGAGTCAAGTGCCTCGGAGGAACCACGAAGGTGTCTCTGTGGCAGTTTAGCTAATTTAAGTTTCCTTTTTGGAGAGCGTGTTGCAGCGTGAACTTCTACCACATGGACACCTTTAGCTAAAGTCTGAGAATTATCATCAATTGAAGGGTCACCAGAATGAGTGATAAAATTTCCAAGACAGAGAAACTATTATGTAGTGTAACCTTAGAAACGCTCTCACTAGAGCTAAAAGCAGCTGCCTCCTGAGAGAGTTGAGAGGGTGCTGCAACCCATTTTGGATGAAGGGAGGAGGCGTATGTCTTCACACCACCATCCTTCTGTCGCCGGAAGTTGAGTTGCCATCTGGCACTACCAATGCTGATGAATTGGGTATTAGCCAAGTGGAGGATATCCTGCTCAAGGAGGTACATCTTACATTGGTGAGAACGTAAGGGGTAAGCATCCCTGCAGTAAAAGCAGTAACTCTCTGACCGACACTCAGAAGTAAGATGTGAGTCAAGAGCAGAATAATTACTACACCGGGAATGGTTGTTGCAGTTCCTCCTCCCATGACCAAACTCATAACAACAGAAACACTGTAAGGGACGCTCAACAAAAGGCTTCACCTCAAAAGAGGTGGGGTTCATGTTAACGCGATCTAGGATATGCGAGCAATAGAAAGTGAGGATGATCATATTTTTACTGCCCTTCATCTTTGATACTCGTTGGACACTGTCTGGGCACATAGCAGAGAATGTCCTCTTCTGAGAATTCATACAGGTCCTCATCATATATACGCCCCTTGCTATAATTAAATACTCGATGTTGTTTAATAGATTCAAACATGCTATCAGAAGGACAGGGAGGAATGAGGAGCATCATGGCCTGTGTAAGATCTTTGGCTCTGATTAAAACACCCTTACCATATTTCTTTATGTGACCCATTGGTAGTAATCCAATTTCTTTCTCTAGATATCGGTAAGCATGGATAAGGTTACTACGTCCCTCCCTGTAGTAAGCCACAAACTAAAAGGGTGTAGGAACCCGACGATCCTTAGGGACATGCTCTACAGAGTCATCAAAGATGTTAGGGCAGTATTCATTGTCACTGTCAACTACATTGGTGGAGTGCATAATCTGAACTTTGCAGTGAGTATCCCCAACAATCAGATAATCTTTTGCCTCAAAAGCTGCTTTGGCAGCAGCATTTGTATTGAAAGTAATATAGCACCGATTAGACCTACAGTCACTGTCATAAGTGATTCGGATACGAAGAACCACTCCAAAACACTTAAAAATGGAGTGGATAGTGCCATAGAAAAGGGATACCAGTACATTTGTTAACATTAACGTGACAACAATGCTAACACCTGACCTGCTAGGTCTACTCTTATTTGCAGACTTCTGCATACTACCACGACCAGAGAGTGACGTCTCGAGGGCCTGGTTGACTACCGCTCGAGGAAGAGATTGGGGCTTTTCTTTATCCATATATCATTGATTTGGTGTTTTTGGCCCCAGGAGCCATGAGCTACTACCTACCGGGCAGATGAGGGGACCGAGCACTGGTCGCCATGGGCGGGGTACCTCGTCCCCGATGGGGCCACTCTTTTTAAAAAGCAGCCCCAATGACTCGAAAGTTTGCCCACGATGGTGCTGAGACCCCCTTACCCAACACATCCCGGCCCAGACATCCAACCATCCAACATAGGACGGTCCCTCCGGAGGGCAGCACTGTTGGCCAATACTGGCAGCCTAATGCATGGGAACCATTTAGTCTGGTCTCTCACTGGCGACCTTACTAGCATGGGAAGCCCTCTCTCCCCGAAATTGGGGCAGAGCAGGGGCCGGAGCCCCCTCTAGTATAGCTCGCCAGGTCTCAGAGACACGCAATCCCCCCCACCTCGTCAAGGCGGTTCCCGTTGGGGGGGGGGGGGGCCTTTTGTTGAGCGTCCATTACAGTGTTTTTACTGTTATGACTTTGGTCATGGGAGGAGGAACTGCACAAATCGTTCCCGGTGTGGTAATTGTTCTGATCTTGACTCACAACCTACTTCTGAGTGTCAGTCAGAGAGTTACTGCTTTTACTGTAGGGACGCTCACCCCCTACGTTCTCTCCGTTGTAAGATATACCTCTTCGAGCAGGATATCTCCCAATTCATCAGCATTAGTAGTGCCAGACGGCAACTCAACTTCAGATGACAGAAGGATGGTGGTGGTAGGACATCCGCCTCCTCCTTTCGACCTTATCATTCCAAGTCGACAACATCTGAATCGGTTGCAGCACCCTCTCAACTCTCTAATGAAGCAGCTGCTTTTTACTTTGGTGAGAAGGGTAGATAGTTTCACTACATAATAGTTTCTCTCTCTTAGAAACTGTATCAGACACTCATTCTGGTGACCCTCTAACTGATGACAATTCTCAGGCTTTAACTAAATGGGTTCCATGTGGTAGATGTTCACGCTGCCACACGCTCTCCAAAAAGAAAATCCAATTCAACTAAATTGCAACAGAGACATCTTCGTGGTTCCTCAGAGACATTTGACTCCATGGACATTCCTACTTGCAAAGCAACCGTCTCTGTAGACTCATCCATATTTTCCTCTCAATTTCACCAGAAGCGTTCTCGTGGCTGTGATGAATCTTTTGATTTAACAGATATTCCCCCTTGCAAGCTTCCTTTGGGAACATCGGAAGGGCGTGATGTGAATGTGGATGTGTCGGATATTGTGACTTCAAAAGATACAGTTTCTCTTCCGCTTGGGCAGCGGAGTGATTCTTCCTCCTGTATTATGGATGTTGATTTATCTGCCTGTGTCAGTGATACCACTGCTGTACAGGACAATATCAATGTGCTCGTTTCAAGGAATATCCCTGCTCATCTACCTTCACCTTCTTTCAACATATCAGATGCTTCAGGGACTCGTCTAAGGGTTCCAGTTACTGCTCCAAGTACTACTCCTCGGGTTTGCTTTTCTTGTGGTGGCCCAGGATTAGACAAAACTTATCGTTTGTGTAAATCCTCAAGTCAAGGTGGTAGTGGGAAGTCCCTTCTTGAGGCTTCCCCAAAATCCTAACTAAAGTAACACTGCTCAAATTCCTTTAGAGGAATTGCCGTGGCTTGCATGCTTCTTGGGAGGAACTGCGCTTTCTTCTCTCTAGCTTCTCTCCTGCATGTGTTTCTCTCCAAGAGACAATGCTTGGGGACTACATTCCTGCCAGCCATCCAGTATACTCTGCATTTTATTCCAATTCAGTTGAAGGGCAGGGTCACCACGATGGCTCTGCCATCCTAGTTCGGCACGATGTTCCATGCATGAGCCTGGAGCTTGACACTCCGCTCCAGGCTGTTGCAGGTAAGGTCTTTATGGTCCGCCCCTACACTGTGTACAGTCTATACCTTCCTCCCAGTGTTGCAGTTGAGAGGGGTGATCTTAACCGCCTTGTACGGGACCTTCCATCTCCCTTTATTTTATTGGGTGATTTTAATGGTCCTCATCCTCAGTGGGGTGACAGTTTAGTCAATCCCAGGGGTGTTTTATTGGCTTCTTATATTGATGATGAGGGATTAGGGGTTTTTAATATGGGAGATATGACACATTTTAATAGCCCTACTGGGACTTTTACAGCCACGGACATTTCCTTCTGCTCACCCAGTGCTCTGTTGGATTTTCCTTGGAGTGTGTTGCCCGTTTTATATGGTAGTGACCACTTCCCTATTCTCTTAGAAAATAACAGGTACGAAACGCAGTCCCGTCTTCCTAGGTGGAGATTAGAAAAGGCTGACTGGCAGCTTTTTAGAGAGCTAACTTCTTCGGTCTCTCCTGTAGCAGATTTTGGTAGCCCTGATGAGGCTGAAACATATTTTACTGATATGCTCAACTCTGCTGCTTTCAACTCTATCCCTAAGACTTCTGGCCACTTTCCAAAACGTCCTGTCCTTTGGTGGTCACCAGTCTGCACAACTGCTATACGGGAAAAGCGCGCTGCTTTCTGTCGCCTTCGTCGTAATCGTGTGGACCCAACTCTTTTAGAGGACTTCCGATGGGCAAGGGCTCGGGCTAGAAGAGTTTTAAAAGAGGCATGACGTGCATCTTGGAAGGCCTATGTGTCTTTAATTAATACTAAAACACTACTCACCAAAGTGTTCAGGAGAGTCCGTAAGATAGCAGGGAAGCTTTCTCCTAGTCCTCCACCTGTTGTAAGGTCAATGGAATTAAGATCATGGCCAACACCATGGCAGAGGCATTTGCAAAAGTCTCCAGCCGTGACTCTCGACCTATGGCCGTCAGTCTTGAGTTGGGAGCCCAGGAGCACACTGTCCTGGATTTCTCGGGGAACGAGAATGAAAGTTATAACCATTTATTCACCCTGAGAGACTTGCACTCTGCTCTCTCTCTCTCTCTGCAGCGACAAATATCCTGGGCCAGACAACATCCCATATGCAATGTTGTGACACTTTGGTGAGGAGGGGACCTCATTTCTTCTAGCTTTATAAAACAGAATCTGGCTGGAGGGTATCTTCCCTAATGGGTGGAGGGTTGCTACCATCATTCCTTTCCCCAAGCCGGGCAAGGACTCTAGTGTTGCCCTCAATTACCGACCTATTGCCTTGATCTCCTGTCCCTGTAAACTATTTGAGAAGATGGTGAATGTCAGACTGGTATACTTCTTGGAACGGGGTCTTTTTCTATCTCTGTCGCAGTCTGGCTTTCGTAAGCATCATTCCACTACAGACGCTGTGGTCAGTTGGAACCTGCTGCATGTGAGGTTTTTTCACCACACCAACACCTGGTTTGTGTATACTTTGATTTAGAGAATGCTATTACATTGCATGGCAATATGATATCCTGTGGCAACTCCATTCATATGGTCTGCGGAGTCACTTTCCATGCTTTCTTAAGGAGTTTCTAAGTGGTCACAGTTTTAGTGTGAGGGTTGGTACAGCCCTCTCAGTATCCATTGCACAGGAGGAGGGCGTCCCCCAGGGAAGTGTCCTTAGCGTCACGTTGTTTGCAATAGCAATTAATGCCATTGCCTCATCCCTTCCGGATGGTATAGCCCACTTGATGTACGCTTACGACTTGGCGGTCTGGTTTGCTGCTTCCTGTATGTCAGTGGCGGAGCGGCGCATGCAGCTTGCCCTTGACAGGGTGTCACATTGGGCTGGTTCTCATTGATTTTGCCTCTCTCCTGCCAAGATGGTTACTGTACACTTCTGCCGCATCTGAGGCATCCACCCTGATCCAGCCTTATTCATGTATGGTCATCGGATATGTTGTGCCAAGGAGTTTTGCTTTTTGGGTCCTATTTTTGACAAACGTTTAACTTGGGTTCCCCATTTACGTTCTCTTGAGGGATCTAACATCCAGGCTCTTAACCTGTTGATGGTCCTGGGCCATACGTTCTGGGGGGCTGATCGGACCACCCTCCTCCGCCTATACCATGCTCTTAGTAGGTCAAAACTCGACTATGGGTGTGAGGTGTACTTCTCTGCCACAGATGCCTGTCTTAGAGTCTTATACCCTGTTTATCATGCTTGGCGGTGTCATCTGATGTCATGTCTCAGTACTACCTTTCACATCCTCACACACCAGGAAGTCTATGGAAGAGATGGGCATTGATGACTTCCAGATTTTCCGTGTGCAGGTCCCCAGGGTGGCTCCATGGCTTCTTCCAGAAGTTTACACCTGTACCTGCTTTTCAGACAAGAAGGAATCTCTTCCTCCTCCAGTGGCTCATTCCCTCTTTTTAGAACATGCTTCCTCTCACAGGGAGTATATACCTTTGTACACTGATGGGTCAAAGTCTGATGCTGGAGTTGGTTTTGGGGCTGTCTTTCCTGACTTTTGTCATGGTGGCAGGCTCCCTTCTGTTATGTCCATTCTTACTGCTGAGCTATTGGCCATTTTATATGCTCTCCAAGTGATTTCTACTCTCCTGCAGCCTTCTTTTACTGTTTTTAACAATTCCAGTAATACCTTGCCGACCTTGTGCAATTTTAACTCTTTCCATCCTATGGTGTTGGCCATTCTCGAGTGGCTTGTCCTCCTGGGTCGTCGTGGCCGCAGAGTCACATGTTGTTGGGTCCCGGCTCATGTGGGTATCGATGGGAATAAGCGGGCTGATGCCCTGGCTAAGGCTGCGGCCTCCAGTTCTCTGCCTCCTGCAATGCGTCATCCCATATCTGCAGTAGACCTTCGACCCTACATAGATACTACCGTTCGTTCTTGCTGGCAGGACAGATGGGACGCCATCAGTGCTAAGAAGCTCCAGGGCATCTGCCACCGCCAGGGTTTGTGGAGCTACAGTGGCCTATCCCGCCGGTGGGAGACGTTTCGTGCCCGTTTCCTCATTGGCCATACACTATTGACTCATGTGTTTTAATGGTGAGGGCTCCCCCTCCCTACTGTAATGATTGTCTGATCCCTCTTACAGTGCGGCATCTTCTTGCCGAGTGTGTAGGCTTGGGGACCTTTGTCGTAGGCACCTCTCCGAGTACCGGGTGGGTGACGGTTCTTACAGTCTCTTCCAGGTGATCGGGGAGGAGGCTTGTAGTGTTGGAGGGAACAGCCTCTCCTATGTGGAGGAGGCTGGCCTCCTACACAAATTGTGAATTTGATGATATGTATGGCTTTTTAGATAGTTTAATGTTTTTAATTTTGATTCTTTATGTATTTTACTTAAGTTAACAATTTATTTTAGTAAAAACTTGCTTTTTAGTTTATATGTCCATTTTTTTATGCTACATATCCCTGTGGGGTAGTGAAGCCTATTTAATGTGTGTACATATTTTATTAATGATATAGATGTCGGGCAGTATATGACCCTAGCTGCTACCCCGCCAGATGTCTAGTGGCATCTATAAATCAATCAATCAATCACATCATGTTTTTGTAGCATCCACGGAAGGGGGCCTGGGGGGACATCTGCAACCATTATATCTAAATTTTGCATTGAGGCAACAGACCTTATAAGAGTACGTCCAACAGGTAGTATGATAGGGACAGGGGAGTTTGGTCTAGAATTCCTAACTATCTGAGAGTAATGGTGTGAAAGATGTGGGAAATGGAGGCACTTCACAGTGAAGCAAGTAACATTAGAGTATATTCTCTCAACTAGTGGGGGAAGACACAACTCACGCTGCATATTCACTATCCTGGCCTACATGGGACAACCGAGAATTATTCTCATTGCTCTATTCCGAAATTTTCTATACTTTCCAGAATAGAACTAGGAAGTTGAATCAAAGCAGGGGAGAGGTAATCAACATCTAAACAGAGAAAAGCAATATAGATGGTTCTGGTTACTGGGATAGAGATGCCCGAGGAGTTGTTAATGAGCCATTGAAGTGGTGTAAGTCTGCGCTGGAGACGACCCAACAAGTCCTGGACAATGGGATGGTCTTGAGGCTTGGCAGGGACAACCGGCCAGATATTGACTGGTGTGCCCAGGTAGCGGTACTGGGAATACATGGGAATGACAGTCCCCCCAATTGTGAAAACTGACCGAGCTTGAGGAAAACCACACTGGAGGTCCTGTTACTTAGGTAGCCCCAAATCCACTATGGTAGATTACTCTTTATCCCCAAAACAACCAATTGATCTAAAAGGACGTCTTTATTAGCAACATCGAAGACACTTCGAAAGTCAATAAGGGCAACACACTATCCCAGGAGAGGCGAGAGTACAGGTCGACTAGGCAGTGGTGTATGCTCTGCTGGGGAAGGAATCTAAACAGCTATGGAGAAAGGCGATCCTGCAGTCGGTACACTCTCTCAAATAAGTATCGGCATTAAAACGAATGAACGAAAACGACAATAAACGTAGCATTATGGTACATTGCTTTGAAACCTTATTGATAGTGGTATTCCTGCCGATCAGTTGCCAGTTATGCATATTCGTATTGCTTCATGAGTCAGAGAAACTATAGTGGATGCAAATCGAAACATATTCGCATTTCTTCACCTATTAGAGAAATTTCAAATATTATCGTAAGATTTACCCCTTTCTAATGCTGAAAACTCAGCTAAACCACACTGCAGTTGCCGAATGGTATATAACGTTATCTTTCTTTTAATTTATTTTATTTTATTTTTACTTTTTTTTATATACCTCTACCTCGGGACAGGAGGCCGTCAGTCGTGGCCTGAGACTGAGGCCCCGAGATTATCGAGTGAAGCTTTGAGGTGTTGGTTGATTCACATGTTTGTTTATACACGTCACTTCTGGAGAGGGCAATGTCTGTTTGTGTTACTTTACAAAACCTTATTTAGAAGTATGAGAAGAAAAGCATAAGCCTACTTGATCCTACCCTATGCTATAACTGCATTATATTTAATTAAGACAAAATACTACAGTTACAGCGAATCTACTCAAAGATTCCTTTTTGGTTAAAATCCGATTTGGTAACTTTATTCTCTGGGTTATCATTCTCAATATATTCAATAATTCATAAATCCCCCCTCCCCCCAAACCATCAATCATTAAAATCACATAACGTATATCTGTAAAAATGAAGCCACAACTCTTACTCCATGACTTGCCTAATGCATGAATTATGTATGCTAGAGGATTTCACGTTAGTACAGAAATGAGAGTCAACTCATTGCCAGCAGGAATACCAACCCCACAGTACAGTCATACATGTAGCTTCGATCTTTTCTCAGCAGGATCTAGCCAGCAATGCCGATACTTTTTTGGGAGAGTGTACAAGAGACGATTGAGTAAGATTCTCTCCATAACCTTACAAACATAGGAAGAAAGGGAAATAGGGTATGATTGTGCTGCTGGTCCAGGCTCATGGTACACAACCTTCACACTGACAAGGATTGTACAGTCGAAGTAGAGGGCTCCCGGTTACTTGTTGAAGTAGGCGCAGCACAGCAAAAGTAATACCATCATCAACAGGGGAAGAAGCTCTACCCCGAGAGAGCACGGCGCAACTCCTCCTCTGTTATCTGCTCTGCATCCTCGTCATCATCTTGCAACAGAGCAGACATTAGACGTAGCCGATGAACAGCAGCACGGGAAGCGAGTGCATCTTGTATGTGGATGGGTAGACTGGCTTTGGTAGATTGTTCTGACCAGGCATTGACAAGTTTTTGGGCATGGGCGGTAGGAGTGTGATGACGAGCAGTGGCCGGTGTCTTTTTAACAACCCAACGGATGAGGTGCCACATAGAAGACACACTCGTTTGCTGGTTGATGCTGTCCATGAACTGCTGCCAAGACTCAGTGTGAGCACACTCCTGCAGGGTGACTAAAGCATCCCTTGACATCTGGTAAGGATGGAGCAGGTCAGGGGTTGGGTTGGCTTGAAACAATAGGCCATCACATTCAGCCTCCTCCTTCGCCTCCTGTATACTTGAATCAAGCGTCCAGGAGTGGGCATTATGGCAATGTTGGAGGTGTGGCCGGGAGACGTATAGCCTATAAAAGTCATGAATAGCAGATACAAGATCAGAGTACTATATTATTGTTCAGGTGAAGATATGTCAAATGTAGGAAATACATGGCCATAAATAAGATGTAAGTCGAGCAATATTTAGGGGGCACAGCAATACTTAAACGAGTGGCTGAAGCACTTGATCCAGCAGGCAGAGAATAATGAAACCGAAAAGCGACATGATCAGAGAATAAAACTGGCTCGGAGGAGCACTGGACCTGAGATGCTATCAGGCCAGACTAGAGGATATAATCTACAGTACCTCCCCGGCAATGAGTGGCACCGCCAGTGTCCCAGCATGTCAGATGATGCTTGTGGATGTATGAAAGGAAACGCACTCCATTACGATTAATAGAGCCAGAACCATCACCCAAGTCAGAATGTCGATCAATAAAATCTCCCATATACACAATACCACGCACTGTTGGAGAAGGAAGAGCCTCAAGAGTTATTCTAGCCGGAGCAGAATAGACATTACATAATTGGAGTACTCCATCCCCAGGTAGAACCTCAAATAGCTGAAAGGTCATGTCAGGATCAGAGGAGGTACAGAGAAGGCGATGTGGCAAGGAGCTATGTATGTAAGTCAGGAGACCATTCCTTACTAGATGGTCATATGGCACATAACCTGAGAGGGGAGGAGCCTGCCCAGCAGTGAGCGGCCATCCTGGAAATGCTTCCTGGAGAAAGATAACACTGGGATGATGACGAGAAATGTAGGTCTTGAGTTGAGTGAGCTTAGCATGACTGGTAATACCAGATATGTTCCAGGAGATGACATCCAGCAGGCAATCCAGCTGGAGGTAGAAGTCCGGGGAGTGGGGGCAGATGAGCGACCTGGAGAGGATGATGGAACAGGAGATGTGACTGACTAAAAAAAACTTTTCAAGGCGAGATGCAACAGTATCCGTCCAATCAGTAAGGGTGGTGACAGTTGAGATGATGGCCTGCTGAGCCTCAACCAAGGTGGAGAGCTTGGAGTCATTAGCAGCATGAGAGGGAACCAGCCCATCAATCCTGGCTTCAAGGGCGGGGAAACATCTCACAATGGCCATACATCATGCCATGAGGGTAGAGAAAGACTTGCGGAGGGCCAGGTCCGGAGGCGAGGCAGGGCTGGGGGGAGGAGCAGACTGGAGAGGTGATGGTGGTGGTGGTGGATGCGGCGCAATAATAGAGACACGACCCTGGAACTGACATCGAGCACTTCCATGCCACATGTTAACCCCTGGCGGAAGGCATTGTGGACACTTCCATCGAGACATATCCTCAGGAGGTGAAGGCTCAGAAGTGGAGGCAGCAGGACGTGATGGTTCACCCCTGACAGGACATGTCCTAGAATCATGGTCGGTGGCACACCAGGCACACTTCGGTGAGGCGGAACAGTACCGGGAGATGTGCCCAACTCCCCAGCACCTGTAGCACCAAGGCTGGTCATTACGAAGTTTCCGCACCTCACACAGTGAAAGACAGGGGAGGAAATCAAAGGAAATCTCAATTGGAGATGGGTCGGGAAAACCTCCAACAACAACAATACGGCTAATGGGGAACCATTTTGGAAAAAACGATGAGCAGAGTACACACCTGGGTATCCCTCGGCAAGTTTCAGGTCAACATCAATAGGAAAACGGGTAAGGATGTTGCTGGAGAACTTATGAGGCCTCTCGTGTGAGTCTTGAAGAATAAAAGGCAGAAACAAAAATTCACCAACCTTGACTTAATCAATGATGTCCTGACGCTTCCTAGAGATGTAGACAAACCGGGAGGTGACGGTAGCCATCTTGACTTCAGCAAGTTCACGATGCAATTGGAAAGCCCTGTTGACATCACACAAGCAACGCAGCTTTGTGTCCGTAGATGGGTTCCCAGAGAAAGAGAGCTTGACATAGGCATTTCTCGGGGCAAAAGCAGGAAGAGTAGACGAGGGCAAGGAGTGGGTATACAAGGAAGAAACACCAGGGTGAGGCAGAGAAGGTATGTTGTGCACTGCTGAAGCACCATTCGCTGTCTTGGCAGCCAGAGGCAAACAGTCCACGCCATTGGAGTTCTGCGAGGAATTGGACGAGGCGTCAACGGGTCGCTTGATGGAGGTTGAGGAGGTGGAAGGCTGCAACCTGAGCTGCGGAGTGACCGAGGAGAGAGGGGGAGGGTTGCGAGAAGGCAGCTCAGGAGGAGTGATCTTGGATAGGAGACTCATCATCCTCCGACATGGCCAATTCGACCTCCAGGCAGGAAGCCACATATGAATCTGCACTCCCCATCAGGCTAGGCAAGGCCTAGATAGGAAGCAAACAATTGAACACACACGAACACACACACACACACAGAACCACAACAAAACAAACAACAAAACCACAAAAAAACCTGTGATAGAACAGATAAACAACACTTAGAACACCACAGAAACAACAACACACAAACAAGAAAGCAGAAACAACACAAACTACAACATAAACAACAATGCAGTCTGAGTGCCAGGAGAACGTCGTCACTCCACTAAGGTTGGAGCGAGACTGTGTGACAGTGTGAATTCGGTCTAGGGTTACTGTACGTCACCTTATTAGCAGAAAATAAGCTTAAGGGGAGATTATTTTGTTGGTGGGGAATTTGAAGGTCTGTGATTCCTCCAAACTATGCGACGAAATAACAGATCCCATATTAGTACCATTAAGGGTATCTGTTTTCTTGCATAGCTTGGAGGTATAAGAGACCTTCCAATTCACCAGCCAAGAGAATCTCCCCTTAAGTGATGCAAATAACCATTTTACTATATTATTCTATAATCACTGTGGATGTGCTACGACCATTAAAAAATCTGTATTACTTGGCCTGATGTGGCTGAAGTCGGTACTTTTGGATGTACTTCCAAGAGGGCTCCCCAGACGTATAGCAACGCTGTATCGACCCGGATGACAGGTCTTTCTGTAACTTGGGACCACGTCCAGTGAATCAACCACAGCATGACTCCAGCAACTACGACGCTTACCATCACGAACCCCCATACGGTTCCTGTTTCATTATGCACACTGAATTCAGTACATGCCACATGCAAAACTTTATTCCCTGGCAATTCATTCCTTATTTTTTAGTAGGTACAGCCATGGCTGATAATGCTGGACCAGGGTCCAAGAAGTGTTGGAGAGCAACTGAACAAAGTTCGAACAAGTGAATTCTCAACGTTGAGAGAGGTTTAGAAGACTAACTATTTCTAATTCTGCTCAGTTGCTCTCCAACACTCCTTGGACCCTGGTCCAGCACTATCAGCCATGGTTGTACAGCCGGCTCCACTGCCGCGAGGCCACTGCAGTGTTGTCAGCACTCCTCCCAGGCGTGAACCACAAACTTCGGTCCGAGACACACATCTGAAGCACTCACAAATGAGAGAGAGATAGGAATAATAAGGATTGGCAGGCTTGTATGCTGAGCAAAACAAATGACAATGAAATAATAATTTGTATGTGAGCAAATTTGCGTTGATGTGGATGCAACAATAGGCACAAATTCATTCCTGATTTAGTAATTAGTTTGCAATATATATATATATATATATATATATATATATATATATATATATATATATATATATATATATATATATATATATATATATATATATATATATATATATATATATATATATTGTTATGCGTGCCTGAATTATTATTTGATTTGTGAGTATTGCTATCCTATTAATTGACTGTGGAGTGAGTGTGGGAACGGAGACTTACATACGGTTGTGTTGTGTCCGAAGATAGCTCATCTATTTCACTCCATTTTCTTTGTGTATTTTTGTCATAGGGTCGAGAGTGTCGTGGCCTGCTATGTTTTCTAGATTCATACGCATCCCCCCCCCCTCTCGCAGGTGGCCGAGGGAATATTGTCCGTTTTCACTTCTATTGACTTCCAATAGTTGTAGAAACGGGAATGTATGCATGATGTGTGCTTAAGTCTGAGTTAAAGGAACAGTTCGGAGACGCGCCTATGACTCTGTTACAACATGCTCACTTTTCTTTGTGAAGCCAACAGTATATAAGCGCGGGGGTTAGGCCTGTGAGGCTCAGATACCAGTGGAGATTGGGACGACAAACTAGTGTGTGTTTTGTAAGTGAGTGAGTGTTGTGAGCTTTGGGACGAGACACGCATAACGTATATGATAAGTATAATTGTTTTTACTTCTACATTTTTCTCACAGTGAAATAGGGTCACTCTCTCTTATAAATTGATATTACTATTATTATATATATTTGTGCATTGATATTTCTATTATTATATTTTTACGTGTATGTTGTGATGCATTGATGTTCTATTATTATATATGCCAGTGATGTGCTAACTAACCATTATTATTGAGTGATTAATTCTGTGCTTAAGTGTACCTAGTGCCTTGCGTTATTGATGTGTGGTTATTGAAGTGATGGTACAGTGGTAGTGATTTATTGAGTGATTATTGCTGGTGCATTATTTAATCTGGGTACTTTGTCTCTTATTCTGTAATAGTTGGGAATCCTGATTTCATTTATTAATTCTTTCAGTGTTAATTGTTTGTCTTTGTGTTCGTTCATATTGTCAATATATTATAGAAAATCAGAGTAGTTTCTCTATCATTTTTATTCATTGTATCCGTACCTGGGTATATGTTTGGACGGTCTCTTTGGGTCGTGTTATCATTCTTTAATATAGGCTGGGTTTGTACTTTTACTTACGATTCATAACTTTAATAGTCAGATACCTGCCACCCAGTGCTACTTTATTCTGTTGATAACTAACGTCGGGGCAAGGCTAGTCTAGCGACTAGTACAGTACCGTATCTCTCTCTCTCTCTCTCTCTCTCTCTCTCTCTCTCTCTATATATATATATATATATATATATATATATATATATATATATATATATATATATATATATATATATATATATATATATATATATATATATATATATATATATATTTTTTTTTTTTTTTTTTTTTTTTTTTTTTTACCAACTTAGGAGGTGGAGCCAAAGGTGTGGGGGTAAGAATTAGCTTCCCTCACATATGGGTTTTAAGGTTTATATGATATTATAGTGTTTTAGATTTTAATCTCTTATATTGTATGTTTTTAGCATGTTTATATTTTGTATTTTTTTTTAAATTTATGACCGTGTTTTTTTATCTTTTGACAATGCCGACAGCCAGTGTCCCTCCGGGAATGAGCACTGCATTGGCCTTGCCAGCCATCAGTGGCCCCCCAATGGGGGAGTGGACAGCTATGGCTACTGGCGGGGGGGAGTCTCCGGGCTGCCCTGTAGAGGGAGTGCATGAGAATAGTAACCGTGAATGTGAATGGAATGAATGATGTGTCTAAGAGACGAGAGGTTGTAGAATGTTTCAAGAAAGGAAGAGTGGATGTGATGGGAGTGACGGAGACACATGTGAAAGGATGTGGAGTAGTTGAGTGTAAGGAGGAAAGGGAGAGTGGACTGTGGGAGGGAATGGAAGGAGGAGTAGTATGGACGGGTATGAATGAAAAAACTAAAGGAAGAGGGAAGGAAGGGTGTGCGCTGTTGGTGTCTCCGTGGGTGTGGAAGGGAGTGGATGGACATGGGTGGAATGGATCGAGGATGGTAAAATATGCGTGGGCGTGTGCTTATGCACCAGTGAATGAAAAAAGTAGGACGGGGAGAGAGAAGATGAGAGTGTTTTGGGAGGAGTTGAGTGCATGTCTGAGAGGGATTGATAATGGAAGGAGAGTGGTGATGATTGGAGTTATGAATGGAAAGGTGGGAGGTGAGGAAGTGGGGAGTATTATGGGTAAATGGGGTGTTGAATGAATAAATGAGACTGGCGAGTATCTGGTGGATGTCTGTGCTGAGAGGGGGTTGTTCTTGGCAAACACCTTCCAGCACAAGATGATCCACAGGTATACATGGAGGAGAAGGGATGAGAGAGGAGAGCAAAAGAGTTTGATTGATTATGTGGCAGTGGATGAAAGGTTGAGGAAGGATGTGTACGATGCAAAAGTGGTGAGAGGAATGGTCCAATGCTCCGACCATTTTGCGGTGTTGGTAAGGATGAAGGTTAGGGTTAAGTGGGAATATAGTAGGAGGGATGAAGGGGTGAGGAACAAGAGGGAGGTGGCTAGTGGGAAATTAGATGTAGCAGAGTATAGGGAGGAATATAAGAGGAGGATGGGTGAGGTGCTGGGGGATGCAAGGATGGGGATAGGGGAGGGAGTTGGAGTGAATGCTGTGTATGAAGTGTTTAAGACAATAGTATTGAGGACAGCAGCAGAGGTAGTGGGATACAAGACACAGAAGAGGGGCAAGAAAGGGAGTGCTTGGTGGTCAGAAGAAGTGAAAGATGCCGTAGAGAAGAAAAGGAAGGCATATAGGAGAACATTACAGAGGAATGTGCCGGAAGAAGTGAGAGAGAGATGGAAGAGAGAATATAATGTATGTAAGAGACAAGTGAAAATGATGGTGAGTGAAAGTAAAAGGAGAATGGATGAGGAGTTTGGTAGGAAACTGAGTGAAAAGTTTAAAGGGAACAAGAAATTATTCTGGAAGGAGGTGAAGAGAGAAAGAGGAGAAGGAAAGTCTGGTAGCGCAAGAATGAAGAGAGAGGATGGAGTTACTATGAATGGAAGTAAGGAAGTGAAAGAAGTGTAGAAGAGACATTTTGATGGTCTGATGAATGGGGGGACGGGAGGGGAGGCGGTGGTGACATGCATGGGGATGGAGGCAGGTGGTAGACGACATGATGTACAGGGAGAATTAGGAAGGGAAGAGGTTAGGAAAGCAATAGGAAAGTTGAAGATGGGAAAGGCACCGGGGGTGGATGGGATAACTGCTGAAATGTTAAAGTGTGGGGGGAGGTAGTGGTGGAGTGGATGTTGCTTATATGCACATTGGCTTGGAGGCAGGGAGAGGTGCCAGAGGACTGGAGAAGAGCCATAATTGTACTTTTGTATAAGGGGAAGGGGAGTAAGGAGGAGTGTGTACCGGGGAAGGTGTATGGGAAGGTTCTTACTGAGAGACTGATTGAAGTAACAGAGAATAAAGTTAGTGAGGAGCAGGGAGGGTTTAGAAACGATAGAGGATGTGTGGACCAAAAATTTGCATTAAAATCAATAGTGGAGAAATATATTGCGAAGGGTAGAAAGTTGTATGCTGCCTTCATGGACTTGGGGAAGGCATACAATAGGGTTAATAGGAAAGCTATGTCAGAGGTGTTGAGAATTTCTGGTGTCGTGGGTCTTTGGTGAAAGGCATTGAGGCCTTTTATGCAGAGGCAACGGCATGTGTACGGGTAGAGGGTTATCTAAGTGAGAGTTTTGATATTGCATGGTGTAGGGCTGAGACAGGGATGTGTTATGTCACCATAGCTGTTCAATATATATATGGATGGTTGTATGAGAGAGATGAAAGCCAAAGTGAATGGCCTAGGGGTGAAATTGAGGCTGGATGAAGCAAATTGTTCCTTGGTGGCAAGTTTATTTGCGGATGACACTGTGTTGATGGCTGAGAGTGGAAGGGAGTTACAGAGGGTGGTGGATGAGTTCCAGTCCGTGTATAAGTGAAGAAAACTGAAGGTGAATGTTGGTAAGAGTAAGGTGATGGTATTTGAGAAGACCAAAACAGAAGTAATTGACTTTGCTACACCCTATAGAGTGACTGCACCAACTGGGACGGAATGTGAGATAACTTTAGGGGGTGAGAGGATGGAGAAGGTGAGGGAATTCAAGTATCTGGGAACAGTTCTGTGTAAACATGTAAGTATAGAAGGAGAAATCAGGGAGAGAGCAGTGAGGGGCAGGCAGGTCATAGGATCACTGGGGAGGATTATGAAGGGTAGGAGTGTGAGTATGGAAGTGAAAAAGGGACTGAGAAATAGTATAATCCTGCCAACACTGACATATGCGTCGGAGACATGGACATGGAGTAGGGCTCATCAGTCGAGAATAGGTGCTGTGGAAATGAGTTACTTGAGAGGCGCATGTGGACTTACTAGGTGGGATGAAGAAAGTAATGAGAGTGTGTATGAGAGATGTGGTATGAGTGAGATGACAATTGGTATTGAGTGTGGAGTGGTTGAGAGAGTGAAGCGTAATACACTGAGATGGCTTCGACATGTAGAGAGAATGCAAAGTGTGGAGTTTGTAAAGAAAGTGTACGATAGTGAAGTTGTGGGACCTGGTGTGAGAGGTAGACCTCCGGTTAGATGGCAGAACAGAGTGGAAGAGTATGTGAGAGAGAGAAAGAGAGAGAGAGAAGTGTGAGGGGGGAGGGGGGATGGAGAAAGTGAGGAGAGAGTGCTGGAACAGGGAAAACTGGAGACTCTTCTGCCAAGGCCACCCCCTTGGTGGGAGTTCCCAGGGGGGAGCGAGACGTCGGAGCTATAGATAGATATAGATAGCAATATTTCATGATCCAGAATTTTACATTGTAATGATCGATAAATCAGTTGTTGACTTATTAATATGATAAATGGAGGATACCATAATTATTATGGGAACATATTCCATGCATGTGTGGCCAGTTTATGGAAGTTCTGATAATAATTGACATCTTAGGTAGCAGAGCCCTTATCCTTGCGCCGGGGTCAGACTCAGCAGTCTATTAATTTTGCGAGCAACAACCTTTACCTTTCTGACTTCGCTGGCACTTGAGGAACAAATATATAAGGACTGAGGATATTATAATTGTAAGGGGATTCTATAAATATCCTATGCTTGTATATATTAATTGCTGAAGCAGCTATTGGGTCTTTTCCTATGGTACGCGGCCGGCTCGAATCCATGAGTCGAGCCTGTTTGTTTGAGTTTGTAAACCATCCCTGTCAAATACGCATGCGCGCGGTGGTATGGATTTTACCTCCTACTAGGAGCAGGTGAGGTAGTCACTTTGCTGTAACTCCTGGTCAAGTGAACATTCTCCTGTCCCATCGTAAGTAGCCTGCCTCCGTGTTGCAGTAATTGACTAGCTAATTATGGAAAAATTTACCTTGAAGAGATCTGTGCGTTAGGTCCAATATGTGGTTACAGCCTGTATGTGTGGTGTTGTGGTTATGCTGAGCCAGCCTTAGTGGTGTGACTGTGCCGGTGGTTCGCCACTTTGAGATGTGGGAGGTGTCCTGTTGTGCCGCGACCCAAGGCCTTATGGAGGCTTGTGTGCTATATACCCCTGTATACTGTGCTGGACTCAAGCGAAGATGTATTAGATTGGTTATCGTATTAGACCCTGTTAATAATTATGTAAAGGTGATGTAAATAATGGTGATGGAATATATTGTTAAAAGTGATAATTTGTTTGTTTATATATGAATCCCCGGTGAATGATGATGAGACCCAGCATGAATTGCAGACTTTCCTAAGAAAAGAAAATAACATCAATCAAGAATAAAGAACCATTTACAATAATGACGTTACGAACGGCAGTGTGTGAGTGTAAACCGGGGCTCGTCTACCATCCCGGGCGCATATTCTTGAATTGTATACCAGCCTTGCTGTATACGTGGTGGTCTTAATACCCACGCCAGCCAATCGGCAGCCAGGAGTTGCAGCCAATCACGATGCATCCAGCGAGGGGTAATGACGTCATGAAAAGAGTTTCCATAACACACCACCAATGAAATATAAAATATACTGTATTATTACTCTCGTATACTTACGATGAAGGGAGTTTCTATGTAACACAATAAATGTATATGAAATATACTGTATTGAAATCAAACTGGTTAACAGCTCTTCGTTTATCTCTCACATATGGAATTGATATACCGTAAAAATGCTGTGATCAAACGAAGTTTCTAGTCTACCTAATAACATTTTTGTCAGGTAGCCTACTGAACAGATAACATGAGAGACCCATTATGGAGATCTATGTCGGAGGGATTTTACTCAATGGAGAAAAGAGGTGAGAAAGCCCGCAGGCCCCGCTGTCAGGAGGTAAGATACTGGGGACAATCTTGAGAAAATGCTGTACAGAACTAATATTATTTTCATTACCGGTATTTTATATTTTATACTGAATATATATATATTTTTTTTATACAGTAACAGGTATTAAGGGGACTGGTCCTCCTTTAACTGTCTATATAATCTGCATGATGATGACATAAATCAATAAAGCAAGACAAAAATACACAAGTATTTAATCGACTTTCTCCTTTTATCCAGATGTGAACATGGTGCTGTTCTCACACTGTAGTATCCTCACTGAATTCTGAAAACTAATATAATGAACATTGGGGTGCACAGATATGAAGCATCACAATTATGGGATTTATAAGAGCCAGAGAACTGTGAGGGATGCTAAAAAAGAGGGCAAACGAGGTGAGGAGAGGAACTGACAGAAAAATTTAAAGAAAGAAACCAGGGCTATGAGTATCTATAGGAAACACTATCAATATCAGTGATCCCACTGCTACTTTTTTCCTGCTAGATCAAGGGTTTTCTGACTTCACCTGGTGTGGAGTATGACAATCTAGAGTTTTTTCTTAGATTTCCTTTCTTACGACTGGCAATAAATTTAGGGGAGATGGCCGAGTGGTTAGTATTCTGGACTCGTAACCTGGAGGTCGGGAGATCGATCCTCTCAGGTGAGGGCCTGAGAGTAATTACTCTTCCGATTTGAGTTTGAGGCACTAACTATAAGGCCATCGAACGTCGTAAAACACCCGCGCTGGTACCATAACAGCTGCAGTATTTGGGAATTACCCTCACTTCCCTCCCTCTGTGGCTTGGTACAAGTTCGGAAGTCGTGACGTGTGTGTGTGTGAGTAGCAGTTGACCTGGGCCACGGTAACGGGCTTGATGAAGCCTATGTCCAGTGTCGAAAGATATATATATATAAAAAAAATGTACAGGTATTGATGATCTCCGGCCTTTTTTTTTTTTCTATAATTAAATCATGTTTTAACCCATTGGGTGCGATCAGCCACAATTCAGGCCTTAGTGAGGTAGTGCGGCAAGCCAAAATACAGCCAGCTACCTGCTGACCCAGTTGAGTTAATTAAGGTCATGGCGATATCCGTCAACCCCTTCCATATGTCAAATTTTCATCAACTTAGTGTCTTAGTCAGTCACCCCACAGACACCATGGAAGGAGGAAGTAGTGATCTATTGGACTCTAGCCAGCCACTCACAGGGAGAATAATTAGCAGAAGACGGATGCCAAAGTCACTTCAGAGGCCCTCCCTTACTTACTCCAGCAGTAGTGAGACAGAAGATGAGGTCATCCCTACAGTAAGAAAGAAAATAAAGGGAGATCCACAGAAAATGCGTACACCTGTTGCACGTTCCCTATCCTCGAGATTTTATCAGCAGCTTCACCCCTCCTCCTCCTCTACCACCATTACTCTCCCTAAGCAATCCACAAGCACACAAGGACAGCTGGCGTATGAAGAAAGGGATGCCCAGCTTGACTCCCCAGTAACACCAAGACATACGAATGGGAAAAAAAGAGGCCACTCAACTACCATTCTTTCATCATCCATCACCACCACTGAATCTGTGCCCACTCTGATTGTTCCAGGTCCGAGTACTTCTCGTCATTCATCCACACCACGATCACATCCACGTCAACGTAACCTAACACCATCAAAAATTATACCGCTTTTGTTTATGGAGGATGGTGGGAGTGATTCTAGTGGGAGTGAATCTGACGTCATTGGCAGTGACGAAGTGTGGTTAGGTAACAATGCACTTAGTTCTAGCAGTGACGAGGACGAAGGAAATGAGAACGACGGAACACCTGTAAACCTGCGTGAAGTGTTTTCTTTTGACTGGTCAGAGGGGTCAGACTTTGTACCAGACCAGCACGATTTTCGGCCAAACAGGAATGGTACAACAAGGGACTGGCCTTGCAACGACGAGGCAAGAGAGAGTGCCTTCTTTCGTGCCTTCATCGATGAGGAAGTGATGTCCTATATAGCTGAGAAAACGAACAGATACAATAGTTGGGTGTCTCAGCATATGGATTTCATTTCCCCTTTTTCGAGAATACGAAATTGGGAAGCTACAACTGTCAGGGAGCTGTTTGTGTTTCTGGCATTGATGTTAATTATGCCTCTTTGCAAAAAACACGTTCTCCAACATTACTGGCGCAACGATGCCCTCATCAGCACACCTTTGTTTAGCAAGTATATGCCTCGTGATAGATTTTTATTATTGTTGAGTTTTCTTCACTTCTCAGACAATGAAAATCCTAACAAAGAAGACCGTATCTGGAAAGTGAGAGGTATATTTTCGATGATCCTTTCAAGGTTCAAGAAATATTTCTATCCATTTCAAAAGCTGGTCATAGATGAGTCACTTATGCTATACAAAGGTCGGCTAGTTTTCAAACAATATATACCCTCTAAAAGACATCGCTTCGGCTTGAAACTATTTGTTTTATGTGACTGTGATACAGGATTTGTGCTTGACATGATTGTTTACACTGGCACAAATATAGATATACCAGTGGTGCACAAGAAAGACCCTATAGGTATGTCTGGTGCTATCGTCAAGAAAATGATGGCAGACTACCTGGGCAGGGGTCATATATTGTACACCGACAACTGGTATACAAGCCCTGCTCTATGCCAATTCCTGCATGACAACAAAACGGGATCATGTGGAACTGTACGGGCGAATAGGAAATTCATGCCGAAATTCAATGGAAATAAAACTCGAGTTGAAAACCCTAGTTCTAGTGATACACCAGATTCTGAAGAGGAAGCTCGCCCCCACCACGAGAGAAGTAGGAAGCGACGCAAGACGGAACTGTTCATCCAAAGTGAAAAGTCTGGCAAGATTGGCGCATACAAGTGGAACGATAGGCGGCCAGTCCACCTCCTTTCCACCATTCACAAGGGTGAACTAGTTCCAACCGGAAAGATTCACCACAGAACAAAAAAATCCATCATGAAGCCTGATGTTGTGGTAGATTATACTAAAAATATGCGCCTTGTAGACAAGTCTGACAGTCAGATAAGTGGCGTTGAGTGTTTGAGAAAATCTGTCAAGTGGTACCACAAGTTCTTCTTCCACTTGATAGATATCACAATGCTCAATGCTTACAATCTCTGGCTTGTCAAAAAGAATATTGACCCCTCTAAGAAGCCAAAGCTACGCGAGTTTGTGTACAATGTTGCTTACCAGCTTTTGGAGGACTTTGGAGAACCTACTACCAACATCAAAGGTCGACGCCCTAACCCCATGCCAGATCGCATAATAGACGCATATAGTCGCCATTATCCAGTACATACTGAGATGGCGAATGGAAAGAAGAAACCAAGAGACTGCTATGTATGCAAGCACACAA
This sequence comes from Petrolisthes cinctipes, assembly GCA_033782935.1. NCBI lineage: Eukaryota > Metazoa > Arthropoda > Malacostraca > Decapoda > Porcellanidae > Petrolisthes > Petrolisthes cinctipes. The sequence continues at coordinate 7,364,576 of JAWQEG010000249.1, read as the reverse complement.
CCCGACGTCAAAAGAAACGCACTCGAGTAGTCATCATATGCAATGAGTGCAACATTGGACTATGTATAGTAGGTTGCTTCAGGGATTACCACACATTGAAGAATTTCTGATCCACCAGCGCTCTACGGTGACTTACTGAGAGAGAGAGAGAAACTTCATGCAATTGTTTGTTTACCTAAAATATTCAATATATATTATATGTATTATAATTTCTAAATATCAATAAAAATATATATAAAGTGTGTACCTTTTCACTATTGAATATCAGACCTCTGTTTGTGTGTGTGTGTGTAAAAATATAGTAACTCTTCCCCACCCTCTCTCTGCGCATATCAGCGAAAGGGTTAACCCTTTCACTGCTGAATCTTTCATTTCCATTTCAAACTCAGTGCTGAAATTGCCACTACCTAGATCTTGTCAGTGAGCATTATTTTTCTGGGAGAGAGAAGGACTGTAATTAGCACCAGACTGTTTATTGCTCTTCTCACTCTCCCTATCTCTCAAGAGATACCCAGCTGCCTCTAAATCTTGGGGTAGTGTACAGTGCGTCATAACTGCCCTGCATCCAAGCCTCAAATGAGGAAATGTAAAATGTCCAGTAAATTTTATTACCCTGGGTGGAGGGGTAGGGGGTGAGGCCGCGGTTAGCCCTCCACCACCTCCTCCCTCTCTACATGTCCTTCCCATGGTCCCACCCCCTCCCTCTTATTTCATGTTAGATCAAGCACACACTGACAGGCCCAACAGCATTTACACCGATAATTTCAGTATTACTCGTGGGACAAGAGGGTAAGGATGCATGCTTTCGTCTAGTGATTATTTTTCATTATATGGTATATTATATATCATTATTGAGAAGAGTTATGATGAAAGTTTTTCTTAGTTTACAGAATGGACAGGTGGTACAGAGAGGAGGAGCGAAGTCAAAAGAAAACTATACTTATTATGCGAAAATTGAATGCTGGTCGGAAAAGGGTGGGGTTGGGGGGTTACTTTATAATAAAAAAGGGGAAATTTGTATTTATTTCTCCACCCCAAGACCAACCCTGTGTAAGCAAATATTCACAACAGGATAATGATAAAAATGAAGTAAAAGACAAATAAAAGAAAAAAATAACCCAACCAATCCCCGAGGTTGAGATATATATATATATATATATATATATATATATATATATATATATATATATATATATATATATATATATATATATAAAAAGATAATAAAAAGGTTCAATCTCTATCAAAGATAATATTAAGAAATTATTTTCCATGAAAATTAATGAATAACAAACACTTTCCCTTTCAAGATTTATAAAATATACCATACTCATATCAACCAATAGCTTGAAGTCGGCAGTACAAATGACTCTAGCTGTTATTGTTACGTACTCTATTCAAATCTAATATATAGTCATATTTATTTTTTTAATTATATGACTTGCAAGATGTAAAGAGTGAAGATGAGTCAATTTTTTGCTCAGCCTTCGGGCTTCATATAACAGGTTACACCCATAAGAACCTAATCTGATAATTGTCTCCCCCTCCCTTTCCTTTACCTCTTCCTCTCCCCTAGCCTTCCGTATTGTAATAACTCTCTCTCTCTCTCTCTCTCTCTTATTATTTTCAATGATGATATATAATATACCATAGGTATATAGGTAATACTGCACTCGTGCTTAGTAAGTTGTGGCAGTAGGAGTGAATATGGTGTCGGAGTGTGCTTGATCAAACATGTCCTTCCCGCATATATTTTTTTTACTAGGCTATTAGGCTACATACACAATTGCTAAACCATTTATACATACTGGGTATCAATGTACTATGTACAATGTATTATGTAGGCTAATGCTTTTATATTTATATAATGCTTGGGTGTGAAAGTATATTGATAACCAGTATGTACAAATACTGGTTATGTATGTAACCTAACCACAATTACTACCACCATTGCTACCACTAAAACCACGACCCAAACCATCACCAATATTGCACACACACACACACACTGTACATATCTCTTTTCCTGATATGTAAGTACATAAGATGATAATTATTTTATTACCCTGGGTGGAGGGGTAGGGGGTGAGGCAACACCACCGAGATCTCGGTGGTTTTGGGTGAGGCCGCGGTTAGCCCTCCACCACCTCCTCCCTCTCTACATGTCCTTCCCATGGTCCCACTCCCTCCCTCTTATTTCATGTTAGATCAAGCACACCCTGACGGGCCTAACAGCATTTACACCGGTGTGCATGTATTGCACAGAACATATACATAACAAATAAGGAAGGCATGTATACTTCATAACAGGTGTGGCTGAATCCGCCACATCCATAAGTTCATAAGCTGATAATTGGTCTACCTCCTTCACCACCTATACAGCGTTTTTTCTTTATACCTCTTCACTCCCATATCTGTAATGGTCTCCTTTCTAACCTAGTTCTTCGTCTAACTTCGTGTTATATATATATATATATATATATATATATATATATATATATATATATATGCAGAGGAAGCAAAGAGATGGCTCGTACTCTTTCTCTATCCCGTGCACCGAGTATATAGTATTTTTCGTAAATTTGTATATGGCAAAGTATATATATATATATATATATATATATATATATATATATAGAGAGAGAGAGAGAGAGAGAGAGAGAGAGAGAGAGAGAGACAGCCTATTTTTGACCTGACTCACCTCATTTCAAACGGTAAATCTCCACACACACACACACAAGAGGGTGTAGGTGGTGGAAATACTCTTTGTGAAGTAAATTCATGCAGTTGTATAACTAAGGTTATAATTTTTTAGGCAATACAAGTGAAACAATCGCCAGATAGTAACTTTGTGAATAGAAGCATGTAGATATCCATGACATTTTTAGCCATATAGAATTATTCAGTTTATTTTAGTGTATGCTTCTACCCATTCATTTTCTCTGGTGATCAATAATCAGGAAGGTATAATAGAATTCCTAGTGTCGTCAACCTCTCCAATTACGTGTAACAATTTTGGCAAAACCAAGGCATGTAAATACAAAATATAATCGATGCATGATGCACAAACACGAGACAAGTACATTGATATAAGTTTTATACAGTTTTGAGATAGTAAGTATTTGGCTAGATACCAGCACAGTGAATGATAACATTCCTCCATATACCGCATTTAAGGGGTTAAAGGTGAAATGTGATTCTGTGTTTAGTTAATTTTACTAACAGTATGAAAAACCTGTCTCGTTAACTGCATTTAAGTTGCAGTTTTTTGTTTTTTTTTCAATCTGGGTTATATTTAAGGTAACATCTGGGTTTTTACCAATTTAATGCGTGGCAACACTGATACATATGACTTGCGCAGAAGAGTTGGTAGCTTGAGTTCCCAATAGGCCAATATGTATCAAAATTTCTCACGATTTGTTGTAACGCACAATGTAAAGAACACTGATCTCTCCTTATCACTTACGTTAAACATTATTTACAATCTTTGGATGTAATTTGTACGTATTAGGCGAGTAATCATGTATTTCATATGCATTTATTGTGTTTAATGGAAACTCCCTTCATGACGCCATTTCCCAGCGCTGGATGCGTCGTGATTGGCTGGAACTCCGGGCTGCTGATTGGCTGGCTTTGGTATTAAGACCACCACGTATTCAGTTCAAGAATATGCATCCCGGGCAAGACAGCCGAACGGATCCGGCAAAGATGAACTCGAGACATCTTTTACGGAAGGACGGCGGCGGTGGTGTCCATGTATAATGTTGTTGACGTTTCATCATATCATGAATATATGAAATTTAATTATTTGTGTACAAATAAAGGTGTAAATTTAATCAAATATTATTATTATTAAATTGTATTTGTTAAATGTACGTTAATTTATGTGAAGATAAAAATATTGTTCATTGGTACTGAAAAGCACGGCACCACCGAATAGCCTACTATACGTTTCAGCGCCGGACAGACGGTGTTTTTCGTAAATATCTCTTAAACGAATCGTTGTATCATTATAATATTTCAGCACACTGTCTTTAACACCTGGGCGTAATTTATGGCTGACATACCATATTACTATATGTGTTATGTTAGGAGTTTACTGAGTGATATTAAGCCTAATCCAGTCATCATATCTAAGGCGTTATAGAGAATCGGACGAGTGTGGGGTACTCGTGTAACCCCTCTACCAACACCCCGAAATACCCCCACACCATTCCTTCCTTCCCTACCCCAATATCTCATTATCCCCCTCCCCGTTTCACTCTTCATCCCCCTATTTACACCATCCACCTTCCAATTTTTTTTTTTTTTTTAACAGTATGTATATACGTATCGTTCATTAGTAATATTGTTTAATACAGTTACCGTTGTGTGTGGACATGAAAACCAGAGTGGGTCAAATGACCATTAAAGCAACAGCTAATCCCGTTGTTAATGGCCGTATAGCCGGATAATAACTCACGTGTCTAAGGCGACCAGAAAAATGATTAATTTTGGTTTTGGGCAACTAAATATAATCGTTCATGGTTGCTTCATGTGTTCTTTACCTTTTAAATAACCAATTTATGCCTTAGTTGAATATTCACAGTCCCCCGTATCCCCTCCCCCTCTCTTTGAGGTATGAGGTACCCCCCAGTCCGAGGCTATGACTCAAGTAGTGACAGGGTAGAAATCATTGACTGTCGAGGAGCACCTATTAGCAACAATGTTGTCCATTTGCCCCCGTGGATGCAGGACAGCGTTTGTTCTTCGTCTTGCCACATTGTACAAACGTGAAAGCCAGTGATGATGAAGACGATGACGTTTTCCTTGACAGTGATTGTGAATAAATTTTGTTTTATCATGTTTGCATAATTAAATCCTACACTATTATATATATATATATATATATATATATATATATATATATATATATATATATATATATATATATATATATATATATATATATATGTAATTTGGTGATAATATAAGTATAAAAGGGACAAGTCAACAAAATAACATTATATTAACTGGACCAAGTTGACATTTTATAATGAATAGGTACACAGTATCTAATAACTTTGCCTAGAAGGTCCAGACCACAGGTAATGCCAGTACATCGTGTTCACTTGCATGGTTGACCATAAGGACTGCAAACATGGACCTTCTACATACTACATGTATGTAAACATGCTGTTGTACAGTAATTATGAAAGTGAAATACGTCTTGCCTCTATAGAATTGTACTGCACCATACTCTTAGTTAATAATCATATCTATACATATACATCTACATAACATTCTAATATATAATACAGTGATGGAAGAAATAGGGAGGGACACGAGTGATGAGGGAGGCGAGGAGCTAGGGGGAGAAGAGGAGGAGGGAGGGGTGAGAAGGGGGGGATGTAGTTGTGGTTAGGAATGGTTTGGGAGGGTGTTGGGGGGCCACACTTTCCTTCGAATGCGTCAATATGACTGGCCAGCTTTGTGCTATTTTTCACGAGTAAACTCCTCGCATAACACATATAGTAATATGGTATGTCAGCCATAAATTACGCCCGGGTGTTAAAGATAGTGTGTTGAAATATTATATATATACAACGATTCGTTTAGGAAATATTTGCGAAAAACAGCGTCTGTCCGGCGCTGAAACGGATAGTAGTTGTAAACAAAACACATACGTGTGTACTTCGAGCAAACAAGCCACAGTAGTTATGGTTTAATTTCACAATTTTTTCCTCTTCATGGACAACTCGCTCACATACAAATTATTATATCATTGTCATTCGTTTCGCTCAGCATACAAGCCTGCCAACCCTCATTCCCATCTATCTCTCACTAGTTAGTGCTTCAGATGTGTGTCTCGGACCGAAGTTTGTGGTTCACGCCTGGGAGAGGGAGCGCTGACAACACTGTAGTGACCTCTCGGGAGTGGAGCCGGCTGTGTAGTCACGAGCACTAATAAGTATTCAGGTGTGTTTCGAATACCTAGAGACAGTAAATAAATGCACAGTAACATCTTCATTGAAATTCGTTCGTTTGTAAATTGAACTGTTCAAAGTTTCAACCAAAGATGTATACTTATTAGTGCTCGTGAATGCATGTACAGTTGATTTCAATTCCGCATATACCACTTAGCGTTACCAGTGGTGAGCGACCCAGAAATTTGAATCCTGAATCAGTTATGATCATATTGCGAACCAATTATCAGCCCCATCGTCATTTTCCGTGTCGTGGCATAAATCTATTAATGTTTATAATTTTCTGAAGTAAAACAAAATTTATCAGTATAATTATGCAAACAGGACCTGAGAAGAAAAAAGTTAATATTACTATTACTCTTACAAATACAATCCATGAAATATGGCGGGAGTTTCTATTGCCCTGATAATATTATCCGAAATTAATGTCTAGGCCACACATTCAGACGCCAGCGTTAGTAAATTAATCACAAGTGTCGGAAAGAGTAGTGTGCGAAACAAGGAGATGAATTCATGCACACACATTGTATCTTAGCTAAATAATAGCCTGCCACACAATGTTTCGAAACGACATTATTTTGATTGATTGTTTTAGGAAACGCACGAAATGATGAAGGTGGTGGTGTGGTGGAAAAATAGATTGATTGATATTAGGCTCCGCAACAGCAAGGACAAGTGAAAGAATACAGTAAAGGAGTGCTGGAAAGTGGGAAAGGAGATAGTGAATAGTGTGAGAGAGGACTGTGGGAGAGAGGACACGAAATGATAATTGGGTATTATCAAGACAATCCACAACAATACACTATCCTCACAAAGTGATCAATTAAAAAATATTTTGACTGATGCCGAGTAATGAAATTAGCTATACTTGTAATATCTTGCAACACCCAGTAGATAGTGAAAGATTTCATGTTATAAGATGGAAATATCGTAGCTACTATACTATCCTTTTCACAGGCTGTGTTACATCGTTGTTTTGGAAAAAAAAAACAATAACGAAGTGTTGCATATGGCTCATAATCAAGCAAAGATAGTTTCAGACTCCCTTCAGTCTCGCTCCAACACTGCTGGAGTGTGGACGTTCCTCCTGGCTCTCTGCCTGAATTCTTGTTTGTGTTGTTTTTGCTCTCTTGTTTGTGTTGTTGTTGTTTGTATTGTTTGTGTGTTGTTGTTTCTGTGGTGTTGCTGGTGTTGTTTGTCTGTTGTGGTTTTATGTATTGTATTGTTGTGATTATGTGGGTGTGTGTCCTTGGTTGATTGAGTATTTAGCTGTTCATGTTATTGTTTGCTTCCCATCTAGGCCTTGCCTGGCCTGATGGATTCGGATGTGGCTTCCAGCCTGGAGGCTGACTTGGCCATGTCAGAAGAGGATGAGTCTCCTATCGAGGATCACTGGCCTGAGCTGCCTTCTCGCAACCCTCCCCCCATCTCCTCGGTCACTCCGCAGCTCAGCCTCTACCAAGCGACCCGATGATGCCTCGTCCGACTCCTTGCAGGATTCCGATGGTGTGGACTGTTTGCCTTCGGCTGCCAAGACTGCGAAGGGTGCTTCAGCTATGCACGACGTACAGTTGGCTCCACTCCCGCGTTTCTCCCCTAGCGTTGCCAATGTTTGACCACTCAGGAATTCGAATCCCTAAGCACAAGTTAAAAGACTCGAAACATTCATTAATCTTGCAATGCTAACTGACATTACACCTCAAGGCATTTTAAACTCCTGTATTTGCAGCTTGAATAACGCAATCACAGTGAAAGCATGAAACACGTTAAATTAAGGAAAGAATATTATACCACTGAATAGAAGACCTCTGGCATCACAGGTTGTATGGCGTCTTAATGTCTGAAGGTAGATTGAGAGGTTGTAAGTTGGGGATGGGGATTGAACGGTAGGGTGAGAAGGAAGTGAATTAATCTAACATCACATTATGTTACTATGGTCCAGTTGACTGCAGATTATTGATAAACATCTACTGTCTTACTTCTCTATCAACTTCTCCTCGGCGGGTCATATGGTCTTGGCTACCTAACTCGCAAAAAAAAAAAAAAAAAAACAATGATCTATATACTTCACGGCGTGATTATATGGTTTGAGTTGTCTATTTCGCCGTAAAATAGATAAATAATAGGCCTAATGATAATAATAATTGATAAAGATCAATCATTACTAGCATCTTTCTCTAATAGCTTAAATTTTTCCTCACTACACCTTAATTTCTTACCGCCAACCCTCCCTCCTGCCGTTTCCTACCTAAACCCCCCTTTTCTCTCAGTCCCCCAACACCTCCCTCTCTCAACCCTCCAACCACACCCTCACTCTGGGGGACCGTATGTATGTATGTTTCGAGTCTTTTAACTTGTGCTTAGGGATTCGAATTCCTGAGTGGTCAAACATTGGCAACGCTAGGGGAGAAACGCGGGAGTGGAGCCAACTGTACCTTCTCTGCCTCAAAGTGGTGTTTCTTTGTATACCAACTCGTTACCCTCGTCCAACCTTCCTGCTTTTGCTCCAAGAAATGCCTATGTCAAGCTCTCCTTCTCTGGGAACCCATCTACGGACACAAAGCTGCGTTGGTTGTCTGATGTCAACAGGGCCTTCCAACTGCAGCATGAACTGGCTGAAGTCAAGGTGGCTGCTTTCACCTCCCGGTTTGTCTACATCTCTAGGAAGCATCAGGACATCATTGATAGAGTCAAGGCTGGTGAATTTTTGTCTCTGCCTCTCATTCTTGAAGACTCACCCGACAGGCCTCATAAGTTCCCCAGCTACATATCCTCACCCTTTTTCCTATTGATGTTGACCCGAAACTTGCCAAGGGATACCCTGGTGTGTACTCTGCCGATTGTTTTTTCCATTAGCCGTATTGTTGTTGTCTGGAGTCTACCCGATCCACCTCAAAATTAGATTTCCTTTGATTTCCTCCCCTGTCTTCCACCGTGTGAGATGAGGAAACTTCATAACGACCAGCCTTGGTGCTACAGGTGCTGGGGAGTTGGGCATATCTCCCGGTACTGTTCTGCCAGGCCGAAGTGTGCCTGGTGTGCCGCCGACCATGATTCCAAAACGTATCCTGTCAGGGGTAAACCATCACGTCCTGCTGCATCGTACCAGGCATGCCTCGCCTCCGGACCTGGCCCTCCGCAAGTCTGTTGCTGCCCTCTTTGCACGATGTACGGATCTCGAAAACCGCTTTTCTGCCTTTGAAGCCAGGAATGATGGGCTGGTTGCCGCTCAGGCAGCTAATGACGTCAAGCTCTCCACCTTGGTCGAGGCTTAGCAGGCCATCTCAACTGTCACTACCCTTACCGAAAAGATGGATACTGTTGCATCTCGCCTTGAAAAGCTTTTCGAGTCAGTCCCTTCTCCTGGTCCATCTTCTTCTCCAGGTCGCTCATCTGCTCCCACTCACCAGACTTCTACCTCTAAATACAGAGTTCGCTAGTGATTGCTGGCTGGATGTCATCTCCTGGAATGTATGTGGTATCACCAGTTATGCTAAGCTCACTCAACTTAAGGCCTATGTTTTTCGTCATCATCCCAGTGTTATTTTTCTCCAGGAAGCATTTCCAGGTCGGCCGCTCGCTGCTGGGGAAGCTCCTCCTGTCTCAGGTTATGTGCCATATGTTCATCTGGTAAGGAATGGTCTCTTGACTTACATACATAGCTTCTTGCCACATCGCCTTCTCCATACCTCCACTGATCCTGACATGACCTTTCAGCTATGTGAGGACCTACCTGGGAATGGAGTACTCTAATTACGTAATGTCTATTCTGCCCCAGCTAGACTCACTCTTGAGGCTCTTCCTTCTCTAACAGTGCGTAGTATGGTGTATATGCGAGATTTTAATGCTCGGCATTCTGATTTGGGTGATGGTTCTGGCTCTATTAATTGTAATGGTGTTCGTCTCCTTACATACATCCGCAAGCATCGTCTGATACGCTGGGACACTGACGGTACCACTCATTGCCGGGGAGGTACTCTGGATTACATCCTCTCGTCTGGCCTGATAGTATCTCAGGTCCTGTGCTCCTCTGTGCCAGACTTATTTTCTGATCACATCGCTCTTTGGTTTCATTATTCTCTACCTGCTGGGTCAAGTGCTTCAGCCACTCGTTTGCGTATTGCTGTGCCCCCGAAATATTGCCTGAAATACATCCTATTTATGGCCCATGTATTCCCTACATTTGACATATCATCAGCTGAACAGTTGTACTCTGATCATATTGCCCACTCCTGGATGCTGGATGCACGTATACAGGAGGCAAAGGAGGAGGCTGAATGTGATGGCCTATTGTTTCAAGCCAACACAATCCCTGACCTGCTCCATCATTACCAGATGTCTAGGGATGCTTTAGTTGCCCTGCAGGAGTGTGCTCATACTGAGTCTTGGCAGCTGTTCACGGACAGCATCAACCAACAAATAAGTGTGGCTTCTATGTGGCACCTCATCCGTCGGGTTGTTAAAAAGACACCTGCCACTGCTCGTCATCACACTCCCGCCGACTATGCCCAACAACTTGTCGATGCCTGGTCAGAATAATCTACCCCAGCAAGTCTACCCATCCACACACAAGATGCACTCGCTTCCTGTGCTGCTCTCCATCAGCTACATCTAATGTCTGCTTTGTTGCAAAATGATGACGATGATGCAGAGGAGATAACTGAGGAGGAGTTGCGACGTGCTCTCTCTCGGGGTAGAGCTTCTTCCCCTGGTGAAGATGGTATTACTTATGCTGTGTTGCGTCTACTTCAACAAGTAACCGGGAACCCTCTACTTCGACTGTACAATCTTTGTCTTCGTGATGGTTGTGTACCACAAACCTGGACGAGCAGCACAATAATACCCATCCCTAAGCCCGGCACTGTGAAGTTCAGGCCTATTTCCCTTACTTTCTATTTTTGTAAGGTTATGGAGAGAATCTTACTCAATCGTCTCATGTACAGACTGCAGGATCGCCTTTCTCCATGGGTGTTTGGTTTCCTTCCCCAGCGAAGCGCACACCATTGCTTAGTCGACCTGTACTCTCGCCTTTCCAGGGACAGTGTGGTGGCCTTCACTGACCTTCGAAGTGCTTTCGATGTTGCTAATAGAGATGTCATTTTGGATCAACTGGTTGACTTTGGGATAAAGGGTAATCTACTATGGTGGATTCAGGGCTACCTGAGTAACAGGACTTTTCGTGTGTTTTTCAGTGGTGCGCAGTCCTTTGCGCAGTTTTCATCTTGGTACGCCTCAAGGGGGCGTTCTCAGCCCATTGTTATTTAATATTCTAATGCATCGGCTGCTCACTTCTCCCCCTGATATTCCTGGAACTACAATTACGTGCTATACTGATGATATCAGTGTTCATTCTACCTCAATAAGGGATGTCCAGGGGTTTCTTGACTCCTTCTCTGTGGCTTCCTCTCACTGTGGTATTATTGTCTCCCCAGATAAGAGCAGAATATTCACCTGCCGCCTTCCTCAAGCTCGGCCAATGTTCACCATTGGAGGGACTGTCATTCCCATGTGTTCCCAGTACCACTACCTGGGCGTGCCAGTCAATATTAAGCCGATTGTCCCTGCCAGACCTCAAGACCATCCCATTGTCCAGGACTTATTGGGTCGTCTCCAACGCCGACTTACACCACTTCCATGGCTCTCTAACAACTCCTCGGGCATCTCCATCCCAGTAGCCAGAACCATCTATATTGCTTTTATCCGTTCAGTTGTTGATTACCTCTCCCCTGCTTTGATTCAACTTCCTAGGGCTACGCTGGAAACTTTAGAAAAATTTCAGAATAGAGCAATGAGAATAATTCTTGGCTGTCCAATGTAGACCAGGATAGTGAACATGCAGCGTGAGTTGCGTCTTCCCCCATTAATCGAGAGAATTTATTGTAATGTTACTTGCTTCACTGTCAAGTGCCTCCATTTCCCACATCTTTCACCCCATTACTCTCAGTTAGTCAGGACTTCTCTTAGACCAAACTCCCCTGTCCCTCCCATACTGCCTGCTGGACGTACACTTATAAGGTCTCTTTCCTCTATGCTCCCTAGTCTTAATATAGATATAATGGTTGCAGACGTCCCCCCAGGGCCCCCTCCATGGATGCTACCAACACCTGATGTGAGGTTTACACCTACTTCCAAGTCGGATCTGCCTTCTCTACAGCGGCAGTTGGCTCTGGAACACATAGAAACAGTGACATCCTTCATCACAGATCAGTACTGCCTCTACACTGATGGCTCATTGCAGGTGGATGGTACAGGAGGTTGTGCCGTTTTCTCACCTGACATGGAGTCACCTCCAGGGGGCTGGGTTGGCCGTTGTCTCTGTAAGCACTCTAGCTCAACACTGTGTGAACTGTATGCCATTCTGGATGCTTAACGTTAATCTTGCATGTCAACGTGGATTAATGCTGCCATTTTTTGTGACTCCAAACCTTCCCTTCAATTCCTCTCTAGTGTACAGCCCACACACTATATTGTTATTAAGCAGATTTTATCGTTTTTGGCCTTATTGCGTCATCGTAACTTGACTGTCAAATTTTTATGGGTGCCATCCCATGTAGGTTTACGTCACAATGGTACAGTTGACAGACTCGCAAAGGAAGCCTGCCATCTGCCTCCTCGTGGTGTTGAACGTCCTCACTCCCTGACAAGTTACCTCTCTAGTGTTCGCTCCACCGCTCTCCTCCCTGTACGGCGACGCAGGGATGCAGAGTGGCCCTTCAGCATCTCCATCACCCATTACGAGACTGTCTACCATCACAAATATTCCTGCTGTCGTCGAGGCCTCATGGTTCGGAGGCACAATGTAGTCTCTGCTCGTTTGAGGCTTGGCTACCGGACACCATGGCAGGTTGCTGGGATGCAGGGTGAGCCTCCCTTCACCGACCTACTTAAATTAACCAAAACGAGGGTGGGGTACCAGAAGTTCCTCCAAAACCTGATGGTTCAGCAGGTGTCGACAAACCACATCAAGTGGCAGGCCCTGGGGCAGCAAATGTCGAACATTGGGGCAGGCCAGGAAATTGTGCTCTATAGTTTTAGCACGAGGCGCTCGACACAAGTGACACTCAGTGAAGGGAGGGTCACCATGCATCCCAGCAACCTGCCACGGTGGCCGGTAGCCAAGTCTCAAACGAGTAGAGACTACATTGGGCCTCCGAACCATGAGGCCTCGAGGACGGTAGGAATATTTGTGATGGCAAACAGACTCGGAATGGGTTATGGAGATGCTGAAGGGCCTCTCTCCATCCCTGCATCGCCGTACAGCGAGGATAGCGGCGGAGCAGACTCTAGAGAGGTAACATATCAGGGAGAAAGGATGTCCAACACCACGAGGAGGCAGATGGCAGGCTTCCTTTGCATATCTCTCAACTGTACCATTGTGACATAACCTACATGGGATGGCACCCATAAAAAATTGACAGTCAAGTTACGATATACGCAAGTTACGATGACGCAATAAGGCCAAAAACGATAAGATGTTACTATATGCCATGTTTAAAACAAAATATTCACAAATTAAGCTGGGTATGAGGGTAATGGCAATAGGTCTGAGGTCACTGGGGGACTGTGGGGTAGGGATCTTGGGGATGGGGTGAGGTATGCTGTTTTCCATTGAGTGAGACATTTACACTGAGTTAAGGAAGCATTGACAATTGAGCAGAGGGGTGAGGCAAGTTCAATTGCAAACTCCTTGTAGATTTTTATTGGGAGGTCGACTGGGGTGGTGGATCTGTTGGTGGGTGGTGTAGCCACCAACTATAAGTTGTGCTGCTACCTAAAGAAGGCTCCTGTGTAAGGGCCACTGTCAGGGTTTCTCCACTACACTTCTCAGCCTCAGGAGCTAGTGTCTATAACTCTCTTTAAGAAGTGTTAGTGTCTATAACTCTCTTTAAGAAGTGCTCAAGGAAGAGAGAGATGCGGTGAATAGTTCCTTATGATTTAATGTCAAAAAATAGTTAACAGTATATACAATTCTCTGCGTACTTGACGTTAACAAAGCTAAGAGTATTTGGTTATGGTATATGTTGTATACATGAAATTTTGCAAGAGTATGGAGACAATGATATTACACAAAATGGCAAAGAGAATATGCTGAAAGAAATTGCATAGGCTATCTGCGTGAAGGAATGTAATGATAAATGAATCACAATACAGGCTGGTAGATAATTAGAGAATGGTTACACACTCAATCAAAGAAAATCGACCTATTTTATGGTACACTACAATACTCCCTCCCTAGTTTCGAGGATGGAGGAACGATACTCTTGTGTGTCGTAGTTTGTTGTTTCCAGCATGTGTTGGAGGAACAGTCACTTGCACTGCTTGCAGCATCTGGTCCGGATTCAGGATATAAGCAGGCTTGACCCGGTCTACGGCCACAACTTCTTGAGAACCATGTTTGTCGATGGTGAAGTTCTTCCTCGTCCTGCGAACTACTTGGAAGGGGCCCTGATATGGCTGCTGAAGGGGCCTTTTGACTGCATCGACTCTAACAAAGACGTGTGTGCAGGCTTCCAGGTCCTGGTGAACGAAGGTCTTCGAGTTGGACGTATGAGGCTGCACTGGCTGGAGGCACTTCATGGTATTTTTCAGGTGTGTTGCAAAGTCCTGAACGCTGCAAGGCTCAGGGTCTGGTGTGGCAGAGAGAAGCTCACCTGGGAGCCTGAGCGTAGAGCCATATACAAGCTCAGCAGAGGAGTTGTGCAGATCCGTTTTGAGTGAAGTTCTGATGCCAAGGAGGACAAGAGGTAGTGCTATTGATCAATCTTCTCTTTGGGCTGAAGCTGCCAGGGAAGATTTCAGCTGGCGGTGGAATCGTTCGACCGTTCCGTTGGCCTGTGGGTGATAGCTGGCGGTCCTGTATCGGCGGATGCCAAGGAGTATCATGACCTTATTCCACACGCCTGACTCAAACTGACCACCTCGGTCAGAAGTAAGGCTTAGAGGCACACCAAACCTGGACACCCATGTAGCGATGAAGGCAAGTGCAACAGTATCCGTGGTGATGTCGGTGAGTGGTACTGCCTCAGGCCAGCGTGTGAAGCGGTCCACACAGGTGAGTAAATATCGATAGCCATTGGAGTACGGAAGTGGGCCAACGAGGTCTATGTGGACATGGTCAAATCTCTCGGTGACTGGCGTAAAGGTGGCTGCAGGAGAGTGTGTATGGCGTGTGACCTTGGAAGCTTGACAGCGTATACATGTGCGTGCCCAGTGTCTGACGTCTTTATTTATGCCCTCCCATATGAAGCGGGAAGACATCATCTGGTGCGAGGCACGGATTCCAGGGTGTGAGAGGTCATGTAACTCCTTGAAGAGCTGGTGTCGATGTTTCTCTGGTATGTATGGACGGAGAGTGTCGGTGGAGGTGTCAGCGTACAGTGTGACCTGGGTGTCTGGAAGTGTAATCTTCTTCATCTGTAGTGCAGGGTTATCCAACAGTCGCTGTAGCTCAGCGTCACCGACTTGATCAGCAGCAATGGTGGCATAGTCGATGGGAGAAGATTTTACAGTACTGATGTTTCGAGAGAGGGCATCAGCTGGGGCATTGTCGGCACCTTTGACGTATCGTATATCCGTGGTAAACTGGGCAATGTAGTCCATGTGGAGCATTTGTCGTGGGGTGTAAGATTCCTTATTTCTGAGGAATGCTGTAGTGAGTGGCTTGTGGTCAGTGTAGATGTGGAAACTGCGTCCCTCGATGAAGTAGCGAAAACGCTTGACAGCTTTGAAGATGGCAAGTAGCTCCCTGTCATAGGCGCTATACTTCGACTCCGCCGAGGTGAGTTTCTTGGAAAAGAAGGCAATTGGCTTCCAGTATGTACCGACACGCTGTTGTAGGACGGCACCAACACCAATGTTTGAGGCGTCTGTAGCAATTGAAGTTTCTGCAGCTGGTGCAGGGAAAGAGAGCATGGCAGCGTCGCTGAGGGCCTGTTTTGTTGAGAGGAAGGCCGATTCCGCTTCTTCAGTCCAGACGAGGGTAACAGATTGACCTCTCTTGCAAGGTTTAATCATGGCATACAATGGTCGTAGCAGGAGTGAGCAGTGTGGAATGAAGCGGTTATAGTAATTAACCATCCCAAGGAACTCCTTGAGCTGGCGTTGGGTAGATGGCCTGGGAAACTGCTGGATGGACTCGCACTTTGAGGGAAGTGGAGCAATGCCTGTTGGAGAGACTGTGTGACCTAGGAACTCAAGGGATGTCACACCGAGTTCGGAATTGTCTGTGTTGATTTGGATGCCATAATTTTGCAGTCTCTGGAGGACTTGGCGGAGGTGTTGTTTGTGGCTGGCTTCATCAGGACTAGCAATGAGAAGGTCATCTATGTAGGCAAAACAGTAGGGTAGACCTCGAAGGACCTCATCTATGAAGCGTTGAAACGTTTGTGCCGCGTTCCGCAATCCAAAGGGCATCCGGACGTATTCAAACATGCCAAAAGGTGTGATAATGGCCGTCTTCGGGATGTCAGTGGGATGGACTGGAATCTGATGAAATGCTTTGACGAGGTCGATCCGAGAGAAGATAGTGGAACCCGAGAGTTGGGAAGTGAACTCTTGAATGTTGGGCACAGGATATCTATCTTCCACGGTGCGTGAATTGAGGGCACGGTAGTCACCACAAGGTCGTATGTCTCCGGTCTTCTTAGGAACAATGTGAAGAGCCGACGACCAGTTGCTGCTGCTGGGCCGTATAATGCCTTTACTCATCAGAGATTCGAACTCGGCTTTGGCTTTCTTATAACGCTCAGGGGCTAAGCGTCGGGCCTTGGCATGCACTGGGGGTCCGGTAGTTTCTATATGATGAGTCACGTGATGCTTGGCAGGTATGCTGGATGAGTAGGGTTGTGTCAGCATAGGGAATGACTTGAGGAGGTCAGCAAACTTGTGGTCATGGTTGATAGCAGACAGGTGTGTGCTGTCACCAGGTGCTGGCTGTGCATTTGTAAAGATATCTGTGAGTGGGTCGACCAATTTTTGTCCTCTTACGTCTACCATCAGGTTGAAGTGACGGAGAAAATCAGCACCAAGGATGGCTTGTGACACTGCTCCTACGTAGAATGTCCATTGAAAAGAGCGGCGAAGGTTCAGATCCAGATGCACTGTTTGCCGCAAGTATACAGGTATCTTGGTACCATTAGCAGCATAAAGATGCAGAGAAGGAGGTAGCGACCGCTGGCTGGCTGTAGCAGGGAGGACACTTACGTCGGCACCGGTGTCTACCAGGAACTTGGTATGGGACCGGCGATCAAAGATGTGGAGCAGCGTAGACTGAGTATGGCAAACATTATGCTGCGTTAATGTTCGCCGTTGTTGTTTGACACCATGTAGCTGCAGGGCTTTTCACACTTGAGAGCCTTATCCCTAAACCTGCGATGGTAGTAGCAGAAGTTTGAAGTGCTCCTTGAACGTGACCGCTGGTGTTGGCGGTTTGGCGTCGAGGGTCGGGAACTTGGGTGGTTGTTGATTTGTTTCTTCAGGTTGCTGACTTCCATTGTAAGCTGGGAAATTAGATTTGCGAGCTGGGCAATTTGGGAATTTTCTTGGTTGCAGAAAGCAGGGGCTCTCATGGCTACTGCAGTGGCAGTGTGGTTGCCTGAGTTTGAGAGATCCTCAGTAGACATACTGGTCAGTGAACTCAGGGTGTAAATGCTGACGAGGGTTACCTGATATCACGGCAGCTGCGTTAGTCAGGTTATATCAGTATGCTGCTGAATACACTGGCACTGTAATTCACACACAAGGCACTAATAATAAAGGACAATACACTGTCCAGAGTGAAACACTGTAATCCAGGGTGAGGCACTGTAATCCAAGGTGAAGCACTGTAATCCAAGGCGAAGCACTGTTGATGTAAGAAGTTATACACATCAAACCATTTTGTAGGCTTTAATCAACATAAAACATCTTCATACTGTAAAAGATACAAAGCCAAACCTTAACACGTGAACATATAACATAATAACAAAATAACACAAAACACCATTATAAGAAAACCCACAATACTACCAAGTCTATACACAGTACACACCTGTCAGAACTGACGATGAGTGAGGAGTGGAACACCCCAACTCCGACAACTCTCAGGTCAACTCCTAAAACAGTGTTGCCAAACTCACATACAACAGCCAGTGATTCACAGAGCAGTTTGTCATAACAACATAGTTAATGGTTTATAGAAAGTAGTTTATCATCACATTCACCCCCTCTTACAAAAACTCTGCACCTATTTCCTCAAACTTAGTGAGAGGCCGCCTTAGCACGCCTCAAAACGAGTAGGAGGGCGTCTGACACGGGTAGATCGTCTTGGTGCCGGGATCTCCTCACTAGTTTCATGTTGAGGGGGAGAAGATGGACTTTGCTCGAGACTCGAAACCTCCACTCCCACTTGAGCAGGTCCAGGGGCATATTCCTGAGTCACCCCTGTAGATTCTGGAAACAGAGTCATATGATTATCAACTTCCTGGTTTAGCTGAACACAAGGAGGTTCACTACCGACTGGGGCTAAATGTCTAATAGATACGGTATCTTCCTTGCCATTTGGATACTTAATATGAGCGTACTGAGGATTGGAATGTAAAAGCTCAACTTCGTCAACTAGAGGTTCAGTCTTGCTCATGCGGACATGACGCTTCAGGAGAACTGGGCCAGGACCGCATAACCAAGAAGGAACAGAGGTACCTGTAGAGGAGCGGCGAGCATAGTTAAATAACCTTTCGTGAGGAGTAGCATTGGTAGTTGTACATAGTAACGAGCGGATTGAGTGAAGGGCATCATGAAGGACAACCTGCCAGTACTTGGTCTGCAGGCCACGGGACTTCAAAGCAGCGGTGATAGCCTTCCAGATTGTGCCATTAGTCCGTTCCACTTGCCCATTACCTTGAGGGTTGTAACTCGTAGTCCTACTACTGGCGATTCCTTTACTTGCCAGGAATCCCTGCAGTTCTCTGCTCATGAATGACGTCCCCCTGTCTGAATGAATATAAGCTGGCATACCAAAAATAGAAAAAAGCTGAGAAAGACAACTTATCACGGTCGATGCAGTCATACCAGAGCATGGAAATACAAAAGGAAATCTTGAGTACTCGTCTACAATGTTTAAAAAATACTGATTTTTATCTGTGCTGGGGAGAGGTCCTTTAAAATCAATATTAAGACGCTCAAATGGTTGAGTAGCCTTAACAAGATGGGCTTTTTCAGGTTGATGAAATTTAGGTTTAATCTCGGCACACACTTTACATGAATTAATGACCTGTCTGATGTCTTCTACTGAGTAAGGGAGATTCTTAGATCTGACAAAATGAAGCATCCGGGTAATACCAGGGTGACACAAACCGTTATGAAGGGCAGACAGCGACCTCTGGTCATTGCATGTCATTCCACAGTAGGATCTGGAAATTATGTCAGGAGTAATGTTGTCTCTGCCAGGTCTATACACAATATCATAATCATAGCAAGATAAGTCCATTCTCCACCTTAATATTTTGTCGTTTTTAATCTTGCTGTTGTGATGTTTATCAAACATGTAAGTCACAGAGCGTTGATCAGTTCTTATAGTAAAATGCCTACCAGTCAAATAATGCCTCCAGTGACGTACACTTTCAATAATAGCCTGAGCCTCCTTTTCAACAGCAGCATGACGCCTCTCGGGTCCTTGGAGTGTACGCGAAAAGAAGGCAACAGGACGTCCAGCCTGAGTGAGGACGGCTGCTATGGCAGAGTCGGAGGCATCTGTTTCTACTTCAAATGGCACCGCTTCATCAATAGCCTTAACCACTGAGGATTCGATATCATTCCTGAGTTGATGAAATGCTTCTTCTGCCTCTTTCGTCACCGGACATGTAGTAGTGGCACTTAGTGGACGAATTTTGCCTGAGTAGTTGTATATCCATCGTGAATAGTAAGCAAAAAGGCCGAGAGCGCGGCGCAGGGACTTCATATCACACGGCACAGGTAAATCTTGAAGTGGTTTGAGTCGTTCTGGATCCGGACGTACTGTTCCGTCCTCCACTACGTAACCGAGAATGCTGAGTTTTCGTGTGGAAAAAGTGCACTTTCCTTCATTATAACTTACATTCCTTCCCCCGGCAGCTTCAATGAATTTTCTGAGATTTTCATCATGTTCTTCTTGCGTCATTCCACAAATGGTGACATCGTCCAGGTAGGCGAAGGTGCCAGAAAGTCCTTCCTCTTTGATGAGTGAATTAATAATTCTTTGAAAACACGCTACTCCGTTGGTGACCCCAAAAGGGATACGAGTAAATTGGTACAGTTTACCACACGCTTCAAAAGCAGTGTATGGCTTATCCTCTTCCTTAATTGCAACTTGATGATAGGCACTACGGAGATCGATAGTGCTAAAAACACGGTATTGAGCAATTTTATTCACTGTTGCATCAATGCGAGGCAATGGATAAGCATCGAGTTGCGTAAACTTGTTAATAGTTTCAGAGTAGTCTATGGCTAATCTTTTCTTGCGGGATTCATTCTTGACAACGACAACTTGAGCTCGCCACGGGGAGTTACTTTGTTCAATTATTCCTTCCTGAAGTAGTCTTTGCACTTCTTTATAAATAAAGTCACGATCATCAAAGGAATACCGACGGGATTTGGCTGCAACAGGATGACAGTCAGCCGTCAAGTTAGCAAATAATTCAGGAGGATTAACTTTTAGCACACCTAGTCCACAGATAACAAGAGGGGGCAAAGTTCCATCATACGTTAACGTAACACTGCTATGTAATTTCTGGAAATCTTGGCCTAGAATTACGTCTGAACAGAGTTGTGGGAGCACAGTTAGACGCACATTTTCATAGTCCCTGCCGTTCACTTTGATATTAACAGTGCACAGACCAGTAGCTTTAGCCGAGAAGGAAGTAGAGGCCAATGTTACAGCACTTTGTGATTGTTGCACAGCTAAGGAGAGTTGCTTCACTAGATCTGGATGAATAAAACTCCCAGAGCTACCACTGTCAATAAGACCTTCTATTTTTGTTCCATTCACTAAAATACCAACGACAGCCTTTGACAAAACACCAGGAGCAGCTGCTGAAGTTATGGTGGCCAGAGTAGCACGATCACTAAAAGTCACAGAAGCACTAGCACTTGGACTTCGACACACTTTAGAGAAGTGACCCATTTTCTGACATTTATGACACACCGCTGTACGAGCAGGACACTTAGAGCGTGGATGGCGTGACTGGCCACAAAAATAACATTTAGCACTCGCGGCTGACACCACAGGAGGGGATTCTGGTTTCATTTCATATTTCAGTTCACAGTCATCATTTTCATGGGCTGCACTTAATAGACGGGGATATACAGCACTATTACCACTATAAGACTCTGAATCTTTCTGTGCCGACTCGAGAGCCCGTGCCTGGTCAAACATGGTAGCCAGATCGAGAGTCTTGTTTTCCAGTAAGCGCTGCCTGATCAGTGGAGACTGCAGGCCACTAATAAAAGCATCCCTGATGAACTCCTCACAATGCTGAATTGCAGTTACAGCTTTAAAGTTACAGTCTTTACTCAACACGTTAAGGGTTCTGAAATACTCGTCCAAAGTCTCACCTGATTGTTGGCGGCGGGTAGCAAGACGATGACGAGTAAACACTTCATTAGTAGGTTTCACAAACATAGCTTGTAAGGTATCTATGGCATTATTGTAGGAAGCACTCTCCGATATATTTTCATAAATTCTAGGAGACACAAAATTGATGAGGAGGTTGAGCTTATTTAGATTTTCACCAGGTATAGCTTCTACGAAGTTGTTGAACGTTGTAAACCAGTGCTTCCACTCCTGTGCTGCCGTCGGTAAACTTGGGTCACAATCCAGGCGGTCCGGTTTCATGAAACGCTCCATGGTGAAGTGGCAGGTTCAAACGCCGCCACTATGTTTTATGTTGATTAAATTGATGTAAGAAGTTATACACATCAAACCATTTTGTAGGCTTTAATCAACATAAAACATCTTCATACTGTAAAAGATACAAAGCCAAACCTTAACACGTGAACATATAACATAATAACAAAATAACACAAAACACCATTATAAGAAAACCCACAATACTACCAAGTCTATACACAGTACACACCTGTCAGAACTGACGATGAGTGAGGAGTGGAACACCCCAACTCCGACAACTCTCAGGTCAACTCCTAAAACAGTGTTGCCAAACTCACATACAACAGCCAGTGATTCACAGAGCAGTTTGTCATAACAACATAGTTAATGGTTTATAGAAAGTAGTTTATCATCACAACTGTAATCCAAGGTAAAGCACTGTAATCCAAGGTGAAGCACTGTAATCCAGGGTGAAGCACTGTAATCCAAGGTGAAGCACTGTTGCTGGTAGCTAGACTGCCGCGAGTACCAGTGGTGTATAGGTGTTGGATGGCAGGCAGCAACAGCGTAGTTGGAGGCTTACAGATGGCTGCTGTGGACTGGTGATGCCTCAGGGTTCGCAGCGATAATGTAGATAGGATGGACAGTGGCACTGTGGCGGGAGCAACAACTGCACAGGAGAGGTAGCAACTCAAGTCACCTCTTGATGGTGACTGCAGGGCAAAGGCGTTCTTGTAGACTATTGGAGGGTAGCGGCAGCACTCCAGGTCACTACTTGATAGTGACTGCAGGGCAAAGGCGTTCTTGTAGACTGCAGCTTGATCCACTCTTGTTGGCGATCGCGGCAGCTGCACTCTCCGGGGGTCACCACTTGTTGGTGATTGCTGCAGCTGCTCTCTCCGGGGGTCACCACTTGTTGGTGACAGCTGCACTCTCCGGGGGTCACCACTTGTTGGTGACAGCTGCAATCTCCGGGGGTCACCACTTGTTGGTGACGGCTGCAATCTCCGGGGGTCACCACTTGTTGGTGACAGCTGCACTCTCCGGGGGTCACCACTTGTTGGTGACGGCTGCACTCTCCGGGGGTCACCACTTGTTGGTGACGGCTGCACTCTCCGGGGGTCACCACTTGTTGGTGACGGCTGCAATCTCCGGGGGTCACCACTTGTTGGTGATTGCTGCAGCTGCTCTCTCCGGGGGTCACCACTTGTTGGTGGGTGGTGTAGCCACCAACTATAAGTTGTGTTGCTACCTAAAGAAGGCTCCTGTGTAAGGGCCACTGTCAGGGTTTCTCCACTACACTTCTCAGCCTCAGGAGCTAGTGTCTATAACTCTCTTTAAGAAGTGTTAGTGTCTATAACTCTCTTTAAGAAGTGCTCAAGGAAGAGAGAGATGCGGTGAATAGTTCCTTATGATTTAATGTCAAAAAATAGTTAACAGTATATACAATTCTCTGCGTACTTGACGTTAACAAAGCTAAGAGTATTTGGTTATGGTATTAAATGTATAATACATATGTTGTATACATGAAATTTTGCAAGAGTATGCAGACAATGATATTACACAAAATGGCAAAGAGAATATGCTGAAAGAAATTGCATAGGCTATCTGCGTGAAGGAATGTAATGGTAAATGAATCACAATACATGCTGGTAGATAATTAGAGAATGGTTACACACTCAATCAAAGAAAATCGACCTATTTTATGGTACACTACAGATCTTGTAGATTTAAATTTAAGGAGTTTGTTGGCAATTTCAAAAGTTTGAACACTGGGAGGGGGTGAGGGAGAAGGCAGATAGGCAGGCAGGGTGGTGAGGTCATGACTGGGGAGGGACTGACAAATGTTGGCAAAGTGAATGTTTATGGTCTCGGCTGCTTCATCACCTGATAAGTGAGAAACAAAGGGAAGAGAAGAGGGATTGCTGTTTAGACCATAAATATCTTTTACTGTCCTGTATTATTGTCCTATGTTGACTTCTTTAAGGCTGTGCACTTTCCTGGGATAGAAGGTCTTCTTGGCTGCTTACATTTCCCTGATGATCTGGTTTTGTAATGTTTTATACCTGCGCTCGTTGGTGTAGTATGCTTTATTTCGCTGCTCGATCAGTCTATTTATCCTAGGCGTGATCCTGGGCACATCATCAGGGTGAATTTTCATTGTTTTAACAGGGAAGAAGTGATGGTAGGCTGTGGTGATGGTATCCTGATAGTTGTTCCACTTTAATTGTATATCTTCCACTGTCAGCATCTCAGTCCAAGGGTGATGAGTCACCCATTGTCCAAAACGTGTGGTTGTAGTCATTGGATTCTCATGAGTCCCCCCTACCTTTGTGTATTGTTGTCTGCCTGTTCACTGACGCTATGGCGCAATGAATTATAAAAAAAAAAAAAAACCTTGCTTTGTATAGCCAATATGTCTCTCCTTCATTTCCATACCGCACAAGACCTGTTTCAGTTTATATCATTATCTCTTTATCTATTTGTACATACATATACATATCTATACTATAAATGTCAAACCGAAATGGTTACACCTACATCCAAAACCCATATAATATATATTCTGAATCACAATCACCAGGCGCAGGTTTTGGTATGACGTAACATGACGTAACTCGACGTAAAAATTACATCATCTACTAAAAATCTGCAAAAAACATAACAAAAACGGTTTCACTCCCAAAACTATATATTCTGAATAAGCGCCACCGGCAAAGGTTTTTATGACGTAACATGACGTAATTTGACGTAAAAATTACGTTAAAATGTCATATTTTCTATTTATCGGTTAAAACCATAAAAAAGAGCTCGAACGGAAATCATCTGTTTGAGCTGCTAAAATTGTGCTCCAAATGTACCAGTCGGAAGGATTTTTTCCGTTCGAGCCGCTAAAAACGTGAGCCAAATATACATTCCCAATCCACAGTCCCTAGCCCACCTGAGTCGAAGCCCGAGATCTGAAGCAGGCATTTTCTGAACGACAGGCCATCCAAACCATCACGAGGCCACACACATTTCAAACCAATGAGGGCTTTGGGTGGGCTGTCATCTAGAAACCGCCTGCTCCAGTTCTTGGGCTTCGACTAAGGTGGGCTAGGGATTGTGGATTGCGATTGTACTGTTGCGTCCACCCTGGAGAGCATGGTATGTCGGCCACTGTACACCTGCTGGAGTGGAGCGCGGTGGGAATCCGTATGCAGGAGTAGTGAAGGCGCGGTGTTGAGATCAGGTGGTAAGTTGGTGTGTCTTGTTTGTCGGGGGGTAGGTGTAGGTGTAGCGTTGGCGACAGCGCGTTTGAGGGTGGGGAGGAAACTGAGGCTGGATGTGTCAGTCTCTGGGGATATAAGCTGGCCAGGGAGGCGTAGGTCCTCGCCGAAAACGAGCTCCGCTGGTGAGTGTTTAAGGTCCTCCTTCAGCGTAGTACGTATTATCAGGAGGATGAAAGGGAGGGCGTCAGTCCATTGATCAGGCTCCAGTGCTCGGAACGCATCCTTCAAGCGGCGATGAAATCTCTCGGCCATGCCGTTACATGCCGGGTGGTATGCGGTGGTCTGTTGACGACTTGTCCCTAATAATGTGAGCATGTCCTGCCATGCCCTGGACTCGAATTGTGTACCTTGGTCCGTGACGATAATTGCAGGGGGACCAAAGTTAGACACCCAATCACTGTGAAAGTGGCGGGCTGTGCCGTCAGCAGTGATGTCACACATAGGGATAGCCGTACTCCAACGTGTCGTTCTATCTATGCACGTCAGAAGATACCGGTACCCTCGGGAGGAAGGGAGAGGGCCCACATTATTGACGTGCACGGTGTGGAATCTGCTGGAAGGAACGGTGAACTCGTGACTTGGTGGGCGTGTATGTTGTCCTACCTTCGCACGCTGACAGGAGACAGGCTGTCACCCAATCCTTCACTTGCCTTCTCATTCCTGGCCATACTGCACGTCGGCTAATAAGGCGAAGTGTACTTGCAATTCCCAGGTGGTTTATGGAGTGATAGTGATTGAATACATTTTCTCTGAATTGCTTAGGTATGCAGGGGCATGGTGTGCTGCAGGATGTGTCACACCAGATGCGTGTTGTAGAGTCAGGTGCTGTTATGCGTTCAAGGCGTAGGCCAGTGTCGCCCGTCAGTAGTTCCTGGAGGGGAGTGTCATCTTGTAGGGCGTGGGCGAGTGCTGCATAGTCTAGAGGAGGCATACGATGTACCGTAGCGATGAGTTGGTGTGGCGGTGGTGCCCTTTAGTGTGCGTCAGCAACCGTGTTATCCTCCCCCCGTATGTGCCGTATATCTGCAGTAAATTCAGAGATGAATGAGAGATGTCGAGAGACTCGTGGTGACCAGCTGGCACCAAGTTGTTTCATGGCTGTCGTAAGTGGTTTGTGATCGGAACGTATGCGGAAGGCCCTGCCTTCCAAGAAGTGGCAGATGTGTTTAACGGCGTCATGCATGGCCACCAACTTCCTGTCAAAGGTGCTGTATTTTCTCTGTGGTGGCTCGAGGCATTTGCTAAAGAACAAGAAGGGGTTTTGCACCCCGTCAACCTCCTGCTGTAGCACTACTCCTACGGCGTCGCTGGATGCATCAGTGTATATGGATGTAGGCACGTAGGGCGTAAGGTGTGCCAGGAGGGTTGAGTCAGCGAGCTTATTTTTCATCTCGCTGAAGGCAGACTCTGCTGCAGGGTTCCAAGTGAGTTTTTTCTGGGAGGTCTTTTCAAGCCCTTCAGCAGGTCATGGAGTGGAGTGAGTGTTGCTGTGGCGTGGGAGATAAAGCGGTGGTTAATAATTCACCACCCCTAAGAATTCTCTCAGTTTCCTAGCCGTCGTAGGGAGAGGGAACTCCCGTACGGCCTCCACCTTCTGTGGGAGCGGGGTAATTCCCTGCGAGGTAACACGGTGGCTGAGAAAGTCTAGTTGGTCCATCCCTATTACGCACTTAGATGGGTGAATCTTAAGTCCACAATCTTGCAGGCGGGAGAACAATTCCCGCAGGTGTTGCGCATGATTGCTTGAAGCGATGAGGATGTCGTCAATATACACCACTACGTAATCGAGGCCTCTTAGTACCTTATCCATAAACCTCAAGAATGTCTGCGCCGCGTTACTTAAGCCAAAGTTCATTACAGGGAGGGAATTCGTATAGCCCGAAGGGTGTGGTTACAGCCATCTTTTTGATATCCTCCCCTGCAATGGGGATCTGGTGGAAAGCCCTGACGAGGTCAATCTTTGAGAACACTGTACGTACATCCTTGCAGCTTCGAGTGAAAGTCAAGGACATGCGGGATAGGATACCTGTCAGGGATAGTGACTGCATTAAGGGCCCTGTAATCTCCGCATGCCTTCCATTCACCTTCCTGCTGTTTAGGTACCATGTGCAGGGGTGACTCCCGTGCACTGTCAGACGGCCTGGCTACCCCCTGTTTGATCATCACCATGAATTCCCGTTGTGCAGCTCCTAGTCGTTCTGGTGGCATACGTCGAGGTTTGGCAAACACTGGGGGGCCCGTCATTGTGATTGAGTGGCGGATACCTGCGTCCTTGATTTTTGGAGAAGTCTCTGCAGAGCGTAGGAGTGGGAAATCGTGAAGAATGCTATTGTAAGTGTTGGTTTGTGTGATTTGTGTAATGGTAGGCGTGGCTCGTCGACAGTTTATGGTGGGAATAGTAGCTCCAGAAGGTTGGTGTATGAGTCTGTTACATTTAGCATCGATTAGTAAGTCATGTGCCGTCAGGAAATCCAGGCTGTGTATTGGTGCTTGGACGTCCGCTACAACAAAAGGCCAGACCACGTACTCGTCCTTCAATAGTGTGACGCCCTTATTCCTGGTTCCATAGGTGGCGATAGGAGAATTGTTTGCAGCGAGGAGATCGTAACTGGTAGACGCTTGTCTATTGCAGTCCTTCTCCAGGTGGCGAACTACGCTCACCTCAGAGCCCGAGTCAATAAGGAATGTATCTCCTGACTCGATGTCCTCTACTCATAGAAGTGTGCTGGCGTGATTGCGTGGGGGCACACCTGTACTCGCAGGGGGAAGTTCTGGAGGCCTTAAGGGGGGGCACACGTGCGTGGGCATGGGAAGACGTACGTTGAGCTTGGTCCGTGCGTGGTGAAGGGCGGGGCATAGTAGTGTAGGTAGCTTGGGCGTGTTGATCAGCCTGTTGTAGCGTGGAGTGTGAGGAACGTATGGCAGCGGCGTAAGGGTGACGTAGCGGCATGGGCAGAGAGGCGTCCTGAAGGTTCGTGGGCTTGTGCGTTGCCTCGAAGGTATGGTAGTCGTTGTTCTTGTCTTGTTGCATCGTGGATACACATGTTGCAGGCCCGGGGTGTTGGCTAGGAAGCGTGGCGGTGACTTTCTGGGCGTGTTCTTGCCACCGCCTTACTCGTTTCCCTGGTTGTCACGGGGTGAATGGCGAGTGTCAGGGGACGCCACTGGCAAGGTGGGCAGCAGTTTCGTGCGAATTTGTCGAAGCGTTGGTGGTAGAAACACAGTTGCGTGAGTGGAGTGTTGTTATTGTGTTGATGGGGTGATGGATTGAAATGTGGAGGTTGTGTTGTGCTGTGTGAGGTAGTGTATTGTGGTGATGGTGGGAGAATGCGTGGGGTCGGTGAAAGGAGCAAGGAGTGGCATACCAGCACATGGAATATACAAAGGAATAAGGAGTGGTGCGTACGGCGCCACTACAATCCCAAAGATTGACGACCCGACTGCCTCATCCGAAGTAGTTTGCTGTCATGATTACACGTACTGTTCTCCAAGCTCCTTGTGTGAATTCATAGGTACGGTACAGATTATTTTACCAACATACACATTAAATATCAAATTTAACTGATGAGTTTTCATCGGTGATCAAGTCAGGCTCAGATAGATGTTACATACGAGTTTTATCCTTTTATTTGAGTATCAGGCACTAACTATAAGGCCACCGAACGTCGTAAAACACCCTCACTGGTACCATAACAGCTGCAGTATTTGGGAATTACCCTCACTTCCCTCCCTCTGTGGCTGGGTACCAGTTTGGAAGTCGTGACGTGTGTGTATGAGCAGCAGTTGACCTGGGCCACGGTAACGGGCTTGATGAAGCCTATGTCCAGTGTCGAAAGATATAGAAAAAAAAAAAAAAGACAGGACTCTTGTATACTTAACAATTGTGGAAAATGCAATACCCTTAACATATATTAATTAAACAACAACAGTCAGCCAGTTAATCATATGGAAAATAAACATATACAGTACAATAGCTACGTACAGGACTCAACCAGCAACGACTATTCCAGCTAACAGCTAAATATATAGTTACAATTATGAACCACATTCAAATAATCCTATATCTTAATCCTTATATATACATTTAAATCTATAGTAGCAGTAATACAATGTTCCGTGACACCTACTTTGACTGGTGTGGTCTATGGAGTGGTCGTGCCCGTCTCTCTTCAGTTACCCCTAATACCGCCT
Source organism: Petrolisthes cinctipes (assembly GCA_033782935.1). Taxonomy (NCBI): domain Eukaryota; kingdom Metazoa; phylum Arthropoda; class Malacostraca; order Decapoda; family Porcellanidae; genus Petrolisthes; species Petrolisthes cinctipes. The sequence goes on along the minus strand of JAWQEG010000249.1, from coordinate 7,335,306 downwards.
ACTTGGATAAAGGGTGTGACTCCATAGATAGTACCCAACCCAAACACCTCACTAGTCCGAATTTAACAGCACCTTCACAACCCCTACTATAACACTTCTCCCTTCACTTCTGCAGTAGGGCTTCCTCCTGAGCCTACAATGACAGGGCAACGTCACCCCGACACACCACCACTTCCAGTGAAGCTCCCATGTCGCTACCTTAAATGCTGCTGACTACCCACATCTGTGAACCCTCCAAGTCACTTTGGTTTGATTGAGGAATGGTTTGAATGAGTTCCTCCGAGATTCCAATACAAACGAATTCCTGTACATCAGTGAGACCTGCTCGAATTTATTATGAATTGTATTAATCCCAAGATTCATGACATTTGCGACAAGCCAATCAATGCATCATAATAGGAGAGATATGAAAATGTAATTCTTGGAACAAACACAATTGAGGACAAAGTAAGTCAAGTACCACAAGTAAGTGTAAACAGATATGATAAACATATTTTACTTAAGGCCGGCAATAACACACAGTCAGTACTTCTATATAATTTTGTCCCTACTGATAAAGACAATATTGATAATATTACAACTCTCAGTCCTTTAACACATCAAAAGGAGTCATCCATTCTAGAAATTTATATGAATTTTAGAAAAAGTTTAGAGTTTATGTCCATCAACAGTCTATGTTGTTAAGACAAAGGGTAGTAACAACATTATCATTCTATCTATGTGCACTCACTTTACTTTCTTATAAAAGAAATGTTACTATACGCCAAGTCACCATACACTATACAGCACATAGAAAGAAAAGGTTCTCATTACGTAATATACAACATACAAGATCTTCCAAAGGAGTGGGTAGTGCAGTAATATCGTCAAAAATGTCAAAGAAATCCTCCTTACCCAAGGAAGCCTCATTTTTCACTATAGAAGTTACAGCTATCATAATGACAATTAATAAAAAAGGACAAATCTTAATTTAATTATGTCCTTTACTCTGACTCAAGCAGTGCCATTAAGGTCCGTAGAGGCTACTCTTATAAGAACCACTTAGTTCTACAAATAAAATATCTAGCAATGAGACTAATCGACATAATGCAACATGACTCTAACTAGTATGACATTAACATTTACCCAACATCATAGTGGCGTGTCTCTCAATCCCCAACTCTCATTCTTTCAGGCATCATTTAGACTAATTAACTCACAACGTGCCTGGTGCTATGGCATGTTAGCATGTAACAAGCATTATGCTTATTTGATACTGCACACTTTATGTTACCAGTTCCAGTGGGTGGCAGTCTGTCACATACTGTCCACAATCTTCAGCAATAAAGTGGTTTAACATATAAAATAATACTAGACGATTTAGCAATATGATAATTGTTAGCATTTCTTTTTATATATAATCGATGAAATACCGATAACCTTTGATTTCATCATATTGTAGTGGCGCCGTATACACCACTCCTTATTCCTTTGTATATTCCATGTGCTGGTACACCACTCCTTGCTCCTTTGTACTTTCCCCGGCCCCAGACAAGCCACAGTCTGAATGGTACGCTAATCTCTTCCCCTGACACAGCTTAATCCTCTCTTGGGAGTGCAGCCACCGGCCTCCTGCTTTCTCCCAGGTATGAGTCAAGATGGGTGCAGTAGGTCAGGTGATGCGCGGGGTCACGTGGCCACGCCACATATGGGAATCTGGAAGCGAGTTGATAAAAAGGGGAGGCTTCGCCCAGAGGACAGACTATCCAGCGAGCTACTACAGAGGAAGGTCTTGCCCCGCTCCTGCCATCGACGTACACCTGCATACATATGTGTTCCCACTCTGACCACATGTGGTGCTCCTGCTTTACACTACTACACAAGCTCCACTGCAACTACCGACTCTCCACGACGCTGCACGACAGGCTGGCCTTCCCTATGTTCATATGCACTGCTTAATTATTAACTGTATTACCAATAAACTATTCTAGAGTCTGTTCACCCGGCTAGAAACATAAGGAGCTTCCTTACTGTTTTAGGATGTAGCCATACTCTTCATCCATGAAATCTTTAGTGCTCATCAACTTGTATGATATTAATGTACTATTTAAAGGTTGTCCTTCATATTTAACATTAACTACTTTTGCTGAATCATTGTCTATGAATGAAATAAAGCCAAAGACGTTTGTGTGACCATCAAGAAGTTTCAGTTTAATCTTCGAAATGGTTCCAAAAGAATGAAATAAATTGTACAGTAATTCAAAATCTGCATCAATACTTAAACCATTGCACCATAATATATGTAAATCACTATTACTGCAAGAATTTTTGAGGCTGTCAAATTTTTAGCCCTATTCATACCGAGGTCGTCAAGAGTAATAGGTGAGGAATAATCAAGAGTTTTCATGTAAATTTAGAAATAGTTTCACTTTCTCACAGAGCCCAACAAGGGATGGCTGGAAAGATGGAAACTGGAGAAGAAAACTTCCACATCCTCAGAGGTAGGGAGAAAGTACACCTAGGTTTCATAATTTATGAAAGACACCTGCGAGACCAATGGGGTTTCTACTATACAATGCCCATTTGACCCAAGTCCGAGAACTAGTAGCCGGCTGGTGACACTTCTGGGCTAGATCTGGGACGAACCGATTGACCTTCGAGGATTCCCTCTCGATACTCAGCGAAATGACACCGTCAATAAACCATTAGTGAAGACAACGTTTCTTTGGTTTGTCAATCAATACACATATGACTACTACTCTTGTCTGTTATGCCAAAATACCTTTTGATTCATATATCTTTAATTCCAGTTTTCTTAAGTAATCACTCATCATCTTCTAGATTTCCGCTTTATCCTTTGCCCCTCATCACCGTTCTCAAACCTCTTTATCACCATTAAAATTGTTTCCATTTATTCCAGGTGACCAGTCCATCTCATAACGCTTTTCTCTACTCTCGAATCAAGAGATTTTTCTATCTAAGGCCCCGACGGGCAAACAAGTGTTACCAAATCACGGTGTGGACAACACAAGTGTGCTCATTATTATAGGCTATGGTCGATGGGATCTGCCTATCTGGTAACAGTGATAAAGAGCGAGGGATATTTCTCACAGAAATTAATGCCCGTCGGGGCTGCCCGCTCGTGTGGACTGTGGTGTGAACATGCCTTAATTAAGCCTTTCGCAGATTTATGAATTTCTTCCTGTTCCACTATTGGCAATTCTTCACACTCTTATCAGTATCAATCTATGTTGTTCTTACTCTCCATATTTTCTTTACTGTTCATGCACCACGAAATGTAATGACTTACTACATGACAGCTCTAATGCATACCCCTTTTGTTGTAGGCGGTGTCTCGTAGCACCGGCTAATCTTATCCTAATCGCTACTGTATGTTTCACCTCCGTTTTCATATCAAAATCTTTTATCCAAGGAGCTTTCATCAAGAATTTCTTTAAAGTCTAGCTTGAGTTCTCTTTTCTCGCAGATGTAATCCCACTGCTTTACCCATATATACCCTTTCATATCGAGGCTTTCACACTTCATTATAGCTCTCTTTCACAATATTCTAGTGCTGTTTACATGCTTACAGATTATCAAAAACTTACTTGAAAATGGTCGAATTAAGGCTAAGTATCTCGGAAGTGGTTGGGGTTTCAAAGAGATCATAGTCACGTGAGAGGTTGGGTAAGCTCTGATGAAATTAGCTGCCTTTAAACGTGAATCTGTTGACGCCACAAGTGTGCTCATGTCAACTTCCTCCCTTTGCAGGTAGCCCATCAGCCCGCTCCATGTCCCATTTGTGTCTTCTCCCCAACTATTATCTGGTTCCTTTAGCATAACATACCTTAGTAAAAAGAATTTAAAGAACGTTACATAATTGTAGCAATTCTTCGGAGCAGGTTGGATCAGAGCAAACTTCTAAAAAGAAGGAAAAGTGTTAGATATCAATTAAAGACAGAAACGTTTACCTGGGCAGGGAGTCACTACAGAAATACAGTTCTGTAGAACAACAGTAAAAGCAGAATGAATAGACAAGGAAAAACTGACATACAATGTATGAATTGGCCTATTTTATACAAGACGTGGGGGTATGCATAGGGTCGGAGAGCGGGAGGGGATGTCACGTGAGGTGAGGTATGTACAGTTGAACACATGAATGGGTGGTACAGCCCAAGTGAAAGATGGTCAATTTCTCCCAATATCAAGTTCCTTAGTGCCAAATAGGAGACATCAGGGGCAAAAGTCAGTATTGAGGATGGTAATAAAAAGCAAGTACCTGATAATAGACACAAGTTACCCAAATGGGAAAAGTATCTTTCACCTGGGCTGTACCACCCATTCATGTGTCCAACTGTACAGTTGCCCAACGTTCCACTTGGGCCAACCCGCTGCGAGGGGTGAGTAACGTTGTTGGCAACAGTGTATAAAATTATGTTTGTTCGTGTGGACGTGCTCGACGAAAGTTCGGATCATCAACACTCTTCTTCTGTGGTGAACCTCAGCTACAGTTTGAGTTCATCCGATAAATGACGGGGTTATAACTTGACATTATAAACGGTATAAGTTACATTATTAATTTTTGCATAAAAATATAGATACCGGTATTTGACTGCTCTTTTAACATTTCGCCTGTCTTGGACCGTCTCTGTTAAACCTAACGAAATACCATTCTTGATTCGGAATATTAATCATTAATCAGTACAACACTAGACTATGGAAAGTCATGAATCTTAACAGATTTAGATAATGAATTTCAAATATCCTTGTAGGATAACTCATCGGACGGATATAAATTCAAACTAAAAAAAAAAAAAAAAAATGGACATGGAGATATTGGAGGTCGAAAATGGTTGGTCGTGACAGAGTGCAGCCTATTCATTATCTCATTTTTTTGTTTTCAGCTGACGGCCTCGTATCGTAAATGTGGCAACTACGCAATTGTGTTGATTATTCTAAGTCTCACAATTTCTCACAATTGCTGGTCTGCATTTGTGATACTTAGAATAGAAGTTGTAATAATTGCTCTTTGTAATTATTTTCAAGCAAGTATGACGATGAAGTCAAACAAGCTCGCTCAGCGCAGGTGTCACATCTACGAAATGAAACCACCAGCTTAAAAAAAATTCTACTACAATACTCTATGTTATCTAATTTATGAATATAGTCATATAATTTTTGGCTTTGATCAGTGTGACCTGTGGCACACAACAATAATTTTCTGTGCGACCATATTCATGCAGGTGGCTAAGCCAATGGGAGAGTCATCTTACTAGTGAAACATTTTCTCCCCATCTAGACACAAATTAGGAAGTCCAGCGTAGTAACCTTCAGCCATACTGACAACCTCATGTTTTATTGCCGTTATCGCTTTATTTAATTACTTTTACCCTCGTAAACTAATACAAAAATATGTATTTAACTCGAAACACTTTAATTTTGTTATTCAGATGGTCATTAACAGAGACAGTTCATATTTTCCAAGTTGTTAAGCCGCACCCAAATCCATATTACACTGCCATCCATAGGATGAACTCAGGCTGTAGCCGAGGTTCACTTCAGAAGAAAAGTATTGATGATCCGAACTGTTGCCATCACAGTTACCCACCTCTCTCAGCGTGGTGGCCCAGGCGGAACGTTGGGCAACTGTACACAGCATGTACAGTCGGCGGCAAAAGTCCTGTCATCACATTTGCCTAATAAGGAGGTAGGTATAGAAATATAGGCTTCACAGGCTCGAAAACAGAAAATCCATATAAGTTCTCTATTGCTAATGAGAATTTTATGTTGACCGAAGGAGTGATACAGAGGAGTAAATCTCCCTGGAGAGTACAAGTATTTGTGGTTGATGATAGTAGATATAAGAAACGTATAGTAGTAGACTACTCGAGGACTATTGATAGATTAACTACTGTATACTGTCTCCTTTCTCTTTACCTCTGATAAATTATTTGGCTCATACTATGGCTAAATACGAGGTTTATAGCATGTTAGATGTGAAAAGTGCGTATTATCAAGTCCCTATCAAGGAAATTGAGAAATTGTACACTGGTTTTGAGGCTAATGGACTTTATCTGTTTATACACCATAAAACCATTAAGAGGATCAAATGGACAAGGGTCACTCTAAAAATACTTCCAATCTGTTTACAGTCAGAAAGCAGGCCATCTGGATCAGGTTGGACACACACACACACACACACACACACACACACAAACCCAGGTGCTCTCAGGTCATACAAAAGCATTAACCTTTCCTACCCCACCTTCATAGGAGAGTAGGAAAGAGAGTAAATGAGAGTAAGAGAGAGAGATAGGAAAGGGTTGGCCCACTTTCCCTTTCACATGAGAAGAGAGAAGTAGGTACAGAATCAGATTGACCATTCACAGGCAACAGTCACTCTAGCCATGTCTGTAAACTATTGAGTTTAAAATGTATATAAGCAGAGGAGGATAAATTAGCTTTAGGATACTTAACGCTGACTCCCTATGACTCTTCATAGAGAGAGACACAATAATATAAGACAAGGCATATCGTTATCATTCCGTGCCGAGCTCGCTACCTAATACAACAACAACAACTACTACAACTCCAGAACAAGGTACTGTATCAGATCCTGAACGAGTTAAAGCCTTAGAGGACTGGTACATGTTCAATAGAATACCGGTCGGATTAACTAATGCTGTGGCTTCTATCATTACTGAGAATAAACTAAGAGCCACTTTTGCTTACACAGATGATGTACCGGTGTTTACTTAGTGGTACCAACTGAACTGGTGGTACAGTCGGCGGCAGAAGTACTGTCGCCTCACCTGCTTCACTGAGACAGGCAGTGTTCATGTACTCGAGAAATACGCACATTTTCTACACCTAATAATCTTGAGTCTATGAACATCGCGTGCCTTGGTGAAGCAAGTGAAGAGACAGGACTTTTGCCGCCGACTGTACAGTACCACCAAAGTATCAGTTGTTGTAGTAGTAGAGTGCTGTATAGTGGATAAATACTGTACAATCCTACCTACCACGGCAGACACTCTGTAAAGTTGTTCCGAGCGGTTATGTATGTTACTGGAAGCTTGTCTCTTTGTTCACCCAATATTTCAGAACCTTCTTAGTTTAATTCGCAGGGAAGAATGTTAAAATCTTCAGTCCTCTTCTTTTCGATATTATCTAGGATACAGGTAGATTAAAAGTTATGTACAAGTTCCAACTCCTTTCCTGGGAATTAGGTCTAAATATTTTTATTTAAACTCTGTTTCTTGACTTGGGGAACTATTAGACGAATAAGTGAGAAGGGCAGAGAGCTATGTATCTGTTCTCTACGAGATACGAGATGGGTCTGGCAATCATACAGGCAAGATTCCTTCTGAGGTGATTATTAGGCTGGTGACATATGGCATATAATATGGGGAATTACTTTGCATCTAATTCCCAAACAGACATTGTCCTGAAATACCTATCTACTTCAATACATGTAATTATGGTTTATCTATGTCATTCATTTCATATAATTCCTCATCCTAGTTAAGTATTCTTATATCAGTGACGATAGTTTGTAAGTGATGGAGATTGCTGACCTCAGCAATCTCAGTATGGTGGCATGGTGTTGGGTTATGGTGTCATGCTGATGTGGTGTTGAGAAGGTTGAGGGATGAGAATGCACAGTCAACGTTCTTTGGGTGTGGGAACAACAACCCATACCAAGCAAAATTTGAGTCAGATGACAGCTACCTAAACAGGATATGTGCCAACAGTGGTTGGTAAACAGCTGCATCTTTTTCTGTCTCTCGACTACTGACTTGCTGACTATTGACTGTTGTGTCATGTAGGCCTATTAATGCAACTGATCTATTCATCATTAATCATTCGGTATATTGCCTAATTATGACCCACGGATACAATGATGTTATTATTTGCGGAGAAAATCAGAAGGATCACGACAAAAATTTAGCTCTCGTCAAGAAGGTTGCTGCTATATACAACCTTACTCTAAATGAGGAAAAATACAAGTACCGTATGACGAACATACACTATCTTGGGTATTCCATATCTGACGGAACTCTCGCCCTGATGCTGACTGTCTTAGACCACTAGCAGATTTGTCTGTTCTATCTGATTTTGCCACTCTTAAAGGTACACTAGACCTATTCTCTTATTATTCTGTTTGAATACCTAACTATTCCAGCCATATACAACCTCAATTCTACTAAAATCTTTTCCCTTAGATGCCCAAGCCATACAAAGTTTTCAGTCCTTAAACGTTGAAATATCCACTGCTTAAAGTCTGCTTTAGTAGCTGCATTTGATGAAACCTTACCCCTTACCTCTCTGGCAGCTACATTATTACAACAAGGTCCCCATGTTGCTTTCCTTTCAAGAAGTTTGAAAAGCTCTGAGCGTCGCCAACCTGCTATAGAGAGAGAAGCCTGTGCTATTGTTGAAGCTATGTCTATAAGTGGAGGTTGTATTTAGTTGGAAGAGGATTTACGATAGTTACTGACCAACAGGCAGTTCTTTTCATGTTCAATACTATAATGTACAGTCGGCGGCAAAAGTCGTGTCACTTCACTCAGTGTTTCATGAAGGATAACATAAAGGTTAACCATCGAACAAACACAATCAACATACAGAATTACAATATCCAGGGGGTAAATTAATAAACTTCTTTGGTTCTTCAGTTCACGAGCATGTGAAGCTTATATTTCCATACTGTACTTCATAACGTGGCAGATTTGGTGACAATACTTTTGCCGCCGACTGTACATACCTTGTGACACATTATCTCGAGTGCGGTCTGCTACAACTACCCTTGTTTCTCTCGAGGAGATTCATGCTTCACTATGTCATCCTGGAGTCACAAGACTACCACTTTGTACGAATGAAAAATTTACCTTTTTCTTTGGAAGATACAAAAAGAGTTTGTGCACAGTGTCCCACTTGCTCAGAACTGAACCCAAGATTTCATAAGCCACCCAAAACAAATCTCATTCATGCTATGAACCATTTTGACCATCAAATTTATTGGACTAAAACCTTCAGCTTTACATAAAAAGTATCGTCTTGTAATGGTCGACGAGTACTCTAGATTCCTTTTTGCATTCACTTTCCCTGATATGTCTACTCTAACTGTAAGCTCTTGTTTTAGAAATTTTTTCTCATTGTTTGGTTAACCATCTTTTGTAGATTCATATAGATGCCCTTAGTCTATGTTTTAAGAAGTGTCTAATTTCCTGTCAGAACATGGTGTAGTCATGACTCACTCTTCCCCTTATCACCCTCAAGGGAATGGGCAGTGTGAGAGAATGAACGGTACTACGAGTATTTGGAAGGCTGACCTGCTCCATCGTTACCATATGTCTAGGGACGCTTTAGTCGCCCTGCAGGAGTGTGCTCATACTGAGTCTTGGCATCGGTTCACGGATAGCATCAACCAGCAAACGAGTGTGGCTTCTATGTTGCATCTCATACGACGGGTTATTAAAAAGACGCCGGCCACTGCCCGTCATCACACTCCTGCCGACTATGCCCAACAACTTGTCAATGCCTTGTGAGAACAATCTACCCCAGCCAGTCTACCCATCCACATACAAGATGCACTCACTTCCTGTGCTGCTGTCCATCGGCTACGTCTGGTGTGTGCTCTGTTGCAAGATGATGACGATGATGCAGAGCAGATAACTAAGGAGGAGTTGCGCTGTGCTCTTCCCCTAGTGATGATGGTATTACTTATGCTGTGCTGAGCCTACTTCAACAAGTTCCAGGGAACCCTCTACTTCGACTGTACAATCTTTGTCTTCGTGACGGTTGTGTACCACGACCCTGGACCTGCAGCACAATAACACCCATCCCTAAGCACGGCACCACCAAGTTCAGGCCTATTTCCCTTACTTCCGGTTTTTGTAAGATTATGGAGGGAATCTTACTCAATCGTCTCATGTACTGACTGCAGGATCGCCTTTCTCCATGGATGTTTTGGTTCCTTCCCCAGCGGAGCACACACCACTGCCTAGTCGACCTGTACTCTCGCCTCTCCAGAGACAGTGTGGTGGCCTTCATGATCTTCGAAGTGCCTTTGATGTTGCTAATAGAGACGTCATTTTGGATTAACTGGTTGATAAAGGGTAATCTACTACGGTGAATTCGGGGCTACCTCAGTAACAGGATGTCCCGTGTATTTTACAGTGGTGAGCTCATTCCTTTGTGCAGTTTTAATCTTGGTACGTCTCAAAGGGGATTTTCTCAGCCCATTTTTAATTAATATTGTGATGCATCGGTTGCCCACTTTCTCCCTGATATTCCTGGAACTACAATTGTGCGCTATGCTGATGATATATGTGTTCATTCTACCTCGCCAATTGATCTCCAGCGGTTTCTTGACTCTGTGGCATCCTCTCACTGTGGCATTATTGTGTCCCCAGATAAGAGCAGAATATTCACCTGCCGCCTTTCTCAAGCTCGGCCAGTATTCACCATTGGAGGGACTGTCATTCCCATGTGTTCCCAGTACCGCTCCCTGGGCGCACCAGTCAATATTTAGCCGGTTGTCCCTGCCAGGCTTCAAGACCATCCTTTTGTCCAGGACTTGTTATGTCGCCTCCAGCACCGACTTTCACCACTGCAATGGCTCACTAACAACTCCTCAGACAACTCCATCCCAGTAGCCAGGACCTTCTATATTGCTTTTATCCTTTCAGTTGTTGATTATCTCTCCCCTACTTTGACCCTCCCTCCCCCAACGGGAACTGCCTTGACGTGGTGGGGGGAAGGCTTGTGTGTCTCTGAGACCTGTCGAGCTAGACTAGTGGGGGCTCCAGCCCGTGCTCTGCCCCAATTTCGGCGAGAGAGGGCTACCCATGCTAATAAGGTCGCCAGTGAGAGACCAGACTAAATGGTTCTCATGCAATAGGCTGCCAGTACGAGCCAACAGTGCTGTCATCCAGAGGAGTCCTGTGTTGGATAGTTGGATGTCTGGGCAGGGAAATGTTGGGGAATGGGGTCTCAGCACCGTCGTGGGCAAACTTTCGAGCCATTGGGGCTGCTTTTTAAAACGAGTGGCTCCTTGGGGGAAGAGGTATGGTACCCCGCCCATGACAACCAGCGTTCGGTCCCCTTATCTGCCCGGTATGTAGTAGCTCTTGGGGCCAATATTACAAAATTAATGATATATGGATAACGAAAAGCCCCAATCTCTTCCTCGAGCGGTGGTCGACCAGGTCCTCGAGACGTCACTTGCTGGTCGTGGTGGTATGCAGAAGGCTGCAAATAAGAGAAGACCCAGCAGATCGGGTGTTGTGTCGACGAACCCTGTTAACAGTTTGGACATGTTATTGTTGACGAAAGTACTTGCATCCCATGCCTATGGTGCTATCCACTCCATTTTTAAGTGTTTAGGAATGGTTCTTCGTATCCGAATCACTTATGACAGTGACTGTAGATCTAATCGGTGCTATATTACTTTCAATACAAATGCTGCTGCCAAAGCAGACTTTTAGGCAAAAGATTCTCTGATTGTGGGGGATACTCACTGTAAAGTTCAGATGATGCGGTCCACCAATGTAGTTGACAGTGACAATGACTAATGCCGTAACATCTTCGATAACTCTGTATAACATGCACCTAAGGAACGTCGGGTTCCTACACCCTTTTGGTTTGTGGCTTACTACAGGTAGAAGCGTGGTAACCTTATCCTTGCTTCTAGGTAGCTGGAGAAAGAAATTGGATTACTACCGATTGGCCACATAAAAAAATACGGTAAGGGTGTTTTAATTAAAGCCACAGATCTTACACATACCATGATGCACCTCAATCTCCCATGTCCTTCTGATAGAGTATTTGAATCCATCAAACCACATTGAACATTTAATTATAGCAAGGGGCGTATATATAATGAGGACCTGTATGAATTCTCAGAAGAGGATATTCTCGCTATGTGCCCAGATAGTGTCCAACGAGTAACAAAAATGAAAGGCAGTAAAAATATGATCATCCTCACTTTATATGGCTCACATTTCCCAGATCGCATTAATATCAACCCCACCTCTTCTGAGATGAAGCCTTTTGTTGAGTGTCCTTTAAAGGGTTTAAAGTGTTGTGTACCAGTCCTAATTTGATCTCTTCGAAGAATATGGTACATTACCTTGCTCTGGAGTTGTAGTAGGTTGTGGTAGTAGTTGTTGTTGTGGTATTAGGTAGCGAGCTCGGCGTTGTGATGGTGTTCTTAGGTAAGTGACTTCACAAGTTTCTTTAGGCTTAATTTATTTATACATACTTATCTCTATACAGGGAATTATATTTGATGCCTTGTCTGATATGCCTGTGTCTCTCTCTTATGGAGACAGGTTATAGCCCTGGGAGTCAGTTTAGGAAATCCTACATATTAGTTCAACTTCACTGCTTATATACATTCTCTATTGGGGAGTTCCTGGTACTTTTAAAAAGGGGTGGCGTTTATTTAAGCTCCACCCAATTCTCCTCTCTCTCTCTCTCCCTCTTGCTTTCTCTCCCTTTCTCTCCCTCTCCCACCTTCTCTCCCTCTCTCTCTTGAGTTTAGAGATGACAGTGAGAAATTGTAGGGTAAAATGGGTACCCTCTTGTGTTTGTGTTCGTCTGGTGGCGTCTTGTTGTTTATGTTACATGTTGTTGTTAGAAGGGTCTTGTACATCGCTCTATCACGCTACCCGCCTGGCCCCCCAGGCATTAAAGCTTTATTTAATAGAAGGCCAGTTCACAATGTTGGTAGGGTTCATAATAAGGAAGATATTAACAATGAAGACATGTATAGTAACCGAAAAATAGACCTTAAGACATAGGCACACCTTGTACATAAATGAACATAGATAGTATCATTAATACATGAATATTAATACATTGTCACATAAAAATCATCTTAAACTTAATGTGTTTAGCTAGGTGCATGTTATTGTGTGTATATAAGCTAACCTATGCTAAAGGTTCACACATTAATAAGGGGGCGTGTTGCTATGTTGAGACTGTGACATAACAGTCCTATACTTTTCAATACAACATAATTCAGTATACCTCGATAGTTCGTTCTTATACAATACATAAATATGATAGTACATGGCAGAAAGATAAGACAGTGGATAATAAACATTGGTACTCAGTTTTATTTTTATCAATATATGGAGGAATCAAATTATATAATAAGGATGATTGAAGCCTATTCTCCTTAAATAACATAATAGTTGCACTTTTTCCGAAACAACTGATAATGGGGAGATGTTAAACAAGTCGACTTTAAATGAAATATGTTTAAAGGTGGAAAAGATTATGTCATGTTGTCAAGCAAGTTTATGTTTATTAGGCAAGGTAACGATTCCCTTGGATCGTATTTCCTATGAGTCCGTTTCTTTATAGTAGCCTGTAACAATACCATGTGTAGGGTGATTAGGGTAAATTAATGTTAATTGTGTACCAGCAGGTAAGTATAGATAGTGGAAATTAAAATTGATGATGAAAAGAGATATTGATTAGTAATAGATATGAATGTACATGCATATAGGGCTTGATTAGTATTACTTTGATTCCAAGCAAGTGGAGATTTTGCATCCTTAGGAGATTTATATGCAACTTAAATGCAAAGAAATATGCAAGACAAACATATATGAAGATATGCAACATGGCACTTGAAGTGTTGTGTGTCACTGATGACATCATCACTAAGTATAATACTTATTGGATGAAAATCGAATGTGAAAGGATTACTTCCATTTTCATAGGGAATTGGTGAAGTATGTAGCTTGGGAAAAACATTTTTTTTTTTTTTTTTTTTTTAAATAATAATGGGATTATGATCTTGTAGTAATATACTACGCATGAATGTATAATAATATACCAAGTAGGTGTATGAAGATAATAAGTAAGATGGTATTTCATCATTGATTATACCATTATATTTCGTAGCTGTTGGAGTGGTAATAATTGTGAGTTAATCTTACCTTAATCGCAGTAAATATTCTCTTAAGAAATAAATGGTTGACATTTCTCTCTGTTCCTCACCTGCAATTCATTTCCTGCTAATTCACAGAAATAAATAGAAGCCTAAAACATATGATATGATTATTCCATATATGTAGTTCTTTTCATCCGTTGATCATGTAAAGTTATATAAATCGTATTTAATTTCTGTGCAATGATTTGCACTCTAATACAGTATATACCTGTTACTTTATCTTATCTTGATTTGCAACGGCTTGTCCCGCAACCTTTTTATTTATGGGATAATGCTTGTATATTACTATCTAAGCCTTACCAAATAGTGTTGATGAAATTCCGCTTAAAATATCCCAATCACGCTCTGGGCTGTGATGATGGTTCTAAGCTATTATTTTTTTTTTTGTATAATAAGCGAGCAATATTACCTGAGTCGTTGAATTCATTCCTAGGGCCCCCAATGGTGAAAGGACACCTTAGAATATAATACATTTAAATTGGGAACTTCATTTGTTTGATACCTGTCAAACAAAACTAGTGTATCATTAAATACCTTATCTGTACCCACTGCTCAATGGCAGAAAATTTATGTAATAAGTCAGATACCTTATAAAAATTAATGATAATATCGTTCTTCCCCAATATTTTATTATTTCCTTTTTCTTTTCAACTGTTTGATAAAATTGGAAACGAGAGCTCTCAGAATGTAGACGTCATCTTTATCCGCTTGATGCACGTCGTCGGAGCTTGTAGGCGCCGCGAGTATAAACACGAAAACCGTTGTATAGGTTGATGTGGGCCACATCCGTAAGAAAAATTATTATATATCATTGGAAACCGATCGGAGTTTTTGTTTATAAATGTTTATATTATTATCATCAATAGTAGGGATAAAATTACTAGGAAGAGGAATTGTTCATGTTCAAGAGATATTGATTGGTTTCATTGTGGATATTGGGTTTTTGCGCGCTTTTACCAATTTCTTTATTCTCTTTACATAAACAATATCAACCGCCTGGTAAAATTATGCATTATTATAGGTTTATTACCTACTAAAGAAGTGTGAAGATTCGATCGGGTACCCGTTATCACTTGGAGTGAACATATTGAGTTATTTGTTTTTATTATGTCGGCGATTACGCAATATTTCCATGCAAGCTCATAATTTGTTTTGTTATGTTGGCAATCACGCATTATATTCATGCAAGCTCATAATTTGTTTTGTTATGTTGGCAATCATGCATTATTTTCATGCAAGCTCATAATTTGTTTTGTTATGTTGGCAATCATGCATTATTTTCATGCAAGCTTGTAGATCGTTTTGTACATCATGATGAAATTGTTGAAATGCAACTCACTGTCGTTCAGTGTAGTTGTCCACGTTGTAACATGGATTCCGTGTGGCAATTTTATATCATATGAAAGACGTATCCATACGCCATATAGTATTTCATGTGGAGTTTTTTTTTTTTTTTTTTTTTCCGTATTTTCGAGTATTTATTGACCGTCATATCGATGCAGTCTTCCCATGTGGAGGGATTTTCCTTGTTTCTGTGCCACGAAGTACTTCTAGAATTTCACGGTGCTGCCGTTTTGTTAACCCATTAAATGCTGGGAGATATGGTAATACAAACGTTTGCTTAATGTCGTAGACATCAGATACCTATTATAATATCGAGACATGTATATGGTCATATAAAGTTGGTTTTTATATATATGTGCACTTACCTTTGCGGTTTTTACCATAGTGTGGCCGCCACCAAATATCTAGAAAATGGTTAACCATTGGTAATACTTTATTTGCGTCGTGATTCGGAATTGGTAAGGAAAGTAGATCTATTCCTACTACGTTCCATGATTCGTTCAGGATTAGGGATTCCCGTCATGGAACAGGTCCAAATGTATGGCCTTTATTTGCATTGTCTGCTTCGCACTGAGCGATATATGTATTTCATCATCTACCCTTAGTTTATGCTAATGGTGTATTGTATGGAGAGTGGTCAGGTACCTATCTCTCCCAGGATGCCTTGCTGCTGTATTATGATATAAGGGTAATTAATACTGAGGGAATCATTATTTGTTGTATCACTATTTGATTGTTTTTTTCGTCACGTTTCCTAAGTTTTCTGTAAATAATATCATCATGAAGGGAAAATATATTTAAGTGAAAGGGTAATTTTGGGCCATTATTTTCATCCTCAGTTTTTAATGAATATTTTATTACATTCATCATAGAATTGTTTGCTAATGTTTACGAACCGCATTAAGGTCAAAGTCCATGGGTGTCCTCGGAACTAAAAGGACAAGATGACTGTTTAAGGGATCTACAACTTTATTTAATCGTCCTAAAAGATAGTTAATATCAATATGCGGGAGAAATTCCTGAATTGTTAGACATTATCTGGCTAATTTTCCCGTTAGGGTTTGAGGTTATAGTAAGCCACGGATCTTTTGATAATTTGCGAAAACATGTAAAGGATAGCCTAATATGATTTCTCTAAAAGTACGAAGTGCCCATAATATTGCTTTAAGTTTCCTGTTTTGTTACAGAGTAACGAGTAATCTGCGAACTTAATATTCTCTAAGCATAAGTACATACCTGACAGACCCATTGCTACCTCTTACATAAGTACAGCGCCGTAGCCTACTGAGGAAGCATCTGTACACTCCATAAAAGACAATGAATATTTGGGAACGTAAGAATTGAAGCTTACATTAATTAACCTTTATTAATTCAAAGCTTAGCTGTTTTTCTGGCATCCATACAAAATTTGTATCTTTCTCGAGGGGATTATTTAGGTGTTTTAGTTACTTGGGAAAATACTTTACAAAGATTCTATATAAGAACATAAGACCAAGAATGATTTTATGTTAGTAACATTTATTTAGAATAGTGAATACTCTCATTGCTCGTATTTTATCAGATTGTGTATGGAGCACAGGGGCGGTTAAATGGATAACATAAAATGATAAGTTCCTGGTAAGAAACTGAGACATAGACACTTTAAGTTTGAGGCCTACCTAATGTAATCTCTGTATAACCTTCGTTATAGTTACTTACTATGAAAATAATCAAATCGTTGAGATTAGCGATGACTACGTTATTAATAAAACCAATACGAAAATTGATCATATGCTGAAATGTGGATGAAGCATTACATAAACCAAATGGTCTACGAATGTATTCATAATAACCATGGGAAGTATTAAATGTTGTAATGGGTTGAATTTTATCATCTAATGTTATTTGCCAGTTTCCACTGACCAAGTCTAATGTGGAGAATATCATAGGTTTTGTTTCACCAATGTTAGACAAAACATCTTAAAGGAGGGAGGGAATATTTATCTTTAAGTGTAGCATTATTTATTTTTTCTGCAATCAATGACTGGCCTAAAATCACCATTATTTGTTTTTTTGAAACCAAAAACATTGGGCTGTTAAAATGGGAGTTAGAATTCTTAATAATGACTTCATCCATCATTTCATTTAATATTTCGTTTACCACTTTCTGTGTACTATGCGGTACGGTAGTCTATATGCTCGAGTAAATGGGTTAAGGAGATGTTAGAGTAATGGTATAATTTTTCTAATAATTTACAGGTAGGGCAATCGCATTTCAATATGTGGCTAGTATAGTGATGAGATTATCATGATAAAGTGGAAAATCGCGTCCACTGACCAAATTTCTAAGTTGCTCCCTTACGACTATCTATTTATCCTTCGGTAAGAACCGATACAATATTTCCTTGTGGTATTGGTCTAACTTCCATCTGTACAGATCACATAGGTATGTTCCTTTCTGTACATGAATATTGGTAACTGGTTTATTAATATCAGTGACATTTTCACTGTTTACATTAGTTAAGTAAATTAATCCCTGGTTATATATTATTTTACTAGTTCTATTAAGGATAGAACGGTAGTATGTGGCTGTACATGAGACGGAAGCTTTGCCTTCAATTTATGGACGAAATTTGGAGTTAATATAATATTATATGCAGCAATGGCCTTTATGATAATGGGGTTATTTCCTCCATTTTCAATATGTATAGGGTTAACATTACCTGGACTTATATATTTTGGCCTGGACAATCCTGTATTTGAATACATTAATTCCTAAAATGTATTATTTTATGTTTAGGGTTTATTATTATGGTTTGTTTAATAAGGTATGATAAACCTAGTTTATAATTTCGTATTATATAAAATTCATTATGAATATGGTTAGTTCCCTTGGCTAACCGTACAGGAAGGGTTAGTTTCCCTAAGACCTGTAATTTATTGCCTGTCATGGTTGACCATTCTATGTCACCTGTTCAATCTTGGTTTATAAATGCCGCTGGGGACCTAATTTGCTCAATTTGTTAAAAGAATTATCCGATAACAAGGAAACTGCGGCGCCTGTGTCTATCATTAAGGGGGTGTTACTATGTGATACTAGGACAGGGAATTATAGTATATTATTGGTAAATGCGACGACAGGGCCTACAGTTATATTTTCGGTACGTTTTAATATTGTGGCGGTCTCGTTTCATGCATCATGTTTCGATTGTGCCAGTCCCGTTTCATTCTGTTATGGATCATGCATTCATCTAAGGAATGCGACTGTGACTCATGTAAATGACTGTATTTATGATTACTTTCGTTACAGTGTTTGCAACGTTTTCCCTGTGATTCCCCTTGAGTAGGTGTGGCATCAAAATTAAAAATCTTCGTACCCTTGGATTGAGTAATCTGTAATTCACGATGTATGATACGAGATTCCTTCGAATTTAAAGCTAGAGACCCTGATAGTGCAAGTGCTTTTGCTGGTTCACTTGTATTTATGTTGTCCGCCTTAGTTTTAATTATTCTCTGAACCCATGATAATGAATGATGTAGTTTACCATCCCCCAAAACAACAATAAGTGACTGTCTGAATGTAGCATATGACGTTAAATTCTGTGGATTATCTCCCGTATAGTACTTTGAATAATTGTGGGTGGGTAAAATTCTCATTGCTTGCATAGTAGAGTTAGTGGGGTTAGAAGAAGTTGTTAGAAGAGCAGAGACAGTCAGAGATTGTGGAGGAGTAGCCATTGTTGGAGAAAATACAGGTTAATATAGTATACCAGATAGAGGCTTTAATGGGGGTAAGGTTTGGAGAAAGAAAGGAATGTACTCGAATGTGTTGGAACCACAAACGAAACTTAGGGAGGTAGAGGAATCTAGCTTGGAGGCTAGTGAATCATTATCAGGGATATTCGAAGTTAGTTATGATACCTTTGGATTAATGGGAGATAATATCTTTACTTTTGTTTTAATGTGGCACTTGTTTTCTGTTGTCTGGGCTGTTAGTGAGGAACCTATTTTCTAACATGTTCGTGGACAAGTGAAAAATAATGTAATGTAACATGTAATGTGTACCTACTTTAGTTGACTGTAGTTGCAACGACGATGACGACGAGTGGAAGTTTTGTTGGGGCGTTGCCTGACGAGGCGACGATGTGGTGAAGGGGCGACGACCGTGAAGTGACGAAGCGATGATTAGTTAGCTCGCACACTAACACACTAACAGTCGTAATTGGAGTGAAGATGATGAACCTTGACTTGCCTTTTTACGAGAGAATTTACGTATAAGGAGGCGTCAGCGTCGAGGTGATGGAGTGATGGCGTTGTCCTTACGAAAGCATTTACGTAACAGGATCGCCGTAGTGATGAAGTGATGATTGTTTGTTGTGAAGTAGATGAGGTTCTCTGTAGGTCAGTTGCAATTATGTTGAAGCAGGTGTTTCTTGTAGGTGAAGAATTTGTGGTTTATCTCCCTCGTTAGAGGTCGTAAGATTACCCACTGAAGAAATTACTTGAGAGAATTTACAAGCAGATTCCTTCAACTTGTCCTTGAACTATGTTAGTCACTGTACTCCCGTGAAGTCTTTACCTTGCAACTTGCTTTGTTGCAAAACACTGCTGCCATCAAAATGTACCAGTCCTAATTTGATCTCTTCGAAGAATATGGTACATTACCTTGCTCTGGAGTTGTAGTAGGTTGTGGTAGTAGTTGTTGTTGTGGTATTAGGTAGCGAGCTCGGCGTTGTGATGGTGTTCTTAGGTAAGTGACTTCACAAGTTTCTTTAGGCTTAATTTATTTATACATACTTATCTCTATACAGGGAATTATATTTGATGCCTTGTCTGATATGCCTGTGTCTCTCTCTTATGGAGACAGGTTATAGCCCTGGGAGTCAGTTTAGGAAATCCTACATATTAGTTCAACTTCACTGCTTATATACATTCTCTATTGGGGAGTTCCTGGTACTTTTAAAAAGGGGTGGCGTTTATTTAAGCTCCACCCAATTCTCCTCTCTCTCTCTCTCCCTCTTCCTTTCTCTCCCTTTCTCTCCCTCTCCCACCTTCTCTCCCTCTCTCTCTTGAGTTTAGAGATGACAGTGAGAAATTGTAGGGTAAAATGGGTACCCTCTTGTGTTTGTGTTCGTCTGGTGGCGTCTTGTTGTTTATGTTACATGTTGTTGTTAGAAGGGTCTTGTACAGTTGCAACAACCGATCAAGGTGTGGTAATTGTTCTGCTCTTGAGTTACATCTGAGTGTCAGTCAGAGAGTTGTTGTTGTTGTTGTTGTAGTTCCCAAAACTGTCTGGCCGAGCAGCCCCGAGTCTGGTTGACCGAAGCCGATCAGATGCTCGGATCCCCAAATGGGAGTCAGGGTGATAGTGAGATCTGTTTCTTCGAAGGCAGCAGATGAGGGGACTGCTGGCTCACGGGCATGTATCCCCGTGCCAACAAACCCACCGTCTGTAGTCTTCCTTGTTGTGCCACCTGATCGGGCAATCGGATACGCAGAAGGAATGAGAAATAGTAAGAGAGACAGACAGAACAGGACAGGATGTAATAGAGGATGCCAAGTTCCTCATTTCTGGATAGAACCAGCCCTCACCAGTGTGTTGCTGGGTAGTTGAGATGTGTGCTGGGTAGTTTACATCAACACATCTTCCCTCACCATTGTGTTGCTGGGTGCTTGAGAAGTGAGCTGGGTAATTTACATCAACACATCTTCTCTCACCAATGTGTTGCTGGGTAGTTGAGAAGTATGCTGGGTAGTTTACATCAACACACTTTCCCTCAGGAGTATGTGCTGGGTAATAAAGAACTGTGCTGGGTAATTTACGTCAACACATCTTCCCTCACCAGTGTGTGCTGGGTAGTTTACATCCACACATCTTCCCCCAGCCTACAACGTAGCATGCTATCCTTGCTCTTACAGCCGGGTACCTATTTACTGCTAGGTGAACAGGGACATTGGGAGCTTGGAAAATTGTGCAACAATTCCACTGACCCAGGAATTGAACCCGGGATTTCTCGCGTGCCAGGCGAGTGTGCTAACCATTACACTATCAGCACCCCAGTCAGAGAGTTACAGCTTTTACTGCAGGGATGCTCACCACTAGCGTTCTCGCCAATGTAAGATGTACGGTTGGCCACAAGAGTTCTTATACAGGCTATATGGAAAGAGATGTCATTACTCTGGAAGTACTGCAATGAATGGTCTACCAAGGAACTCGGTGATTGCAAAACAACAAACCCAATAATAATGTTGTATTGCAGTTACATAGTCATATATTTTCTATATGTTGTAAACCCTTGAAAACAACAGTGTGTGTACGAATTCTTGTGGCTAACAGTACCTCCTCGAGCAGGATATCCTCCACTTAGCTAACACCCAATTCATCAGCTTTGGTAGTGCCAGACGGCAACTCAACTTCAAGCGACAGAAGGATGGTGGTGTAAAGACATACGCCTCTTCCCTTTGCCCTAAATCAGTTGCAGCACCCTCTCAACTTTCTCAAGAAGCGGCTGCTTCTTGCTCTAGTGAGAGCGTTTCTAAGGTTTCACAATATAATAGTTTCTCAGTCTTGGAAACTGTATCAGACACTCATTCTGGTAACCCTTCAACTGATAACAATTCATAGACTTTAGCTAAAGGTAGAAGTTCACGCTGCCACACACTCTCCTAAAAGGAAACTTAAGTCAGCTAAACTGGAACAGAGACGTCTTCGTGGTTAATCTGAGACACTTGACTTCATGGATGTTCCTCCTTGCAAGGCAGCCGGAGGGGCGTGAAGTGAATGTGGATGCCTCGGATGTTGTGACTTCAAAAGATTCAGTTTCTCTTCCGCTTGAGCAGGGGAGTGATTATTCCAACTGTATTGTGGATGTTGATGTATCTGCCTGTGTCAGTGATACCACTAGGTGTACAGGACAATATACCAATGTAATTGTTTTAAGAATATCCCTGCTCATCTACCTTCATCTTCTTCTAACATATCAGATGCTTTAGGGACTCGTCTAGGGGTCCAATTACTGCCCCAAGTACTACTCCTTGGGTTCTCTCTTCTTCTAGTGGCCCAGGATTAGACAAAACTTATCGTTTGAGTAAAACCTCAGGTCAACGTGGTAGTGGGAAGTACCTCCGTGAGGCTTACCAAAAATTAGTACTAAAGTAACACTGTTCTAGGTCCTTCAGTGGAACTGCCGTGGCTTGCGTGCTTCATGGGAAGAACTGCGCATATTTCTCTCTAGCTTCTCTCCTGCATTTGTTTCTCTCCAAGAAACAATGCTTGGGGACTACATTCCTGCCAGTCCTCCAGCATACTCTGCATTTTATTCCAATTCATTTGAAGGACAGGGTCACCATGGTGGCTCTGCCATCCTAGTTCAGCGAGATGTTCCATGCACGAGCCTGGAGCTTGACACTCCGCTCCAGGCTGTCATAGCTAAAGATTTTATGGACCGCCCCTACACTGTGTGCAGGCTATACCATCCTCCCAGTGTTACTGTTGAGAGAGGTGATCTCAACCGTCTTGTACGGGACCTTCCCTCTCCCTTTATTTTATTGGGTGATTTTAATGGTCGTCATCCTCTGTGGGGTGACAGTTCAGTCAACCCCTGGCGTGTTTTATTGGCTTCTTTTATTGAGGATAGAGGAATATGGGTTTTAAATACGGGAGATGTGACACATTTTAGTAGCCCTACTGAGACTTTTACTGCCATTGATATTTTCCTCTGCTTACCCAGTGCTCTGTTGGTTTTTACTTGGAGTGTGTAGCCCGAATTATATGGCAGTGACCACTTTCCTATACTTTTAGAAAATAACAGGTACGAACCAGTCTCGTCTTCCTAGGTGGAGATTAGAGAAGGCAGTTTTTTAGAGAGCTAACTTCTTCGGTCTCTTCTGAAGCAGATTTTGGTAGCTCTGATGAGGCTGTAACATATTTAATTGATATGCTCCACTCTGCTGCTCTCAACTCTATCCCTAAGACTTCTGGCTACTGTCCAAAACGTCCTGTCCCTTGGAGGTCACCAGTCTGCAATACTTATGTGCCGGAGAAGCGCGCTGCTTTCTCTCGCCTTCGTCGCAATCGTGGGGACCCAACTCATTTAAAGAACTTCCGACATGCAAGGGCTCGGGCTAGACGAGTTTTAAAAGAGACACGACATGCATCTTGGAAGGCCTATGTGTCTTCAATTAATACCAAAACCCCACTCACATAAGTGTTCAGGAGAGTCCGTAAGATGGCAGGGAAGTTTTCTCATAGTACTCCACCTGTTGTTAAGGTCAATGGATTTAAGATCACGGATGGTTTAACAGTGAACAACACCATGGCGGAGGCTTTTGCTAGAGTCTCCAGCCGTGACGCTTGACCTCTGGCTGTCAGGCATGAGTTAAGAGCCAAGGAACGCACTGTCCTGGATTTCTCAGGGAATGAGAATGAAAGTTTTAACCATATATTCACTCTGAGAGACCTGCACTCTTCTCTCTCTCTTTACGGCGACACTTCTCCTGGGCCAGACAACATCCCATATGCAATGTTGCAACACTTGGGTGATGAGGCGATTTCATTTCTTCTAGCTTTATATAACAGATTCTGGCTGGAGGGTGTCTTCCCTTCTGGGTGGAGAGTTGCTACCATCCTTTCTATCCCCAGGCCAGGCAAGGACTCTAGTGTTGCCCTCAATTACCGACCAATTTCCTTGACCTCCTGTCTCTGTAAACTATTTGAGAAGATGGTGAATGTCAGACTGGTATACTTCTTGGAACGGGGTGATTTTCTGTCTTCGTCCCAGTCTGGCTTTCGTAAACACCTTTCCACTACAGACGCTCTGGTCTTGTTGGAAGCTGCTGCATGTGAGGCCTTTGCACGACATCAACACCTTGTCCGTGTATTCTTTGATTTAGAGAAAGCCTATGACACTAAATGGCAATATGTCATCTTGCAGCAACTACATACATATGGCCTGTGGGTCACCTTCCACGCTTTCTTAAGGAGTTTCTCAGTAGTTGCAGTTTTGCTGTGAGGGTTGGTTCAGCCCTCTCAGCATCCGTTGCACAGGAGGAGGGCGTCTCGCAGGGAAGCGTCCTCAGTTGCACATTGTTTGCAGTAGCAATTAATGCCATTGCCTCATCCCTTCCGGACGGCTGAACCAATAGTTCTCGCTGGCTGGACAGATGGTACGCAATTGGGGCTAACAAGCTCCTCGGCATCCACCAGCGTCTTGGTATATGGAGCTACAGCGGCCTGTCCCGCCGGTGTGAGATGGCTCTTGTCCGTCACCGCATTGGCTACACTCTATTGACTCATGGCTTTTTAATGGAGAGGGCTCCCCCTCCCTACTGTGATAATTGTCTGGTACCTCTGACAGTGCGGCATCTTATTGCCGAGTGTCTCAGCCTTGGGGACCTACATCGTAGGCACCTCTCCGAGTACCGGGTGGGTGACGGTTCTTATAGTCTCTCCCAGATGCTCGGAGAGGAGGCCTGTAGTGTGGGAGGGAACACCCTCTCCTATGTGGAGGAAGCTGACCTTTTCCACAAATTGTGAATTTTATGAAATTTATGGCTTTTTAGATAGTTCAATGTTTTTTTAATTTTTATCTTTTATATAATTTTCTTGAGTTGATCAGGTTCTAATAGCATAAATGTGCCTTTTAGTGTATATGTTTTTTTAATCATGCTGCCTATCCCTTTCGGGGTGGTGAAGCCTGTTTAGTGTGTGTACATATTTTATTAATGATGTAGATGACCCTAGCTGTTACGTTACCAGATGCCTAATGGCATTTATAAATCAATCAATCAATCCCCTGCATTGATTCAAAGTCCTAGGGCTACTCTGGAAAGTTTAGAATAAATTCAGAATAGAGCAATGAGAATAAATTCTCGGCTGTCCCATGTCCACCAAGATAGGGTATATGCAGCGTGAGTTGCATCTTCCCCCATTAGTCGACAGAATTTACTCTAATGTCACTTGCTTCACTGTCAAGTGCCTCCATTTCCCACATTTTTCACCCCACTACTCTGTTAGTCAGGACGTCTCTTAGACCAAACTCCCCCGTCCATCCTATACTGCCTGCTGGACGTACTCTTATAAGACCTGTTTCCTCTATGCTTCGTAGTCTTAATATAAATATAATGGTTGCAGACGTCCCCCCAGGCCCCCCTCTGTGGATGCTACCAACACCTGATGTGAGCCTACTTCAACAAGTTCCCAAGAACCCTCTACTTCTACTCTACAACCTACTTCCAAGTTGAAACTGCCTTTTCTACAGCGACAGTTGGCTCTGGAATACGTAGAAACAATGTTGTCCTCCATCACAGATCCATACATCCTCTACACTGATGGCTCATTGCATGTGGATTGTGTAGCAGGTTTTGCCGTTTTCTCACCTGACTTGGAGTCAACTGGAGGGGGCTGGGTTCGACGTCGTCTCTGTAACCACTCTAGCTCAACATTGTGTTAACTGTATGCCATTCTGGATGCTGTTAGTCTTGTTTGTCAACGTGGAGTGCATGCTGCCATCTTTTGTGACTCCTATACTGCCCTTTATTCCCTCTCCAGTGTTCAGCCCACACACTCTACTGTTGTTTAGCAGTTTTGTCGTTTTTGGCCTTATTGCATCATCGTAATTGACTGTCAAATTTCTATGGGTGCCATCCCATGTAGGTTTACATCACAATGCTACAGTTGATAGACTCGCGAAGGAGGTCTGCCATCTGCCTCCTCATGGTGTTGGACGTCTTCTCTCCCTGACATGTTACCTCTCTAGTGTCCCCTGCACTTCTCTCCTCCCTGTACGGCGATGCATCACCCATTACGAGTCTGTCTGCCATCACAAATATTCCTACCGTCGTTGGGGCCTCATGGTTCGGATGCACAATGTAGTCTCTGCTCGTTTGTGGCTTGGGTACCGGCCACCTTGGCAGGTTGCTGGGATGGATGGTGAGCCTCCCTCTACCGAGTGTCGCTTGTGTCGAGCGTCTCATGCTAAAACTATAGAACACTATTGTCTGGTCCGCCCCACTGTCCGACACTTGCTGCCTTGGGGCCTGCCGCTTGATGTGGTTTGTCGACACCTGCTAAACCACCATGTTTTGGAGGAACTTCTGGTACACCTCCCTCGTTTTGGTGGATTTAATTAGGTCATAATGTAAATATTTTTCTGAATTCTCGTGTTTCATTCTGTTATGTAACTTATGTTTTCATGATGATTGTGTGTGTGTATGTGTATGTTTGTGTGTAGTCATTGGATTTTCATGGGTCCCGCATACCCTTATATTTTGTTGTCCGACGCCACGGCGCAATAAATGATAAAAATAACAAAATATTCTAAGTTAAGATTTTGTTCGTAGGCGTTCATTCATGACAAGAACTAAAACCCAGCACTGCTTTGAAATCGTAAAATAGACATACAAATGACGAAATTCGTCCACTGCTTCTAAATGCGGCTGAGACACTCTTCCGAGGTCAACAAGGCAAACATACGAACAAGTGCGAATCCTAAGAGGTTTGATAAATACCGGCCCTGGCCTAGAGTCAGTCTGCTCCACTGCTCCAGCCCTTTGTACTGTCAACATGTAGTACATACTAGAAGTTTGTGCTGAATAAAACCTTATGAACACGTTACATAGAATGTGGTCAACTCCCGCATTGGTGTTGGGATGGTCTTTGTTTTTTTTTATCAATGTGGATTTTATTGTTGAAGTGTATTTGAAGGCAAAATAAACGTCCAAATTGTAACTGACTGACTTCACAACATCAAGACTGGAAACATATGTCACTGCTACATATGGCTTCTTCTAAACAGTTGGAGGATGTGGGACAAAATAATATTTCCAAGCTCTAAAATATGCTTTCTGTATGAACCAACTTGGATATTTTAATTTTAAGAATACTTTCCAAATGTGTGACAACTCCGGGTCTAGATATGCAGGAGTGCATATCCTGAGCGCTCTGAGAAACATAGAGGAAATTACCGATTAATTGATTGATTGATATATTAGACGCCGCAACAGCAAGGTTATAAGCGCCAGAAATAGGTGATAGAGAGGTGAGACACCAAGCAGGAAGGAAATAAAACGAAGAAAGGGAGCGGGTGTGCCCAAGGGGCGCCAAAATCCTTACAGTATTGCTCACATCACTACAGGCAATACCCCATCTACGGGGAGGAGCTGACCAAGAGTTTGGTGGAGTCATGATGATGCAAAAAAAAAAAAAAAAAAATAGATGAGTAAGTCACAGTGGATAGGCTCCCCGAAGCCGAGGGGAGTTTTATGGCCCCTCCGAGGTTATATTGAAATTTTTATCCTATTTTTTTTTTTATGAATTGGATAAAGGGAGATGTGTGTAGTGTGTTTGCTTATATTGTATAAATAGATAAAAAGTGTTGTCTTTGAAACTATGTTTGACTATTCTCCATGCAGGTGAAACACGAAGAAGATTAGCAATCACCAGACCAGCGTCCACCCTATGAGTACTGCCCTGTTCGGTTGGTGTCTTCAGTCTCCTTCTTGTCTTCTACAGTAAAAGAATATCGGAAAAATAAACTTTATAAAAACCGAAACGTGTTTTGTTACACTTTTATATTTATTCAAGCAAATGTTGTAACTTACGTAAAATTGTGTTTCATAGCGAGGGTGTCCGCAAGGCGAACGTCCACCGTATCATATGGAATAATTGGAACAGGAATTTCATCAATATCATTAGGAAACTCAATGTAAGGGAAGAGACTTGCTGCTATGAACTTCAATTGTCGTCCTTCAAAGTTGACGAGTTGGTCTGTGTGAGAAGATGATGATGATAATGAGACAAAAATGCAGTCAAAAGATGTAAATAAAATGATACAATATTATTGTTCATTGTATTGGATATTATCATATACATCTTAAAATCTTGATTAAATATATACCTTCTCCTTCAAAAATACTAATGTTAGCTTGGAGAACACTGACAGGCAGAGAGGAAAATTGCCAGTGATAAAGGTACTGAACATCAGCTTCCCCTTTGCTGCAGTACTGACACCTACGGTATACAGACACACCATGTTTCACTTCATCAACAGCTGAAAGTAGACAATAATGTTGGATGAAAATAAATTAGAGTTAAGTGCAAAGTGTAAGAAATTATTCGGAAAGTGACATAATTTTCAGCATAGGTTTAGTTATATGTAAACAAAAGTGTGATGATGCTCTAACGAAGATATATATATATATATATATATATATATATATATATATATATATATATATCAGATGATTCAGTTTATGAATCAAATTTATAAGCAGACTTATTCGAAGATGATACAGATGTCATTTTGTCGTGTCTTACTAAAGTAATGTGGATTAGGATTATTGAACAACACCGTGAGAGGAGCAGCCAACGTTTACTATGTTTTGCTAAAGCTTCTTGAGCAGCAATAACAGGAATTAATGACTCCTCTCCAAAAGGAGTTGTTCCTTAACCATTCTGTCAATTTGATGGATACGATATTTTAACTTTAAATGGATTGTGTTGATTTACTGAACTCAAAGACCGGCGGCTACTACTTAGATTAAGCACAACATTATGTACAATATGTACAGTCGCGCACCACAATCCCTAGCCAACACGAGTCGAAGCCCGAGATCTGAAGCAGGCGGTTTCTGGACGACAGCCCACCCAAACCATCACGAGGCCACATACATTTCGAACCAATGGAGGTTTTGGGTGGGCTGTCGTCTAGAAACCGCCTTCTCTAGATCTCGGGCTTCAACTCAGGTGGGCTAAGGATTGTGGTGCGTGGGTGTACAGTCGGCGGCAAAAGTCGTGACGCCTCACTTAACGTTTCTTGAAGGAGGACATGAATTATAATAATTGAACCAACACTTTCACCATATAGAATTACAATATCCAAGGGACAAATAAGTAAATTACTCTGGGTTTTCATTTTACGAGCCAGTGAAGCTTATATTTCCATACTGTACTTCATGACTCGGCAGATGTGGCTACACGGTTTTTGCCGCCGACTGTACAATTGATTATATATATAATATGTGTGACCTTTGTAAGGCAACTGGACACGAAGACGACGTCTAGAATTTTGTGTGAGAATGTTGGGGTTGACGGCAAGGTAGATTCCATCGACGGTGTTCCTGAAGCTGTGGTGTAGGAAGATATCTTTCACATCTGCTCTCTCACCAACTACCACCACCTTTGTTTGGGACTGCTTCCAGTACTCTGTTCGTTCCAGCAGCCTTAGAAGAAATAGCTTTCCATAGGTAAAAATAAACAAATATATATATATATATATATATATATATATATATATATATATATATATATATATATATATATATATATATATATATATATTAATTGTGAAGAAAAAAGGACAATCTATTCAGATAATTTTTTTTCCCAATGTTGCAGTCCATATATAATATTTAAGATGTCCATGACATGATACCAAGAAGTATTTCATGTTTGCCCTTCCATTTTAGAGTAATGGTGACCATCTATGAGTTACCTCCCATCTGTCTGACTACAAAAAATATGCCCCTGATTCTCATCCAGGGTCTGTCCGGCCAACCCAACATGTCTATACCTGGCCGACCCACTTTAGTCCATATAATGACAGCCAGCTACAAAGACAAAAATTATTACAAAGAAAGTGAGCATCAAGGTAAAAAGTTTGGGCTTCCTTGGCATGAAAGTACTAATGGGAGTGGCAGTAGGAGAAGGGAGGAAGATCAAAGTTTAACAAAAGGTTAAATATGAAGAAAAAACAGGTAAGTGGTAAGAAATGCATGGGGCGTGAATAGGAAGTAGAACGTAGTGGATTCCATAAAAAAAAGTTCTGTTAGAGAGGGAAGAAGGCCATTGGATAAAAGAGATGGAAGGGCTAACCTATGAGCGGATTGAACTGAGTTCAGTCATTTAGATGATGCTGGACAGTGAACTGAACCCAGAAGCAATTTCAGAAAGGCAGACCACCCACTCCATCAAGAAAGTATTGGTGACACAAGTGTAGTGAGAATGGTATCGCCAGGGAAGAGATTTTAATAGCTGGCAGTATATTCATTGTGTCTAACGACCACTCAATCTACCATCATTGGTTTAAGAGATGGGTGATACTTATAAAGGAAATAGTCAGCAACAGGAGCAGGACAGGGCACGGTACAGCTTGAGGTGGCTGAATGTGCCAAAAGATTGGGACCCTCTAAAAGGAGAACGAACTAAACCTGGCGTCAATAAGGTATAAACATTCTCGGATCTACAACCAATGGGTGAGTAGCTGTGATGGACTTAATGCTACGAAGGACACTGTATCGAGCATATAATTTTGACAAAAACACTTGTTGGGAATATAAAGATTACAGAGGGCAAGTAAGAGAAAAAACAGCTCCGCGGTCTATACAGTGGTAAGAGGAAGGTCTCGAGAGGAGAACAAGTCAAAGCGAGCACCAACAGAGGTATTAACTACTATGGAACAGTCGCATACTACAGTCTTGTGGCCTCTCCTGCTTCATATGGAAGAGTGAGATACATGGATACGAGAATGAGTTTTTTTTTTTTTTTTAAATTAATTGCGCCGTAGCGTCAATCAACAGGCAGGCAACAATACATACTGGTAGGCGGGGCCCATGAGAATACAATGACTACAACCACACATACACACGCACACACACACACACACACCACACACACATCACGAAAACATAACAGAATGCAGCACAAGCATACAGACAAATATTTACATTATGACCTACTTAAATCCACCAAAACGAGGGTGGCGTACCAGAAGTTCCTCCAGAACCTGGTGGTTCAGCAGGTGTCGACAAACCACATCAAGTGGCAGGCCCCGGGGCAGCAAGTGTCGGACAGTGGGGCAGGCCAGGCAATAGTGCTCTACAGTGTTAGCACGAGGCGCTCGACACAATCGACACTCAGTGAAGGGAGGCTCACCCTGCATCCCAGCAACCTGCCACGGTGGACGGTAGCCAAGCCTCAAACGGGCAGAGACTACATTGTGCCTCCGAACCATGAGGCCTCGACGACGGTAGGAATATTTGTGATGGCAGACAGACTCATAATGTGTGATGGAGATGCTGAAGGGCCTCTCTGCATCCCTGTGTTGCTGTACAGGGAGGAGAGCGGCAGAGCGGACTTTAGAGAGGTAACATGTCAGGGAGAGAGGACGTCCAGCACCACGAGGAGGCAGATGGCAGGCTTCCTTTGCGAGTCTGTCAACTGTACCATTGTGACGTAAACCTACATGGGATGGCACCCATAAAAATTTGACAGTCAAGTTATGATGATGCAATAAGGACAAAAACGATAAAATCTGCTGAACAACAGTAGAGTGTGTGGGCTGAACACTAGAGAGAGAATGAAGGGCAGGTCTGGAGTCATAAAAAATGGCAGCATTCACTCCACGTTGACAAACAATACTAACAGCATCCAGAATGGCATACAGTTCACACAATGTTGAGCTAGAGTGGTTACAGAGACGACGGCCAACCCAGCCCCCTGGAGGTGACTCCATGTCAGGTGAGAAAACGGCACAACCTGCTGCACCATCCACTTGCAATGAGCCATCAGTGTAGAGGCAGTATGGATCTGTGATGGAGGACGTCACTGTTTCTATGTGTTCCAGAGTCAACTGCCGCTGTAGAGAAGGCAGTTCCGACTTGGAAGTAGGTGTGAAGCTTACATCAGGTGTTGGCAGCATCCACGGAGGGGGTCCTGGGGGGATGTCGGCCACCATTACATCTATATTAAGACTACGGAGCATAGAGGAAATAGACCTTATAAGAGTACGTCCAGCAGGCAGTATGGGAGGGACCGGGTAGTTTGGTCTAAGAGAAGTCCTGACTAACTGAGAGTAATGGGGTGAAAGATGTGGGAAATGGAGGCACTTGACAGTGAAGCAAGTAATATTAGAATAAATTCTCTCGACTAATGGGGGAAGACGCAACTCACGCTGCATGTTCACTATCCTGGTCGACATTGGGCAACCGAGAATTATTCTCATTGCTCTATTCTGAAATTTTTCTAAAGTTTCAAGAGTAGCCCTGGGAAGTTGAATCAAAGCAGGGGAGATTTAATCAACAACTGAACGGATAAAAGCAATATAGATAGTTCTGGCTACTGGGATGGAGATGCCCGAGGAGTTATTAGTGAGCCATTGAAGTGGTGTAAGTCGGCGCTGGAGACGACCCAATAAGTCCTGGACAATGGGATGGTCTTGAGGTCTGGCAGGGACAATTGGCCAAATATTGACTGGTGCGCCCAGGTAGCGATACTGGGAACACATGGGAATGACAGTCCCTCCAATGGTGAACACTGGCCGAGCTTGAGGAAGGCGGCAGGTGAATATTCTGCTCTTATCTGGGGAGACAATAATGCCACAGTGAGAGGAGGACACAGAGAAGGAGTCAAGAAACCGCTGGAGATCCCTTGGTGAGGTAGAATGAACACAGATATCATCAGCATAGCACGTAATTGTAGTTCCAGGTATATCAGGGAGAGAAGTGAGCAGCCGATGCATCAGAATATTAAATAACAATGGGCTGAGAACACCCCCTTGAGGCGTACCAAGATGAAAACTGCGCAAAGGACTGAGCGCACCACTGAAAAACCTGTTACTCAGGTAGCCCCGAATCCACCGTAGTAGATTACCCTTTATCCCAAAGTCAACCAGTTGATCCAAAATGACGTCTCTATTAGCAACATCGAAGGCACTTCGAAGGTCAATGAAGGCCACCACACTGTCCCTGTTTAGGTGAGTGTACAGGTCGACTAGGCAGTGGTGTGTGCTCCGCTGGGGAAGGAAACCAAACAGCCATGGAGAAAGGCGATCTTGCAGTCTGTACATGAGACGATTGAGTAAGATTCTCTCCATAACTTTACAAAAACAGGAAGTCAGGGAAATAGGCCTGAACTTTGCAGTGCCGGGCTTAGGGATGGGTATTATTGTGCTGATGGTCCAG
The DNA here is from genome assembly GCA_033782935.1 of Petrolisthes cinctipes. Classification (NCBI taxonomy): domain Eukaryota; kingdom Metazoa; phylum Arthropoda; class Malacostraca; order Decapoda; family Porcellanidae; genus Petrolisthes; species Petrolisthes cinctipes. The sequence continues at coordinate 7,302,074 of JAWQEG010000249.1, read as the reverse complement.
GCTCGTGGTACACAACCATCACGAAGACAAAGATTGTACAGTCGAAGTAGAGGGTTCCCAGGAACTTGTTGAAGTAGGCGCAGCACAGCATAAGTAATACCATCATCACCAGGGGAAGAAGCTCTACCCCGAGAGAGAGCACGTCGCAACTCCTCCTCAGTTATCTCCTCTGCATCATCGTCATCATCTTGCAACAGAGCAGACATTAGACGTAGCCGATGGACAGCAGCACGGGAAGTGAGTGCATCTTGTATGTGGATGGGTAGACTGGCTGAGGTAGATTGTTCTGACCAAGCATCGACAAGTTGTTGGGCATAGTCGGCGGGAGTGTGATGACGAGCAGTGGCCGGTGTCTTTTTAACAACCCGACGGATGAGGTGCCACATAGAAGCCACACTTGTTTGCTGGCTGATGCTGTCCGTGAACCGCTGCTAAGACTTAGTGTGAGCACACTCCTGCAGGGCAACTAAAGCGTACCTAGACATCTGGTAACGATGGAGCAGGTCAGGGGTTGGGTTGGCTTGAAACAATAGGCCATCACGTTCAGCCTCCTCCTTTGCCTCCTGTATATGTGCATCCAGCGTCCAGGAGTGGGCAGTATGGCGATGCTGGAGGTGTGGCTGGGAGACGTATAGCCTATAAAAGTCATGAGTAGCAGATACAAGATCAGAGTACAACTGTTCAGCTGATGATATGTCAAATGTAGGGAATACATGGGCCATGAATAAGATGTAAGTCGGGCAATATTTAGGGGGCACAGCAATACGCAAACGAGTGGCTAAAGCACTTGACCCAGCAGTTAGAGAATAATGAAACCTAAGAGCGATGTGATCAGAGAATAAGTCTGGCACGGAGGAGCACAGGACCCGAGATGCTATCAGGCCAGACGAGAGGATGTAATTCAGAGTACCTCCCCGGCAATGAGTGGCAGCGCCAGTGTCCCAGCGTGTCAGATGATGCTTGCGGATGTATGAAGGGAGACGAACACCATTACGATTAATAGAGCCAGAACCATCACCCAAATCAGAATGCAGAGCATTAAAATCTCCCATATAAACCATACCACGCACTGTTGGAGAAGGAAGAGCCTCAAGAGTGAGTCTAGCTTGGGCAGAATAGACATTACATAGTTGTAGTACTCCATTCCCAGGTGGAACCTCAAATAGCTGAAAGGTCATGTCAGGATCAGTGGAAGTACGGAGAAGGCAATGTGGCAAGGAACTATGTATGTAAGTCAGGAGACCATTCCTTACCAGATGAACATATGGCACATAACCTGAGAGAGGAGGAGCTTGCCCAGCAGCGAGCGGGCGTCCTGGAAATGCTTCCTGGAGAAAAATAACACTGGTATGATGACGAAAAACATAGGCCTTAGGTTGAGTGAGCTTAGCATAACTGGTGATACCACATACATTCCAGGAGATGACATCCAGCCGGCAATCACTAGCGAACTCTGTATTTGGAGGTAGAAGTATGGTGAGTGGGGGCAGATGAGCGACCTGGAGAAGAAGATGGACCAGGAGAAGGGACTGACTCGAAAAGCTTTTCAAGGCGAGATGCAACAGTATCCATCTTTTCGGTAAGGGTAGTGACAGTTGAGATGATGGCCTGCTGAGCCTCGACCAAGGTGGAGAGTTTGGAGTCATTGGCAGCCTGCGCGGCAACTAGCCCATCAATCCTGGCTTCAAGGGCAGAATAGCGGTTCTCGAGAGCCGTACATCGTGCCATGAGGGTAGCAACAGACTTGCGGAGGGTCAGGTCTGGAGGTGAGGCAGGGCTGGTAGGAGGAGCACACAGGGGAGGTGGTGGTGGTGGCGGTGGTGGAGGCGAAGCAATAGTAGTGACATGAGCCTGGACCTGACGTCGAGTACATCCATGCCACACGTTAACCCCTGGCTGAAGGCATCGTGGACACTTCCATCGAGACGTATCCTCAGGAGGTGAAGGCTCAGAGGTGGAGGCAGCAGGACGTGATGGTTCGCCCCTGACAGGACACGTCATGGAATCATGGTCGGCAGCACACCATGCACACTTCGGCCTGGCAGAACAGTACCGGGAGATATGCCCCACACCCCAGCACCTGTAGCTCCAAGGCTGGTCATTATGAAGTTTCCTCACCTCACACGGTGGAAGACAAGGGAGGAAATCAAAGGAAATCTCATTTGGAGGTGGATCAGGTTGACTCCAGACAACAACAATACGGCTAATGGGGGAACCATCTTGGAAAAAACGACGGGCAAAGTACACACCAGGGTATCCCTTAGCAAGTTTCGGGTCAACATCAATAGGAAAACGGGTAAGGATATAGCTGGGGAACTTACGAGGCCTCTAAGGTGAGTCTTCAAGAATGAGAGGCAGAGACAAAAATTCACCAGCCTTCACTCTATCAATGATATCCTGACGCTTCCTAGAGATGTAGACAAACCGGGAGGTGACAGCAGCCATCTTTTCTTCAGCCAGTTCACGCTGCAGCTGGAAGGCCCTGTTGACATCAGACAACCAACGCAACTTTGTGTCCGTAGATGGGTTCCCAGAGAAGGAGAGCTTGACATAGGCAGTTCTTGGGGCAAAAGCAGGAAGGTTGGACGAGGGCAAGGAGTTGGTATGCAAGGAAGAAACACCACGTTGAGGCAGAGAAGGTACGTCATGCACAGCTGAAGCACCCTTGGCACTCTTGGCAGCCGGAGGCAAACAGTCCACACCATCGGAATCCTGCAAGGAGTCGGACGAGGCATCAACAGGTCGCTTGGTAGAGGTTGAGGAGGTGGAAGGCTGCAACCTGAGCTGCGGAGTGACCGAGGAGAGGGGGGGAGGGTTGCGAGAAGGCAGCTCAGGCCAGTTATCCTCGATAGGAGACTCATCCTCCTCCGACATGGCCAAGTCGGCCTCCAGGCAGGAAGCCACATCCGAATCCGCTCTCTCCATCTGGCCAGGCAAGGCCTAGATGGGAAGCGAACAACTGAACACACACGAACATACACACACAGAACCACAATAAAACAAATAAACCACAAACAACAATACCACAAACAGTAAAACCACAAAAAAAACGAGATAGAAAATATAAACAACCCCTATAACACCACAGACACAACACACAAACAAGAACGTTGAAACAAGACAAACAACAACACAAACAACAACACAGGCAGAACGCCAGGAACTTGTCTTCACTCCAGGAAGGTTGGGGTGAGACTGAGAATGAGAGCTGCTGTCGGTAGGAAGATGCTCTCTAGTAACAGCACTCACATGTAGGTTGATAACTCTGTGAAAATATAAAATTTTGTTCTATTTCAGATCTATAATGAATAGTCTATAACAATTGAAAATCATGTGAGAACTCTCTTGGACAACTTGGCAAAAAATGGTTTGTGTCATAACCTATTCAAAACTGTGCAAGCAAAATATCACAGGAAGTATAGTCGGCGGCAGAAGTCCTGTCGCCTCACCTGCTTCACCGAGACGCACAGTGTTCATGGACTCGAGAAATACGCATGTTTTCTACACCTAATAATCTCGAGTCTATGAACATTGCGTGCCTCGGTGAAGCAAGTGAGGCGACAGGACTTTCGCCGCCGACTGTACAACTTCAACAACTGTCCCCGGAAAAGCCAAATTTTTCGGTGGGGGAACAAGTTTGAATATAATGGATCAATAAACAACATTAACAAAAGTGTCAGACATCATATTGGCGCGAAGGTGACTACAAGAATGCCAGAATATGTCAATACTGTGTGAAATCCGGTTTATGTACACTCGCAGTCAGAAGTTGTGTCCTGATCCCATGGTATGATGAATCTCAAGCAGGCGAAGTTCGAAGGTTCAAACAACGGCACAGTACGTTGTGAGGAGAAGGGTACAAGGTGCACCGTTGTTCGAACCTTTGAACTTCGGCTGGTTGCGATTCTTCGTGTCGGGAATAGGGACACAAGTCACACAACTTCTGACCGCGTGTGTATTTCAACCTCGGGACTGTAGGCTGTCAGTAGCCTGTGACTTGAGTGTCGCCTGAGATAAGACAGTGGAGCTTCATGGTGTTGGTTGCTTCTTTTCTGCCTCACTAGATTACGACACCTTCTTTATACACGTCAGTATCAGGAAAGAGCTGCTATGCACAACATTTTGGAGTATGGTCTGGTATCATCTATACTGTTAGTTGATAACAAGATAAGGAGTACATTCTTGACGTGTCGGCGTAGCTAGGATATTTGAAAAGCAATATCCTATAGCCGGGAATTTCTCATTCCACTCTACGCAGAATCTTGCTGAAGGACCTTCAGCTGTACCCATATGGAATTCAGATAAAACATAAACTCCCCAAGCTGACATACACCAACGTGTTGTGATGTGCCAGTGGTTCCACAAGAAGATTAAAAAGGTCCCCAAATGTTTGGAAGTGAAGAGGCTCACTTTCTGCTTTCCAGCCATGTCAACAGCAAGAACAATGTGTTCTAGGAAACACAGTCCTCAGCTGAATTGTTTCACTCATATTAACCACGGTATTATTGGGCCATGCTGGCTTGAGGACGATGACAACAATGCAGTCATGGTAAATAAAGAATGCTACATTGTGGTGCTTATCAAATTCTAGAGGGGATTTGGAACTCGCTGTGGTGTGAACAGAGATAAGCAGTGGTTCTAACAGGTGGAGCAACTCCACACCCAATAAACGCCATGATAGAGTGCCCTGACGAGAGATATCCTGACCGACTGATCAGCAGGCATCGCGAACCCGAGTAGACCCCGCATTCACCAGATTTGAACCAACCAGATTTGAACCAACCATATTTTATTCCTGAGGGGGCACTTGAAGGACCATGTCTACGAAAATCGTACACAGTGCGCTGCTGGTCCACGGTGGTTATCTAGAGCACGTGTTGAAATTATAATGAGTTACTATGCCATATCCATGAGTGAAGCTGGCTTAGTGAATATGACAGTGATGCAGGGCAATAAGGGTGTGTGTGTGTGTGTGTGTGTAGAGGGATGGTTTCTTACACACTCTCGACATATGATCATTTATGTTGCCATCTTTGCTCAATCTGTCAGTGAATACATAGTAATGTGAACACTGGAGGCTGTAAAATTATCAATCTATAGGCTTAGTCGGAGCTGAAAGGAAACTATTATGACAATTGATGATATACAACTACCACTATCCATAATATTAAAACAAATATCTGAGGAAAATATAATTATTGACAAAATTTGTAATCGTCACAGACTAATAAGCATAATAAACATTTAGGGGCGAGCCTACAGTAAATTATGGTCAACTGTGGTTGTGTGGTGGCATGTTCTTGTAACATGTTACGGGCTCAGACTTTACATTCTGTACTTTACGTAAAGTAAATATAAGTAACTTTATCATGCAGAATATGTTAGAATAATAACTCTACGATGTGTTGGTTTTCACTGGCCGATGCTGAACATACATAAAGACAGACAACATCGGAGGCTAATTGCTGCCTCACAACCTGACCAACGTGACTGTTGCCATAATGAGTGCATAGTACTGAAAACACACACAGTGACAAGGGATTCTCCTTTCCATCACAAAGTTGTGGTAAAAAAAAGTCATGTTTGTTTTGCAGTAATATTTATACCGATAGTTTATAATTTTAAGTTTTGTATAATTCCTTTTACTACCTTCCTCCTCTCCTACCGTCGTCGGGGCCTCATGGTTTGTTGGCACAATGTAGTCTCTGCTCGTTTGAGACTTGGCTAGTGGCCAACCGTGACAGGTTGCTGGGATGGAGGGCGATCCTCCCTTCACTGAGTGTCGCTTGTGTCGAGCGCTTCGTGCTACCGCTATAAAACCCTATTGTCTGGCCTGCCCCACTGTCCGACACTTGCTGCCCCGGGGCCTGCTGCTTGATGTGGTTTGTCGACACATGCTGAACCACCAAGTTTTAGAGGAACTTCTGGTGGATTTGAGTAGGTCATAATGTCAATATTTGTCTGTATTCTCGTGCTTCATACTGTTATGTTTTCGTGATGTGTGTGTTTGTGTGTGTATGTGAGTGTAACGTGGGGGATTAATCAACCAAGTCAGACCCAGAAATTAATCCATTTAATTTCTTGTCGTACCCACGGGGAATCGAACTCGAGACCAAATAAATCTCAGGGCGGGACTCTACCGGGTGGCATTTTTCCCAAGTCTCTTAACACTTGTTTTAAAACATAAAATCACTGTAATGGAATAAAACTAAATGCTTCTTATTGCAGTAAACAATGAAAATTTATATGAATATTACCTTTGTTGTCCAACCTTAAGTTTACACATTCTGGTAATATTTGTGCCATGGAAAAGGTGGGCTGTGATTGGCTGTAATATCCTCCCTTACCGATATAGTGAGAGACTTGGGAAAAATGCAACCGGGTGAGCCTTAGGAGTTCTCCATTGGTTCAGCTTTCAAATCTGCCTTTAACTCTCAGGTCCGGCCACTACATGTGTTTGTAGTCATTAGATTTCCATGGGTCCCGCCTTCCCTAATGTTTTGTTGTCTGTGTTTGCATCATCGTCATCATCTTGCATCAGACGTAGCCGATGGGCAGAGGCACAGGAAGTGAGTGCATCTTCTATGTGAATGGGTAGCCTAGCTGGGGTAGATTGTACTCACCAGGCATTGACAAGTTGTAAGGCATAAACGGCGGGAGTGTGATGACGGGAAGTGTCTGGCGTCTTTTTAACAAGCCGACGGATGAGGTGCCACATAGAAGCCACACTCGTTTTCTGGTTGATCCTGTCCGTGAACCGATGCCAAGACTCAGTGTGAGCATACTCCTGTAGGGCGACTAAAGCGTCCCTAAACATCTGGTTACGATGTTGCAGGTCAGGGGTTGGGTTCGGTTGAAACAAAAGACCATCACATTCAGCCTCTTCCCTCGCCTCTGTATACGTGCATCAAGCGTCCAGGAGTGGGCAATATGGCGATGTTGGAGGTGTGGCAGGGATACGTATAGCCTATAAAAGTCATGAGTAGCAGATACAAGATCAGAGTACAACTGCTCAGGTGAAGAAATATCAAATGTAGGGAATTCATTGGCCGTATATAAGATGTAAGTCAGGCAATATTGAAGGGACACAGCAATACGTAAACGAGTGGCTGAAGCATTTGACCCAGCAGGTAGAGAATAATGAAAACGAAGAGCGACATGATCAGAGAATAAAGCTGGCACGGAGGAGCACTGGACCTGAGATGTTATCAGTACCTCCCCGTCAATGAGTGGCACCGCCAGTGTCCCAGATGATGCTTATCGTCGACATTAGTGCATTTGTCGCGGCTTCTAGCCGCTTAAATTGTATTTATTGGTTGTGAAACCAGCACAGCTGGATTGCTATAGAATACGCCCCTTCTCAAGCCCAGGCCCCGTATAGGCATAATCTGGGTTGGAAGGGTCTATTCCGTGACGATCATCAGAAGTAAATAAAAATTCAAATCTGGCGCTGTACTAATAGTGGAGCCACCTGGTGGTGGCGTGGTGAGGTATTAGCCCCGCTCCGCGCTCTCAGGCAATCGGTCACTCCAATGAGAAAGGAAGAAGTGAATGCCTGCCGCATCGGGAGGTGGGTGGGTCAGTCAAAGCTGTGCTGGTTTCACAACCAATAAATACAATTTAAGCGGCTAGAAGCCGCGACAAATGCACTATTATTGGTATAGTGAAACCAGCACAGCTGGATTGCTATGCATGCGATGCGGTAAGCGGGAGGTGAGGTGGAGGCAATCACGTGCTAGTTAAGAGTGGTTGAGAGCGGAGAGCAGGAAAGGTAACCGAGCACGGCGAGGTAGAAGCTAAAGCAACTCCCAACACTGGCTAGGTGAGTAGCCGTGGTGGGGGTGTAGTAGCTTATCCCATATTACCCGTAGACCATTCTGTTATAGACCAGAATCGTTACACATAAAGTCTTTATAGGCAGACTCGAGGGTTCGGGTCTAGGAGAGGAGGGGGAGGTGACCATGCACCCCCCCCTTTATTCAAGTCCTCTGAGCTAGGGCTATGGCCCTCGCTCAGGTAATGTGATCCCGAGGGGATGAAGGAGGACACCAGGATGCAGACATCCTGTGTAATAACATATCCTGTCACTCATCATAGTAAGGTCATTGTTTGGAGAATGAATACACAAGAATTCCGTAACAATGTAATTTATTTTATCCGCACCATATGTACACGTATGATAGACATGGGGATGAGCATGAAGCTGTACAAGATGGGGATGAAGTATGGGATGATAGTGACGGGACTTAATTCGCCCGACCTTTTCTCTTCGGGCGGCCCCTCCCCCCCATGTGTCTCCCGCGGGGACCCTGGGGAATGGAGGGTGGAGTACCCATAGCCACACAGGGGGTAGGGGAGAGCGAGTGGAACAGATACCTCGTCCTGAAGGAGGAAGTGGAAGTCCAACCCCCCAAATCCCTAACCCTCTTACCGAGTGAGTCCTGAGGAAGGCGAGGGAGGCGGCCACGCCCCTAACGCTGAGAGCCCTCGGGGCGTGTCCGGGATCCCTCTTTTCTATCACTCGGCAGAGAAGGCGAGCGATTGACCTAGGGAAGAGAGGGTTACCGGACCTAGAGTTGTAAAAGAGGTGGTCCGGAGAAGCCCCTCTCGTCGCCTCCACGTATGCTGAAAAGGCGTGGACTGGGCAGAGGGGGTGGAAACTTCCATCCCTCAGGAACGAGGGTACTGCGAGAGGGCCAATTCTGTCGTCAGCCTGCTCGTTCTTAGCTAGAAACGCAGGAGAGGGGGAGATAGTTAAGGAAGTAAGGTTAGGGCTTACGGAAGAAAAGGCTGTGTGACGGGTCAGGGCTGCCAACTGAGATGCCCTGTACCCTGTAGCTAAGGCGAGCAGGAAGAGAGCTTTCTGGAGGAGGTGACAAACCTCCAGAGGGACCCCCTCGAAGGTCAGGTAGGAAAGGACGCGGTGAAGGGACCAGGAGGGCGTCTGGGCCCGGTGAGGTGCGGTCCCCGCCCGAATCCCCATCCTCAGGAGAGAGAGAGGCCTCTCCGAAACCTTAATGTTAAAACCCAGGAGGAGGGGATCAGACAGGGCTGCGTGATGCGCAAGCACCGTCGCCGTGGCCCTGTTGGTGGAATCGGCGAGCCACGTGAGGAATTCCAGGACTGTGTCCTCCGAGATGACCATGGAGGGGTGTCTTCGCAAGAAGTCCTGGAATCTTTTCCAGCACGATTCGTACTGTCGCACCGACGACTGACGATGAGCCCTCAACATCTTGTCCACTGTCTCCTTAGTGAACCTTTTGCTGAGGACTCCCCGTAGAAACTCCAAGCGTGTAGTTTCAGTGACGCTTGGAGTGGTGCAGACAGGGTGCTGGAGAGGCACGCCGATCCCAACTGAAGGGGATGAGGGCACCACCGGGACAATTCTCCGAACCACGGCTGTGCTGGCCAGAGGGGGGCTATGAGGAGAACCCTCCCCCTGAAAGTGCGCAGCTTGAGGATCGCCTTCAAGAGGACTGACGTAGCTGGGAGTGGGAAGAGGTAGAGATGCCCCCACCTGTTCCAGTCCTCTGTGAAGGCGTCCTGGCCTCCCGCCTCTGTTCTGGACGAGAATGTCAGGAACAGAGGAAGTAGGGCCGTGGATGGGGAGGCGAATAGGTCCACCTCCGGTGTCCCGTAGCGAAGGCAGAGAGACTCGAACACAAGGGGACGCAGTTGCCACTCGACTGACGTCCCCCTGAACCTGGATAGGGCGTCCGCCCAATCGTTCTCCCGCCCTGGCACGTAGCGGGCCGAGAGGTGAATGCACCTCTTGGCCGCTATTGCAAAAATCTGTTCTGACAGGGACAGGAGAATTTCCGACCGTGCGGTGCCCTGTTTCTGCAGGCACTGCACGGCCGCAACATTGTCCATATCGAAGCGGATGCTTATCCTGGCAAACTGAGGGTGTCTGTTGAGCCATTCCTTCGCTACCATCAACTCCCGGGAGTTGATGTGCAGTAGCCTTTCCCCTTCCTTCCATCCCCCGCAACGCTGATGTCCCAGGCAAGACTGGTACCCCCAGCCTACGTCCGATGCGTCTGTCGCCACCGTGATCCCCGGGGGAGGGAACACCCAGGGGACCCGCTGACGCAGGGCACCGGGACGTAGCCAGGGGCGAAGGAGGCTGTACTATCAGTACAGCGCCAGATTTGAATTTTTATTTACTTCTGATGATCGTCACGGAATAGACCCTTCCAACCCAGATTATGCCTATACGGGGCCTGGGCTTGAGAAGGGGCGTATTCTATAGCAATCCAGCTGTGCTGGTTTCACTATACCAATAATAGCCCGTTTACTGCAGCCACAGCCATACATCGACAACGTGGATTGACCTGCACAGCAGTCAATTCGAAACTGCCATAAATCCCGTGGTCTCCATGGCCGTATACCAGCTAAAAAGCCGAAGCTCACCGAAACTGACATGGAATGACGATGGAGTATACCTTGAAACACTCATACCAACCTGCTGCATATTGGGACAACATTGTGATGAGAAAACATTTTCTACTGAGGAAACAATTACTGGAAGGGTTTGGGGCCCGAAAGATGAATGGTATGATTTCCTGTCTCTCTCTTTTTTCTTGACTGTGTGTGACACATTATTTCATTACCGACCCATTGGTATATTGGATATATGTTCTTATTAATATTTTTTTTTTAATTTTTACCACATTTTATTACAACTCCTACGCAACTTTCTGATACAAATTATGTAGACAATCGATAATATGATAACCCATGAGGATTTTTCTACCGCTCATGGATTAGTTATGTAATGCTAAATTATATTTTAAATAGTATGTTGTATATATCATGTTTCTCCCTAGGTATGACAGGAGACATAAGATAGTTGGTTGGGGATTTGACAGACGTTGAGCCAGGCAGATACACTGGTACTATATGTGGAGAGAAGAGGCGCCAAAACCCTTAAAGTATTGCCCACATCATTACAGGCAATACCCCCCTACGGGGCAAGCACGAGGGATAAAAGGAATACAGGGATAGCTGTCTAATATCCAAAGGATAATATATATTCAGTAGTCTATCCCACTACGATGATGAACAAAAGACAGTGCCTTTATTTAAAGGATATAATGTAACAGATATTCTAATTATATTTGTTTGTTATTACTTTACAACTAATCACCTTCATTTTTCTTACCCTCTTCCCCCTCACCCTCGCCTCAAATCATCACATTTCTTCTCTCCTATATCCACCTACGTTAATGCAGTATGCACTTCTTTAAACCCGAGTTCTTCAAATTATGGGTCCCGAATTCCTCCAAACTGGGTCGCAGGCTAACAAAAATAAATACATGAATAAAATAGAATAATAATGTTCGTGACAATAAAATAAATATGAAGTTCATACATGAATCCACCGAACATATTTTTACAATCGAATATTCATATATTTAATTATCAATAAAACAAAATCATTGCACAAATATTAGCCTTCTTGAGAGAGAGTGAGAGAGAGAGAGGGAGGAGTAGGTGAGGCAGTGCTTATAGTTCTATTTATAATTCTGGTTAGAATGACTGTTAATAATAATTATTTAGTTTCAGTTTCTGGCCTTGTATTTTCTTAGGTTGATAATTCTGGTCATTTGTAAAAGATCGCGAGAATTATGTTATAGTAAAAACAGGGTCACGACTGAAAAAGTTTGAAGAACCCTGCTTTAAACTATTGGTGATTCGATACCGTTCACAGTGTATGTTTCATTCATTCCTCCTGACACATGTCTTTTCTACCTGATCATTCGTTACCCTCTTATATAGCTCCGCCCAAATTTCTCTCCTCGTCTTCTACTAACATCCCCCCTCCCTCCACCTGCAACTGTTGCCAGATCAGACGAGGCCCAAACCAAGTCGCTGGTGGAAGAAGTGTGGACCCTTGATCTGTCCGGAGCTGTACATTGTTAGTGTGTGTGTGTGTGTTTTTTTTTTTTTTTTTTTTTTTTTTTACATGTGGCAGTTGATTGGTGTATAAGGGGCCATAATTAATACTACTTCTACTACTACCACTACTAATACCACTATTACTACTACCACCTTATGAAGTGAATAAGTCTGTTTGGCAACAACACACAATTTTACTCCACCATCTTAAAACGCCTGTGGAAAAACTGATGTATGGTAACCGCTTGCCAGCCTACGGGAGAACCGAGGAGAGTTGCCAATTATAATTTTTACCGCGAACCGCGCCAATATTCTAGGGTTTATGGCGGGAAATGAAGCGAGGACAGACGGAACGTATTAGTGGCGCGGGCCCTCTACCGCGCTAATTTCAACCGCCAGCACTGTATGTATATATGTGTGTGTGTGTGTGTGTGTGTATGTATGTATGTATGTATGTAACTCACATTTTACTTCTGAGTGTCGGTCAGAGAGTTACTGCTTTTACTGCAGGGATGCTCACCCCTTACGTTCTCGCCAATGTAAGATGTACAGTCACTCATAAAAGTAAAGACACCCCCAGGCAAGACACCTTTTAAGTGGTGTGATATCGGTTCTGGTAACATTGTACAGCTGGTCACACTTCCGTGAGGCCCACCCAGCGTTGTCAATGTTGGCCGAGATAATCCCGAAACACTAGTTTTGAGCTCTGCTCGCTCGAACCATTCACTGGTGAGAGGGAGAAGTAAGGAGGGATTTGAGGAGGGTAGGGGGGGTGCCTGCCTATACAAGAGAGGTGAGAAATTATTCTTGGGGAGGTGAAAAATGAATGGAAGCTATAATAAAAATACGAAAATACACCTGGTTATCAATTATTTATATACCGATATTCGTGTCAATTATTAACATCATTAAAGGTAAGATTAACTTTTTTCATATTATGATGTAACACAAAAACAACTGAGGTAACATCATTGTATACTTTTTTCGTATAGTATTCAATGGTTATTATCAAGCACTAAACGCTGAAAAATACTTACACAATAACTGAATAAGAATCATGAACCAGAATGCTATTTATTAAATGAAGCAAATGTGAATACCTTTATATTACATGTGTCAAGTGTTGATACCACTAACACACACTTCCATTTCCCCCGTATCTACCTAACAGTTTATAATTGTGTCAAATATCAAGGCTCTCATTATCCCTCACGTGATAGCAACCTTGTAATATTCTGAATACTTTTAATAATAGCTCGTTGTATTGAATATAGTGAACACGTGCTGTTTGATAATTTACTATAAATCCCTCAGTATTTCATCTGTTTCTAGGTAGCGAATTTTTTTATTTTGGCAGATAATACATGTGAGCAGAGGCCAGGGAGATTGCCTCTGGCACCCACAGGCTTGTCAACTGTATTTTTTGTTTTGCATTCATTAGAGATTGACGTTGACTCTAGTCTCGTTAGCCCAAATTAGTTTTGATACTCCAAGAGGATTATGAGTTGGTTGAAAACCACTAAACTGGTAAGGGTATTGAAGACTGAGTGTGGAAATATTCCCTCTCCAACATGTTGTCAGTCCTGTTGACCTGAAGATGTGTAACGTGGTGCAGTCAGTCAGTTCACAAGACAAGGTGTATATGGAAATTCACACTAATATCAACCTTGTAGCAGAAGACAGTAAAGACCAATACGGCATCAAATACAATGGTATTGTAACGACTCGAAAATATATGGATATTTAACGAGCGTTAACACAAAAAAAAAATAATATTGGGATCTTTTTAAGCTTTCCTCGCTCTAGCCAGGCGGTAGGAGAATCGAGAATGATATAGGAATGGGGGCAAATAAATATACTATGATGTCTTTAGAGTTTTCCCAATGAATTTATTACACACCCTCGATATTATTGAAAACCTACTATAAATGATAATTATGCAGAACTTTAGCTTGGAATTAACTAAAAACATAAGAACAATGATGACCAGAATCAACTTTATAACTATACTTAGAATTAGAAGCAGAACTATACTTAGAATTAGAATCAGAACTATACTGAGAAATTAGAACCAGAACTGTACTTAGAAATTAGAATCAGAACTGTACTTAGAAATTAGAATCAGAACTATACTGAGAAATTAGAATCAGAACTGTACTTAGAACTTAAACTTAATCCTACCAAGAACACATGTTCAAGAAAATAAATTAATCAAGAATGGCACAGAAAATCACATATAAATTAATCACAGAGAAATAAACACTCACGGCAGGCAATGTACCCCGAACCGTAAATTTAGAATTAGAACCGAACTTAGAATCACAAAGAAATTCACATGGAAATTAATACACAGAAATAAACACTCACGGCAGGTAATGGACCCCGAACCGTAATAAGGCTATCGAAACTACCACTAAGAACTAGCTTTCCCAGATATCTTTTGACTTGAACGACTCGTGGACCACAGAACACCACCTGTCGAGAGGGAGTTTGGAGAGAGAATCCATCTTAATTTATCACTGTCATCATAGGACAAACTATGAATTTTAATACATCAAGCACTTATTAGACACTTACTCTTTAGTTATGGAACATTATTAGCACTTTAAGTACACTAATTATTATAGTTAACACAAACTGCTTTCAACTGTACCTGTCGAGAGGGAGTTTGGAGAGAGAATGGGCTCTTCCCACGCTCAACGAAATATTGGAACAATTAAATTACTTCGTCAATAATCCTCTGGGGCTGCTAATTACTTTTGTAGTGAGTTTTTAAAATAGATAGGAGATAAGGTGAGTCAGGTAAGTGGTCTCGGAGGTTAGTTAACTACCCATTATTGCTAATCAGGAAAAACCATACATTGTTTTTAAAGACTCCACTATACTCGTTTGAATTCCATATAAGCTGATGCAATACTCGTTACGTATTTCATCATGGTTATTACTACGTTCTTCTGATCACCCCATTTCCCAAATTACATACACATAATTAATTTCCTACCTATTATAATAATTAACATGTCTATATTACATATATACAACATTATACATTTCCAGTAATAACTACTATCACGTTTTCCTTTCCTTCGACCGTGCCTTCAACTCGAGGATGGACAAGAAAAATATAAAAAGGGGTAACTCAAAAAGATCCATTGAATAAAAATAAAAAGGAGCGTTACAGTATGAGTAGTGGTAGAGTGTATTTGGAATGTCACACTAATATCAACCTTGTAGCACAAGACAGTAAAGACCAATACGGCATCAAATACAACGGTGTGAGTATTGGGAAGGTGTTGTATGATGGGAAACACAGGATTTCAGACCTTAACACGCCTTCAATAAAGTTTAATTTTAAGAAATGTTGAAAATAGTTGCCAGTTTCTTTATTAACATGTCCGATGAAACCTCAACTGTGCATCCCATGCATTACTTGATGGAACTATTACAATGTTTAAATAATTATGAATATAGTTCTCTCGCAACTCATGACAGATAAAACCAATAGAACCTCTGTCACCAACATTATTATGTTATGTGTGTGTGTACTGGCTTATATAATTATATAAGTATATTACATGCACACAGAAAAGAGAGATACACACAGAGAAGAGAGATACAGAGCAAATAATAATTTTTGCTACCAAGAGAAAAATGACAAAAAAAGGGTTTCATAGTCAAATTCCAATATTTCAATACAACGAGCTATTATTAAAAGTATTCAGAATATTACAAGGCTGCTATCACGTGAGGGATAATGAGACCCTTGATTATAAACTGTTAGGTAGATACGGGGGAAATGGAACTTATGGAAGTGTGTGTTAGTGGTATCAACACTTGACACATGTAATATGAAGGTATTCACATTTGCTTCATTTAATAAAGAGCATTCTGGTTCATGATTTTTTTTCAGTTATTGTGTAAGTATTTTTCAGCGTTTAGTGCTTGATGATAACCATTGAATATTATACGAAAAAATACCGTATACAATAATATTACCTCGGTTGTTTTTGTGTTACATCATAATATTAAAAACTTAATCTTACATTTAATTATGTTAATAATTGACACGAATGTCGTTATATAAATAATTGATAACTGTTTGGAGGAAGGTTGGTTTGCTCGAAACATTATCCCAACTCATGCTTCGTCTCATCTACCATTAGTTACAAATGTGTCGAGCAAATCAACTTCATCTCTCAAGCGCCATCACTGACGTCACGTACACTGTTGCCAGAACCGATATCACAAGTATAAGAAGATGACTGGCCTGTGGGGGTCTTAATTTTTATGAGTGACTGTACCTCCTTGAGCAGGATATCCTCCACTTGGCTAATACCCAATTCATCAGCATTGGTAGTGCCAGACGGTAACTCAACTTCAGGAGACAGAAGGATGGTGGTGTGAAGACATACGCCTCCTCCCTTCGCTCTAAATCGGTTGCAGCACCCTCTCAACCCTCTCAAGAGGCAGCTGCTTTTTGCTCTAGTGAGAGCGTTTCTAAGGTTACACTGCATAATAGCTTCTCTGTTTTTGGAAACTTTATCACACACTCATTCTGGTGACCCTTCAACTGATGACAATTCTCAGACTTTAGCTAAAGGTGTCCATGTGGTAGAGGTTCATGCTGCCACACACTCTCCAAAAAGGAAACTTAAGTCACCTAAACTGCCACAGAGACGCCTTCGTGGTTCCTCTGAGGCACTTGACTCCATAAATGTTCCTCCTTACCAGGCAACCGTCTATGTGGATTCATCCATAGTTTCCTCTCAATATTACTACAAGCGTTCTCGTGGCTCTGATGAATCTCTTGATTCAACAGATGTTCCTCCTCGCAAGCTTCCTTCGGGATCATCAGAGGGGCGTGAAGTGAATGTTGATGCCACGGATGTTGTGACTTCAAAAGATTCAGTTTCTCTTCTGCTTGAGCAGCGGAGTGATTCTACCACCTGTATTATGGATGTTGATGTATCTGGCTGTGTCAGTGATACCACTGCTGTACAGGACAATACCAATGTAATTGTTTCAAAGAATATCCCTGCTCATATACCCTCATCTTCTTCTGGCATATCAAATGCTTCAGGGACTCATCTACGGGTGCCAATTACAGCCCCAAGTACTACTCCTCGGGTTCTCTCTTCTTCCAGTGGCCCAGGATTAGACAAAATTTATCGTTTGAGTAAAACCTCAGGTCAAGGTGGTAGAGGGAAGTCCCTCCGTGAGGCTTCCCAAAAATCAGTACTAAAGTAACACTGTTCAAGGTCCTTCAGTGAAATTGCCGTAGCTTGCGTGCTTCTTGGGAGGAACTGCACATTCTTCTCTCTAGCTTCTCTCCTGCATGTCTTTCTCTCCAAGTGACAATGCTTGGGGACTACATTCTGCCAGTCCTCCAGCATACTCTGCATTTTATTCCAATTCATTTGAAGGGCAGGGTCACCAGAGTGGCTCTGCCATCCTAGTTCACCGAGATGTTCCATGCACAAGCCTGGAGCTTGACACTCTGCTCCAGGCTTTTGCAGTTAAGGTGTTTATGGACCACCTGTACACTGTGTGTAGTCTATACCTTCCTCCCAGAGTTACAGTCGAGAGGCGTGATCTCTACCGTCTTGTACGGGATCTTCCCTCTCCCTTTATTTTATTGGGTGATTTTAATTGTCGTCATCTTCTGTGGGGTGACAGTTCGATCAACCCCAGGGGTATTTTATTGGCTTCTTTTTTTGAGGATGAGGGATTAGGGATTTTAAATACAGGAGATGTGACACATTTTAATAGCCCTACTGGGACTTTTATCACCATTGACATTTCCCTTTGGTCTCCCAGTGCTCTGTTGGATTTTACTTGGAGTGTGTTGCCTGATTTATATGGCAGTGATCACTTCCCTATACTATTAGAAGGTAACAGGTACGAACCACAGTCTCGTCTTCTTCGGTGGAAATTAGAGAAGGCTGACTGGCAGTTTTTTAGAGAGCTAACTTCTTCGTTCTCTTCTGTAGCCTATTTTGGTAGCTCTGATGAGGCTGTAACATATTTCACTGATATGCTCCACTCTGCTGCTCTCAACTCCATCCCTAAAACTTCTGGCTACTTTCCCAAACGTCCTGTCCCTTGGTGGTCACCAGTCTGCACCACTGCTGTGCAGGAGAAGAGCGCTGCTTTCTCTAGCCTTCGTTGCAATCGTGGGAACCCAACTCTTGTAGAAGACTTCAGATGGGCAAGGGCTCCAGCTAGACGAGTTTTAAAAGAGGCACGACGTGCATCTTCAATTATTACCAAAACCCCACTCACCTAAGTGTTCAGGAGAGTCCGTAAGATGGCGGGGAAATTTTCTCCTAGTTCTCCACCTGTACTTAAGGTCAATGGAATTGAGATCATGGATGGTTTGACAGTGGCCAATACCATGGCGGAGGCTTTTGCTAGAGTCTCCAGCCGTGACTCTCGACCTCTGGCTGTCAGGCATGAGTTGAGAGCCCAGGAGTGCACTGTCCTGGATTTCTTGGGGAACGAGAATGAAAGTTATAACCATATATTCACCCTGAGAGACTTGCACTCTGCTCTCTCTCTGCGGCAACCCTTCTCCTGGGCCAGACAACATCCCATGTGCAATGTTGCGACACTTGGGTGAGGAGGCGATCTCATTTCTTTTAGCTTTATATAACAGAATCTGGCTGGAGGGTGTCTTCCCTTCTGGGTGGAGGGTTGCTACCATCCTTCCTTTTCTCAAGCCAGGCAAGGACTCTAGTGTTGCCCTCAATTACTGACCAATTGCCTTGACCTCCTGTCTCTGTAAACCATTTGAGAAGATGGTGAATGTCAGAATGGTATACTTCTTGGAACGTGGTGATTTTCTGTCTCCATCTCAGTCTGGCTTTCGTTATCACCGTTCCACTACAAACGCTCTGGTCAGGTTGGTACCTACTACATGTGAGGCTTTTGCACGACATCAACACCTTGTGTGTGTATTTTTTTATTTAGAGAAAGTGTATGACACTACATGGCAATATGGTATCCTGCAGCAACTCCAAATGACCTGCGGGGTCGCCTTCCACGCTTTCTTAAGGAGTTTCTCAGTGGTCGCAGTCTTTCTGTGAGGGTTGGTACAACCCTCTCAGCATCTGTTGCACAGGAGGAGGGCGTCGCCCAGGGAAGCGTCCTCAGTGTCACATTGTTTGCAGTAGCAATTAATACCATTGCTTCATCCCTTCCGGATGGTATAACCAACTCGATGTATGTTGACGACCTGGCAGTCTGGTTTGCTGCTTCCCGTATGTGAAGTGGCAGAGCGGTCGTTGCAGCTTGCCTTTGACAGGGTGTCATGTTGGGATGGTTCTCATGGGTTTCGATTTTCTCCTGCCGAGACAGTTGCTATACACTTCTGCCGCATCCGAGGCATCCACCCCGATCCGTGCCTATTTATGTATGGTCATTGGATATGTTGTGTCAAGGAGACTCGCTTTTTGGGTCTCCTTTTTGACAAACGTTTGACTTGGGTTCCCAACTTACTTACACTTAAAGTCTCTTGCCTCAAGGCTCTTAACCTGTTGAGGGTCCTGGGCAATGCATCCTGGGGGGCTGATCGGGCCACCATCCTCCGCCTATACCATGTTCTTATTGGGTCAAAACTCGACTATGGGTGTGAGGTGTATTCCTCTGCCACCGTTGCTCGTCTCAGAGTTTTAGACCCGTGGCCCGTTCCCTCTTTTTAGAACATGCCTTCACTCACAGTTAGTCCCTCCTGTGTACACTGATGGGTCAAAGTCTGATGCTGGAGTTGGCTTTGGAGTTGTCTTTCCTGACTTTTGCTGTGGCGGCAGGCTCCCTTCTGTCATGTCAATTTTTACTGCTGAGCTCTCGGCCATTTTATATGCCCTCCAAGAGATTTTTACTCTCCCTCAGCCTTCGTTTACTATTTTTAGTGATTCCTGTAGTGCCTTGCAGACCTTGTGCAATTTTAACTATTCCCATCCTCTGGTGTTGGCCATTCTTGAGTGGCTTGTCCTCCTGGGTCGTCGTGGCCGCAAAGTCACTTTTTGTTGGGTCCCGGCCCATGTGGGTGTCGATGGGAATGAGCGGGCTGACGCCCTGGCTAAGGCTTCGGTCTCCAATTCTCGGCCTCCTTCAAGGCGTCATCCTGTTCCTGCAGTAGACCTTCGACCCTACATAGATGCTACCGTTCGTTCCTGCTGGCAGGACAGATGGGATGCCGTCGGGGCTAACAAGCTCCGCGACATCCGCCAGCGCCTTGGTTTGTGGAGCTATAACGGCCTGTCCCACTGGTGGGAGATGGCTGTTGTCTGTCTCCGCATTGGCCACACATTATTGACTCATGGCTTTTTAATGGAGAGGGCTCACCCTTCCAACTGTGATGATTGTCTGGTCCCTTTGACAGTGCGGCATCTTATGGTACGAGGTGAATCCCCCAACCAAACCCAACAGTGATATCAAACTCTACTACCGCAACTACATGTCTACCGACTACAAGACTGACGAGACCATACTAAGAGACATAATAAAGAAGAATGTTCACCCCACCGACCCAGACAGCGAGATCAAACTAGTAATTTACTACAAGTCTCCAAAAACCTCGAACCTCACCCTACACAACCGACCTACTACCCCCAAGAGACCGATGAACAGTGACCACGTGATTTACCAACACACCTGTAACAGTGTGGACTGTGAGCCTCACCACTATGTTGGTAAAACACAAACATCACTGTCTCGTCGTCTCACCATGCACCTCCAGTCAGGGTCTATAAAAGACCACTACCTTACCCACGACAACCAAGCTCTGACACGAGACAAACTAGTAAACAATACCACCATACTAGACAAAGAAACAGACAGCAGAAGACTCTCCTACCTAGAAGCGATCTACATAGAAACCCTACAACCCTCTATTAACAACCAGACACAAGACCTCCAAATACTGCCCTCCAGTAAACGACACATCACCAACACCGTCAGGATACTCACCACACCTCCAACACCTACTGACCCACCACAAACATCTAACATCTTACCCACTACAACCAACCAACAACTCAGACGTAGCGCCAGAATCAGAAGCTACCCCCTATCCACCAATCACTAGGCCTCTGATATGGTGGCCCCGCCCACCCCACATACGGAAAACAGTTAAATACCCCTCACCCACTCAGAATCGCCACTTCCTCCTGAAGATGTCCGATGTACTGGACGAAACGTCGACCTCCCCCAACAACTCAACTTTTGCCTCACTCATCCACCATCTAAGTGAAGACTTAAGAAAAATTGTAAGAAATATTGAAAATATAAATAATAAACTCATTAATGCAGAACAAGCCATTTCCTTTAACCTCGTTTGTTTGAAAGAGAATATACTCCCTGGCTATACCAAAATAAAGCTACATAACGAGAATGCCAGAAACAGGAACAGCACTCTACAGTTTCGTGAAGAACTGGTGAGAGAAGAAATAGCTGAGAAAAAAGAAACTGCAAGAAAACTAAGAACACAACGAGATGCTCTCTTCCACCTATGGGAAGATGGAACCACTACCGACGACCTACGACTACAAATCAACAGAAAACTACAGCTCCTCGGGGAACAACACCGACGAAAGACAGAGAGTGTAGCCATCAAGAAACTATCACATCTATATGGGGGCAATATCAAGTTGCCTCAACCATCCCCAGGATACGTCAACCTCACCAACACCACACTCACCCCAGACCAACAGGACCTTCTCAACATGGGGCTAAATTGTCACTACATGACTAAGCCAAAACCACACCGGAAACGACTGGAGATGGAGATCCTCTTAGACGACATCCACCAACTAGAGAAAAACGGGAAAATTACTACCTCAACTGCACTTCAACCAACTCTACTTGCTGAAGCCGCCAAGACGAGGGGAGTCCACCACAGCAAACTCCTGAGTAAAAATCACTTCCTTGCCTCGAAACAGCTACG
The DNA here is from genome assembly GCA_033782935.1 of Petrolisthes cinctipes. Taxonomy (NCBI): domain Eukaryota; kingdom Metazoa; phylum Arthropoda; class Malacostraca; order Decapoda; family Porcellanidae; genus Petrolisthes; species Petrolisthes cinctipes. Next base: position 7,280,227 of record JAWQEG010000249.1, on the reverse strand, counting down.
AGAAAACCCGGACATCATCATTCGTCGTGCTGATAAGGCCTCCTCTTTAGTTGTCCATGGAAGAGAGGAATACCTACAGAAAGTAGACAACATTCTAAGTGACACCAGCAAATTCAAAAGAATCACGCGCAACCCCACCAACGACATCAAGCGAAGGGCCAACACCACCATTTCTACCATCAACGCCAAGGCTGGAGGGATACACCTGAAAAAACTCATTGGAGAATTTGCGCCTGGTTACGCCTATGGCACAGTGAAAACCCACAAGCCTGGGAACCCCCTCAGGCCTATCATCTCCCAGATCCCAACTGCAACATACCAACTGGCCAAATCTCTGAATAACTTACTTTCACCTTACGTGCCCAGCAAGTACAGCCTCAGTTCAGCCACAGATTTTCTACAAATTCTCCGTGACTCTCCTAAAGTAGACAACCATATCATCGCCTCCCTGGATGTTGAGAGTTTGTTCACTAATGTACCAGTGGATAAAACTATAGACATCATCCTCCACCGGGTTTACGAACACCCAGACCTCCCACGACTGGACATCCCCAAGACCTGCCTCAAGACTCTACTTGAACTCTGCACCAAGGAAGCTCCATTTATTTGCCCCCGTGGCAATATGTATCAGCAGATTGACGGTATAGCGATGGGTAGCCCCCTGGGGGTCCTCTTCGCTAACTTCTTTATGGGTACTGTTGAAGAGGACCTTCTCAAATGTAATCGCCCATCGATATACTGTCGGTATGTTGACGACATTTTTGTTCAAGTGAAGGACCTAGACGAGCTACTACTACTACAACAACGGTTTATCTCCTCGTCTGGTCTGAACTTCACCTACGAAAAAGCAACGGATGGCAAACTACCCTTCCTGGACCTCTTGGTTGCCCACCACGACTCAGACTTCCGAACCACAGTGTACACAAAGTCCACCAACAACGGACGGTGTCTAAATGGTGACAGTGAATGCCCCAAGAGATACCTCCAATCCACCATCTCATCCTACGTCAGGAGGGCTCTCTCCCACTGCACCAGCTGGAGAGACACACACCAGGAACTGGACCGTCTCACCCAAGTCCTGGTAAACAATGGATATTCCAACACAGACGTCTCCAACACCATCAAACTCCAGCTAGAAAAATGGTACGAGGTGAATCCCCCAACCAAACCCAACAGTGATATCAAACTCTACTACCGCAACTACATGTCTACCGACTACAAGACTGACGAGACCATACTAAGAGACATAATAAAGAAGAATGTTCACCCCACCGACCCAGACAGCGAGATCAAACTAGTAATTTACTACAAGTCTCCAAAAACCTCGAACCTCACCCTACACAACCGACCTACTACCCCCAAGAGACCGATGAACAGTGACCACGTGATTTACCAACACACCTGTAACAGTGTGGACTGTGAGCCTCACCACTATGTTGGTAAAACACAAACATCACTGTCTCGTCGTCTCACCATGCACCTCCAGTCAGGGTCTATAAAAGACCACTACCTTACCCACGACAACCAAGCTCTGACACGAGACAAACTAGTAAACAATACCACCATACTAGACAAAGAAACAGACAGCAGAAGACTCTCCTACCTAGAAGCGATCTACATAGAAACCCTACAACCCTCTATTAACAACCAGACACAAGACCTCCAAATACTGCCCTCCAGAAAACGACACATCACCAACACCGTCAGGATACTCACCACACCTCCAACACCTACTGACCCACCACAAACATCTAACATCTTACCCACTACAACCAACCAACAACTCAGACGTAGCGCCAGAATCAGAAGCTACCCCCTATCCACCAATCACTAGGCCTCTGATATGGTGGCCCCGCCCACCCCACATACGGAAAACAGTTAAATACCCCTCACCCACTCAGAATCGCCACTTCCTCCTGAAGATGTCCGATGTACTGGACGAAACGTCGACCTCCCCCAACAACTCAACTTTTGCCTCACTCATCCACCATCTAAGTGAAGACTTAAGAAAAATTGTAAGAAATATTGAAAATATAAATAATAAACTCATTAATGCAGAACAAGCCATTTCCTTTAACCTCGTTTGTTTGAAAGAGAATATACTCCCTGGCTATACCAAAATATATATATATATATATATATATATATATATATATATATATATATATATATATATATATATATATATATATATATATATATATATATATATATATATATATATATATATATAAAGCCATAAATATCATAAAATTCACAATTTGTATAGGAGGCCAGCTTCCTCCACAAAGGTGAGGGTGTTCCCTCCCACACTACATGCCTCCTCCCCGAGCACCTGGGAGAGACTGTAAGAACCGTCACCCACCTTGTACTCGGAGAGGTGTCTACGATGAAGGTCCCCAAGCCCGGGATTTACCAACACACCTGTAACAGTGTGGACTGTGAGCCTCAGCACTATGTTGGTAAAACACAAACATCACTGTCTCGTCGGCTCACCATGCACCTCCTGTCAGGGTCTATAAAAGACCACTCCGTACCCACGACAACCAAGCTGTGACACGAGACAAACTAGTAAATAATACCAGCATACTAGACAAAGAAACAGACAGCAGAAGACTCTCCTACCTAGAAGCGATCTACATAGAAACCCTACAACCCTCTATAAACAACCAGACACAAGACCTTCAAATACTGCCCTCCAGAAAACGACACACCACCAACACCGTCATGATACCCACCACACCTCCAACACCTACTGACCCACCACAAGCATCTAACATCTTACCCACCACCACTACAACCAACCAACAACTCAGACGTAGCGCAAGAATCAGAAGCTACCCCCCCTAGGCTTCTGATATGGTGGCCCCGCCCACCCCACATACGGAAAACAGATAAATACCCCTCACCCACTCAGAATCGCCACTTCCTCCTGAAGATGTCCAATGTACTGGACGAAACGTCGACCTCCCCCAACAACTCAACATTTGCCTCACTTATCCACCATCTAAGTGAAGACTTAAGAAAAACAGTAAGATACTGTATATTGAAAATATAAATAATAAACTCATTTATGCAGAACAAGCCATTTCCTTCAACCTCGTTTGTTTGAAAGAGAATATACTCCCTGGCTACACCAATATATATATATATATATATATATATATATATATATATATATATATATATATATATATATATATATATATATATATATATATATATATATATATATATATATATATATATATATAATTTTATTTTTTCTATCAGTAGCCCGTGACTCTTGCAAGGCCCCAAGATTATTGGGTGTCGCACTAGATGAGACAGTGGAGATTTGTGGTGATATTGGTACCGTAGCTTCTCTTCTGCCCCACTAGATGACGACACCTTATTTATACAGGTCACTATCAGGAGAGAGCAGCTACACCGTCACTCACAGCATCTTGCAATATGGTCTGGCATCTTCTATGTTGTGAGTTGACGACGACGATATATTTTACTTAAGTTAATCAGGTTATTTTGTTAAATATGTGCTTTTTAGTTAATATGTCCTTTTAATCATGCTGCCTATCCTTTTCGGGGTAATGAAATCTATATAAAGTGTGTACATATTTTATTAATGATGTAGATGACCATTTTTTATTGGGCGGTATATGACCCTAGCTGTTGCGCCGCCAGATGCCTAGTAAAAATTTACCCTGGCATGTGATCGGTCAGGCTTTTACAACAAACTATTATATAATCGTATTTAACCTTAGATCTTCTCCAGGTAACAAAGATTATATACGATTATGCTGTTACTGTAACTCTGCTGTAATGCTTGCTATGTATCGTGAGGAATATAAGTTTTTTTTCATTAATCACAATCTCAATTCTGAGACATTATAAAATGTTTTGAACCTCACAAGGTTGTATTACACTACAGCTAATTGGCAGCTCAGCAGATCAAGGATGCCAAGCACACACCGTCACTTAGATGGAGAGTCAAGTTTCCTCGTGCTGTGAGACATATTGTATCGCACAGTTACGGTGATTAATAATTTTTATATAGTGTACTGTACACTCGCAATCCACAATCCCTAGCCCATCTAAGTCGAAGTCCGAGTTCTTTAAGTAAGCGGTTACTGGACAATAGCCCACCCAAACCATCACGAGGACACACACACAGCACACCCAAACCATCATGAGGCCTTGGGTGGGCTGTCGTCCAGAAACCACCTGCTCCAGATCACGGGCTTCGATTCAGGTGGGCTAGAGAGTATGGATTGTGAGTGTATAAGGAAGCAAGGTTGCAAATGACGATTGAGTGTAACTTCATAGATGATTATTAATATCTTCAATATGGCTTTCGATAACTATTGTGAATCGCAGCATGTTTCCAACTTTTCCAGAAACAGTGATGGATGAGTGACTAATACACGAAACTATTATAAAATGAAGGGAGAATATATATATATATTATTTTATGATTACAACTAGATGTGTCTCAAATTTCCATGGAGTAGTAGTTATAATGATTAAAAGGGACTGAATCAACCAACATACGGGTATAATTAAGGATTATATATTATATTCTGAAGCAATTTCCTCAAAAGTATTTCAGAAAGAAACGAGAACCATTACATAAATAAGCTGGAAAAAAATATAACTCATAATATTAAAATCCACTTTATCATATATGACATTAGTTGTTATTGATATTTATCATACCTGAGTGTTAAGTTTGTGTTGTTCTTGATGTTGTTTAAATGAAGAATTAGCATTCTGCAGGTCCTGGAATTACCCCAAATGGCTTTTGTAAATTTATGCTGATCTGGAGAGTCTGCCATCGCCGCCACCACACCTCCAGTCAGTTTCCTGAAGGTTCGCATCATTAACAAGTTAGAACAGATAATATTGAAGTATCTTTATGATATTGATAGGTAATATTTCACGTCACTTAAACTAATAGCCTTACTGATTATACATATGCATCCTCATAAAAATTTCAATAAATATCAATAATCATCATTAAAAAAAAAAAATAATTGATAGGTATCCCAAGTCAATAAAATAAAGTTAATAAACAATATGATAAAATAAATAATAAAAAAGCCAAAGTAGATTAGCTAAACTCTCATTCTCTCACACTTTTCAGCTTACGACCAGAAAATGAACTCTGCTCCCTCTCTCAAGCAAAACAACCAGAATGGAGCTTCGACATATAATTTTGTATGAGGGGGGTATTAAGTTATATTTTAAGTTGTTGTTGTTGAAGTTTTTCAAGCTGTCTGGCCGAGCAGCCCCGAGCTCCTGAGGAAGGCCATGGCCTGAACCGGGCTTTCCCACAGTGCCCTCAGAGAATGTATGTTGTGTTGTTAGCGAGTGTGGTTGTGTGCGTTGCAGTCTTCAATAATGTGTTTAATAGAATGGGGTGCTGTGTTGCATCCCGGACAGGCGTCCGCAATGGCTCCATCCAGCCTCTTCTGATATGTCAGAAGGGCCGGGTGGTGGCCACACCTCAGCCAGGCCAGGTGGACTCTGTCCTCACGGGGAAGGGAGAATTCGGATGGGTGGATGTCAGGAGGTCGTGCATGCAGCTGAGTGTTGTTTTTGAGTGTTTGGATGGATTGATGAGTGATTTGAGTATGGATGTGTTTCTGGAGATTGGTTTGGGGTGGGCAGGGTGTAAAAGATGATAGTATTTGTGTATGGTATCGTGTACTGGGTGTTGTTTTGATGTTCCTTGGCATGTGTGGGTGCTGTGCCATGTAGTGTAGTGGATGGTGTGGGTTTGTGGAGGCTGCAGCAAGTGTTTGTGTGCCTCTCATGTCAAGATGATCCTTGATTTTGAGGACTTTGGTTTCATAGTGTAGGTGGTCTGTAGGTGTGGTAGCTGTGCAGCCTGTGATTGTCTTTAGGGCTCTGTTCTGTATGGTTTGAAGGGTGTTGTGATGAGTCTCAGCGAGGTTTGAAGCCCAGGCAGGGCTTGCATAATCCATCACTGATCGAATAAATCGTTTGTATATTGTGGTTGTGGTTTCTTTGTTGTGTCCGAATGTTGTGCTGGCAAGTGATCTGAGGGCTTTAAGTCTTTGCATGCATTTGTTTTTGATGGCCGTAATATGTTGTTTGAATGTCATGGATGTATTGTATGTTCTGCCAAGTATTTTGGGTGTGTGTGTGTGCGGTATAGGTGTGTTGTTTATGGTGAGGTGTGGTGTGTAGCGGTGTTCTGCGTTCCAGTTGGTGAGAAGAGTGACCGTTGACTTGGTGGGTGCTATTTTAAGTCTGTTTGTGGTGAACCAGGCATTAAGTGTGTTGAGGTAGGGTTGGAGGATGAGAGTGGCTGTGTCTGCGTTTCTGTGTGTACATGTGAGTGTTAAGTCGTCTGCGTAGGAGGCTATGTGTATTTGTGGTGCCTGGGATGTTGGTATGTCGTGCATGTAAAGGTTGAAAAGGGTGGGTGAGAGAGTACAGAACCTTGGGGGACACCATTGGTGAAAGTTTTAATGTTAGATGACTGACCAGCAAATGTAACATGGGCTACTCTTCCTCCCAAGAAGCTGGCCAGCCATCTTTTGGTGTTATTATGCATATTTGTGTTGTATATTTTGTTTGTGAGGTTGTGGTGGGGGATGGCATCAAATGCTTTACTAATGTCCAATGTAACTAAGAGTGTTCTGTGTGTGGGTCTATCTGAGTTGATGCCATAAAAAATTCTTTGTGTGAGGTCTGTAAGAAGGATGTTTGTTGATATTTTAAGTAAACACTGGTAGTTGCCTCTAACCAGCATTCCTATATGTATATCTCTTACAATCAATACTAATTTTCAATAAATTATTGGATTCTCTCTGTTCGTTCCTGCTGGCAGGACAGATGGGATGCCATCGGGGCTAACAAACTCTGCGGCATCTGCCGGCGCCTGGGTTTGTGGAGCTATAGAGGCCTGTCCCACAAGTGGGAGTCGGTTCTTGCTCGTTTCCACATTGGCCAATCACGTTTGACTCATGGATTTTTAATGGAGAAGGCTCCCCTCCCTACTGTGATGATAGTCTGGTACCTTTGACAGTGCGGCATCTCCTTGTGAAGTGTCCCAGCCTTGGGGACCTTCATCGTAGGTACAGTCTCCTCCACTGCCACGTTCATCACTCCAGCGTTGTCAATGTTTGTACCCCACAAGGTGTGAACCTCCAGTTTCGACTCGCATATCCGAAACGCATGCCAGGAGTAAATCGGGGGGATGGTAATGGAAGGGTGTAGGCTTGGGAATGGTGTGGTGCATGTTTTACGGAGGATTAGCGAGAGGATTGTAAGCAGTAATGCTGTACTAAATTATTGTCAACTATATAAATCTGTTACATAACAAACAAGACATTGGTAGACCACAACATTGTGATGGTTAGTAAAGTCATTAGTTATTGTTTGTTATCAGTATATTATGCTCCCAAACAGTAAACGAAATGCTGGGTTGGTGAGGCAGTAGCTAGTCTCGGCCTGATGTCTCTATCAATGTTTAGTATATGCCAGCTATTAGCAGCGCATCTTGGTTTTAATTAATATTTCATGTTCTACATCATAACGTTAATGATAGTTAATCCACATAACAAGTAAATTATATTGAATGTGAAGTTTCAAACGTCACAAGGTTCCTAGAACATAACATTAAAATCAGGCCTCATAAATTTCCATAGGTTGGTCCCACCAAGTTAATCATTGTGATGATGATGGCTTTATTTTCTGTCAATTATAACAATTATCTTCAATTTACGAGCATTGTTAACATTATTAGTAGTCATGACTGTTGATATTTTACGATGAAATTTGACTGCTCCGACCGAGGTAATATTATATCATTACATATTGAACTTTCACACACTTCAGTTTTGACATTACTAAACGGTTATAGACGGATTGAGCGAGGATGCCAACAAAATTCATACATTTAAAGTTATAGTCGCGAATACCCTGAAAGTCATCTCTCTCTCTCTCTCTCTAGTGTGGTGTCAACACGTGCCCGTGACCGCTCCCTGACCCCGAGCGACCTTGGATAACTCTCTCTCTCGGAAGTACTAGTAGTACAAGTAGTGAATTACATTCTAGTCTCTCCTCTTCTATTAGCAAACTAGAGATATAAATTGCATAATTTCCTACTAGTTCCCTTCGTTGATTGAATTCCCTGTATCACAGTACAGTAGCATCGCCTAGTAAATTAGCCAAGGTCAATTCTGGTTTTTGCCAACCTTAATTTCAACCCTTCGTGTGGAAAACTTCTATTTCTAATATATCAGAGGCAAATATTTTTTAGTGTTCCCTAGAAGATGAAGAGCAACAAGGCAACGGGGCCGGACGAGATACCAGTGGAGGCGTGGAGGGTGCTTGGAGGAGAAGGAGTGGACCTACTGTGGGATTTGATGACTAAGATTGAGGAGCAGGAACAGATACCGGATGAGTGGAGGGAGAGTGTGTTGGTGCCTATTTATAAGGAGAAGGGTGATGTGCAAGAGTGTCAGAACTACCGGGGGATAAAGCTCCTGTCCCACACAATGAAGATCTGGGAGCGTATCGTGGACAAGAGGGTGAGAGGCGAGGCGGAGGTGTCAGAGGAGCAGTTTGGGTTTATGCCGGGACGAGGAACAACAAATGCAATATTTATTCTAAGACAGATGGCGGAGAAGTATAGAGAGAAAAGGAGAGACTTGCACATGGTGTTCATAGACCTGGAGAAGGCGTATGACAGGATACCAAGAGAGGAGCTGTGGAGGTGTTTAAGGGAGAAGATGGTGCCTGAGAAGTATGTTCGGTTGATAAAGGAGATGTACAGAGATGCGAAGACCAGAGTAAGAAGTGGCGTTGGAACTACAGAAGGTTTTGAAGTGAAAGTGGGCCTACACCAGGGCTCAGCGCTAAGCCCCTTTCTGTTCAACACCGTCTTTGACGAGTTGACCAAGGGGGTGAGGCAGGGTGTTCCATGGAGCATGATGTACGCTGACGATGTGGTTCTGTGCGGGGAGACGAGTGAGGAGGTGGAACGAGGTTTAGAGGAGTGGAGGGTGGCACTGGAGAGCAGAGGTATGAGGATAAGTCGGACGAAGACGGAGTACATGAGATGTGCACACCAAGACCGGGACCAGGAGCAGCGGGTGGAAGTCAGACTGGATGGAGAGGTGATAAAAAGTGTGGATGGTTTTAAGTACCTCGGGTCAACAATAACATCGGATGGCAGCGAGGAGAGGGAGGTGACAAGAAGGATACAGGCGGGATGGAGGAACTGGAGGGATGTGTCAGGAGTGTTGTGTGATAAGAGAATGCCAGTGAAGCTGAAAGGGAAAGTCTTCAAGACAGTAGTACGACCAGCCATGATGTATGGCATGGAGGCTACACCAATCAAAAGAGTGAATGAGAAGAGGATGGACGTAGCCGAGATGAAGATGCTGAGGTGGATGTCTGGAGTGACGAGAAGAGACAGAATATCTAACACACGGATAAGAGGAACTGTTAAAGTGGCGGAGGTGTCGAAGAAAGCACAGGAGGCAAGATTAAGATGGTATGGTCACGTATTGAGAAGAGACGAGGAAAGTGTGGAAAGAAGGGTGATGGACATGGAGGTGCAGGGAAGTAGAGGAAGAGGAAGACCGAAGACCAGATGGAAGGATTGTATAGCGGCAGATGTACGAGAGAAACAGCTGGATATTGCTATGGTGCATAATAGGAATGACTGGAGACGACTCATCAGAAACAGCGACCCCATATAATAAATGGGCAAATAAGCTGACGAAGAAGAAGAAGGTCTTCTTCTATCAGTTCAACCACCAGCCTTCCTTTAAATTAGTATATTTATTAAACATTCAAACTGAATATTACTTTTTCGGATTTCTATCCATCTATAATCATATATACCTACATAGTTAGTGGAAGTTAACCCTCCCTGCCTAACTCGTAGATATATGTAAAGTTTAAATCAGTTATCTTTATATATTTTCCATTCTTCCTTTGTTGTGTATAACATACTCGTGTATTCGTATCCCTGTGACTGTATAGCCTGCCTGGAACAGTAGAAAATCTCCCTAGGGAACTGCTGTCCTTGACTCAGCCAACAAAACCCTAGAGAGCTTATTCACACTTAATTGTTCGCCAATACTCTCCTTGCTCGTTTTGCATATTTTCCACTCTCGTGGGTGTGTAAACCCGTGTTTTCGGTATACTATATATTTAATTTGCTAACTTTCTCTAAAATATATATATATATATATATATATATATATATATATATATATATATATATATATATATATATATATATATATATATATATATATATATATATATCGTAATTACCTGACCTACCCTCCTACCACTAATCCTTCTTCATCCCTACACACCTTTGTCCAACCTCACCCTGCCCTTCCCTCTGTACCTGTCCATTCTTTACCTCTTACCCTCTCCACCACTCCCATCTCCCCACACCTCACCACACCTCACCTCACCAGTCTTGTGCCCGCTTTCACTCCGCCCCCTCTCCCATTCTCTACCTTCTATATCCATACACACCTTTGTCCAACCTCACCCTGCCCTTCCCTCTTAGTTTACTGGTCGGTCGTCCTTGAAAGCGCACGTTGTATTAATTCTGTTATCCACCGTCTATGTTTGCGTAGGTTGTGAAGCATTCAAACGTTATATAAATTTGGTCAAATTATCGTTGCACCGGCGACGTAAAGAAATTCCAACCTAGGCGTGCCTAAAAATCCAGTACCCTACCCGACCTCACCTGTACCTGACCTCACCTTACCTACCTCACCCATCCTCAACCCTACCTCTTCCCCCCCCGCCATTCACATACCACCTCACCTCACCTTAACCCTCCTCTCTACTGACACTAACCACGCCTGGCAAACTCACCTCACTTCACCCCTCCTACCCCTATCTTTCTCCCTCCTCCCCCAAACCCCCACTTCCAGTCTGTACTTCCCCTAACCTCCTCAAGTTAAAATTAATTAATTAATTAATTGATAAACTAATATATAAATAAATTAACAAATAAATAAATTTATAAATTTATAAATTAATAAATAAATTAATAAATTAATTAATAAATTAATAAATAAATTAACAAATAAATTAATAAATCATTAATAAATTAATAAATAAATAAATAAATAAATTAACATATAGATTAATACAAAAATTAATAAAATAATAAATAAACTAATATATTAATAAATAAATAAAAAATTAAATTAACTATTAAATAAATAAATAAATTAATTAATAAATAAATAAAATAATAAATAATTTATTAAAATATAAAATAAATCAACAAATAAATTAATTAATAAATTAATTAATATACTAATAAATAAATAAATAAAAAATTAAATTAATTAATTAATTAATAATTTAATAAAATATAAAATACATTAATAAATATAACCATGGCACCTCAACTAACCTGTTCGACCTGTTCTGGAACCTTCGGCCCAACAATTTTCGCGAACAGAGACGTCCTAAATTTGTAGATTCTGTCAGTTACGAGGAGATGTCGACCGACCTGAAGGCAGCACAACGTAAGATAGACGCCTTGAGTGAGAAATTAGAAACACTGCAGGAATTCACTACACTCAACGTAGGAGTGACACCAACACCTACCGTACCCGTTGTCACAGCCCCTGCACAGACTGCCTCTACACCCTTACCTTCACCGACACCATCAGCGATTTCCATTTCTCCACGGGAGGAGTTCAGGGTAGTCAAGAGCAATTTACGACCCAGGAGAAACATCATACCCATCACCACATGCCAAAACCGCTTCAAGATCCTGGCACAAGATGACGATGAAGACGACACCGAGGTCAGGCTGGTTGGTGACTCCATGGTGAGGGGTCAACTCACCGAGTTCTGTGGACGGGCACCCAAGTCGAGGAAGCGTTTTTGCATCCCGAGTGGCGGCCTAGATGACGTGGTTGATACAGTGGACGAAGTGACAAGCCTGGCCCCCGATAACACCACGTACGTCATCCACGTCGGAACCAACGACGTAATGAAGACCAGATCAGAGGAAATACTCAACAAGTACCGACAGATGATTGGGAAGTTCAAGGAAAAAACGAGTAACATCATACTTTCTGGAATCATCCCTCGCAGTCAAGCAGACATTCGTTTCTACAACACCACTACCAGTATCAACCGACGACTTGCCAACATCTGCAACGAGGAAAACGTCGATTTCGTCAACACCTGGAACAATTTTTATTTTGATGACTCGTTGTTCTCAGGTGATGGTGTCCATCTGAATCAGGTAGGAGCAGCCCGTTTTGGACATCTGCTAAACGACGCGGCCATCAACCATCGTACAAAAAACGGGACTGCCCAGGTACGTCAAGGTCAGGTAACGTAAAACGAATAAACCGAAATAGCTTAAAGATATTTTACGGTAACGCTCGCAGCATCCATAACAAATTTACAGATTTAGAGGAATTAACTCTCACAGAATCGTGGCTAAATACAGAAAGCAGAGACTTCCTAGCAAGAGTATAAAATTTCCGTCTACACAATATTTGAGAATGGACGAACAAATAAAAGGGGAGGCGGAGTTCTATTATATATTAAAGACGACCTCAAACCGATCCTATTATCGAAGCCCCATATCGATAACGTAGATACACTATATAAATTCATTAGAAATAAATGCGGGATGAAACTTTTGTAAGCTTTATTATACAGACCCCCAGCTCAACCAGTACAAACCGACCGTGATACCTATGAGCAAATTAACGAGATGAGCAACACGCAAGAGGCCGTAATTCTTGGCGATTTTAATTTACCAGTAACAAAGTGGGGAGAACCATTATCAGCTCACTATGGACAATACCTTTATACTAACTTACAAGAGAGCTCCCTTATCCAATTTGTTAATAGTCTAACTCGTGGAAATAACGTTCTTGACCTAGTATTTGCAACAAAAGAAGACTTGATAGGGAATATTAACGTGGGTGATGAGTTTACCAATAGCGACCACTGCATAATCACATTCAGTATAAATTTCAATAGAAGCGAAGTAAATTACAGCTACGAAAAAATCCCCAACTTTAGAAAAGCTAATTTTCACAAACTCAGAGCAATACTAAAAGGTACCGACTGGAAATGTCTGCGAGACACTATTGACATTAATACACAATGGAACTTTTTCACTAATGCATATACTAAAGCGGTCAAGGATAGCATACCATTAAAAAACCGAAGTTCAACACAAAACTTAAAGCCCAAGTGGTGGAGTAAAGAGATAGCTGACTGTTTACACGCCAAAAAGAACGCCCATAATAGAGTAAAAATCACAGACGACAATGACGAGCGGGCCAAGTTTACAGACTTACGAAAAAAAGCCAAAAAGTTAATCAAACAGAGTAAAAAGACCATTGAAAAACATGTTGCAAATCAAAGTAAGACAAACCTGAAAGAGTTCTACAGTTATATTCGGCATAAGAAAGTACTCACTTCAACTATCGGACCACTACTTGATGATAATGGGGACTTTACCACAGATGAAGAGCGAATGAGTAGTAACCTTAACACTTTCTTTATATCAGTCTTTACTACAGAAAACCCGAACGATATACCAGTAGAAACAACAGTCCAAAACGAAAACACCGAGGTATTAAGTAATATCAGCATAACAGAAAGAGACGTAATAAAACGTATTGATAAATTAAATATAAATAAGTCACCTTGGCCAGACAGGATCTCCCCTCGCGTATTAAAGGAAGCAAATAGTGAAATAGTAAAACCTCTGACTCTGCTCTTTAATTATTCTTAACACACTGGAACAATACCTGACGAATGGAAGCTCGCTAACGTAACACCAATATTTAAAAAAGGCAGCAAATCTCTACCTAGCAACTATCGCCCTATCAGCCTAACCTCAGTTGTATCGAAAATGCTAGAGACAATCATACGAGATAAACTTACAAAGCACTTAGAGGAAAACAACTTACTTAGAGACACTCAACACGGTTTTCGTAATAAACGCTCTTGCCTAACGAACCTATTAGACTTTTTAAATGACATTTTCAATGAATATGATAAGAGTAAAGCAGTAGACATAATTTATTTAGATTTCCAAAAGGCCTTTGACAAAGTTCCCCATAAACACTTAATAACTAAACTAAAATCACATAGACTAAGAAACCGAAAACAACGCGTGGTAATAAATGGTAAATCATCTAGTTGGACAGGCGTTACAAGCGGGGTGCCATAGGGGTTAGTTTTACGGCCAATCCTATTCCAAGTTTACATAAACGACATAGACGAAGGCCTCTCATGCATAATATCGAAGTTTGCCGATGACACCAAAATTGCAAATACAGTAGTCACTAACGCACAGACTAAAGAAATGCAAGATAATCTCGATAAATTGTCGAATTGGGCGAAAACTTGGCAAATGTCCTTCAATGCAGATAAATGTAAAGTGCACCACATCGGACATCGTAATGTAGCAGCAAACTACTCGTTGAATGGTAGTCAACTCAAAGGCGTGGATCGAAAGATAGACTTAGGGGTAACAGTATCAAGTAACCTAAAACCCAGTCAGCAGTGTACGGAAGTAATTAAGAAAGCAAATAAAACTATTGGCTTTATTGGCAGAGCATTCGAGTATAAGTCTAAAGACACAATCCTCACTTTGTATAATTCATTGGTCTGTCCCCTTACGGAATACTGTGTTCAAGCCTGGTGCCTGTACTATCAGAAAGATATAGCAAAATTGGAACGAGTCCAATGTAGAGTTACTAAAATGATACCAAGTCTAAGAAACAAAGCGTACGAGGAGTGGCTAAGCGAACTAAATCTATTCCTATTTACACAACATAGACTGAGAGGTGACTTAATCCAGGTATTCAAAATAATCAAAGGCATAGATAATATGGACTGCAGTAAATATTTCACTATCGACCAATCAAACTACACAAGAGGAAACGGTTGCAAAATCATAGGTAAATCTTTTACCTCACACGAATCCAAGAATTTCTTTTTTAACCGAGTTGTTAACTTATGGAATGGGCTTCCCCGTAACGTAATAGACTGTAACACCGTAAACAGCTTCAAACGTCGCTTAGATAAACACCTTGTGTCTAATCCCCGACTTACATTGTTTACTAATGAATAATTTTGCTCATTACAGGTGGCAAATTAGCTAAATTTCACCTACTTTCTATCTTTCCTATAAAAATTTCCTTGTGGAATATTTCTGCCAACCCCACAAGGTTCCCATTCCTGACATTATTTCCTGTACGGTTCAGACCGGAGGGAGTGGAGGGTGGGGAGAGAGCCTTCTACTTTGCTATCCTTATCTACGACTATCACTGGGGAGTAATTCATTCTCTACCAGTAACCTTCAAATCAGATTACCTCGTGTGGACCGTAAGGTCTGTTGTGGTCTATGTAACTCTATGTAAGTCTATGTAACTCTCTCTCTCTTCACACACATTAATTGGCGTGCACAGTTGTGGTTACTAGCATCATATCGTCATGGCCTAAACTCAATTAATAATAATGAAATAAGTTGTCTTGTGTAAATAGGGTATTGTAAATCACATATAAGGTGCAAGTCAATCTGTATCAAAGTGAAATATCAGAATATTTACTTATGTATGCCCTGAATCAACCAATACCTTGAAGCTCGACTGTATTCATCAACTCAGACACATATGAAGCATACAACACCTTAAATATATGATTTATGTTTCCATCCTCACCCAATCCATCTATGATCGTAAAGTAATGTGAACAATAAAGGTTGTGAAAGGTTCACTATATAATGAAAAATATATAATGAATTATCTTTAGTCGGAACTATCAAGAAACACCTTTTAATGACAACTGTCAGTACACCAGTACTACTGTTTTAATGTTCATCAAATGTTGGACATTGTTGTTACTGACAAATCTGCGTCATCGTCACAAAATAAATACCATATTAATATGCAATGACTAAGTTGAAGGAACGAGCCTATCTTGACTTGTGGGGACTAATGGTGGTGTGGAATGTTATAGCAACATTGTGACGTGCTTAAATTCCACACTAGATATATTATTCTTACCTGCAGGAACTATCATTATCGTTATGATGTAGAACATGAAACAAAAACTCCACCAAGTGTTACTATTATCTTTGACCTATATTGAGCATTCATAAAAATAGCACCTAGCATTACAGCTTACAGTTCCCTACCCTGCCTCCAGGGAGTCTCACCCCAACCTTCCTGGAGTAAAGACGTGTTCCTGGCGCTCAGCCTGTGTTGTTGTTTGTGTTGTTGTTTGTCTTGTTTCAACGTTCTTGTTTGTGTGTTGTTGTATCTGTGGTGTTATAGGGGTTGTTTATATTTTCTATCTCGTTTTTTTTTTGGTTTTGCTGTTTGTGGTATTGTTGTTTGTGGTTTATTTGTTTTATTGTGGTTCTGTGTGTGTATGTTCGTGTGTTCGTGTGTGTTCAGTTGTTCGCTTCCCTTCTAGGCCTTGCCTGGCCTGATGGAGAGCGCGGATTCGGATGTGGCTTCCTGCCTGGAGGCCGACTTGGCCATGTCGGAGTAGGATGAGACTCCTATCGAGGATCACTGGCCTGAGCTGCCTTCTCGCAACCCTCCCCCCCTCTCCTCGGTCACTCCGCAGCTCAGGCTGTAGCCTTCCACCTCCTCAACCTCTACCAAGCGACCCGTTGACGCCTCGTCCGACTCCTTGCAGGATTCCGATGGTGTGGACTGTTTGCCTCCATCTGCCAAGACTGCAAAGGGTGCTTCAACTGTGCATGACATACCTTCTCTGCCTCAACGTGGTGTTTCTTCCTTGTATACCAACTCCTTGCCCTCGTCCAACCTTCCTGCTTTTGCCCCAAGTAGTGCCTATGTCAAGCTCTCCTTCTCTGGGAACCCATCTACGGACACAAAGTTGCGTTGGTTGTCTGATGTCAACAGGGCGTTCCAGCTGCAGCATGAACTGGCTGAAGTGAAGATGGCTGCTGTCACCTCCCGGTTTGTCTACATCTCTAGGAAGCGTCATGATATCATTGATAGAGTGAAAACTGGTGAATTTTTGTCTCTGCCTCTCATTCTTGAAGACTCACCCGAGAGGCCTCGTAAGTTCCCCAGCTACATCCTTACCCGTTTTCCTATTGATATTGACCCGAAACTTGCTAAGGGATACCCTGGTGTGTACTTTGCCCGTCGTTTTTTCCAAGATGGTTCCCCCATTAGCCGTATTGTTGTTGTCTGGAGTCAACCTGATCCACCTCCAAATGAGATTTCCTTTGATTTCCTCCCTTGTCTTCCACCGTGTGAGGTGAGGAAACTTCATAATGACCAGCCTTGGTGCTACAGGTGCTGGGGAGTTGGGCATATCTCCCGGTACTGTTCTGCCAGGCCGAAGTGTGCATGGTGTGCCGCCGACCATGATTCCATGACGTGTCCTGTCAGGGGCGAACCATCACGTCCTGCTGCCTCCACCTCTAAGCCTTCACCTCCTGAGGATACGTCTCGATGGAAGTGTCCACGATGCCTTCAGCCAGGGGTTAACGTGTGGCATGGATGTACTCGACGTCAGATCCAGGCTCGTGTCACTACTATTGCTCCGCCTCCACCACCACCACCAACACCTCCCCAGTCTGCTCCTCCTACCAGTCCTGCCTCACCTCCAGACCTGGCCCTCCGCAAGTCTGTTGCTACCCTCATGGCACGATGTACGGCTCTCGAGAACCGCTTTTCTGCCCTTGAAGCCAGGATTGATGGGCTAGTTGCCGCGCAGGCTGCCAATGACTCCAAACTCTCCACCTTGGTCGAGGCTCAGCAGGCCATCATCTCAACTGTCACTACCCTTACCGAAAAGATGGATACTGTTGCATCTCGCCTTGAAAAGCTTTTCGAGTCAGTCCCTTCTCCTGGTCCATCTTCTTCTCCAGGTCGCTCATCTGCCCCCACTCACCGGACTTCTACCTCCAAATACAGAGTTCGCTAGTGATTGCCGGCTGGATGTCATCTCCTGGAATGTATGTGGTGTCACCAGTTATGCTAAGCTCACTCAACTCAAGGCCTATGTTTTTCGTCATCATCCCAGTGTTATTTTTCTCCAGGAAGCATTTCCAGGACGGCCGCTTGCTGCTGGGCAAGCTCCTCCTCTCTCAGGTTATGTGCCATATGTTCATCTGGTAAGGAATGGTCTCTTGACTTACATACATAGCTTCTTGCCACATCGCCTTCTCCGTACCTCCACTGATCCTGACATGACCTTTCAGCTATTTGAGGTTCTACCTGGGAATGGAGTACTACAACTATGTAATGTCTATTCTGCCCAAGCTAGACTCACTCTTGAAGCTCTTCCTTCTCCAACAGTGCGTGGTATGGTTTATATGGGAGATTTTAATGCTAGGCATTCTGATTTGGGTGATGGTTCTGGCTCTATTAATCGTAATGGTGTTCGTCTCCTTTCATACATCCGCAAGCATCATCTGACACGCTGGGACACTGGCGGTGCCACTCATTGCCGGGGAGGTACTCTGGATTACATCCTCTCGTCTGGCCTGATAGCATCTCGGGTCCTGTGCCCCTCCGTGCCAGACTTATTCTCTGATCACATCGCTCTTCGGTTTCATTATTCTCTAACTGCTGGGTCAAGTGCTTGAGCCACTCGTTTGCGTATTGCTGTTCCCCCTAAATATTGCCCGACTTACATCTTATTCATGGCCCATGTATTCCCTACATTTGACATATCATCAGCTAAACAGTTGTACTCTGATCTTGTATTTGCTACTCATGACTTTTATAGGCTATACGTCTCTCGGCCACACCTCCAGCATCGCCATACTGCCCACTCCTGAACGCTGGATGCACGTATACAGGAGGCAAAGGAGGAGGCTGAACGTGATGGCCTATTGTTTCAAGCCAACCCAACCCCTGACCTGCTCCATCGTTACCAGATGTCTAGGGATGCTTTAGTTGCCCTGCAGGAGTGTGCTCACACTGAGTCTTGGCAGCGGTTCATGGACAGCATCAACCAGCAAACAAGTGTGGCTTCTATGTGGCACCTCATCCGTCGGGTTGTTAAAAAGACACCGGCCACTGCTCGTCATCACACTCCCGCCGACTATGCCCAACAACTTGTCGATGCCTGGTCAGAACAATCTACCTCAGCCAGTCTACCCATCCACATACAAGATGCACTCACTTCCCGTGCTGTTGTCCATCGGCTATGTCTAATGTCTGCTCTGTTGCAAGATGATGACGATGATGCAGAGGTGATAACTGAGGAGGAGTTGCGACGTGCTCTCTCTCGGGGTAGAGCTTCTTCCCCTGGTGATGATGGTATTACTTATGCTGTGCTGCGCCTACTTCAACAAGTTCCTGGGAACCCTCTACTTCTCCTGTACAATCTTTGTCTTCGTGATGGTTGTGTACCACGAGCCTGGACCAGCAGCACAATAATACCCATCCCTAAGCCCAGCACTGCGAAGTTCAGGCCTATTTCCCTGACTTCCTGCAAGATCGCCTTTCTCCATGGCTGTTTGGTTTCCTTCCCCAGCGGAGCATACATCACTGCCTAGTCGACCTGTACACTCGCCTTAACAGGGACAGTGTGGTGGCCTTCATTGACCTTCGAAGTGCCTTCGATGTTGCTAATAGAGACGTCATTTTGGATCAACTGGTTGACTTTGGGATAAAGGGTAATCTATTACGGTGGATTCGGGGCTACCTGAGTAACAGGACCTCCCGTGTGTTTTTCAGTGGTGCGCTCAGTCCTTTGCGCAGTTTTTATCTTGGTACGGCTCAAGGGGGTGTTCTCAGCCCATTGTTATTTAATATTCTGATGCATCGGCTGCTCACTTCTCTCCCTGATATACCTGGAACTACAATTACGTGCTATGCTGATGATATCTGTGTTCATTCTACCTCACCAATGGATCTCCAGCGGTTTCTTGACTCCTTCTCTGTGTCCTCCTCCCACTGTGGCATTATTTTCTCCACAGATAAGAGCAGAATATTCACCTGCTGCCTTCCTCAAGCTCGGCCAGTGTTCACCATTGGAGGGACTGTCATTCCCATGTGTTCCCAGTATCGCTACCTGGGCGCACCAGTCAATATTTGGCCAATTGTCCCTGCCAGACCTCAAGACCATCCCATTGTCCAGGACTTATTGGGTCGTCTCCAGCGCCGACTTACGCCACTTCAATGGCTCACTAACAACTCCTCGGGCATCTCCATCCCAGTAGCCAGGGCTATCTATATTGCTTTTATCCGTTCAGTAGTTGATTACCTCTCCCCTGCTCTGATTCAACTTCCCAGGGCTACTCTTGAAACTTTAGAAAAATTTCAGAATAGAGCAATGAGAATAATTCTCAGTTGTCCAATGTCGACCAGGATAGTGAACATGCAGCGTGAGTTGCGTCTTCACCCGTTAGTGGAGAGAATTTATTCTAATGTTACTTGCTTCACTGTCAAGTGCCTCCATTTCCCACATCTTTCACCCCATTACTCTCAGTTAGTCAGGACTTCTCTTAGACCAAACTACCCGATCCCTCCCATACTGCCTGCTGGACGTACTCTTATAAGGTCTGTTTCCTCTATGCTCCGTAGTCTTAATATAGATATAATGGTGGCCGACGTCCCCCCAGGACCCCCTCCGTGGATGCTACCAACACCTGATTTGAGCTTCACACCTACTTCCAAGTCGGAACTGCCTTCTCTACAGCGGCAGTTGGCTCTGGAACACATAGAAACAGTGACGTCCTCCATCACAGATCCATACTGCCTCTACACTGATGGCTCATTGCAAGTGGATGGTGCAGCAGGTTGTGCCGTTTTCTCACCTGACATGGAGTCACCTCCAGGGGGCTGGGTTGGCCGTCGTCTCTGTAACCACTCTAGCTCAACATTGTGTGAACTGTATATCATTCTGGATGCTGTTAGTCTTGTTTGTCAACGTGGAGTGAATGCTGCCATTTTTTGTGACTCCAGACCTGCCCTTCATTCTCTCTCTAGTGTTCAGCACACACACTCTACTGTTGTTCAGCAGATTTTGTCCTTTTTTTGACAGACTTGCAAAGGAAGCCTGCCATCTGCCTCCTCGTGGTGTTGGACGTCCTCTCTCCCTGACATGTTACCTCTCTAAAGTCCGCTCCGCCGCTCTCCTCCCTGTACAGCGACGCAGGGATGCAGAGAGACCCTTCAGCATCTCCATCACACATTATGAGTCTGTCTGCCGTCACAAATATTCCTACCGTCGTCGAGGCCTCATGGTTCGGAGGCACAATGTAGTCTCTGCTCGTTTGAGGCTTGGCTACCGTCCACCGTGGCAGGTTGCTGGAAGGCAGGGTGAGCCTCCCTTTACTGAGTGTTGCTTGTGTCGAGCACCTCGTGCTAACACTGTAGAGCACTATTGCCTGGCCTGCCCCACTGTCCGACACATCGGTCCAGCCTACCCGTTTGTATTGTTGCCTGCCTGTTGATTGACGCTACGGCACAATAAAAAAAAAAAAAAAAAAAAACCCTGCCTCCATAGAACACCACACCCAAGCGCCCACCACCCCTCAATCAACCTCCCACTGACATGAATCATATTGGTGTGTGTTTTGGATACTAGAGTCGACGACACTGGAGGTTCACACATTGTGGGTTACACACATTGACAACGCTGGAGTGATGAACGCGGCAGTGGAGGAGACTGTACAGTCACCAGCATAAGTTTTTTTACCCCCATGGCGAGAATGAGGTCGAAGTTGTCGTTGGAGAAGGGCCAGGCAAACGAACACTGGGGGTCAGTGTCTCATGACGGTGTAAAATTTGTTGTATTCAAGTGAACACCTCTAGTGACATGAAGCATCATCCGAACATTATGAACTGGTTCATTTTTGTTCGTCCAGTCCATATCCAACGACGACTTCGACCTAACTCTCGTGACTGTACACTCTACAAGGTTTCCACCTGGACCACCCCCTAACGTGGCAACAGCGCTTCGCTTGTGTGCATATACAAGACAGCATTTCGAATCGGCAAAGCTTCATCTTCCGTATTCGGGTCGGAGAAAGGGGGAGGGGGGGGGGGAGGGACAGACGGCTTTATGGGTAGAAGGAGGGGTGGTGGTGCAGAGAAGAGGAGTCACATGTGCTAATGCAACATTACAGCCATTTTAATATATATATTAATATATTAGTAATGTGTTATCCCCCAAGTAATACAAAATTTATTTACATATATTCATTTTTGTAGACACACCTGACTACACACTTAGACACCAAACATAGTTTACTTCATCTCTCGGACATTACGGACAACAAGTAACCTGCTCTAGCTCCTTGTTTCTCTCTCTCTCTCTCTCTCTCTCTCTCTCTCTCTCTCTCTCTCTCTCTCTCTTGCTTCTCAGTACACACACACACTATCACTCTAGCACCTCGTTTTTTTTCTCTCTCTCTCTTGCTATTCAGTATATATATATATATATATATATATATATATATATATATATATATATATATATATATATATATATATATATATATATATATATATATATATATATATATATATATATATATACACACACACTATCACTCTAGCACCTCGTATCTCTCTCTCTCTCTCTCTTGCTTCTCAGCCCCGTAGGGGGTATTGCATGCATTAATGATGTGGGCAATACTTTAAGGGTTTTGGCGCCCCTTCGGCCCCAGCCACTAGCTTTTAGTTCTTCAATTGTCCCTCATTTCTTTCTATAACCTTCCTGCTTACCTTAAGGTGACAGTCGCCTTTATTGATTCATAGCCTCAGTTACTATCTGTAGTTATTCTCTCCCTTTCCAATACTACTACTCAGTCATTGTTAAAGTTTTCCCTTTCCAACTCAACCTTTCTTTCCATTTCACTCAGTAGTGAATGTTTTGCATCATGATCACACGTGGATTTAAGTTTCTGGGTGGCTCAACATTGGCAACGCTAAGTGGTCAATGCACAAGTGGAGCTAACTGTACAGTGTTGGCAAATCTGCAGTAACTGATTCCTCCAAACCCTTCCAAGCAATATTATGGGAGAGAAGATGGCACAGTGGATAGAACGACTGACTGCAAGTATCAAGAGCGCAAGATGGAGTCCACGCCAAATGTTTGTTTATTTTTGGAGGTGATCTGTTTTTTTTTTCGCTGTTCTTCAGGTATCCTTTCTCCGCCGATAGGTCAAAAATACCCCCTATATATCATCATTAACGGTATATCTGCTCTCTCATGATAGTGACGTGTATAAGATATAAGCTACCAACACCATGAAGCTCCGCTGTCTGGTTCCATCTAGTAAGGCACACGTGAAGCACCTAACTTTTTGCAGCTTCACTCAATAACCTCGGGGCCTCGCAAAAGTCACAGGTTACTGACAGCCAAAAGTTTGACAGCACAAATTTCGTAGGAATATGTGGAAAGAAAGATCATGTATGAATGATGATCTGCTTTCTTTCGCTTTGAAAAAAAAAAGAAATCATAGATGCCAACACACCAGTATGAAGATGTGTGAACGAAATGATAAGAGAAACGGTGCCAGATTGACCTACAGCGAAAGAAAAAGCAAGAAACGAAGAGAGTCAATGGCATCGAGGTGCATTGTATATTGATTGATTGATTTTTGATGCAACTAAGCATCTGGCGGCGCAACAGCTAAGGTCATATACCGCCCAACATAAAATTGTCATCTAAATCATTAATAAAACATCAACACCCGAAAGGGATAGGCACCATGATTAAAAGACACACAAACTAAACAGCACATTATTACTAAAAATAACTCGTCGACGTAAAATAATCTAAAAACCATAAATATCATAAAATCATATTTTTTGGAGAAGGCCAGCCTCCTCCACATAGGAGAGGGTGTTCCCTCCCACACTACATGCCTCCTCCCCGAGCACCTGGGAGAGACTGTAAGAACCGTCACCCTCCCGGTACTCGGAGAGGTGCCTACGACGCAGGTCCCCAAAGCTGGAACACTCAACAACAAGATGCCGTACTGTCAAAGGGACCAGACAATCATCACAGTTGGAAGGGTGAGCCCTCTCCATTAAAAAGCCATGAGTCAATAATGTGTGGTCAATGCGGAGACAGACAAGAGCCGTCTCCCACTAGCGGGACAGGCCACAAACCAAGGCGCTGGCGGATGTCGCAGAGCTTGTTAGCCCCGACGGCGTCCCATCTGTCTTGCCAGCAGGAACGAACGGTAGCATGTATTTAGGGTCAAAGGTCCACTGCAGGAACATGATGAAGCCTGGCAGGAGGCCGAAAATTGGAGACCGCAGCCTTAGCCAGGGCATCAGCCCGCTCATTCCCATCGACACCCACATGGGCCGGGACCCAACAAAAAGTGACTTTGCGGCCACGACGACCCAGGAGGACAAGCCACTCAAGAATGGCCAACACCAGGGGATGGGCAGAGTTAAAACTGCACAAGGCCTGCAAGGCACTACAGGAATTGCAAAAAATAGTAAACGAAGGCTGAGAGAGAGTAAAAATCACTTGGAGAGCATATAAAATGGCCGAGAGCTTAGCAGTAAAAACTGACATGGCAGAAGGGAGCCTGCCGCCACGGCAAAAGTCAGGAAAGACAACTCCAAAGCCAACTCCAGCATCAGACTTTGACCCATATGTGTACACAGGGAGGGACTCCCTGTGAGTGAAGGCATGTTCTAAAAAGAGGGAACGAACCACTGGAGGAGGAAGAGATTCCTTCTTGTCTGTAAAGCAGGAGCAGGGGAAATCTTCTAGAAGAAGCCATGGAGCCACCCTGGAGACCCTCACAAGACAAATCTGGAATCATCAATGCCCATCTCCTCCATAGCCTTCCTGACCCGGAAGCCAAAGGGCCATGGTGGACGAGAATGTAAAAGGTAGTACTGAGACTTGATATCAGATGACACCGCCAATCAGGGAAGGGAGTCAGGAAGTCGATGTAATCGATGCCAACAACGAACCATCAAGGACTGGCGACGGAGATCAAGAGGTGGCTCATTAGCATCCACCAGGAGACTAGGGATTGGGGACGACCTGAAGGCTCCGGTCGCCAGACGTACTCCAGCATGATGAACAGGGTCTAAAACTCTGAGACGGGCATCGGTGGCAGAAGAGTACACCTCACACCCATAATCTAGTGTTGACCTAATAAGAACATGGTATAGGCGGAGGAGGGTGGCCCAATCAGCGCCCCAGGATGTATGGCCCAGGACCCTCAACAGGTTAAGAGCCTTGAGGCAAGAGACCTTAAGTGTACGTAAGTGGGGAACCCAAGTCAAACGTTTGTCAAAAAGGAGACCCACAAAGCGAGTCTCCTCGACACAACGTATCCGATGACAATACATGAATAAGTCCGGATTGGGGTGGACGCCTTGGATGTGGCAGAAGTGCATAGCAACTGTCTTGAAAGGAGAAATCGAAACCCATGAGAACCAGTCCAACGTGACACCATGTCAAGGGCAAGATGCATGCGCCGCTCCGCCACTGACATACGGGAAGCAGCAAACCAGACTGCTAGGTCATCAATGTACATTGAGTTAGCTATACCGTCTGGAAGGGATGAGGCAATGGCATTAATTACTACTGCAAACAATGTGACACTGAGGACGCTTCCATGGGAGATGCCCTCCTCCTGTGCAACAGATGCTGAGTGGGTTGTACCAACCCTCACAGAAAAACTGCGACCACTGAGAAACTCCTTAAGAAAGCGTGGAAGGCAACCCCGCAGGCCATATACATTGAGTTGCTGCAGGATGCAATATTGCCATGTAGTGTCATATGCTTTCTCTGAATTAAAAAATACACATACAAGGTGTTGATGTCGTGCAAAGGCCTCACATGCAGCAGCTTCCAACCTGACCAGAGCATCTGTAGTGGAACAGTGCTTACAAAAGCCAGACTGGGACGAAGACAGAAAATCACCACGTTCCAAGAAGTATACCAGTCTGACATTCACCATCTTCTCAAATAGTATACAGAGACAGGAGTTCAAGGCAATTGGTCGATAATTGAGGGCAACATCAGAGTCCTTGTCCGGCTTGAGGAAAGGAAGGATGGTAGCAACCCTCCACCCAGAAGGGAAGACACCCTCCAGCCAGATTCTGTTATATAAAGCTAAAAGAAATGAGATCGCCTCCTCACCCAAGTGTTGTAACATTGCATATGGGATGTTGTCTGGCCCAGGAGAAGTGTCGCCGCAGAGAGAGAGAGAGCAGAATGCAGGTCTCTCAGGGTGAATATATGGTTATAACTTTCATTCTCGTTCCATGAGAAATCCAGGACAGTACGCTCCTTGGCTCTTAACTCATGCCTGACAACTAGAGGTCGAGAGTCACGGCTGGAGACTTTTGCAAAAGCCTCCACCATGGTATTGGCCACTGTCAAACCATCCATGATCTTAATTCCATTGACCTTAAGTACAGGTGGAGTACTAGGAAAAAACTTCCCCGCCATCTTACGGACTCTCCTGAACACTTGTGTGAGTGGAGTTTTAGTATTAATTGAAGACACATAGGCTTTCCAAGATGCACGTCAGGCCTCTTTTAAGACTCGTCTAGCCCGGGCCCTTGCCCGTCGGAAGTCCTCTAAAAGAGTTGGGTCCCCACGATCCCGACGAATGTAAAAGAAAACAGCGCGCTTCTCCAGCAAGGGACAAGACGTTTGGGAAAGTAGCCAGAAGTTCTAGGGATAGAGTTGAGAGCAGCAGAGTGGAGCATATCAGTGAAATATGTTACAGCCTCGTCAGAGCTACCGAAATCAGCTACAGAAGAGACCGAAGAAGTTAGCTCTCTAAAAAACTGCCAGTCAGCCTTCTCTAATTTCCACCTAGGAAGACGAGACTGTGGTTCGTACCTGTTACCTTCTAAAAGTATAGGGAAATAGTCACTGCCATATAAGTCAGGCAACACTCTCCAAGTAAAATCCAACAGAGCACTGGGTGAGCAAAGGGAAATGTCAATGGCGGTAAAAGTCCCAGTAGGGCTATTAAAGTGTGTCACATCTCCCGTATTTAAAACCCCTAATCCCTCATCCTCAATAAAAGAAGCCAATAAAACACCCCTGGGGTTGACCGAACTGTCACCCCACAGAGGATGACGACCATTAAAATCACCCAATAAAATAAAGGGAGAGGGAAGGTCCCGTACAAGACGGTTGAGATCGCCCTTCTCAACGGTAACACTGGGAGGAAGGTATAGACTGCATACAGTGTACGGGCGGACCATAAAAACCTTAACTGCAACAGCCTGGAGCGGAGTGTCAAGCTCCAGGCTCGTGCATGGAATATCTCGGCGAACTAGGATGGCAGAGCCACCATGATGACCCTGCCCTTCAAATGAATTGGAATAAAATGCTGAGTATGCTGGAGGACTGGCAGGAATGTAGTCCCCAAGCATTGTCTCTTGGAGAGAAACACATGCAGGAGAGAAGCTAGAGAGAAGAACGCGCAGTTCCTCCCAAGAAGCACGCAAGCCACGGCAATTCCACTGAAGGACCGTGAACGGTGTTACTTTAGTACTGATTTTTGGGAAGCCTCACGGAGGTACTTCCCACTACCACCTCTACCTGAGGGTTTACTCAAACAATAAGATTTGTCTAATCCTGGGCCACTAGAAGAAGAGCGAACCCGAGGAGTAGTACTTGGGGCAGTAATTGGGACCCGTAGATGAGTCCCTGAAGCATCTGATATGTTAGAAGAAGATGAAGGTATATGAGATGGGATATTCTTTGAAACAATTACATTGGTTCTGTCCTGTACAGCAGTGGTATCACTGACACAGGCAGATACATCAACATCCATAATACAGGTGGTAGAATCACTCCACATTAACTTCACGCCCCTCTGATGATCCCGAAGGAAGCTTGCGAGGAGGAACTTCTGTTAAATCAAGAGATTCATCATATCCACGAGAACGCTTCTGGTGAAATTGAGAGGAAACTATGGATGAGTCCATAGAGATGGTTGCCTCACAAGGTGGAACATCTATAGAGTCAAGTGCCTCAGAGGAACCACGAAGGCGTCTTTGTGGCAGTTTAGGTGACTTAAGTTTCATTTTTGGAGAGCGTGTGGCAGCGTGAACCTCTACCACATGGACACCTTTAGCTAAAGTCTGAGAATTGTCATCAGTTGAAGGGTCACCAGAATGAGTGTCTATTAAAGTTTCCAAGACAGAGAAACTATTATGTAGAGTAACCTTAGAAACGTTCTCATTAGAGCAAAAAGCAGCTGCCTCTTGAGAGGGTTGAGAGGGTGCTGCAACCAATTTAAGGCGAAGGGAGGAGGCATATGTCTTCACACCACCATCCTTCTGTAGCCTGAAGTTGAGTTGCCGTCTGGCACTACCTATGCTAATGAATTGAGTATTAGCCAAGTGGAGGATATCCTGCTCAAGTAGTTACATCTTACATTGGCGAAAACGCAAGGGGTGAGAATCTCTGCAGTAAAAGCAGTAACTCTCTGACCGACACTCAGTAGTAGGATGTGATTCAAGAGGAGAACAATTACCACACCGGGAACGGTTGTTGCAGTTCCTCTTCCCATGACCAAACTCATAACAACAGAAACACTGTAGGAGACGCTCAACAAAAGGCTTCACCTCAAATGAGGTGGGGTAATGTTAATGTGATCTGGGATATGCGAGCCATAGAAAGTGAGGATGATCATATTTTTACTGCCTTTCATCTTCGTTACTCGTTGGACACTGTCTGGGCACATAGCGAGAATGTCCTCTTCTGAGAATTCATACAGGTCCTCATTATATATACGCCCCTTGCTATAATTAAATGTTCGATTTGGTTTAATAGATTCAAACATGCTATCAGAAAGACAAGGGAGATTGAGGAGCATCATGGCCTGTGTAAGATCTTTGGCCCTGATTAAAAAACGCTTACCATATTTCTTTATGTGGCCCTTTGGTAATAATCCAACTTCTTTCTCCAGATACCGGGAAGCATGGATAAGGTTACCACGTCCCTCCCTGTAGTAAGCCACAAACCAAAAGGGTGTAGGAACCCGACGTTCCTTTGGGACATGCTCTACAGAGTCATCAAATATATTAGGGCAGTAATCATTGTCACTGTCAACTAAATTGATGGACCGCATCATCTGAGCTTTACAATGAGTATCCCCCACCGTCAGAGAATCTTTTGCCTCAAATGCTGCTTTGGCAGCAGCATTTGTATTGAAAGTAATATAGCACCGATTAGACCTACAATCACTGTCATATGTGATTCGGATTCGAAGGACTACTCCAAAGCACTTAAAAATGGAGTGGATAGCGCCATAGGAAAAGGATGCAAGTACATTCGTTAACATTAACGTGTCCAGATCGCTAACAGGGTTCTTCGACACAACACCCGACCTGCTAGGTCTACTCTTATTTGCAGCTTTCTGCATATTACCAGGACCAGAGAGTGACGTCTCGAAGGCCTGGTCGACCACCGCTCGAGGAAGAGATTGGGGCTTTTCTGTATCCATATATCATTGATTTGTTGTTTTTGGCCCCAGGAGCCAAGAGCTACTACCCACTGGGCAGATGAGGTGACCGAGCGCTGGTCGCCGCGGGCGGGGTACCTCTTCCCCCACGGGGCCACTCGTTTTAAAAAGCAGCCCCAATGGCTCGAAAGTTTGCCCACTACGGTGCTGAGACCCCCTTCCCCAACATCTCCCGGCTCAGACACACAACCAACCAACATAGTACGGCCCTTAGAGTGCAGCACTGTTGGCCCGTACTGGCAGCCTAATGCATGGGAACCATTTAGTCTGGTCTCTCACTGGCGACCAGATTAGCATGGGAAGCCCTCTCTCCCCGAAATCGGAGCAGAGCAGGGGCCGGAGCCCCCTCTAGTCTAGCTCGCCAGGTCTCAGAGACACACAAGCCCCCTCACCACGTCTAGGCGGTTCCCGTTAGGGGTGCGATTTAGGGCGAAGGGAGGAGGAGTATGTCTTCACACCACCATCCTTCTGTCTCCTGAAGTTGAGTTGCCGTCTGGCACTACCAATGCTAATGAATTGAGTATTAGCCAAGTGGAGGATATCCCGCTCAAGGAGGTACATCTTACATTGGCGAAAACGCAAGGGGTGAGCATCTCTGCAATAAAAGCAGTAACTCTCAGACCGACACTCAGTAGTAGGATGTGATTCAAGAGCAGAACAATTACCACACCGGGAATGGTTGTTGCAGTTCCTCCTCCCATGACCAAACTCTTAACAACAAAAACACTGTAGGGGATGCTCAACAAAAGGCTTCTCCTCAAAAGAGGTGGGGTTAATGTTAATGCGATCTGGGATGTGTGAGCTATAGAAAGTGAGGATGATCATAATTTTACTGCCTTTCATCTTTGTTACTCGTTGGACACTGTCTGGGTACATAGCGTGAATGTCGTCTTCTGAGAATTCATACAGGTCCTCATTATATATATGCCCCTTGCTATAATTAAATGTTCGATGTGGTTTAATAGATTCAAACATGCTATCAGAAGGACAAGGGAGATTGAGGAGCATCATGGCCTGTGTAAGATCTTTGGCTCTGATTAAAACGCCCTTACCATATTTCTTTATGTGGCCCATTGGTAATAATCCAATTTCTTTCTCCAGATACCGGGAAGCATGGATAAGGTTACCACGTCCCTCCCTGTAGTAAGCCACAAACCAAAAGGGTGTAGGAACCCGACGTTCCTTTGGGACATGCTCTACAGAGTCATCAAAGATGTTAGGGCAGTAGTCATTTTCACTGTCAACTACATTGGTGGACCGCATCATCTGAACTTTACAGTGAGTATCCCCCACAGTCAGAAAATCTTTTGCCTCAAATGCTGCTTTGGCAGCAGCATTTGTGTTGAAAGTAATATCGCACCGATTAGACCTACAATCACTGTCATGTGTGATTCGGATACGAAGAACTATTCCAAAACACTTAAAAATGGAGTGGATAGCGCCATAGGAAAGGGATGCAAGTACATTTGTTAACATTAACGTGTCAAAATCGCTAACAGGGTTCTTCGACACAACACCCGACCTGCTAGGTCTACTCTTATTTGCAGCTTGCTGCATACTACCACGACCAGAGAGTGACGTCTCGATGGCCTGGTCGACCACCGCTCGAGGAAGAGATTGGGGCTTTTCTTTATCCATATATCATTGATTTAATGTTGTTGGCCACAGGAGCCAAGAGCTACTACCTATCGGGCAGATGAGGGGCCCGAGCGCTGGTCGCCGTGGGCGGGGTACCTCTACCCCCACGGGACCACTCGTTTTATAAAGTATACGCTCGAAAGTTTGCCCACGACGGTGCTGAGACCCCCTTCCCCAACATCTCCCGGCCCAGACACCCAACCATCCAACATAGGACGGCCCCTAGAGTGCAGTCCCTCTGGAGGGCAGCACTGTTGGCCCGTACTGGCAGCCTAATGCATGGGAACCATTTAGTCTGGTCTCTCACTGGCGACCTTACTATATATATATCTATATATATATATATATATATAAAACAGTCTTGAAAACGCAGGATATTTTCACCCAAAGGCAACCAAATAATGAATTCCAAGGAGCGGACTTTACAAGGTTTCAAGTGTCGGGCCATAACTTCGTAGTAGAGACGGGTGCTGGAATTGGTGCTGCTGGAGCACCTTACCACTAGAATAGCGACTGTGCAAGTGTGCAAGTACAGAGAGCGAGATTTATGGTATACTTACCTCACTTCGTCGGAGGATTTTACGAATTTTACCAATATTGTTGTGTGTAAATTAGAATAAGATATTACATGTCTATAAATAAGAGTGGTTGAAAAAAAAGTTAAGAAAATATGTAAGTAATGTGTAAATTATGTTTCGTTGAGGTCATAAATTAATTTCATTTATTTATTTATTCAGTTTGTATTACAACGTGCACCGGTTATTTTACTTATGTATTCTATATCTATATCCCATGTAAACCTACAATGTACTCACATGTATCAGGATGTATCTCAGACTCAACAACCTTACTCATCAGAACAGGTTCTGATCGTGACAGTTCCCCTCCTTGGGAACCAATAATACTCAGCAGTATTGTCAGCATATACAAGTGGGTCACTAGGCCCCACAGGAAGTCTTGTTCACTAGATTCACACTCTCTAACTAGCCATCATCTAATTAAAATTCCTAGTCCAACTCGCTGTAAATTATAGCTTGGTCTCTTTAATAAACTCTGGTAAACTCAGACGTTTTATCACTTTGTTACCAACTCAACCTTTAACTCCAAGGAGAACAAAGACAATAGACCTACAGACACTATAACTAACTCTGTGGAGATGTTGTGTTTTTTATTTTTGCATTCCTAATTTACTCTTGAATCTATCTATCGATCTATCTATTTAGATTGGCTGTCTTATCATTAATATAGTTACTTACAGGTGACCAGCGGAGATCGTGATCCAATTATTGTTCAATTTACTTAACACTATGCTTATTTCACAGCAGATTGCTGTTACTTACTCACCTTTCTTCTCGTTTAGAATTAATTTCATGAGTTATGAGCCTGCATAATCAATTTTTATAGTGCACGCAATTTGTCCGTTGCGAACTACTTAACAAACCCTTGTTCACCTGAGAACCGCTGTTACAAAGGACGAATGTGGTTGTGTAGTTAAAAACACTAGATGGCAACTGGAGACTTCTTGCTGACCTAATACAGAAACCACCAAATCGCTTATTTTCTCCATGTAGGCCTCTTGTTCAATTGTGGGTACAGTGTTCACCAGTACAATAGCCATGAACAGCAGAATGCCCTCCATGATATTCGTTCCTAAAGGAAGTATAGAGTTTGTTAGCAAACTATATAACTATATCCAGATATAGCATTTTTTTTTTTTTTTAAATCATAAAGGAAGGAAAAACAAAATCAATGAAAACAAAGTCCATGTGCCTATTAGCATCCTTCATTCATATAATGTCTGAAATAGTTGGATTTAATGACTGAGGATTATAAACCGGTGGAAAGCAGTTTTGAGGAAGTGCATTCCATAACGATGTGGTTCTGGGAATTAATGAATACTAAAAAGCAGTAGTTCTACATTGGGAGGAGAGATTGCAAAGTCATGGGCTCTAGCAGCTGACCTGGTACCACGGGGAAAGATGCAATGAGGTGGCACGATTATGGCAAGCTCATCCGAACATTAACCGTGATAATATCCATAAAATAAGGCAAGGGATGCAACATTTTTTCGGATGTGATAATTCGTGCAGTTTTATTTTGAATTTTATCTAATTGTTTAAGTGCCACCTCCCCACATACACTCCATAGTGTCGAGCAGTATTCCATTTGAGAACGAACATGACTCTTATAAATTACAGCTAACTGCTCGTCAGTGAAAAATTCACGAACTCTGTAAAGAAGACCTAACTTTTGCGAGGCATTTTTAGCAATTGAGTGAACATAAGATGTCCAACTTAGGTTAGCACTGTGGGATACACCAAGGATATTAACACTTGAAGACAAGGGAATATTTGTATTATTGAAGGTTATGAGTGATTCAATAGGGATTTGTCTATTGGAAAATTGAATGTATTGAGTTTTATTAGCATTAAAAGAGACCAAATTTGTTTGTCCCCATTCGTTGATTATGGATAAGTCCTGATTTAAAGAGATTGCAGTGTTAATTTTGGAGTTTAGAACATCAGTTTTTACGAATGAAAGATTAAGTGTGAATGAACTGTGAAGTGTTGAGTCATCTGCATTAGTGTGGATAGGGTTTTGGGTGACATTTAAGAGCTCGTTAATGTGTATAAGGAACAAAGTTGGGGCCAAGACTGATCCCTGAGGGACACCAGCATTAACATTAATGGAATGGAATCTTGAAAAAATGCCTTCTATCATAACACGGATTTTCCTGTTGTTGAGATATAAGGAAATAAATGGAACCAGTGATGTAAGACCATAGATAGGAAGCTTGGATACCAAGGATCGGTGCCATATTCTATCAAAGGCCTTGGAGATGTCTAGAGTTATTGTATGAGTTTCATAATGCTGATCTATTGACTGAAAAATGTCATGTGAAATATAGCTGAGTATGTCGGCAGCATAATAAAATAATAACAAAGATAATCTCATTATTAACTATAATTCTCCAAATAAAAACTACAGCACCATATACTGTAGCTCCTTAGAAAACAATACTGGTGGTGACTAATCTAGAAGGATATTTACACAGTGGTTTATCCATTATGATTATCTTCTTTATGTAATTACTGCTCTTTTACAATGTCTTCCACCGACCGTATGTTTTTTCGTTGTATATATTGGAAAACGCCAATGCAACTACGACAAAATACAGTAGAATGTGATCACTAATAAGCATAGTGCTATTAAGTTTTATGTACACTCGCTGTCAGAAGTTGTGTCCCGATTCCCTGACACGATAAATCCCAACCAGACGAAGTTCGAAGGTTCGAACAACGGTGCATAGTGCACCTCTCTCCTCACAACGAACCGTTGCTCGAACCTTCGAACTTCGCCTGGTTGGGATTCATCGTACCAGGAGACGGGACACAACTTCTGATCGCGAGTGAACAGTAAAGTTGGGGCCCGGTGTATGTCATAAACCCTTTGCCAGTTAACCCCAACATGTGGCACCGTCGCAACCATGGATATGAGGAGTGAAGCTGTGTAAGACTCTTCAACCTGAATCGAATCAGGGAAACACTGCCTTCCCTTCACCCCTTCGTTAGCTTAAGTAACTGATTCGAGTACCCGTATCCATGGTTACGGCTGTGCAACATGTTGGGGTTTGTCTGAGAGAAGGTGGTTACAGACATTGGACTGCAACTGTAATGTGGTATACAAAAGATCATTCTCTCTGCAAGCCACAATATAAATAAATTGACTATGATCCGAACGATGAAACACAGTTCGCCATCATCCCTCTGCTGTGAACCTTAGTGGAGTGTGGACGTTCTCCTGGCGCTCTGCCTGCATTGTTGTATGTGTTGTTTCTGCATTCTTGTTTGTGTGTTGATGTTCTTGATGTTGTTTGTCTGTTGTGGTTATGTGTTCTGTTTTGTTGTGGTTCTCTGGGTGCGTGTGTGTGTGTGTGTGACCCTTGCTGATAGCGTGTTCAGTTGTTCGTGTTCAGCTGTACGGTAGGAGTCTCACCCCAACCTTCCTGGAGTGAAGACGTGTTCTTGGCTCTCTGCCTGTGTTGTTGTTTGTGTTAAAGTTTGTCTTGTTTCTACGTTCTTGTTTGTGTGTTGTTGTGTCTCTGGTGTTATAGGGGTTGTTTATATTTTCTATCTCGTTTTTTTTGTGGTTTTGCTGTTTGTGGTATTGTTGTTTATGGTTTATTTGTTTTATTGTGGTTCTGTGTGTATGTTCGTGTGTTCGTGTGTGTTCAGTTGTTCGCTTCTCATCTAGGCCTTGCCTGGCCTGATGGAGAGCGCGGATTCGGATGTGGCTTCCTGCCTGGAGGCCGACTTGGCCATGTCGGAGGAGGATGAGTCTCCTATTGAGGATCACTGGCCTGAGCTGCCTTCTCGCAACCCTCCCCCCCTCTCCTCGGTCACTCCGCAGCTCAGGTTGCAGCCTTCAACCTCCTCAACCTCTACCAAGCGACCCGTTGATGCCTCGTCCGACTCCTTGCAGGATTCCGATGGTGTGGACTGTTTGCCTCCGGCTGCCAAGACTGCCAAGGGTGCTTCAGCTGTGCATGACGTACCTTCTCTGCCTCAACGTGGTGTTTCTTCCTTGTATACCAACTCCTTGCCCTCGTCCAACCTTCCTGCTTTTGCCCCAAGAAATGCCTATGTCAAGCTCTCCTTCTCTGGGAACCCATCTACGGACACAAAGTTGCGTTGGTTGTCTGATGTCAACAGGGCCTTCCAGCTGCAACGTGAACTGGCTGAAGTGAAGATGGCTGCTGTCACCTCCCGGTTTGTCTACATCTCTAGGAAGCGTCAGGATATCATTGATAGAGTGAAGGCTGGTGAATTTTTGTCTCTGCCTCTCATTCTTGAAGACTCACCCGAGAGGCCTCGTAAGTTCCCCAGCTATATCCTTACCCGTTTTCCTATTGATGTTGACCCGAAACTTGCTAAGGGATACCCTGGTGTGTACTTTGCCCGTCGTTTTTTTCAAGATGGTTCCCCCATTAGCCGTATTGTTGTTGTCTGGAGTCAACCTGATCCACCTCCAAATGAGATTTCCTTTGATTTCCTCCCTTGTCTTCCACCGTGTGAGGTGAGGAAACTTCATAATGACCAGCCTTGGTGCTACAGGTGCTGGGGAGTTGGGCATATCTCCCGGTACTGTTCTGCCAGGCCGAAGTGTGCATGGTGTGCTGCCGACCATGATTCCATGACGTGTCCTGTCAGGGGCGAACCATCACGTCCTGCTGCCTCCACCTCTAAGCCTTCACCTCCTGAGGATACGTCTCGATGGAAGTGTCCACGATGCCTTCAGCCAGGGGTTAACGTGTGGCATGGATGTACTCGACGTCAGATCCAGGCTCGTGTCACTACTATTGCTCCACCTCCACCACCACCACCAACACCTCCCCAGTCTGCTCCTCCTACCAGTCCTGCCTCACCTCCAGACCTGGCCCTCCGCAAGTCTGTTGCTACCCTCATGGCACGATGTACGGCTCTCGAGAACCGCTTTTCTGCCCTTGAAGCCAGGATTGATGGGCTAGTTGCCGCGCAGGCTGCCAATGACTCCAAACTCTCCACCTTGGTCGAGGCTCAGCAGGCCATCATCTCAACTGTCACTACCCTTACCGAAAAGATGGATACTGTTGCATCTCGCCTTGAAAAGCTTTTCGAGTCAGTCCCTTCTCCTGGTCCATCTTCTTCTCCAGGTCGCTCATCTGCCCCCACTCACCGGACTTCTACCTCCAAATACAGAGTTCGCTAGTGATTGCCGGCTGGATGTCATCTCCTGGAATGTATGTGGTATCACCAGTTATGCTAAG
The DNA here is from genome assembly GCA_033782935.1 of Petrolisthes cinctipes. Classification (NCBI taxonomy): domain Eukaryota; kingdom Metazoa; phylum Arthropoda; class Malacostraca; order Decapoda; family Porcellanidae; genus Petrolisthes; species Petrolisthes cinctipes. Next base: position 7,243,295 of record JAWQEG010000249.1, on the reverse strand, counting down.
CTCACTCAACTCAAGGCCTATGTTTTTCGTCATCATCCCAGTGTTATTTTTCTCCAGGAAGCATTTCCAGGACGGCCACTCGCTGCTGGGCAATCTCCTCCTCTCTCAGGTTATGTGCCATATGTTCATCTGGTAAGGAATGGTCTCCTGACTTACATACATAGCTCCTTGCCACATCGCCTTCTCCGTACCTCCACTGATCCTGACATGACCTTTCAGCTATTTGAGGTTCCACCTGGGAATGGAGTACTACAACTATGTAATGTCTATTCTGCCCCAGCTAGACTCACTCTTGAGGCTCTTCCTTCTCCAACAGTGCGTGGTATGGTTTATATGGGAGATTTTAATGCTCGGCATTCTGATTTGGGTGATGATTCTGGCTCTATTAATCGTAACGGTGTTCGTCTTTTTTCATACATCCGCAAGCATCATCTGACACGCTGGGACACTGGTGGTGCCACTCATTGCCGGGGAGGTACTCTGGATTACATCCTCCCGTCTGGCCTGATAGCATCTCAGGTCCAGTGCTTCTCTGTGCCAGACTTATTCTCTGATCACATCGCTCTTCGGTTTCATTATACTCTAACTGCTGGGTCGAGTGCTTCAGCCACTCGTTTGCGTATTGCTGTTCCCCCTAAATATTGCCCGACTTACATCTTATTCATGGCCCATGTATTCCCTACATTTGACATATTCATATTTACTGAAAATGAAAACGACTGGGTGACATTTGATTAGTTTACTTTCTGTTTCAGTTTTCAAGAGTCTTGGCATTAACAACCATTAAAGAAAATCGAGGAAATAGGATATTGATGCTGATGTTATCAGGATGAATCTGGTGTTTTTGTTGTAAAACAGAGGAAAATATTGGTGTTAACCTTATTGTAATAAAAGTTTTTTCTCAAATTTAAGAACTGAAGTGAACAAAGAATATTCAGATACCGATATGTATCCTACTGACTCTAGGTGCGAAATTAATTTTAATCTAAAATATAATTTGATGGAAAAAGGCTAAAAGAATGAAGGTATGTACGTGTAGAATAAGTAAAAGAAAAGATTGAGAGAGGGTAGGCATGTGTGGTAGGAAAGTGGAGATGTACCTTATTTAAAGATATGTTAGAGGAAGAAATGTAACACTTTCTTTTTACTTTTCAGGTGCAAGGCCTACAACACAGCTCAACTGGTTGTATTTATGACAGAAATTTTTGACCAGTACATGAGGCAACACTTAATTGATGTTGCTCTGTGTAGAAGAAAAGTTAAGCCTATGAACACTGGGAAGGTACCCTTGTTAAATGTGTCTGCCCTTGGTAACAATACGTTTCTGGTAAAAAGTTCGTCTCTGCCAGATGTTGAGCATACAGTAGACCTCACAATTGGCATATGCACTTGTACTGTAGGTGATACTGGTGCTGTATGTAAACACCAAAGTGCATGTGCAGAGTACAGTATGACTGTGATGCCTCAGCAGTTTTATGCTACAAGTGAAAATCGGCATAAACTTGCAGTATTAGCTGTAGGTATAGAGCATGCTCCTGAAAAGAGTTTCTTTCTCAGCTTAACTGAAACTGTTCAAACTGGAAATGAGAGACTTTCTTTGCGCCAGAAAGATACGCTTCCTGATCCAAAAGATATGGATTGTGAAGACTTTAATGAGATTATTCCTGATAAAATTGTGGTTCAAAACTGTGAGAGTACTAGCTGTCCTTCACCATTAGAAATAGTTAATGAAATGACAGATGATGATGATGTGTTGGGAAATACACTCAATCAAGTAATAAGGAAATTTAAAAACCAGGACACACCAATAAAGCAAGCATTAGCAATAATAAATTCAATAAAAACCACAAATCAGCTCAACAGTTTTTTACATACTTTTAGCACAGACAAGAAGAGAGGTGGTGCTGGCCGAGGTAAAATTCCTTGTCAGCCAACATCAATTGCTAGAAGGAATCCTGGCAGACCAAGAGGTGCAGCCCCGCTTGGAAAAGGACGCAAGCCAGGAATAATCAAGACTACAGAAAAGAGGGAACACAATCTTGCCCTTAATATTAGTAATAATGTGGCCAATGGTAAATCTCATGGCAAGGGTCATTAACCCATTATATCTCAAATTTTGTTGGTCAAAAATGTAATTGTGTAGAAGAGTTCAACTTAGTTTTTTACAACTTTTTTGTTTTTGTTTTCTTTTTCATGCCTATTTTTACTTAATTCATTTGTGACCATAATACTAAGAGGAAACCAGTCGAACCCACCTGATCTTATCTAACCTAACCTAGGTCTAGGTTAGGTTAGGTTGGTTCGACTGGTTTCCGCTCAATATTATGGTCACTAATGGATAGAACAAGTAAAAACAGGCAGGAAAAAGTAAGAAATATGTTGTACAAAACTAGGTGGAACTCTTGTACACAGTTACCATAGTTTTAATATTATTAACCATTGTTTTGTTGTTATATTGATTAATTTATAGAGATAACAATATTTTATCAGGTGTTGTAAATTAATTGGTGTTGTTCAAGTTAGTGGGACATGCAGAGGGCTGCTAACTTGTTTGTGATTTTGTATATCATCTTTTGATTGTGTATCTGTCTTGGTGTTGCCAATGGGTCTAGTTTTGTGTCTTGTTTGAGCAAAGTGACTGGTATTTGTAATCTGTAATTAAGACTACAGATGCCATTAAGTAAATTATCTGTAACTGGTATCTGTAATTGATGGTATCTGTTTTATAAGCAATAATTTTGATGTCTGTGTTACACCTGTTGAGGTTCCTGCGCAAGAACCCCAGGATTGTTGGATGTGCAATACACTCTTCTAACTGAATGCTAGTTTTCTTTACATCTATTCAAATTAGTATTATAATTGAATTGCCTGTATCATTTCTTATAGTATATATTACATTAATTAAGAGAATACAGTATGATTTGTATCTTAATAAATAACCACCGAGGACTGAGAAATTTGTCTCTATTTACAGCATATAGTGGGTATTAGAACTGTCACAAAGTTATAAAGATCATCAGCATAACAAGTCACTGTCATACCTCAATTTTACAAGGAAGAATACTCTGTATTTTGGTTTAACGTGGCTTTCGTATATACAGTACAAGCATATCTTGCGAAGTTTTCAGTGATGTGAATAAAAAACATGAAGCTATTAGGAATAATTAATGGCTTGACGTCGTAGAGCAAAGCAAAACTACAATGCCAATAGGTTTATAGGTAAACGAGTGAGTTACTAATAACTTCCTATTTTCATTTCGGTTCAATTGGCCATTGTTTCAGTAAAAGTCAAATCTCATATCAACTATGTAAGCCAATTGTAATTGTGCACTTCTATAAATAATGCCGTTTATTATGAATATAAATAAGCATACGATAACTTCCTCATAAGTAAAGTATCACTGTTTTCAACGAAATACATTACTGCCGAAATGTACAAGGATGATGTTTATCGTTGGTCAGTGTTACCAATGCAAAAAACATTGAAAATGTGATTTATATTACTGTCATTTTTCCTTATTTCATCATTAACACTTGTTTTAAAACATAAAATCACTGTAATGGAATAAAACTAAATGCTTCTTATTGCAGTAAACAATGAAAATTTATATGAATATTACCTTTGTTGTCCAACCTTAAATTTACACATTCTGGTAATATTTGTGCCATGGAAAAGGTGGGCTGTGATTGGCTGTAATATCCTCCCTTACCGATATAGTGAGAGACTTGGGAAAAATGCCTCCCGCCGACTATGCCCAACAACTTGTCGATGCCTGGTCAGAACAATCTACCTCAGCCAGTCTACCCATCCACATACAAGATGCACTCGCTTCCCGTGCTGCTTTCCATCGGCTATGTCTAATGTCTGCTCTGTTGCAAGATGATGATGATGCAGAGGAGATAACTGAGGAGGAGTTGCAACGTGCTCTCTCTCGGGGTAGAGCTTCTTCCCCTGGTGATGATGGTATTACTTATGCTGTGCTGCGCCTACTTCAACAAGTTCCTGGGAACCCTCTACTTCTACTGTACAATCTTTGTCTTCGTGATGGTTTTGTACCACGAGCCTGGACCAGCAGCACAATAATACCCATCCCTAAGCCTGGCACTGCGAAGTTCAGGCCTATTTCCCTGACTTCCTGTTTTTGTAAGGTTATGGAGAGAATCTTACTCAATCGTCTCATGTACAGACTGAAAGATCGCCTTTCTCCGTGGCTGTTTGGTTTCCTTCCCCAGCGGAGCACACACCACTGCCTAGTCGACCTGTATACTCGCCTTTCCAGGGACAGTGTGGTGGCCTTCATTGACCTTCGAAGTGCCTTCGATGTTGCTAATAGAGACGTCATTTTGGATCAACTGGTTGACTTGGGATAAAGGGTAATCTACTACGGTGGATTCGGGGCTACCTGAGTAACAGGACCTCCCGTGTGTTTTTCAGTGGTGCTCTCAGTCCTTTCCGCAGTTTTTATCTTGGTACGCCTCAAGGGGGTGTTCTCAGCCCATTGTTATTTAATATTCTGATGCATCGGCTGCTCACTTCTCTCCCTGATATACCTGGAACTACAATTACGTGCTATGCTGATGATATTTGTGTTCATTCTACTTCACCAAGGGATCTTCAGCGGTTTCTTGACTCCTTCTCTGTGTCCTCCTCTCACTGCGGCATTATTGTCTCCCCAGATAAGAGCAGAATATTCACCTGCCGCCTTCCTCAAGCTCGGCCAGTGTTCACCACTGGAGGGACTGTCATTCCCATGTGTTCCCAGTATCGCTACCTGGGCTCGCCAGTCAATATTTGGCCGATTGTCCCTGCCAGACCTCAAGACCATCCCATTGTCCAGGACTTATTGGGTCGTTCCCAGCGCCGACTTACGCCACTTCAATGGCTCACTAACAACTCCTCGGGCGTCTCCATCCCAGTAGCCAGGACTATCTATATTGCTTTTATCCGTTCAGTTGTTGATTACCTCTCCCCTGCTCTGATTGAACTTCCCAGGGCTACTCCTGAAACTTTAGAAAATTTTTAGAATAGAGCAATGAGAATAATTTTCGGGTGTCCAATGTCGACCAGGATAGTGAACATGCAGCGTGAGTTGCGTCTTCCCCCGTTAGTGGAGAGAATTTATTCTAGTGTTACTTGCTTCACTGTCAAGTACCTCCATTTCTCACATCTTTCACCCCATTACTCTCAGTTAGTCAGGACTTCTCTTAGACCAAACTACCCTGTCCCTTCCATACTGCCTGCTGGACGTACTCTTATAAGGTCTGTTTCCTCTATGCTCCGTAGTCTTAATATAGATATAATGGTTGCAGACGTCCCCCCAGGGCCCCCTCCGTGGATGCTACCAACACCTGATGTGAGCTTCACACCTACTTCCAAGTCGGAACTGCCTTCTCTACAGCGGCAGTTGGCTCTGGAACACATAGAAACAGTGACGTCCTCCATCACAGATCCATACTGCCTCTACACTGATGGCTCATTGCAAGTAGATGGTGCAGCAGGTTGTGCCGTTTTCTCACCTGACATGGAGTCACCTCCAGGGGGCTGGGTTGGCCGTCGTCTCTGTAACCACTCTAGCTCAACATTGTGTGAACTGTATGCCATTCTGGATGCTGTTAGTGTTGTTTGTCAACGTGGAGTGAATGCTGCCATTTTTTGTGACTCCAAACCTGCCCTTCATTCCCTCTCTAGTGCCCCCCCAACGGGAACCGCCTTGACGTGGTGGGGGGGCTTGCGTGTCTCTGAGACCTGGCGAGCTAGACTAGAGGGGGCTCCGGCCCCTGCTCTGCCCCGATTTCGGGGAGAGAGGGCTTCCCATGCTAGTAAGGTCGCCAGTGAGAGACCAGACTAAATGGTTTCCATGCATTAGGCTGCCAGTATGGGCCAACAGCGCTGCCCTCTGGAGGGACTGCCCTCTAGGGGCCGTCCTATGTTGGATGGTTGGGGGGTCTGGGCCGGGAGATGTTGGGGAAGGGGGTCTCAGCACCGTCGTGGGCAAACTTTCGAGCCATTGGGGCTGCTTTTTTAAACGAGTGGCCCCGTGGGGGAAGAGGTACCCCGCCCACGGCGACCAGCGCTCGGTCCCCTCATCTGCCCGGTAGGTAGTAGCTCTTGGCTCCTGGGGCCAAAAACACTAAACCAATGATATATGGATACAGAAAAGCCCCAATCTCTTCCTCGAGCGGTGGTCAACCAGGCCCTCGAGACGTCACTCTCTGGTCGTGGTAAGATGCAGAAAGCTGCAAATAAGAGTAGACCTAGCAGGTCGGGTGTTGTGTCGAAGAACCCTGTTAACGATTTGGACACGTTAATGTTAACGAATGTGCTCGCATCCTTTACCTATGGCGCTATCCACTCCATTTTTAAGTGCTTTGGAGTAGTCTTCCGAATCCGAATCACATATGACAGTGATTGTAGGTCTAATCGGTGCTATATTACTTTCAATACAAATGCTGCTGCCAAAGCAGCATTTGAGTCAAAAGATTCTCTGACGGTGGGGGATACTCATTGTAAAGTTCAGATGATACGGTCCATCAATGTAGTTGACAGTGACAATGATTACTGCCCTAATATATTTGATGATTCTGCAGAGCATGTCCCAAAGGAACGTCGGGTCCTTACACCCTTTTGGTTTGTGGCTTACTACAGGGAGAGACGTGGTAACATTATCCATGCTTCCCGGTATCTTGAGAAAGAAATTGGATTATTACCAATGGGCCACATAAAGAAATATGGTAAGGGAGTTTTAATCAGAGCCAAAGATCTTACACAGGCCATGATGCTCCTCAATCTCCCCTGTCCTTCTGATAGCATGTTTGAATCTATTAAACCACATCGAACATTTAATTATAGCAAGGGGCGTATATATAATGAGGACCTGTATGAATTCTCTGAAGAGGACATTCTCGCTATGTGCCCAGACAGTGTCCAACGAGTAACGAAGATGAAAGGCAGTAAAAATATGATCATCCTCACTTTCTATGGCTCGCATATCCCAGATCGCATTAACATTAACCCCACCTCATTTGAGGTGAAGCCTTTTGTTGAGCGTCCCCTACAGTGTTACTGTTGTTATGAGTTTGGTCATGGGATAAGGAACTGCAACAACCGTTCCCAGTGTGGTAATTGTTCTGCTCTTGACTCACATCTTACTTCTGAGTGTCGGTCAGAGAGTTACTGCTTTTACTGCAGAGATTCTCACCCCATGCGTTCTCGCCAATGTAAGATGTACCTACTTGAGCAGGATATCCTCCACTTGGCTAATACTCAATTCATTAGCATAGGTAGTGCCAGACGGCAACTCAACTTCAGGCGACAGAAGGATGGTGGTGTGAAGACATACGCCTCCTCCCTTCGCCCTGAATTGGTTGCAGCACCCTCTCAACCCTCTTAAGAGGCAGCTGCTTCTTGCTCTAGTGAGAACGTTTCTAAGGTTACTCTACATAATAGTTTCTCTGTCTTGGAAACTTTATCAGACACTCATTCTGGTGACCCTTCAACTGATGACAATTCTCAGACTTTAGCTAAAGGTGTCCATGTGGTAGAGGTTCACGTTGCCACACGCTCTCCCAAAAGGAAACTTAAGTCACCTAAACTGCCATAGAGACGCCTTCGTGGTTCCTCTGAGGCACTTGACTCTATAGATGTTCCACCTTGTGAGGCAACCATCTCTGTGGACTCATCCATAGTTTCCTCTCAATTTCACCAGAAGCGTTCTCGTGGCTCTGATGAATCTCTTGATTCAACAGAAGTTCCTCCTCGCAAGCTTCCTTCGGGATCATCAGAGGGGCGTGAAGTTAATGTGGATGCCACGGATGTTGTGACTTCAAAAGATTCACTTTCTCTTCCGCTTGAGCAGCGGAGTGATTCTACCACCTGTATTATGGATGTTGATGTATCTGCCTGTGTCAGTGATACCACTGCTGTACAGGACAGAACCAATGTAATTGTTTCAAAGAATATCCCATCTCATATACCTTCATCTTCTTCTAACATATCAGATGCTTCAGGGACTCGTCTACGGGTCCCAATTACTGCCCCAAGTACTACTCCTCGGGTTCGCTCTTCTTCTAGTGGCTCAGGATTAGACAAATCTTATTGTTTGAATAAACCCTCAGGTCGAGGTGGTAGTAGGAAGTACCTCCGTGAGGCTTCCCAAAAATCAGTACTAAAGTAACACCGTTCAAGGTCCTTCAGTGGAATTGCCGTGGCTTGCGTGCTTCTTGGGAGGAACTGCGCGTTCTTCTCTCTAGCTTCTCTCCTGCATGTGTTTCTCTCCAAGAGACAATGCTTGGGGACTACATTCCTGCCAGTCCTCCAGCATACTCAGCATTTTATTCCAATTCATTTGAAGGGCAGGGTCATCATGGTGGCTCTGCCATCCTAGTTCGCCGAGATATTCCATGCACGAGCCTGGAGCTTGACACTCCGCTCCAGGCTGTTGCAGTTAAGGTTTTTATGGACCGCCCGTACACTGTATGCAGTCTATACCTTCCTCCCAGTGTTACAGTTGAGAGGGGTGATCTCAACCATCTTGTACGGGACCTTCCATCTCCCTTTATTTTATTGGGTGATTTTAATGGTCGTCATCCTCTGTGGGGTGACAGTTCGGTCAACCCCAGGGGTGTTTTATTGGCTTCTTTTATTGAGGATGAGGGATTTCGGGTTTTAAATACGGGAGATGTGACACATTTTAATAGCCCTACTGGGACTTTTACCGCCATTGACATTTCCCTTTGCTCACCCAGTGCTCTGTTGGATTTTACTTGGAGAGTGTTGCCTGACTTATATGGCAGTGACCATTTCCCTATACTTTTAGAAGGTAACAGGTACGAACCACAGTCTCGTCTTCCTAGGTGGAAATTAGAGAAGGCTGACTGGCAGTTTTTTAGAGAGCTAACTTCTTCGGTCTCTTCTGTAGCCGATTTCGGTAGCTCTGACGAGGCTGTAACATATTTCACTGATATGCTCCACTCTGCTGCTCTCAACTCTATCCCTAGAACTTCTGGCTACTTTCCCAAACGTCCTTGGTGGTCACCAGTCTGCACCACTGCTTTCTCTCGCCTTCGTCGCAATCGTGGGGACCCAACTCTTTTAGAGGACTTCCGACGGGCAAGGGCTCGGGCTAGATGAGTTTTAAAAGAGGCCCGACGTGCATCTTGGAAGGCCTATGTGTCTTCTATTAATACTAAAACTCCACTCACCCAAGTGTTCAGGGGAGTCCGTAAGATGGCGGGGAAGTTTTCTCCTAGTTCTCCATCAGTACTTAAGGTCAATGGAATTAAGATCATGGATGGTTTGACAGTGGCCAATACCATGGCGGAGGCTTTTGCAAAGGTCTCCAGCCATGACTCTCGTACTCTGGCTGTCAGGCATGCGTTAAGAGCCAAGGAGCGTACAGTCCTGGATTTCACAGGGAACGAGAATGAAAGTTATAACCATATATTCACCCTGAGAGACCTGCATTCTGCTCTCTCTCTCTGCAGCGACACTTCTCCTGGGCCAGACAACATCCCATATGCAATGTTACGACACTTGGGTGAGGAAGCGATCTCATTTCTTTTAGCTGTATATAACAGAATCTGGCTGGAGGGTGTCTTCCCTTGTGGGTGGAGGGTTGCTACCATCCTTCCTTTTCTCAAGCCGGGCAAGGACTCTGGTGTTGCCCTCAATTATCGACTAATTGCCTTGACCTCCTGTCTCTGTAAACTATTTGAAAAGATGGTGAATGTCAGACTGGTATACTTCTTGGAACGGGGTGATTTTCTATCTCCGCCCCAGTCTGGCTTTCGTAAATACCGTTCCACTACAGATGCTCTGGTCAGGTTGGAAGCTGCTGCATGTGAGGCTTTTGCACGACATCAACACCTTGTCTGTGTATTCTTCGATTTAGAGAAAGCCTATGACACTACATGGCAATATGGCATCCTGCAGCAACTCCATTTATATGGCCTGCTTCCCGTATGTCAGTGGCGGAGCGGCGCATGCAGCTTGCCCTTGACAGGGTGTCACGTTGGACTGATTCTCATGGGTTTCGATTTTCTCCTTCCAAGACAGTTGCTATGCACTTCTGCCGCATCCGAGGCATCCACCCGGATCCGGACTTATTCATGTATGGTCATCGGATACGATGTGTCGAGGAGACTCGCTTTTTGGGTCTCCTTTTTGACAAACGTTTGACTTGGGTTCCCCACTTACGTACACTTAAGGTCTCTTGCCTCAAGGCTCTTAACTTGTTGAGGGTCCTGAGCCATACATCCTGGGGGGCTGATCGGGCCACCCTCCTCCGCCTATACCATGTTGTTATTAGGTCAAAACTCGACTATGGGTGTGAGGTGTACTCTTCTGCCACCGATGCCCGTCTCAGAGTTTTAGACCCTGTTCATAATGCTGGAGTACGTCTGGCGACCGGAGCCTTCAGGTCGTCCCCAATCCCCAGTCTCCTTGTGGACGCTAATGAGCCACCTCTTGATCTCCGTCGCCAGTCCTTGATGGTTCGTTGTTGGCATCGATTAGATTGACTTCCTGACACCCTACCTTGCTTGGCGGTGTCATCTGATATCATGTCTCAGTACTACCTATTACATTCTCGTGCACCATGGCCCATTGGCTTCCGGGTCAGAAAGGCTATGGAGGAGATGGGCATAGATGACTTTCAGATTTGTCCTGTGAGGGTCCCCAGGGTGGCTCCATGGCTTCTTCCAGAAGTTTTCCCCTGCACCTGCTTTACAGACAAGAAGGAATTTCTTCCTCCTCCAGTGGCTCGTTCCCTCTTTTTAGAACATGCCTTCACTCACAGGGAATCCCTCCCTGTGTACACTGATGGGTCAAAGTCTGATGCTGGAGTTGGCTTTAGAGTTGTCTTTCCTGACTTTTGCCGTGGAGGCAGGCTCCCTTCTGTCATGTCCATTTTTACTGCTAAGCTCTCGGCCATTTTATATGCCCTCCAAGTGATTTTTACTCTCCCTCAGCCTTCGTTTACTATTTTTAGCGATTCCTGTAGTGCCTTGCAGGCCTTGTGCAATTTTAACTCTACCCATCCCCTGGTGTTGGCCATTCTTGAGTGGCTTGTTCTCCTGGGTCGTCGTGGCCGGAAAGTCACTTTTTGTTGGGTCCCGGCCCATGTGGGTGTTGATGGGAATGAGCGGGCTGACGCCCTGGCTAAGGCTGTGGTCTGCAATTCCCAGCCTCCTGCCAGGCATCATCCTGTTCCTGCAGTGGACTTTCGACCCTACATAGATGCTACCGTTCGTTCCTGCTGGCAGGACAGATGGGACGCCATCGGGGCTAACAAGCTCCGTGACATCCGCCAGCGCCTTGGATTGTGGAGCTACAGTGGCCTGTCCCGCCGGTGGGAGACGGCTCTTGTCCGTCTCCGCATTGGCCACACATTATTGACTCATGGCTTTTTAATGGAGAGGGCTCACCCTCCCTACTGTGATGATTGTCTTGTCCCTTTGACAGTACGGCATCTTATTGTAGAGTGTCCCAGCCTTGGGGACCTTCGTCGTAGGCACCTCTCCGAGTACCGGAAGGGTGACGGTTCTTACAGTCTCTCCCAGGTGCTCGGGGAGGAGGCTTGTAGTGTGGGAGGGAACACCCTCTCCTATGTGGAGGAGGCTGGCCTCCTCCAAAAGTTGTGAATTTTATTATATTTATGGCTTTTTAGATAGTTCAACGTTTTCTTATCTTTTATATATTTTACTTGAATTAGTCAGTTTTTTTTTTTAGTATAAATGTGCCTTTTAGTTTGTATGTTCTTTTATTCATGCTGCCTATCCCTTTCGGGGTGGAGAAGTCTGTTTAGTTTGTGTAAATATTTTATTAATGATGTAGATGAATACTTTGTATTGGGCGGTATATGACCATAGCTGTTGCGCCGCCAAATGCCTCATGGCATTTCTAAATCAATCAATCAATCAACCCTCTCTAGTGTTCAGCCCACACACTCTACTGTTATTCAGCAGATTTCATCGTTTTTGTCATTATTGCGTCATCGTAACTTGACTGTCAAATTTTTATGGGTGCCATCCCATGTAGGTTTACGTCACAATGGTACAGTTGACAGACTAGCAAAGGAAACCTGCCATCTGCCTCCTCGTGGTGTTGGACGTCCTCTCTCCCTGACATCTTACCTTTCTAGAGTTCGCTCCGCTGCTCTCCTCCCTGTACGGCGACGCAGGGATCACCCATTATGAGTCTGTCTGCCATCACAAATATTCCTACCGTCGTCGAGGCCTCATGGTTCGGAGGCACAATGTAGTCTCTGCTCGTTTGAGGCTTGGCTACCGTCCACCGTGGCAGGTTGCTAGGATGCAGGGTGAACCTCCCTTCACTGAGTGTCGATTGTGTCGAGCGCCTCGTGCTAACGCTATAGAGCACTATTGCCTGGCCTGCCCCACTGTCCGACACTTGCTGCCCCGGGGCCTGCCACTTGATGTGGTTTGTCGACACCTGCTGAACCACCAGGTTCTGGAGGAACTTCTGGTACGCCACCCTCGTTTTGGTGGATTTAAATAGGTCATAATGTAAATATTTGTCTGTATGCTTGTGCTCCATTCTGTTATGTTTTCGTGATGTGTGTGTGTGTGTGTGCGTGTGTATGTGTGGTTGTAGTCATTGTATTCTCATGGGTCCCGCCTACCCGTATGTATTGTTGCCTGCCTGTTGATTGACGCTACGGCGCAATTAATAAAAAAAAAAAAAAAAAAAAAAAAAAAAAAAGCTGTACGGTAGGGTACTATGCGTATTTTTCGTAATTCGTACTCCAAATTATTACCGTACCGTAATTTCGTACCGTACCTGAAAAAATAGTACCATAATAGTACAATTAATTACCGTATCGTAATTTCGTACTTTTTCCGTACCTATTATTATTTTAGTTGCAGTTTTTAGATTCAGCATAACACCTACTACTACTTTTAATACTAATACTACCGCAACGAAATTAGTATTAAATAATAGAAAAATATAATAATACTATTCATTATGGTAAAGAAAAAAACAATACAATAATACAATGATACAGCAATACCTTTAATTATCAATACTATGCCGCAGTTTGCATGCAGTTCTGTACGACAAAAGCAGAATATCACATATTAACAAATTCATATGCACATCACTTCTACACACACACACACACACACATTTCAAGAGACAAAACTGATTTTAGGACATGTATATGGGCATATGAATTTGGATGCCATCACTAGATATCTAGAAAAATGATCAAGCACAGTTAATAAATAATTTGAGCCTGATGTGACTGTGGTAGGGAGAGTAGATCCATTCCCACTATTTCCCATGGTTCGCTCGGCATTGGGTATTCCTCTAATGGAGCAGGACCAAGTGTATGCCTTTATTTGCATTGCATGTTTCGCACTGAGCGATATCTGTTTCAACATCTATTTTCATTTTATGCCAATAGTATTTTGTTTGGAGAGTGGACAGACACCGATCTTTCCCAAGATGTCCTGCTGTATTAAGATATAATGTTAATACTGAGGGAATCATTGATTGTGGTATGACTAATTGGTCGGTTTGTATGTCACGTTTTCGAAGTTTTCTGAAACAATATCATCATGATCATCATGAAGGGAGAAGTGATTTAAGTGAATGGGCAAATCCGGTCCATCATATTCATCACCTGAATTTAATGAGTATTTTATTGCTTTTATCATAGAATCCTGTTGTTGATGATTACGAACCACATTAAAGTCAAAGTCTATGGGTGCCTTTAAAACCGAACAGACAGGATGTCTGCTTAAGGCATCTGATACATTATTTAACCGTTCTGAAAGGTATTTAATATCAATATGTGGTTGAAATCCCTGAATTGTGAGATACTATCTGGCCAATTTTCCTGTTAGGTTTTAGGAGTTTGGGGAAGCAAGAATCGGTTGGTGCGAAGTGCTCAGACTATTGCCAAAGTTTCCTGTTCTGTTACAGAGTAACGAGTTTCCTGTGCATCTAATATTATAGAAGTAAGAGCAATTACCTGACACTGACATTTAGAAATCTCTTGCATAAGTACATCGCCTAAGCCTAATGAAGAAGCATCTGTACAAATGATAAAAGGAAATTTAAAATCGGGGAATGCAAGAATTAGAGCTGACACCAATTTATCCTTAAGTAATTCAACACTCGTCTGTTGTTCTCGCGTCCATACAAATTCTGTATTCTTTTTGAGGAGGTTATTTAGGGGCTTTGCTATTTGGGGAAGTTTCTTACAAAGCTTCTATAATAGAGCATAAACCCAAGAATGACTTTACTCTAGTAGTATTTTTGGAGTTGGGAACTCTTTTACTGCTCGTATTTTATCAGGTTGTGTATGGAGACCGTCGCTGTTAATTATGTCCTAAACATTTAATTTCTTGTTTAAGAAAATGACATTTAGACATTTTAAATTTGAGGCCTACTTGATGCAATCTTTACATAACCTTCTTTATTGTTTTTAAATGTGAAGTCATGTCTTTAGAAAAATAATCAAATTGTCTAGATAAGCAATGACTTCATTATTGATATCGCCAAAAAGAAAATTGACCATACACTGAAATGTGGACGGTGCGTTGCATAACCCAAATGACATACAGGTGTATTCATAATGACCATGGGGACTACTAATTGCTGTTATGGGTTGACTTTTATCATCTAACGCAACTTACCAATAACCACTACCAAGTTTAAGGTGGAGAATATCATAAGTTTTGTTTCACTAATATTAGATAAAACATCGCTTAAAAGAGGGAGAGGATATTCATCTTTGATTGTAGCATTATTTACTTTCCTATAATCAATTACTGGTCGAAATTCACCATTATTTTTAGGATTCCGCTCTTTGTTAATGACCGATGCAATATTCCCTTGTGGAATTTGGTCTAATTTCCATCTGTACAGGTCACATAGATATGTTCCTTTCTTTCTATGAATATTGGTAGATGTTTTATTAAAAATATAGATATCAGTAACATTATAATTATCAATGTTTACATTGGTTACAGTAGATTCTATTCCTAGGTTATTTAATTTCACTGATTCTATTAAAGATAGAACACTAGTATGTGGCTGTACATGAGACGGAAGTTTAACAGTTATTGTATGGATAAAATTAGGAGTTAAAATAGTATTATATGCAGCAATGGCTTTTATGATAATGGAGTCGTTTCCATTATTTGCATTATGAATAGAGCCAACGTTGCTTGGACATAAATATTGGCATGAACAATCCTGTATTGGAATATATTTATATTTGAAATGTATTATTTTCTGCTTTGGGTCCCCTTCAACAGGAACCGCCTTGACGTGGTGGGGGGGCTTGCGTGTCTCTGAGACCTGGCGAGCTAAACTAGAGGGGGCTCCGGCCCCTGCTCTGCCCCGATTTCGGGGAGAGAGGGCTTCCCATGCTAGTAAAGTCGCCAGTGAGAGACCAGACTACTATACGTTTCAGCGCCGGACAGACGGTGTTTTTCGTAAATATCTCTTAAACGAATCGTTGTATCAATATAATATTTCAGCACACTATCTTTAACACCTGGGCGTAATTTATGGCTGACATACCATATTACTATATGTGTTATGTTAGGAGTTTACTGAGTGATATTAAGCCTAATCCAGTCATCATATCTAAGGCGTTATAGAGAATCGGACGAGTGTGGGGTACTCGTGTAACCCCTCTACCAACACCCCGAAATCCCCCCACACCATTCCTTCCTTCCCTACCCCAATATCTCATTATCCCCCTCCCCGTTTCACTCTTCACCCCCCTATTTACACCATCCCCCTTCCATTTTTTATTTTTTTTATGACAGTATGTATATACGTATCGTTCATTAGTAATATTGTTTAATACAGTTACTGTTGTGTGTGGACATGAAAACCAGAGTGGGTCAAATGACCATTAAAGCAATAGCTAATCCCGTTGTTAATGGCCGTATAGCCGGATAATAACTCACGTGTCTAAGGCCACCAGAAAAATGATTAATTTTGGTTTTGGGCAACCAAATATAATCGTTCATGGTTGCTTCATGTGTTCTTTACCTTTTTAAATAAAAATTTTATGCCTTAATTGAATATTTACAGTCTCTCGTATCCCCTCTACCTCTCTCTGAGGTATGAGGTACCCAACAGTCCGAGGCTATGACTCAAGTAGTGACAGGGTAGAAATCATTGACTGCCGAGGTGCACCTATTAGCAACAATGTTGTCCATTTGCCCCGTGGATGCAGGACAGCGTTTGTTCTTCGTCTTGCCACATTGTACAAACGTGAAAGCCAGTGATGATGAAGACGATGACGTTTTCCTTGACAGTGATTGTGAATAAATTTTGTTTTATCATGTTTGCATAATTAAATCCTACACTATTATATATATATATATATATATATATATATATATATATATATATATATATTTATATATATATATATATTTATATATATATATATATATATATATATATATATATTTATATATATATATATATATTTATATATATATATATATATATATATATATATATATATATATATATATATATATATATATATATATATATATATATATGTATATGTAATTTGGTGATAATATAAATATAAAAGGGACAAGTCAACAAAATAACATTATATTAACTGGACCAAGTTGACATTTTATAATGAATAAATAGGTACACAGTATCAAATAACTTTGCCTAGAAGGTCCAGACCACAGGTAATGCCAGTACATCGTGTTCACTTGCATGGTTGACCATAAGGACTGCAAACATGGACCTTCTACATACTACATGTATGTAAACATGCTGTTGTACAGTAATTATCAAAGTGAAATATGTCTTGCCTCTATAGAATTGTACTGTACCATACTCTTAGTTAATAATCATATCTATACATATACATCTACATAACATTCTAATATATAATACAGTGATGGAAGAAATAGGGAGGGACACGAGCGATGAGGGAGGCGAGGAGCTAGGGGGAGAAGAGGAGGAGGGAGGGGTGAGAAGGGGGGATGTAGTTGTGGTTAGGAATGGTTTGGGAGGGTGTTGGGGGGCCACACTTTCCTTCGAATCCGTCAAAATGACTGGCCAGCTTTGTGCTATTTTTCACGAGTAAACTCCTCGCATAACACATATAGGAATATGGTATGTCAGCCATAAATTACGCCCGGGTGTTAAAGATAGTGTGTTGAAATATTATATTGATACAACGATTCGTTTAGGAGATATTTGCGAAAAACACCGTCTGTCCGGCGCTGAAACGTATAGTAAATGGTTCCCATGCATTAGGCTGCCAGTACGAGCCAACAGTGCTGCCCTCCGGACGGACTGCCTACTAGGGGTCGTCCTGTGTTGCATGGTTGGGTGTCTGTGCCGGGAGATGTTGGGGAATGGGGTCACAGCACCGTCGTGGGCAAACCTTTGAGTCATTGGGGCTGCTTTTTAAAACGAGTGGCCCCGTGGGGGAAGAGGTACCCCGCCACCGGCGACCAGCGCTCGGTCCCCTCATCTGCCCGGTAGGTAGTAGCTCTTGGCTCCTGGGGCCATTTTAATAATAACAATGTAACATGGATAACGAAAAAAACTCATTCTTTTCCTCGAGCGGTGGTCGACCAAGCCCTCGATACGTCACTCTCTGGTCGTGGTGGTATGCAGAAGTCTGCAAATAAGAGTAGACCCAGCAGGTCGGGTGTTGTGTCAACGAACCCTGTTAGCGGTTTGGACACGTTAATGTTAACGAATGTACTTGCATCCCTTTCCTATGGCGCTATCCACTCTCTTTTTAAGTATTTTGGAGTGGTTCTTCGTATCTGATTCACTTATGACAGTGACTATAGGTCTAATCGGTGCTATATTACTTTCAATACAAATGCTGCTGCCAAAGCAGCTTTTGAGGCAAAAGATTCGCTGACTGTGAGGGATACTCACTGCAAAGTTCAGATGATGCGGTCTACAAATGTAGTTGACCGTGACAATGACTACTGCCCTAACATCTTTGATGACTCATTAGAGCATGTCCCTTGGGAACATCGGGTTCCTACACCCTTTTGGTTTGTGGCTTACTACAGGGAGCGACGTGGTAACCTTATCCATGATTCCCAGTATCTGGAGAAATAAATTGGATTACTACCAATGGGCCACATAAAAAAATACGGTAAGGGCGTTTCAATCAGAGCCAAAGATCTTACACAAGCCATGATGCTCCTCAATCTCCCCTGTCCTTCTGATAACATGTTTGAATCCATCAAACCACATCGAACATTTAATTATTGCAAGGGGCGTATATACAATGAGGACCTTTATGAATTCTCAGAAGATGATGTTCTCGCTATGTGCCCAGATAGTGTCCAACGAGTATCAAAGATGAAGGGCAATAAAAATATGATCATCCTCACTTTCTATGGCTCACATATCCCAGATCGCATTGACATTAACGTCTTTTGAGGTAAAGCCTTTTGTTGAGTATCCTTTGCAGTGTTTCTGTTGTTATGAGTTTGGTCATGGGAAGAGGAACTGCAACAACCGTTCCCAGTGTGGTAATTGTTCTGTTCTTGACTCGCATCTTACTTCTGAGTGTCAGTCAGAGAGTTACTGCTTTTACTGCAGGGATGCTCACCCTTTATGTTCTTGCCAATGTAAGATGTACCTCCTTGAGCAAGATATGCTCCACTTGGCTAACACCCAGTTCATCAGTATTGATAGTGCCAGATGGCAACTCAACTTCAGGCGACAGAAGGATGGTGGTGTGAAGACATACGCCTCCTCCCTTCACCCTAAATCGGTTGCAGCACCCTCTCAACTCTCTCAAGAAGCGGCTGTTTCTTGCTCTAGTAAGAGCGTTTCTAAGGTTTCACTACAAAATAGTTTCTCTGTCTTGGAAACTGTATCAGACACTCATTCTGGTGACCCTTCAACTGATGACAATTCTCAGATTTTAGCTAAAGGTGTTCATGTGGTAGAGGTTCACGCTGCCACACGCTCTCCAAAAATGAAACTTAAGTCACCTAAACTGCCACAGAGACGCCTTCGTGGTTCCTCTGAGGCACTTGACTCCATAGATGTTTCTCCTTGCAAGCAACCGTCTCTGTGGACTCATCCATAGTTTCCTCTCAATTTCACCAGAAGCGTTCTCGTGGCCCTGATGAATCTCTTGATTCAGATGTTCCCCCTCGCAAGCTACCTTCGGGATCATCAGAGGGGTGTGAAGTTAATGTGGATGCTTTGGATGTTGTGACTTCAAAAGATTCTTTTTCTCTTCCGTTTGAGCAGCGGAGTGATTCTACAACCTGTATTATGGATGTTGATGTATCTGCCTGTGTCAGTGATACCACTGCTGCACAAGACAATACGAATGTAATTGTTTCAAATGATATCCCAGCTCATATACCTTCATCTTCTTCTATCATATCAGATGCTTCAGGGACTCGTCTACAGGTCCCAATTACTGCCCCAAGTACTACTCCTCGGGATCGCTCTTTTTCTAGTGGCCCGGAATTAAACAAAACTTATCGTGTGAGTAAACCCTCAGGTCGAGGTGGTAGTGGGAAGTACCTCCGTGAGGCTTCCCAAAAATCAGTACTAAAGTAACACTGTTCAAGGTCCTTCAGTGGATTTGCCGTGGCTTGCGTGCTTCTTGTGAGGAACTGCGCGTTCTTCTCTCTAGCTTCTCTCCTGCATTTCTTTATCTCCAAGAGACAATGCTTGGGGACTACATTCCTACCAGTCCTCCAGCATACTTTGCATTTTATTCCAATTAATTTGAAGGGCAGGGTCACCATGGTGGCTCTGCCATCCTAGTTCGCCGAGATGTTCCATGCACGAGCCTGGAGCTTGACACTCTGCTCCAGGCTGTTGCAGTTAAGTTTTTTTGGGGCCGCCCGTACACTGTGTGCAGTCTATACCTTCCTCCCAGTGTTACAGTAGAGAGAGGTGGTCTCAATTGTCTTGAAAGAGACTTTCCCTCTCCCTTTATTTTATTGGGTGATTTTAATGGTCGTAATCCTCTGTTGGGTCACAGTTCGGTCAACCCCACGGGTGTTTTATTGGCTTCTTTTATTTAAGATGAGGGATTAGGGGTAATAAAAATGGGAGATGTGACACATTTTAATAGCACTACTGGGACTTTTACCACCATTGACATTTCCCTTTGCTCACCCAGTCCTCTGTTGGATTTTACTTGGAATGTGTTGCCTAATTTATATGACAGTGACCATTTCCCTATACTTTTAGAAGGTAACAGGTACGAACCACAGTCTCGTCTTCCTAGTTAGAGATTAGAGAAGGCTGACAGGCAGTTTTTTAAAGAGCTAACTTCTTCAGTCTCTTCTGAAGCAGATTTTGGTAGCTCTGACGAGGCTGTAACATATTTCACTGATATGCTCCACTCTGCTGCTCTCAACTCTATCCCTAAAACTTCTGGCTACTTTCCTAAACGTCCTGTCCCTTGGTGGTCACCAGTCTGCACCACTGCTGTGCGGGAGAAGCGCACTGCTTTCTCTCGCCTTCGTCGCAATCGTGGGGACCCAACTCTTTTAGAGGACTTTCGACGGGCAAGGGCTTGGGCTAGACAAGTTTTAGAAAAGGCACGACGTGCATCTTGGAAGGCCTATGTGTCTTCAATCAATACTAAAACCCTACTCACCCAAGTGTTCAGGAGAGTCCGTAAGATGGCGGGGAAGTATTCTCCTAGTTCTCCACCTGTTTTTAAGGTCAATGGAATTAAAATCATGGATGGTTTGACAGTGGCCAATACCATGGCGGAGGCTTTTGCTAGAGTTTCCAGCCGTAACGCTCGACCTCTGGCTGTAAGGCATGAGTTGAGAGCCCTAGAGCGCACAGTCCTGGGTTTCTTGGGGAACGAGATTGAAAGTTATAACCATATATTCACCCTGAGAGACCTGCATTCTGCTCTCTCTCTCTGCGGCGACACTTCTCCTGGGCCAGACAACATCCCATATGCCATGTTGCGACACTTGTGGGAGGAGGCGATCTCATTTCTTTTAGCTTTATATAACAGAATCTGGAGGGTGTCTTCCCTTCAGGGTGGAGGGTTGCTACCAAGTATACCATTCTGCCTTTCCCCAAGCCGGGCAAGGACTCTAGTGTTGCCCTCAATTACCGACCAATTGCCTTGACCTCCTGTCTCTGTAAACTATTAGAGAAGATGGTGAATGTCAGACTTGTATACTTCCTCGAACGGGGTGATTTTCTGTCTCCGTCCCAGTCTGGCTTTCGTAAACACCGTTCCACTACAGATGCTCTGGTCAGGTTGGATGTTGCTGCATGTGAGGCTTTTGCACGACATCAACACCTTGTCTGTGTATTCTTTGATTTAGAGAAGGTGTATGACACTACATGGCAATATGGCATCCTGCAGCAACTCCATGTATATGGCCTGCAGGGTTTCCTTCCACGCTTTCTTAAGGAGTTTCTCAGTGGTTGCAGTTTTTCTGTGAGGGTTGGTACAGCCCTTTCAGCATCTGTTACACAGAAGGAGGGTGTCCCCCAGGGAAGCGTCTTCAGTGTCACACTGTTTGCAGTAGCAATTACTGCCATTGCCTCATCTCTTCCAGACGGTATAGCCAACTCGATGTACGTTGATGACCTGGCAGTCTGGTTTGCTGCTTCCTCTATGTCAGTGGCAGAGCGGCGCATGCAGCTTGCCCTTGACAGGGTGTCACGTTGGGCTGGTTTTCATGGGTTTCGATTTTCTCCTGCCAAGACAGTTGCTATGCACTTCTGCCGCATCCAAGGCATCCACCCCGATCAGGACTTATTCATGTATGGTCATCGGATACGTTGTGTCGAGGAGATTCGCTTTTTGGGTCTCCTCTTTGACAAACGTTTGACCTGGGTTCCCCACTTACGTTCACTTAAGGTCTCTTGCCTTAAGGTTCTTAACCTGTTGAGGGTCCTGGGCCATACGTCCTGGTGGGCTGATCGGGCCACCCTCCTTCGCCTATACCATGTTCTTATTAGGTCAAAACTCGACTATGGGTGTGAGGTGTACTCCTCTGCCACGGATGCCCGTCTCAGAGTCTTAGACCCTGTTCATTATGCTGGCATATGTCTGGCAACGGGGGTCTTTAGGTCGTTCCCAATCCCCAGTCTCCTAGTGGATGCCCTAGGTGTTGCACCGCCAGATGCCTAATAGCATCTATAAATCGAATCAAATAAAAATAACTGGTGGACGCTGATGAGCCACCTCTTGATGGTTCGTTGTTGTCATCGATTACATCGACTTCCTGACTCCATTCCCTGCTTGGCGGTGTCATCTGATATCATGTCTCAGTACTACCTTTCACATTCTCGGACACCATGGCCATTTGGCTTCCGGGTCTGGAAAGCTATGGAGGAGATGGGCATTGATGACTTCCCGATTTGTCCTGTGCGAGTCCCCAGGGTGGCTTCATTCAGAAGTTTTCCCCTGCACCTGCTTTTCAAACAAGAAGAAATCTCTTCCTCCTCCAGTGGCTTGTTCCCGCTGGTAGGACAGATGGGATGCCATCGGGGCGAATAAGCTCCGCTGCATCTGCCATCGCCTTGGTTTGTGGAGTTACAGCGGCCTGTCCCACCGGTGGGAGACGGCTCTTGTCCATCTCCGCATTGGCCACACACTATTGACTCATGGCATTTTAATGGAGAGGGCTCACCCTCCCTACTGTGATGATTGTCTGGTCCCTTTGACAGTACGACATCTTATTGTCGAGTGTCCCAGCCTTGGTGACCTTCGTCGTAGGCACCTCTCCGAGTACCGGGTGGCTGACGGTTCTTACAGTCTCTCTCAGGTGCTCGGGGAGGAGGTTGTTACAAGAAGGGCAATTGTACCCAGTACCTGCAATTTATTGCCTGTAATGGCTGACAATTCTATGTCAATTGGCTCTATTTTGCTTTGTAAATCTTTTAATGGAAATTTCAGATAGTAAGGAAACTGCCGCGCCCGTGTCTATCGTCTGCAAGTCCTCTTACATTCTTTTAAGTACCATACATTCATCTGAGGAATGTGAAGTTGAATCATGTAAATGACAGTATTTATTGGAAGTAAAATATTTGTTTCGTTTCTATTGATGATTGTTTCCCTTAGAATTTTGTAAGCAATAACATTCGTTGGTATAATGATTATTTTTGTTGCAATGTTTACAACATTTTTTCTGTGATTTCCATTGAGTTGTGGTGGCACCTAGATTGAAATTCTTCGTTTCCAGTGATGGAGCAATATTCAAGGCACGAGGTATGATATGAGGTTCTTTGGCACTAAGTTTGGCATGTAGGTAATTTAAATAATTTGTCAGCAGGACCAAAGGAATGTTTAGTAATATCCAAACGGCAATTTTCTTTTAATAATACAACAGTTTGCGCGAAAAGTTAAGGTCATGGCCGATTAACAAATGTCAACAAGATTTGCTTTTCATGTAATAATATGATTATACAAATAACACTTACCCTCGCAAATTTGTAGCCTGTAGTGTTTCCTTTATGCTCTTTGCACTTATGCAGCCTTCTAGGAACACTCATGGCCAGATTCTGGAGAAGTGAAGGTGGAAATGTATCCCAAAGTTGGCGGATGGCGGACTCTAGCTTGGGTAGTGATGATGTGTCCATGTCCCGTTGCCTCATTTTCATTATTCCCCACAAGTTCTCAATGGAATTTAAGTCTGGGCTGTTTGCTGGCCAGTCATTAAAGTAATTAATACAACAGTCCTGGAGCCAATTTTTAACACTACGGGCAGTATGAGCTGGTGCCCCGTCTTGTTTAAAAAATTTGACATGTGTTTTTTCAAACGAGTCAGCTAACACTTCATTCAATAATTCATAGTACACATCCTGATTGATTTTTACGTTCTTGGGCAATATTACAAGTTTTCGTACCCCTTGATAAGTAAAACACCCCCATACCATTACATAATCAGGGTGTTTCACTGTTTTGACTGTATAGTGGGGGTCATACGGATCGCTAACACGCTTACGGTACACTCTATCGTAGCTACACCAAGTAACAGAAAAGGTAGCTTCATCACTCCAAAGTACAGATTTCCAGTCGTTTTCACTCCAGGTTAAATACCTTTCTGCAAATTGACGCCGTTGAAGCTTGTGTACCGCGAATAATAATGGCTTACGGCGTGCACGGTAGCTACGGCAACCAAGGTCTTTGCACAACACATCTTGGATGGTACGAATAGCCACATTTCCTAATAATAATTGTGAGTTGCTTTCCTTAAGTTGCCTTATTGTCAGTCTTGGGTTATTACTAACTTGTCGAGAAAGAATGTTCTGATCCTGCAAGTGGTTAATTCGGCACGTCCTGACTTGGGTTTGTGGCGGGGTAAGCTAGCCTCACCTCTCTCACAATAACTTTGCACCCACCTCCTCACCACACTTGCCGTAATCCCCGTTTTAGCTGGAATTTCTGATGGTTTAAGGTTTTCTATATTTAAAGTAATTATCGAGGCAATGTTGTTACCCTCTTAGGCATTGTTTGAAAATGTGAAAGAATGAATTGTCACTGAAAATGCACACGTAAAAACGTCCATACAAAATGCACTCCTCCCATAAATCAAGGCTCTAGGCTTACTAAATTTAAACGTTCCACTGGATAGTTATAGGCTTACTCGCGCGGTAAGAGTTGCCAGTTGTCGCTGGAGAATGGATATTTTAAATCACTCCTCAGAATGCCTGCATAGACCCGATATTAGGCAGCTGCCAGACATTAACTTTTCGCGCAGACTGTTATGTAAATTGGATGTATTCGATAATTTTAATAGCATTGTCTAAGGTGATATTCCCATTATTTGCCCAAGTTGAGAATTTTAATGATTCATTCGCATCCAAAGCTAGGGACCCTTCCAACGCAAGTGCTCTTGCTGGTTCATGTGCATTTATGTTATCTGCAGTTGTTTTAGCCAGTCTCTGCACCCAGGATAATGATCCGTGGAGTTGACCTTTTCCAAAGACATCTATAAGGGACTCTCTAAATGTATTATATGATGTTAAATTATCAGGGTCAGAAAAAGCACTTGCTGTTAGCATATAACTAACAGGACTATCTGGTGCAATATGACCTCTCACAAATCTAATATTATCCAAATGATGTAAAAAGAGATGAATTCCATATCTTGGATCGTCTCCTGTATATTATTTGGGGGAGGCGCTGGCAGAGTGGATAAAGAGACGGACTGCAAATGTCAAGGACCCGGGTTCGAATCCACGAGAAAACGTCTGGGATTTTTCTGAGGTGAACGGGGTCCAGCTGTTCGTCAATTATCCTGGCTACGCCGACACGTCTAGAAAATACCCCCTACATCGTCATCAACTCACAACATAGAAGATGCCAGACCATATTCCAAGATGCTGTGAGTGACGGTGTAGCTGCTCTCCCCTGATAGTGATGTGTATAAATAAGGTGTGGGTCATCTACTAACGCTTTCAGGGCCTGTGTCGCACTGTTTTTCTGGAATAACTCTGTAACTAAAGGTTGGATCAGTATGATGTTTTGCCACGGGTTATTTCACACCTTCCGCTAATTTTTGGCACTATAATAGATTACCAAAAGTGATTAATTAAGGCACTTGTCCCCGAGAAATGCGTCATTTTTATGAAATTTAACACTGGGATACGAACGATCATAGTGTGACGTATATACCACGTCAGTTCACAGGCTCCACCCATCCCCTTCTTTCTCTCCCCCACCCTACTCTCTCTCTCTCCCTCTCTCTGGTCTCGAAACTTTATTCGAAAATACACCACGGTCACAAGCTTTGTCACATATATATATATATATAGGAAGCATTTATTATGTGTATTGGTAAACTATTATCTGATGGTGTCACTGACATATCAGGGAGGACGTAGGGTTAATTATTATTACAACACATATATTTAAATACTGAAGCTTTATTTCATGTGAGACAAACTGGTTTCGGTACTGATGCAGTCTTCGAAAATCGTGTTTCTCACATGAATGAATGTATCATTATTTGGATATATGTGTTGTAATATTGTTGTTGTAATATGTCCATAGTGTTTATAACATGTTACTCATTATCAACATATTACGTTTACTTACATGATATTTATTAGGGAACAATTAAACCTGTCTATTGACAAATTATAATTGGGTTTGTTTCGCTTGAGCAGGCGACTGAATTTCGGTTTAATTCATAGCTGTTACCAGATACAACACCAAGATATTGGTGGATAAGATGGCCTCGAGTCATATGTGTGCAACTGTACATAGAGTACAGCCGCATGACAAAAGTGTTCCTACAGCCACGCGGACAATGTAACATCTTCATCATGACGGACACCGTTGGCTCTTACACAGCATCTGACTGTGTGTAAAGCACTTCGTCCATGTGTACCCATTTCACACGAATGAAACACACCACTCCTGAATTCCAACAAAGCATTGTTATCCCGTCAAGCACTGGCGTTATCGTACACAACTCTACCATATATATATCCTCGCTGTTATGTATCACTATATGATAAAAAGTGATAACAATAACACTAAAACATAATGCCTGCTAGCATTATATACTTATACATATTTTTAGGACTAAAACTTGTAACCGTGTTGTACTTTCGAACAAAGTTTCGAGACCAGAGAGAGAGAGAGAGTAGGGGGGAGGAGAGAAAGAAGGGGATGGGTGGAGCCTGTGGACTGACGTGGTATATACGTCACACTATGATCGTTCGTATCCCAGTGTTAAATTTCATAAAAATGACGCATTTCTCGGGGACAAGTGCCTTAATTAATCACTTTTGGTAATCTATTATAGTGCCAAAAATTAGTGGAAGGTGTGAAATAACCCGTGGCAAAACATCATACTGATCCAACCTTTAGTTACAGAGTTATTCCAGAAAAACAGTGCGACACAGGCCCTGAAAGCGTTAGTAGTGGGACAGAAGAGAAGCTACGGTATCAACATCACCACGAAGCTCCACTGTCTCATCTAGTGCGACACCCAATAATCTCGGGGCCTCGCAAGAGTCACGGGCTACTGATAGCCTACAGCCCCGAGGTTGAGGTATAGAAAAAAAAAAAAAAAAAAAAAAAAAATTGGGGTTGGTAAAACTCTAACTGTTTGCAATTGGTTAATCATGGTAGAGTTAGTGGTGTTAGATGTCGTAGGAGGGTTAGAGCCATTAGGAGATTGTGTAGGACTGGCCATGGTTTGAGATGATACAAGTTGATATCCTATACCAGATCGTGTGTTTTTGAAGGTGATAAGGTGGGAGAAGCAGAAGGTGTTTCGTGTGTGTTCCCACCAGAAACAAGACTTTGGAATGCAGGGGATGAATATTCTAGTTTGCAGCTTAATTAATCATCTTTGGTGATATTCGATTGTAGGTCTGTGTCGTTTGGATGTTTTATGGGGGAAAATATATCGGGGCTTTGTTTCAATTAAGATAATGTCTTCCTTTTAGACATGAGAATGAGGAATCTAAATTTAATCTAACATGTTCGTGAACAAGTGGTAAATGATGTAATGTACAGTTGCGAGCAAATGTAACGGAGACATGCCAGCCACCAATGAGGTGGTGTAGTGCTTCCCTCATCTCGTAACACTGATAGGGTCGGGGCTTCAACAGCAGTCAGGTATAGGTTTATCGCTAGCACGATTCGAACATAGTGTTCCTTTCTACCAGTTATTGATGTATAATACATGAGCACTATCCATTCAATACCGAAAACGATAATAGACATACAGAAATTTGCTCTGTATACATATTCTGTGTCATACATCGTGTAGATTATTGTGTTTATTATAACGAATTTGGATATATCTTGTGATAAGCTTTTGTATGTTCTTTATATAAGAGTAGCAGCATACTAAAATTAGTAAATGTTATCATTAGTAGTACTGTAGTTGTAGTAATAGTAATAATAATTGTAGAAGTAACAGTAGTAGTATTTGAAATTATTATTATCACTATTATTTTTCATTATTATCATATATTATTATTGTTATTATATATTATTATTATATATTAATATTATTATTATTATTATATATTATTATTCATTATTATTATCATATATTATTATTATTATTATTATTATTATTATTATTATTATTATTATATATTATTATTAATTATTATTATTATATATTATTATCATTTTTGCTCAATATTATTATTTTTCATTATCATTATTTTTCGTTATCATTATTATTAATATTTCTATTATTGTCGTCGTCGTCACAATAATTATCTATTCTAAGGCTCATAAAAATATTGCTGATTAACTAGTAAATGTATTTAAACATAAGGAAACATGAGGAGTAGGTTAATACCCTGTCCATCCTCCTTCCTTTTCAACGACTGCCTGAAGTCTATCTGGCATGTTGATATGTGACGTCTTACAAGGTCAGGGTGGTCTCTGAAAGTTTCCCACACTCGACGAGTTTGAGCAAGGAGTTCCTGTTCTGTTCGTTCATTACCGGGTTTCCATTCATTTAGCATCGTCGCCCAGATATTTTCAATGGGATTACAATCTGCTCCCTTACTAGGCCACGGTAGTAATTGGAACTGAGGATGCTGAAAAAACCATTCCTGCACGATTCGAGGTTGGTGGACGGGGCACCGATCTTGAACGAAATAAAGTAGTGATATTCTGTCATCTTCCTTATCTCTTCTACCCCCAACATTTCACCCCTGCTTCACTCCCTATCACTTGTTTCTCTCACAAGTCAAACTTCTAAGTCATCTACCACGAAATCCAATATAGTCTTCTCTTTTCCCCTCTGTTCGCTCTCAGTCAGAAAGAAGGCAAGGTTTTTTCCTAGTATATGATGAGACAGAATAACACAAAATCGCAGTTGAATGTATGCAGTTTATATATTACGCTCTCTCTCTCTCTCTCTCTCTCTCTCTCTCTCTCTCTCTATATATATATATATATATATATATATATATATATATATATATATATATATATATATATATATATATATATATAATATATACAAAACTGAAGAGGAGACTAGCCCAGCTCATTGAAAATAGTGGTTGGACTAAGGATGCCAATCCTAGTTTCATAGTTAATTTATCAGATCGACAACTGGACCAAGATACAGTAAGTGCTCTAGGATATGGAATGAGTTTTGCTTTCCAACAGGATATTAGTGGTGTGAATGTAACGAGAGCATTTTGTAACTTGGAAAAATACAGTGACTTAACGAGTGAGGAAGTTAGTCTGTGTAAAGTAATTGTATATTCTGCTATTTCAAAACAGTCAATTCCAAATTGCCCTAAAAGATTTACCACTGCAATTAAAACCTTGGAAAATGACAGTGAAATGCACATTACGAAAGCTGACAAGTCGAATGCAGTAGTTATCATGAAAAAAGATGATTACATACTCAAAATGAAAGATTTATTAAGTGACGATGTAACGTACTCGAAGCTAAGGGAGAATCCCATTGAAACGGTGAATTCTCAGTTCAATAAGAAAATGAAAACAGTGTTAAAGGGTAATGATCAACTCATTATACAGTTCTCCTCTCGTTCTCCTTCCCTGCCCTACATGTATGGACTCATTAAAACTCACAAGCTCAATAATCCAGCCAGACCTATTATTAGTTCTGTGGGATCCATCACCTATAAATTATCAAAGTGGTTAACTTCCTTGCTAAGCCCTTTAGTTGGCGCAATTTCGGACTCCAACATAAAAAATAATGTTGACTTATTAGAAAAACTTTACAATTTACAGGTAACTGGTGCATTTAAGCTTGTGAGTTTTGATGTTAAATCTCTATTTACCAAAGTTCCTGTTGACGACCTTTTGGATTATCTTGATGAAATACTTGATAACATCCCTCTCCCTATCACCAAAAATGCTATCTTAAAATTGATTAAGCTATGCATTAAAGACTGCAAATTTGTTTTTCAAGATGAATATTTTGAGCAGAAATTCGGTATGGCAATGGGCAATCTACTCTCCCCAGTTTTGAGTAATTTGTACATGGAGTTTTTTTAGAAGAAACTACTTAATAACATTTTACCCAGTAATGCTGTATGGTACAGGTACGTAGATGACGTACTTTGCCTCTGGCCATGTACTGAAAATCTAGATAACTTTCTGCCATTGCTTAACAACTTAGCCCCTTCCATTAATTTTACCATTGAAATTGAGGAGGATGGAAAATTGCCATTTTTGGACTGCCTGATTCACAGGGTAGGCAACAGCTTTAAGTTTAGCATTTACAGGAAACCAACCTATGTTTTGTCATATATTCATTTTTACTCTGCACACCACGATAAAGTCAAACTG
This sequence comes from Petrolisthes cinctipes, assembly GCA_033782935.1. Lineage (NCBI taxonomy): Eukaryota > Metazoa > Arthropoda > Malacostraca > Decapoda > Porcellanidae > Petrolisthes > Petrolisthes cinctipes. Next base: position 7,213,026 of record JAWQEG010000249.1, on the reverse strand, counting down.
TCTGTTTTCTCTTCCATGTACTTACGTGCTCTACGTGTATGTAGTCCTGAATTCATGGATGAGGAATTTGGATTTATCTCTGACATTGGAGCAAAATTAAAATACCCCAAACCATTTTTGGATAAAGCCTTAAAATTGGCAAGAACATCATTTTATAGGGTTGAACCTCCCCTACCCCCTGACAATAAAAACTTACTGATATTACCCTACAGTCATAAATTTGCCCAAATCCCTCATCTTCTAAGAACATTTTTTTTTTTTTTTTTTTACATATAGTGAGTGGAGGAAAGGAAAAAATAAATAAATAAATGGTTCCATTTGCCTATTGGCATCCTCCACTCATAAAATATTTAAAGCAACTGGATTTAAATTGCTGGGGGTTATAACTTGCTGGAAAACATTCCCTTGGAAGAGAATTCCACAGGGAAGTAGTACGGGGAGTAAATGAATTTTTGTAAGCAGTTGTCCTGCAACGTGGAGGAGTCAGTGTGAACGCATGCGCATTCTCAGCTGCCCTAGTCCTCCGTGGGAAGACATGAAGGGGTGGTATAATCAGGGCAAGTTCATCCGAACATTTCTTATAAAAGTATCTATAAAATAGTGCAAGGGAAGCAACATTTCTACGTACTGATAAGGGAGGGAATTCATTAGTGATCATAGGATTATTGATCAGTCTGATAGCTCTGTTTTGAATTTTATCTAATTGTCTTAACACCACCGATCCACAACCAGCCCACAGAGGTGAACAATATTCCATCTGGGAACGCACATGACTCTTATATATTACTGCTATCTGCTCGTCAGTCAAATATTTACAAGCTCTGTATAAAAGTCCCATCTTCCTAGATGCAGTTTTGGCAATGGATTTTACATAGGGAGTCCAACTGAGGTTTTCATTTAAAGTTACACCAAGGAGATCAATGCTGTGGGACTTGGGGATATTTGTATTATTGAAAATAATGTGAGAATCTTGATTATCTGATCTATTTGAGAACGGGATGTATTTAGTTTTATTTGCATTGAAAGAAACTAGGTTGTTTTGTCCCCATTCAAAGATCTTCGTTAAGTCTTCATTTAATGAAATTGAAGTGGCAAGTTTGTATTCTAAAATATTGTGTTGAGTAAAACTATCATTAAATGAGAAGGAACTGTGAATAGTTGAATCATCAGCATAGGAGTGAATTGAATTCTGAGTAACTGACAAAAGATCATTAATATGAATGAGGAACAAAGTTGGAGCCAAGACCGCTCCTTGAGGAACACCAGCATTAATGGGATGAAAGTCGGAATACAGACCATCTACCATCACACGTAATTTTCTGTTGCTAAGATATGAATTAATTAGAGGAACAAAAGATTGAAGGCTAATGTTGCCTTTTGCAATGATAACACAGTCAAGAAAATTTTGATAAAAAATTCACCCAATTCCTCATGTGGGTGTATCTACAAAGTACCTTGTAAAGAATGTAATATGTTCTATATAGGCCAAACTGGAAAAGACCTTTCAACCAGGGTCAAACAGCATAAATATAGTGTTAAGACCGGACAAAAATCTAATGCTTTATTTATTCATATGAGAGACAATAATCATTGTATTGTATGCTTCGTCAATCATGTCTTGTAATTCATCCGTAAATAGAAACATCATAGAGTCAAGTTTGATTAAACACACAGAAAATATTAATTTGAATTTAAACAATGGTATGTACAAGTTGGATAGTTTCATCATAGACAAGATTGTTAATAAGATAAGTCCAACAGCTATTCCTTAATGACTGAGGATAACCTTAGGTTTAGAGGTCATGTCAGGTAAATCCTTGTAGCACCATATGGGTGTATATTGCTTTGAACTCGCAGTGGCAACATCTTCAGGTTGCCAGTTAGTTATTAAGTGTATCGGTATATAAGGTGTCTCTCGGCAACCATTCTTCTACATTCTGTATTTCCCCTGAAGATGTGAATACACGAAAGCGCTTGGGACTCCGTGTTTATTTTTCCTTCCTTGTGGATTTACGCATATTCCTGGATCACGTGCCACCAAGTGATTTATATATATATATATATATATATATATATATATATATATATATATATATATATATATATATATATATATATATATATATATATATATATATATATATATATATATATATATATATATATATATATATATATATATATATATATATATATATGTTGGTGTAGCCAGGGAGTATATTCTCTTTCAAACAAACGAGGTTGAAGGAACATCTTCAGGAGGAAGTGGCGATTCTGAGTGGGTGAGGGGTATTTATCTGTTTTCCGTGGCAATATGTACCAACAGATTGACGGTATAGCGATGGGTAGCCCCCTGGGGTCCTCTTCGCTAACTTCTTTATGGGTACTGTTGAAGAGGACCTTCTCAAATATAATCGCCCATCGATATACTGTCGGTATGTTGATGACATGTTTGTTCAAGTGAAGGACCTAGACGAGCTGCTACTACTACAATAACGGTTTATCTCCTCGTCTGGTCTCAACTTCACCTACGAAAAATCAACGGATGGCAAACTACCCTTCCTGGACCTCTTGGTTGCCCACCACAACTCAGACTTCCAAACCACAGTGTACACAAAGTCCACCAACAACGGACGGTGTTTAAATGGTGACAGTGAATGCCCCAAGAGATACCTCCAATCCACCATCTCATCCTACGTCAGGAGGGCTCTCTCCCACTGCACCAGCTGGAGAGACACACACCAGGAACTAGAACGTCTCACCCAAGTCCTGGTAAACAATGGATATTCTAACACAGACGTCTCCAACACCATCAAACTCCAGCTAGAAAAATGGTACGAAGTGAATCCCCCAACCAAACCCAACAGTGACATCAAACTTTACTACCGCAATTACATGTCCACCGACTACAAGACTGACGAGACCATACTAAGAGACATACTAAAGAAGAATGTCCACCCCACCGACCCAGACAGCGAGATCAAACTAGTAATATACTACAAGTCTCCAAAGACCTCGAACCTCACCCTACACAACCGACCTACTACCTCCAAAAGCCAGATGAACAGTGACCATGTGATTTACCAACACACCTGTAACGATGTGGACTGTGAGCCTCACCACTATGTTGGTAAAACACAAACATCACTGTCTCGTCGGCTCACCATGCACCTCCAGTCAGGGTCTATAAAAGACCACTACCGCACCCACGACAACCAAGCTCTGACACGAGACAAACTAGTAAATAATACCACCATACTAGACAAAGAAACAGACAGCAGAAGACTCTCCTACCTAGAAGCGATCTACATAGAAACCCTACAACCCTCTATAAACAACCTGACACAAGACCTCCAAATACTGCCCTCCAGAAAACGACACATCACCAGCACCGTCAGGATACCCACCACACCTCCAACACCTACTGACCCACCACAAGCATCTAACATCTTACCCACCACCACTACAACCAACCAACAACTCAGACGTACCGCCAGAATCAGAAGCTACCCCCCATCCACCAATCACTAGGCCTCTGATATTGTGGCCCCGCCCACCCTACATACGGAAAACAGATAAATACCCCTCACCCACTCAGAATCGCCACTTCCTCCTGAAGATGTCCAATGTACTGGACGAAAAGTCGACCTCCCCCAACAACTCAACATTTGCCTCACTTATCCACCATCTAAGTGAAGACTTAAGAAAAACTGTAAGAGATATAGAAAATATTAATAATAAACTAATTAATGCAGAACAAGCCATTTCCTTCAACCTCGTTTGTTTGAAAGAGAATATATATATATATATATATATATATATATATATATATATATATATATATATATATATATATATATATATATATATATATATATATATATATATATATATATATATATATATATATATTAGGTTATACTTAACTTTCTCGATTTCAGAGGATTATAATAACAGATTTCAGCTTCATTTTAGACACTCGATCTTCACATTTCGGTAAATATTCGTTTCTTGATAGTTATGGGAAAACTGATATGATACACTGTTATATCATATACTGTGTGGAAGGCTTATATGATCAGAGTTTCATAAATCTGTTATATCATACAATATATTCAGCTATTTATGATGCAGGTAATCGTTTAGCTCATTAAGTATGCGAAATATGTTTTGGAAAAAAAATCACAACACTGATAGTTTATTTTCGCTTTTGCTTTTAAATGGATAATACTAATCAACAACGGGGAGAAAGGAACACAATGTTCGAATCGTGCTTGCGAATTCCTGAAGCTCCAAACCTATCTGTGTTACCAGATGAAGAGAGCACTACACCACCTCGTTGGTGGCTGGCATGTCTCCGTTTCATTTGCTCGGAACTGTACTTTGTAAGTGTACCTACTTTTCGTGTAGACTGTTGCATCAACGATGATGATGAGGTCGAGTTGGGGTGTTTCCTGACGAGTAGACAGTGTCGTGAAGATGTGGCGATGTTAAAGGGACGAATCGATGAAGAGTAGTTGAGCTCACACACCAACAGTTGATTACTAGGGGTGTGGGTGGTGAAGGATGATGAGTGGCCCTTAACGAGAGAATTTACCTGTCGGGGCGTCGTCTTGGAGTACTGTAGATGAAGTAATGGTTATTTGTTGTGGTGTAGATGAGGCCCCTGTTGCAGATGGAGTTGTTGTAGGGTTTGAGCAGGGGACTCTTAGGTGAAGTACTTGTGGTATAAATCTCCCTCTCTTCAGAGGTCGTAATATATTACCAATGAAGAAATTACTTGAGAGAATTTACAAGTAACACATGTTAGTTTCTGGACTTTTGTGAAGTCTACCTTGCAATGTTGCAAAACACCGCTGCCATCAAAGTGTACCAGTACTTAGCTTGTCTCTTCGAAGAATTTGGTACCTTGGTCTTGAATGTGTTGTAGGTAGCAAAGCTGGCGGCATGGTGTTCAGTCAAGGCATAAATTAAACTTCACTAGGTTTTAAATAAGACTTAGTTTATTCTATTTAACTCGATGGGAATTCTGTGCCCTGGTTTGTGTGAAGTCCAGAATGGAAGTGCCTGTTGGTGCCGAGTCCAGAGAAATGCCTACTGCTTTTTTTCTTTTTCTTTTTTTTGTCCTGGCCTATCGACCTTGGTGTTGGTCATTTATTTATTTTATTTTATTTATTTTATTTTATTTTTGTATTTATTTTTATGTAATTTTTTTTTTAACTTCTTGCATATTATTTATACATTTATTATTCTTATTCTTAATAGTATTACAATAAATCTTAAAATTAACCTTATATACTAATTGTGTTTTTGTTTTGTTTTTGTAATTTTATACAAATATTAAAGTTTTCTTAATATTACATCCTAGCTAATAAACTAATCTATGTACCTACTCAACCAATAGCTAGCAAGACTATTACCTATTTAAACCAATCGCTAAACCTAGATAGACGAATCGCTAAACCTATTTTAGACAATCGCTAAACCTAGCTAATACATCATATATATATACTATACACAACACAAAAAATATTTATCAATTAAAAAAAAAAAACAACGGGAACCGCCTTGACGTGGTGGGGGGGCTTGCGTGTCTCTGAGACCTGGCGAGCTAGACTAGAGGGGGCTCCGGCCCCTGCTCTGCCCCGATTTCGGGGAGAGAGGGCTTCCCATGCTAGTAAGGTCGCCAGTGAGAGACCAGACTAAATGGTTCCAATGCATTAGGCTGCCAGTACGGGCCAACAGCGCTGCCCTCCGGAGGGACTGCCCTCTAGGGGCCGTCCTATGTTGGATGGTTGGGTGTCTGGGCCGGGAGATGTTGGGGAAGGGGGTCTCAGCACCGACGTGGGCAAACTTTCGAGCCATTGGGGCTGCTTTTTTAAACGAGTGGGCCCGTGGGGGAAGAGGTACCCCGCCCACGGCGACCAGCGCTCGGTCCCCTCATCTGCCCGGTAGGTAGTAGCTCTTGGCTCCTGGGGCCAAAAACACTAAACCAATGATATATGGATACAGAAAAGCCCCAATCTCTTCCTCGAGCGGTGGTCGACCAGGCCCTTGAGACGTCACTCTCTGGTCGTGGTAAGATGCAGAAAGCTGCAAATAAGAGTAGACCTAGCAGGTCGGGTGTTGTGTCGAAGAAACCTGTTAACGATTTGGATACGTTAATGTTAACGAATGTACTCGCATCCTTTACCTATGGCGCTATCCACTCCATTTTTAACTGCTTTGGAGTAGTCCTCCGAATCCGAATCACATATGACAGTGATTGTAGGTCTAATCGGTGCTATATTACTTTCAATACAAATGCTGCTGCCAAAGCAGCATTTGAGTCAAAAGATTCTCTGACGGTGGGGGATACTCATTGTAAAGTTCAGATGATACGGTCCATCAATGTAGTTGACAGTGACAATGATTACTGCCCTAATATATTTGATGATTCTGCAGAGCATGTCCCAAAGAAACGTCGGGTTCCTACACCCTTTTGGTTTGTGGCTTACTACAGGGAGGGACGTGGTAACATTATCCATGCTTCCCGGTATCTTGAGAAAGAAATTGGATTATTACCAATGGGCCACATAAAGAAATATGGTAAGGGAGTTTTAATCAGAGCCAAAGATCTTACACAGGCCATGATGCTCCTCAATCTCCCCTGTCCTTCTGATAGCATGTTTGAATCTATTAAATCACATCGAACATTTAATTATAGCAAGGGGCGTATATATAATGAGGACCTGTATGAATTCTCTGAAGAGGACATTCTCGCTATGTGCCCAGACAGTGTCCAACGAGTAACGAAGATGAAAGGCAGTAAAAATATGATCATCCTCACTTTCTATGGCTCGCATATCCCAGATCGCATTAACATTAACCCCACCTCATTTGAGGTGAAGCCTTTTGTTGAGCGTCCCCTACAGTGTTTCTGTTGTTATGAGTTTGGTCATGGGAAAAGGAACTGCAACAACCGTTCCCGGTGTGGTAATTGTTCTGCTCTTGACTCACATCTTACTTCTGAGTGTCGGTCAGAGAGTTACTGCTTTTACTGCAGAGATTCTCACCCCTTGCGTTCTCGCCAATGTAAGATGTACCTACTTGAGCAGGATATCCTCCACTTGGCTAATACTCATTTCATTAGCATAGGTAGTGCCAGACGGCAACTCAACTTCAGGCGACAGAAGGATGGTGGTGTGAAGACATACGCCTCCTCCCTTCGCCCTAAATTGGTTGCAGCACCCTCTCAACCCTCTCAAGAGGCAGCTGCTTCTTGCTCTAGTGAGAACGTTTCTAAGGTTACTCTACATAATAGTTTCTCTGTCTTGGAAACTTTATCAGACACTCATTCTGGTGACACTTCAACTGATGACAATTCTCAGACTTTAGCTAAAGGTGTCCATGTGGTAGAGGTTCACGCTGCCACACGCTCTCCCAAAAGGAAACTTAAGTCACCTAAACTGCCACAGAGACGCCTTCGTGGTTCCTCTGAGGCACTTGACTCTATAGATGTTCCACCTTGTGAGGCAACCATCTCTGTGGACTCATCCATAGTTTCCTCTCAATTTTACCAGAAGCGTTCTCGTGGCTCTGATGAATCTCTTGATTCAACAGAAGTTCCTCCTCGCAAGCTTCCTTCGGGATCATCAGAGGGGCGTGAAGTTAATGTGGATACCACGGATGTTGTGACTTCAAAAGATTCACTTTCTCTTCCGCTTGAGCAGCGGAGTGATTCTACCACCTGTATTATGGATGTTGATGTATCTGCCTGTGTCAGTGATACCACTGCTGTACAGGACAGAACCAATGTAATTGTTTCAAAGAATATCCCATCTCATATACCTTCATCTTCTTCTAACATATCAGATGCTTCAGGGACTCGTCTACGGGTCCCAATTACTGCCCCAAGTACTACTCCTCGGGTTCGCTCTTCTTCTAGTGGCCCAGGATTAGACAAATCTTATTGTTTGAATAAACCCTCAGGTCGAGGTGGTAGTGGGAAGTACCTCCGTGAGGCTTCCCAAAAATCAGTACTAAAGTAACACCGTTCAAGGTCCTTCAGTGGAATTGCCGTGGCTTGCGTGCTTCTTGGGAGGAACTGCGAGTTCTTCTCTCCTGCATGTGTTTCTCTCCAAGAGACAATGCTTGGGGACTACATTCCTGCCAGTCCTCCAGCATACTCAGCATTTTATTCCAATTCATTTGAAGGGCAGGGTCATCATTGTGGCTCTGCCATCCTAGTTCGCCGAGATATTCCATGCACGAGCCTGGAGCTTGACACTCCGCTCCAGGCTGTTGCAGTTAAGGTTTTTATGGACCGCCCGTACACTGTGTGCAGTCTATACCTTCCTCCCAGTGTTACAGTTGAGAGGGGTGATCTCAACCATCTTGTACGGGACCTTCCATCTCCCTTTATTTTATTGGGTGATTTTAATGGTTGTCATCCTCTGTGGGGTGACAGTTCGGTCAACTCCAGGGGTGTTTTATTGGCTTCTTTTATTGAGGATGAGGGATTAGGGGTTTTAAATACGGGAGATGTGACGCATTTTAATAGCCCTACTGGGACTTTTACCGCCATTGACATTTCCCTTTGCTCACCAAGTGCTCTGTTGGATTTTACTTGGAGAGTGTTGCCTGACTTATATGGCAGTGACCATTTCCCTATACTTTTAGAAGGTAACAGGTACGAACCACAGTCTCGTCTTCCTAGGTGGAAATTAGAGAAGGCTGACTGGCAGTTTTTTAGAGAGCTAACTTCTTCGGTCTCTTCTGTAGCCGATTTCGGTAGCTCTGACGAGGCTGTAACATATTTCACTGATATGCTCCACTCTGCTGCTCTCAACTCTATCCCTAGAACTTCTGGCTACTTTCCCAAACGTCCTGTCCCTTGGTGGTCACCAGTCTGCACCACTGCTGTGCGGGAGAAGCGCGCTGCTTTCTCTCGCCTTCGTCGCAATCGTGGGGACCCAACTCTTTTAGAGGACTTTCGACGGGCAAGGGCTCGGGCTAGACGAGTTTTAAAAGAGGCCCAACGTGCATCTTGGAAGGCCTATGTGTCTTTAATTAATACTAAAACTCCACTCACCCAAGTGTTCAGGAGAGTCTGTAAGATGGCGAGGAAGTTTTCTCCTAGTTCTCCACCTGTACTTAAGGTCAATGGAATTAAAATCATGGATGGTTTGACAGTGGCCAATACCATGGCGGAGGCTTTTGCAAAGGTCTCCAGCCGTGACTCTCGACCTCTGGCTGTCAGGCATGAGTTAAGAACCAAGGAGCGTACAGTCCTGGATTTCACAGGGAACGAGAATGAAAGTTATAACCATATATTCACCCTGAGAGACCTGCATTCTGCTCTCTCTCTCTGCGGCGACACTTCTCCTGGGCCAGACAACATCCCATATGCAATGTTACGACACTTGGGTGAGGAAGCGATCTCATTTCTTTTAGCTGTATATAACAGAATCTGGCTGGAGGGTGTCTTTCCTTCTGGGTGGAGGGTTGCTACCATCCTTCCTTTTCTCAAGCCGGGCAAGGACTCTGGTGTTGCCCTCAATTATCGACCAATTGCCTTGACCTCCTGTCTCTGTAAACTATTTGAAAAGATGGTGAATGTCAGACTGGTATACTTCTTGGAACGTGGTGATTTTCTGTCTCCGTCCCAGTCTGGCTTTCGTAAATACCGTTCCACTACAGATGCTCTGGTCAGGTTGGAAGCTGCTGCATGTGAGGCTTTTGCACGACATCAACACCTTGTCTGTGTATTCTTTGATTTAGAGAAAGCCTATGACACTACATGGCAATATGGCATCCTGCAGCAACTCCATTTATATGGCCTGCGGGGTCGCCTTCCACGCTTTCTTAAGGAGTTTCTCAGTGGTCGCAGTTTTTCTGTGAGGGTTGGTACAACCCACTCAGCATCTGTTGCACAGGAGGAGGGTGTCCCCCAGGGAAGCGTCCTCAGTGTCACATTGTTTTCAGTAGCAATTAATGCCATTGCCTCATCCCTTCCAGACGGTATAGCTAACTCGATGTACGTTGACGACCTAGCAGTCTGGTTTGCTGCTTCCCGTATGTCATTGGCGGAGCGGCGCATGCAGCTTGCCCTTGACAGGGTGTCACGTTGGACTGATTCTCATGGGTTTCGATTTTCTCCTTCCAAGACAGTTGCTATGCACTTCTGCCGCATCCGAGGCATCCACCCGGATCCGGACTTATTCATGTATGGTCATCGGATACGATGTGTCGAGGAGACTCGCTTTTTGGGTCTCCTTTTTGACAAACGTTTGACTTGGGTTCCCCACTTACGTACACTTAAGGTCTCTTGCCTCAAGGCTCTTAACCTGTTGAGGGTCCTGAGCCATACATCCTGGGGGGCTGATCGGGCCACCCTCCTCCGCCTATACCATGTTGTTATTAGGTCAAAACTCGACTATGGGTGTGAGGTGTACTCTTCTGCCACCGATGCCCGTCTCAGAGTTTTAGACCTTGTTCATCATGCTGGAGTACGTCTGGCGACCGGAGCCTTCAGGTCGTCCCCAATCCCCAGTCTCCTGGTGGACGCTAATGAGCCACCTCTTGATCTCCGTCGCCAGTCCTTGATAATTCGTTGTTGGCATCGATTACATCGACTTCCTGACACCCTACCTTGCTTGGCGGTGTCATCTGATATCATGTCTCAGTACTACCTTTTACATTCTCGTGCACCATGGCCCTTTGGCTTCCGGGTCAGAAAGGCTATGGAGGAGATGGGCATAGATGACTTTCAGATTTGTCCTGTGAGGGTCCCCAGTGTGGCTCCATGGCTTCTTCCAGAAGTTTTCCCCTGCACCTGCTTTACAGACAAGAAGGAATTTCTTCCTCCTCCAGTGGCTCGTTCCCTCTTTTTAGAACATGCCTTCACTCACAGGGAATCCCTCCCTGTGTACACTGATGGGTCAAAGTCTGATGCTGGAGTTGGCTTTGGAGTTGTCTTTCCTGACTTTTGCCGTGGAGGCAGGCTCCCTTCTGTCATGTCCATTTCTACTGCTGAGCTCTCGGCCATTTTATATGCCCTCCAAGTGATTTTTACTCTCCCTCAGCCTTCGTTTACTATTTTTAGCGATTCCTGTAGTGCCTTGCAGGCCTTGTGCAATTTTAACTCTACCCATCCCCTGGTGTTGGCCATTCTTGAGTGGCTTGTCCTCCTGGGTCGTTGTGGCCGGAAAGTCACTTTTTGTTGGGTCCCGGCCCATGTGGGTGTTGATGGGAATGAGCGGGCTCACGCCCTGGCTAAGGCTGTGGTCTCCAATTCCCGGCCTCCTGCCAGGCATCATCCTGTTCCTGCAGTGGACCTTCGGCCCTACATAGATGCTACCGTTCGTTCCTGCTGGCAGGACAGATGGGACGCCATCGGGGCTAACAAGCTCTGTGACATCCGCCAGCGCCTTGGATTGTGGAGCTACAGTGGCCTGTCCCGCCGGTGGGAGACAGCTCTTGTCCGTCTCCGCATTGGCTACACATTATTGACTCATGGTTATTTAATGGAGAGGGCTCACCCTCCCTACTGTGATGATTGTCTGGTCCCTTTGACAGTACGGCATCTTATTGTCGAGTGTCCCAGCCTTGGGGACCTTCGTCGTAGGCACCTATCCGAGTACCGGAAGGGCGACGGTTCTTACAGTCTCTTCCAGGTGCTCGGGGAGGAGGCTTGTTGTGTGGGAGGGAACACCCTCTCCTATGTGGAGGAGGCTGGCCTTCTCCACAAATTGTGAATTTTATTGTATTTATGGCTATTAATTTTTAGGTAGTTAAAGTTTAATGTTTCTTTCGTAAATATTTCAATTCTTGTATATATCTAACTTAAATAGGTTATTTCATTAATATATGATCTTTTGGAAGACGTGGGTTTTATTCATGCTGCTTCTCCCTTTTGAGGTAGTGAAAATTATTTAATTTTTGTACATATTTTATTAATGATGTAGATGACCTTTATATGTTGGGCGGTATATGACCATTGTTGTTGCGCTGCCAGATGCCTAATGGCATCAATAAATCAATCAATCAATCAATCAATTCAAAAATATATACAAAATGGTTAGAAACAAAAGACATATAAAGTCACATCACTATGATCATTTCGGTTTCCCTCAAGAAAGTCATCATTTATCAGTCACACCACCATCCCCATCACCTAAGAGAGCTGAGAGTGTGAAGGGGACTTTTACTGCATCACAGTAACTTATGAGGGAAGCACGCTCCCCCACAAATCGCCGACAATGCTGGATGATATGACTGATAGATAACACCGCATTGCAGGTGTTACAATGCGGTGGAAAGCGTTTGTCTATATATGGTTCTAGATGAGTTATTCTGGTGCAGTTTGTTCTTATTCTTGCCAGTATTCTTTCTTCTAATCGGTTGGGCCGGTTGGCAGTGGCCCAATCACCCAGTTGAGGCTTGATGGTAGAAATGTTAAGTCTGGTCCACTGACTTTGCCACAGAAGATTAATTGATTTCTTTCCGTGGGATAGACACGACTGTAGATCACGAGGGACGTCCCAAGTCTCCTCGAGCTCTACCGCCGATTTCGGAAGTAAGTCTGCCCGTTCATTGCCATAAATACGACAATGCCTGGGCACCCAGATCAGAGTGAAGGACTTGTTGCATAAGTGCAAATTATTAATGATGCGACCCTGGATTTCATTAGAAATAGTTTGACATGAGTTAATTGCCTGAAGGGCTGACTTTGAGTCTGAGAAAATTACTATTGAATTATGATGAGAATTTAGTGCATAGTCTATGGCTTTGTCTATTGCAAAAAGTTCAGCTGTAAACACAGATGTATGTGTCGGCAATCTGTACCTAATTTCACATTTATTCGACCATACACTCGAACCCACACATTCATCCGACTTGGAGCCATCAGTGTACACGTGGTGAGACCCCAAGTGACTGCGGACTATACCACCAAACAGGTGGTGTATCTCCAGCTCCGGCGCCTTTTCCTTCGATGATGGTAACCACGATGTATTGACGCCGAAGTTGGGTGTCTCCCACGGCGGTATCTTGTTGGTGATGAACTTGTCGCAGTCCCCGAGGTCTATTTGTAGTTGTTCTGCTAGCTGGTGGAGGCCTACAGACAGTGGCCTCCGTCTTCCGTGGTGAAGGTAGTGATGTTGTTGGAGGGAGGCACTAGCCACGTTGCCGATCTCCGACTTCCGGATCGTAGACATAGCAATGTTGATGGCGAGTTGATCCCGTCGAAGTCGGAGAGGAGGTATGTTCGCCTCCACCTCCATCCTAGCTACCCGTGTACACTTCAGAGCTCCCAAACACACACGTAAACATTTTTTCTGGTACACATCCAATCTCCCTAGTGTTGTATCTGAAGCCGACCCATACACCTGTGAGCCATAGTCTAGCTATGTACGAATAAGGGTCTTATACACCATTAATAAAGATTTTCTGTTGGCTCCCCATGTGGTACCTGATAGGTACTTAAGGACATTTAAAGTTTTTTCACAACGAACGAGCAAATTATTAATATGATTTGTAAAATTTAATTTTTGGTCAAAATGAATTCCTAAAAATTTAACAGAATTTTGAAATGGTACCGGTTGGCCATCTAACGTTACGTTAATTTGAGGCATTCTACGTTTACTAAAAATCACTCCTGTACACTTAGGAACGGAAAACTTAAAGCCCCACTGTAAGGCCAATTGGTGGACAGAATCAAGCGCTGCTTGAGTCCGTCCTGCTGAAAACTGTGCATTACGTGACGAATGCCACATTGCACAATCGTCAGCATACAACGAGTATTTAAGATTCCTGGGGACTAGAGCTGATGACACAATATCATTGATCATGATGTTAAAAAGTGTCGGACTAAGCACGCTTCCCTGTGGCACGCCGTTCTCTTGGACAAAAATGTCCAATGTATCATTACAGGGAAGGGTGACAGAAAAGGTTCTGTCACGGAAAAAGTTGTTGATGAAAATGGGCAAATTACCTCTTCAACCAGTACCGTGAAGCTTCATCAGAATACCGTGTCGCCATGTCATGTCATAGGCTTTATGGATGTCCAAGAACACCCCTACCATGAATTCTTTATTGGCAAATGCCTTTGAAATGCAATGTTCCAGGCTCATCAAGTGATCAACTGTGCTCCAGTGTCTCCGGAAGCCACATTGACGATCACTCAATAAACCCTTCGCTTCTAAAACAAAAAGTAGCCTATTATTTATCATTCTTTCCATGACTTTACATGGCAAGAAGTCAACGCAATAGGTCGAAATGAACTGGGATTCACAAGACGACCAGACTGTTTAGGTATCAGTATGACCCACGCAAAGTGCCATGAGTTTGAGAAGGTGTTAGATACCCAAATCTCATTAAACACTGCTAGCAACTTGACCAGGTTATCCTGGCCAAGATGCCGGATCATACCGTACGTAATGGTGTCAGGTCCAGGACTGGTGTCTTTACAGGATCTTAGGGCAAGGCGAAGTTCGTCGAGTTTGTTATTTAATATCTTTATAGCGGACCAGACTTTAGTGAGTGGTGTAAAACGATTCACCGTGGACACAAACGACCGCCAAGAGTCCGTTTTATCTCTATTAATTACTCTCCTTGCCTCAGCCCTCGCCCGTTTGTAAGCTATAAAGTTGTTCTGAGTGAGCTGTTTGTCAAAAATTCTGTATCTTCTATTACGTTTCCTTAATTAATGCCTGTCGGCAATCCGTTGACCACCAATGTGCTTCACGCTTATTTCGAATTATAGAGGTTTTGGGAATAGCAACCTCGGCTGCATGTAAAATATTTTGTGCTAAATTTCGCATCTTTTCATCTATGGTCTCCCCGGATATATCTAGATCGACGATACTCTTAAAATTGAACTTTGGTACCAAAGAGGCCGAAATAGAATGATGTGAATAAGAGAGACAGATGGGAAACTGGTCACTACCAAGGGAGTCGGAATCAGGATGCCAAGAAAAATCCTGGTGTATATCCGGGGAGGCCAGAGACAAATCGATTGCCGAAAAGTTACCAGAACGATCGTCAACCCTGGTGGCCTGACCATCATTCAGGAGGCAGAGTTTGGATTGTAGTATAATGTCTGCCATCTGCCCTCCGCGAGCATCAGTTCTTAAGCTTCCCCACTGACAGTAAAGCGCATTAAAATCGCCCAGTACCAATTTTTTACCATGCAGTTGACTAAATAAATTATGTAATGAATCATTGTCAATGGGGCCGCGTGGCGGACAGTAAAGAGAGCAGATGGATATATAGGTGTTGTGTAATTTCACTCTGCAAGCAACGGCTTCCAGAGTAGTGTTTAATGTTATTTGTGTCTGTGGATGTGATTGGTGTGTGTATATTGCTACTCCGTGTCCATCGTTTCTCATGTATGTGTTGTAGTGTTTAACCCCTCCGGGACGGGCCAAGAATGGAAATACGCTCTGTGGTTCTGGGCGCAATACTAACTTTTACCCTGCCTGTCCGGGTATTTCCCGGAAAATCACTCTACTTCTCTTACTCCCTACGTCTAAACTACAATACTGAACAACTTAAATTTGATTGTGTACTCACCATCAACTCCTCCTCTTTCCATTAAAACCAACCCCAGCTCTCTAGGACACTCCATTGCCGAGAAATCAAGTGAGGAATGGAGGTAACTTTTCCCGTGAGAGCGAGGCTGCGTTCGCTTTGTGAGCGTGGCTGTGACACAATCTAGCTGGTTGCACCCGCGGAGTGGAGGTTACAAGAGAGGGTGCGCCCGGCAGCGCGGTAGGATGCACCGAATCGAACGAGCCCGTATTTTCTTCACTACGCCCAGCCATTGTCACGGTCAAGCACACACTGATTGAATGTGGGGATGAAAAGGTCTGGTGGTGAAGTATAGCCAGATCAAAAAAAATCCCGACAAATTTGGCGTTTTTTCCCATAAATTACCAAAAGCGGGATTTCCCGCTGCCCGGACTCTGTCGACAGAGCGGGATTTCCCGCTGCCCGGCCTCTGTCGACCGAGCGGGAAATCCCGCTGCCCGGACTCTGGGGGTTAAATTGTCTTTTGTTTCTCTGACTGCAAAGAAGCTGCAGCCCGAGAATAGGAGTTGGTCGATGGGGTAATAGACTTAAGAGGGGGTAATGATAGTAGGTTTAGAAATAGATTGTTCAGCCTGTTCGCTTGACTCTGACTCAGTCTGAGTACTAATAGTACACATCAATGGTCGAGATATCACCGCCGATGCAGACGAGACATTGGGTGATGGGGTCGCTTGCGATCCCATCACCACCTTCCTCGCATCATAATAGGAGATAACCCGCACTGCCTTCACCGAGCAGACCTCCTTCTCCAGCTTCCACTTGGGACAATCCCTCGAGGAAGTGGAGTGAGCACCCTTACAATGAAAGCAGGAGAGCTCCACTGATGTGCACTTTTCCTCAGGATGGCCAGGCGTCGCGCACCTGCCACACACTGGAGAAGAAGCCTTACAAGTTCGATTTCCATGTCCATAAATCTGACAGTTCAAGCATCTAAGAGGGTTGGGGATAAAGAGTCTTACTTTAACAATTTCATAACCGATTTTGACAGTTTCAGGAAGTGAAACTTTGCCAAAAGTCAAAATAACTGTTGCAGTCTTCTTCCTCATACCATCCTCAAAACGTGTAATAAATCTAGCATCAATTATGTCATGGGTCCTCATTTCCTCGATTATTTCCGTTTCTTCCATCATCATTAAATACCTACAGGTGATTACTCCCCTGCAGGAATTCATGGCTTGAGGAATCTTGGCTTCAACTTCGTAATCATGGAATTGACGACATTTAAGCAAACTTGTTACCTGTTTAGAATTAAATGTTTTGACTAAAATGTCTCCAGAGGCAAGTTTTTTAACCGATTCAACCTCACCAGCCCAGCCATCAATTACCTTCTTAATGATAAAAGGATTGAGGCTGGCTAGTGGGGCCGAACCAGTAGCATGAAACATAATAAATGAAGCATTTTTAACGTCTATGTCAAGGGGTGATCGAGTCTCGGTTCGTCCGTCGTTTCGTGGTGGTGGTTGGTCATGGCTGCCTCCTCCGCTATACGGAAGAGGGGTTGGGAGGGAAGGCAACATAGTTACCACTTCCCCCAAGGGTGGGGGGAAGTGGGAAGAGGAAAAGAAAACACCAGCAAGGGATTTATACCAGCCTTAATTAACTAATATTTGAGATTAACCTCTCAACCCACACTAAGGTGTTCAATCACACCCAGAGCTATCAGTGGGGGAGTCCACCATAGGTAGGAGGCAAAGTTGATCTCAGTATAAAGATATAGACACCTATTATATCTTCTACCAGCTATGGAGGGAATGAATACTAGCTAAGCCTAGTGGTCACCAGAAGGGTGACAAAAAAAGAAACTACTGCCGGTGCGGCAGGCCCTGGCAGCTAGAGGAGAGCTCAAACCATACGTCCCCTCTCTCCACGACTCAGTCTCAAAGTCCCCTACTGATTTTTTTTTTTTTAATGCCTATCACCCATAGTTGTGGGTATTAAGGCAGCACTTTATTTCTTCTTTCTCCTCTTCCTTTTTCCTTTCTTTTCCACGCTGTAGGTGCCATTACAACCGGAGACAATTGGTGTGGATTTGGCAAAGTTGGACCGTGATGACAATCTGCTGTTAGTCCAGACTTCCCTGATCTGGAAGATGTCGGGGTCTTGGCAACTGGGGATGTGCCGGTAAAAGAGGTCGAGGCGACGAGAGGCAGACATCCACCAGTCCACGGTGACTGTGGGTGGTGGGTTGGTGGGTGGGCTGTCATTCCTCCTCCTCCTCCTCTTCTTCTTAACAGTCTGCCATTCCCCTTCATCTTCCAGGTCCATGTTGTCAGTTGTATCCTCTCTCGTGGTGGTGGTGGAGGAGGCAGAGCAGGAACTGGTGTCAAGGACCTGAGTATCCTCCTCCGTCGCAGAGTCCAGTTCGGAAGTCTCAGGTGGTGGTGGTGGGGATGGTGGTGGTGGTGGTGGTGGTGCCTTCACGCTGTTAGCCGGGTTTAGTGGGCGAGGCAACATCAACTGGCGACGGGGGTGGGCCGGAGAGCGTGGTGGTGGTGGTGGTGCATCCGTTCTGCTCCTTTCCCGTCTTGCAGGCTTGTTGCCTCGTTTCTTGGTGGAGGCTGGAATAGTGGTGGGTGGTTGCGAATCAGGAGGAATGGCTATTGGTGGTAAGCCATTTCTCCTGAAGATATCCAGGAGGAGGTCAGAGAGACGACCTAGCCCCTCTGCAGCTAAGGCAACAGCAGTCTTAGTGCAGACGGTGACGATGTCTGCTTGCTGCTGCCGTCGCTGCGGTGGTTGGGCGTCAGCCGTCCTCCTCCCACGGGCATGGAGTGAGCCTCGGACCTGCCCACCATCAGGCCCGGCTACGTTGGTAGCCTCCACGCCCCTCCTCCCTTCCTCCACAGTGAAGGACACCTCCTCTCCGTCCCCCAGTGATGGTGGTGAGGTGGTGGCAGCAGAGAGACGAAACAATCTTTCAAGTCTGAGGTTATAAATCCATAGCCCCTCAAATGGTTAAACCACTTCACCCTGCCAACAAGACGGTCGGGATGGGAAGTGGTGTGGTCGGCAGTAGGTGTTGTCTGGGCCATGGCTGGATGTAGACTCCTCCCCTACTGAGTTTCTTTCCCTACTGCTTATATATATTTCCCTACCCTAAGCTGCCATCAGTCCCTAGATACAGTATTACCAATTTGGTGAGGTTATTATTTACTGGTCAGCTCTCTCTCTCTCTCTGTGAAAGTAGAAAGAGATAGGAAAGGTTAATGTTTTTATGACCTGCAGCTGTACTCGAAGATGGAAGGTTGTGACCTGGGGGGCAGGTAGCTGAGGGAACACCTGGGTATGAAAATAGATTGGGACGGTAAACAGCTGCCAGGTTTAATGTCTACCAGGTGTCCCAGGGTTTGGCTATACTACATTAATGGCTTTGTTTATGGCTTTAAGGTGTACAGTCGGCGGCAGAAGTCCTATCGCCTAACCTGCTTTACCGAGACGCACAGTGTTCATGGACTCGAGAAATACGCATGTTTTTTACACCTAATAACTCGAGTCTATGAGCATCGCGTGCCTCGGTGAAGCAAGTGAGGCGACAGGACTTTTGCCGCCGACTGTACAATGGGATTCAGGGGAACCTGGGAACGCTTATAAAGGGCTTTTCCTGTGGAATTCGTTAACCTAATATGCGGCCCATGGTAAGGTGAGGTGAGGTAAGGCAAGTTAGGTGACCTCATTTACCTCTACTAATGCTACAATCCCACACACCTTGGAGAGTGGGCGGAGCAGAGATGATTAGCCACTGTATTCA
The DNA here is from genome assembly GCA_033782935.1 of Petrolisthes cinctipes. NCBI lineage: Eukaryota > Metazoa > Arthropoda > Malacostraca > Decapoda > Porcellanidae > Petrolisthes > Petrolisthes cinctipes. Next base: position 7,193,705 of record JAWQEG010000249.1, on the reverse strand, counting down.
TTCAACTTGGTACAGAAATGGTACGATTAAGTACGAAATTCAAAATCATACTAACGTACCGTACCGAACTTCAAGAATAATATCGTACCGTAGTATCGAACCTTGCTTATGCCCTAAAAAAAAAGTACCGTACCGTAATATCGTACCGAACCGTACCGTACTACATGCCCTGGTCGAAAGACGACGAGTCTCGAATTGGAGAATTCGCATACTTGAAAGAAGTTGCCAGCAGATTCGCCAGATGAATTAATTTATAGAACATCTTATAGGTATAGTAAAAAATGTAAATAAATAATTTTGTTTGTGTAGCTGAACTAGTTATTCCTATTTTCGAACATTTTTCCATGTTGTGGTTAGTGATATATCGGCAAAAAAAGATTTTTTAAACATTTTGTGTCCGAGACACCGCAAGAATGATCTTAGCTTTGGGACAGTCTTATATTATAATCAGTAAGCAGTCTTAATTTGTTTTATTTATTAGTATGACTTTCAATAACCTCTGCTATCATTATACTTAGGATGTGGCTTTTGAAAATATGTATAGATTTTCAGTATGAAAATTAAACGTTGATAGAGATCAGACCTGTCTATGCTGAAGTTGAAAACAGCCACAGAGTCACACACAGACTGCCACAGTGATGCCAGATCTATGGAGAATTGTATTTAAAAGAAAAAGGTTATATTATACACAAGTACTCAGTCACGTACTCAGCAGCAACAACAATTAATTTTTCAGACATGCCAGTGGTATCCAGTCGAATATCAATTACGAAATAATCGAAAAAGCTACAAAATCCTACAATCTTCTTCTTTCTTCGAATAAGCAAGGAACTCACTCATCAGCCATGGCCTTAGTCAACACCTCTACCAACCAACACCACTTTCCCTGCTGACCATTTTGTTGGATGGGTGGAGTGGTTTAACCACCTACTGGGCTATGGCTTCATTTCAGCCAACAACCAAGTCTACTTTGTCCACAGGGAGGGCATCCTTCTTTCTGCCACCACCACCTCACCACCATCATTGAGGGACGGGGAGGAGGTGTCCTACACTGTGGAGGAAAGGAGGAAAGGCGGGGAAGCTACCACCGTAGCCGGGCCTGATGGTGGGCAGGTTCTGGGCTCACTCCATGCCCATGGGAGGAGGACAGCCAATGTCCAACCACCTCTGCAGCGACGGTAACAGCAGGCGGACATCGTCACCGTCTGGACAAAGACTGCTTTTGCCCTAGCTGCCGAAGGACTAGGTCGTCTATCCAACATCCTCCAAGAAAACTTCAGGAGAAATGGCTTGAAACCAATCGCCATTTCTCCCCCCCCCCCTCAACAAAAGCTGCCTTGACGTGGTGGGAGGGCTTGCATGTCTCTGAGACATGGCGAGCTAGGCTAGGGGCTCCGGCCCCTGCTATGCCCCGATTTCGGGGAGAGAGCGCTTCCCATGCTAGTAAGGTCGCCAGTGAGAGACCAGACTAAATGGATCCCATGCAATAGGCAGCCAGTACGAGTCAACAGTGCAGCCATCTAGAGGGACCGCCCTCTAGGGGCCGTCCTGTGTTGGATGGTTGGGTGTCTGGGCCGGGAGATGTTGGGGAGGGGAGTCTCAGCACCGTCGTGGGCAAACTTTCGAGCCATTGGGGCTGCTTTTTAAAACGAGTGGCTCCGTGGGGGAAGAGGTACCCCGCCCACGGCGACCAGCGCTCGGTCCCCTCATCTGCCCGGTAGGTAATAGCTTGCTAAGAAAAACCCACTTTTTATAGACAAAAAATATTTAATATGGACGTTTCGGAGGCAACTACCTCCCTCTTCAGCAGTACAGAGTTGAATGAAACATGAAAGGAAAATAAGTAGCTGACAGGGGGAGGGATGGACAAGGTGTGTTCTGATGACAGACAGACCACACCTCACCTCACCTCACCAAACCGACTTGACCTGGCCTCTCCTCAGGGACCCGACCCTATAAAAAGTGGGTTTTTCTTAGCATGCTGCTCTTCATGTCATTGTGAATTACCACTCCTTAGGTAGTAGCTCTTGGCTCGTGGGCCAATCAAACAAAATTAATGATATATGGATAACAAAAAGCACCAATCTCTTCCTCGAATGGTGGTCGACCAGGCCCTCGAGACGCCACACTCTGGCCGTGGTGGTATGCAAAAGGCTGCAAATAAGAGAAGACCCAGCAGGACGGGTGTTGTGTCGACGAACCTTGTTAGCGGTTTGGACACATTAATGTTGACAAATGTACTTGCATCCCATTCCTATGGTGTTATCCACTCCAATTTTAAGTGCTTGGAGTGGGTCTTCGTATCCAAATCACTTATGACAGTGACTGTAGATCTAATCGGTGCTATATTACTTTCAATACAAATGCTGCTGCCAAAGCAGCTTTTGAGGCAAAAGAATCTCTGACCGTGGGGGATACTCACTGCAAAGGTCAGATGATGCGGTCCATCAATGTAGTTGACAGTGACAATGACTACTGCCCTAACATCTTCGATGACTCTGTAGAGCATGTATCTAAGGAGCGTCGGGTTCCTACACCCTTTTGGTTTGTGGCTTAGTACCTACTGGGAGGGGCACGGTAATCTTATCCATGCTTCTAGATATCTGGGGAAAGAAATAGGATTACTACCGATGGGTCACACAAAAAAAATACTGTAAGGGTGTTTTAATTAGAGCCAAAGATCTTACACAGGCCATGATGCTCTTCAATCTCCCCTGTCCTTCTGATGGCATGTTTGAGTCTATCAAACCACTTCCAACACTTAATTATAGCAAGGGGCGTATATATAATGAGGACCTGTATGAATTCTCAGAAGAGGACATTCTCGCTATGTGCCCAGATAATGTCCAACAAGTAACAAAGATGAAAGGCAGTAAAAATATGATCATCCTCACTTTCTATGGCTCGCATATCCCAGATCACATTAACATTAACCTCACCTCTATTGAGGTGAAGCCTTTTGTTGAGCGTCCACTACAGTGTTTCTGTTGTTATGAGCTTGGTCATGGGAGGAGGAACTGCAACAACCGTTCCTGGTGTGTAATTGTTCTGCTCTTGACTCACATCTTACTTCTGAGTGTCAGTCAGAGATTTACTGCTTTTACTGCAGGGATGCTCACCCCTTACGTTCTAGCCAATGTAAGATGTACCTCCTTGAGCAGGATATCCTTGGCTAACACCCAATTCATCAACATTGGTAGTGCCAGATGGAAACTAAACTTCAGGCGACAGAAGGATGGTGGTGTGAAGACATATGCCTCCTCCCTTCGCCCTAAATCGATTGCAGAACCCTCTCAACTCTCTCAAGAAGTGACTGCTTCTTGCCCTAATGAGAGCGTTTCTAAGGTTTCACTATATAATAGTTTCTCTGTCTTGGAAACTGTATCAGACACTCATTCTGGTGACCCTTCAACTGATGAAATTTCTCAGACTTTAGCTAAAGGTGTCCATGTTGTTACGCTCCATCTTTACATTAGTCACTCATTTTATTTCTTTTCCTATTAAAATGCCGTTTTCTCTATGTTAAAGTTGTGGAAGAAAATGGAGAGCCGGTCTGGCAACATTGTGTATATATGTATATTATATACAGTAATTAATTGGGATATAAATATTATTGGGAAAGTATGTTATGATTTGTGTGTCTAGTTTATTTATAATTACCTGTTTTTTTTTAATGTGAATTGTAATTATTTTGGTATTATTTTATGGATGGGAGTAGGTTTTGAATACGAGGGTGTACGTGATCTCAATAATGGTCATACGAGTCCTTAAGAACGAATGACGCCATGTCGAAAGATCAAATTTTCAGTAGCTAAGTGTTGAATATATTCCACTTTAATTTTCATTACTTTTCTATCCTTGTAACCCTATTTTTCTAAAATTTATAGTCGAGAGAGAGAATAATAGGTGTTTGAAAAACGCCATGGGGAGGTCCCAACATTCTATAAAGAAGGATTACTAAGTATTATTTTAATAATGATTATTGATATTATTTAGCCATGTTTGAGGAGTTTCCTTATTTTAGTAAGGGAGAGATTTATTTAAGAATTAATTTTGATAAGCAGCCTACAGGGAGAGAGTAGAAATAATTATGTAGTAAGTAAGATTGATGTAGACGATCACGAGAGAAAGAAACTGGATGCTACGGGGCTTGTAGACTAATAGACTTGTAGTTTGAAACACAGAAGGACGCCAGCAGTCCTTCTCATCCCTAGGTACGTTTCTCACAGTGTGGTATATAGTGAGTATAAATCTTTGTAATTTGAAGCTTTAAAAGTGATATTTGTTAGCCATATGGTAAAGGAGGATTGTCGTCAGTGTGTGCTAGCACCGGAAAGATGTAAGTGATAGAAAATGTGATTTAAATAGAAAATACAGCTGTCCTTCTCATCCCTAGGTCGCCATTGTCGGGACCGGGACGCCATTATCGTCATAATTCGGTTATGTGAACTGTGTCGTAGTATTGTCAATACGGTAGAATTATTATTAATGGTTTATTGGTCATTTAGAGTATATAAGTAAATTATTCAAAGAGGTTGTCGAGAAATTTAAGTATTTTTTTTGTGGAAGATATTGGAATGTCACGTCTGTCTGGTTGAGATAGGTGTCTTCAGGAATCAGGCTATATCTCAAGCATCCTATACGGAGTCACGAAGTAACATATTTCAGGCTCTAGTGTTAACTTGTCTGCGGTATATAAGGCACTAAAATACCTATTCTGTAGTGATTGTTTATAGAAAAGGTGAGTCAATCCAAGTGGTAAAATTTTCTATTCAGTGTGTGTATAGCGTGTTTCGTATCATGCCTAAAATCTCTTATTTTCTTTATTATATCACCGAGTATGTCGAGTCATTATTTGCAGCTTATTTGTAGTAATGTTAGGAGTAGTAGATTAGGTCTAATGCAATATTAGGGAACTTTAAACATTTATTCATTTAGTTATTGTAATTAATTAATGTTTCTTTGCTCTGTTTTGATAATGAATGAATTAAGGATTTAAAAACAAAGGGAGGGATTATTCATATTTCAGTCAGGGGGAATTAATATATATATATATATTTTTTTTTTGTCAATTGTAAGTAAATAAAGGTTGTTAAAATAATAGAGACAATTTCTTGTTCCACTTCCACCTGCATAATATTCGGCTACCCTGCGGGTTTAGCAAAGACCACGGGAACCTATTTATTTTTTTGTGTGTGCTAATGACGATGCTGTTCTTATCAACAAGGGAGTGTCATAGCGTCGAGCTGCCCTTAATTTTTTATTTTCAACATTCATTTTTATTTCATTTGTAATTATATTTTTGGTCAGGACAGTACCAATCGTTACAATGTGGTAGAGGTTCACGCTGCCACACGCTCTCCAAAAAGGAAACTTAGCCAGGATTTCTGAGACATTGCAAGCTCGTTTTTTCAGAATAACTCTGTAACGAACACTCATATCAGTACGAGCGTTCGCTAGAGTTTATTAGTACAGTGTCCTAATTTATAAGAGTATCATGAATCACTAATTGTAAATTATAAAGGCACTTGTGCCTATACCAAGAGGCATTAACTGGATTTGCCAGACATGGAAACGAACACAAATAGTGACGTGTTGTCTGTGACGTATGAAAAACTCCACCTACACTCTCCCTTCTCCACTTCCACCCCCCTCTTCTCTTCGTCTCCTTAATTTCCTCACCTGCCATCCGCCAGCACCCCCCACCCCCACGTCTCTCTCTTTCTTTTTATTTCTCTCTCACACACGTGTAGAAAGAAAGAGTCTGAATAAATGAGTGAGTTATGTATTACGGTGAGTGCAAGCTCGTATTCTGGAAATATCTTTGTAATGGGCACCTTCCCCGTCTGCCCTCCCTCCCCTCCCTATCCTTGACTCGCCATGTAAAATACAATATTTTTTCGAGATTAATGTATGAATATTCGATAAAGGCATGCATAATGTGTTAGTAGTACTGCATTTGGTTATTATTGTGTTACATATCTTAATGTATCCACACATGAGAGTAGTGTGGGGTAGTACAAGAATAACCACCATGATTAATTGGAAAACGACTGTTCAGTTATACTTGTGTTTGGTTACTTTTCTCTTTCATCCTGATGTAGGCTCAGGGCGTCAGTAGTATACTTGTAGCACAACCACCCTATACAATACATATCAGATGCTACAGGGACTTGTCTACGGGTCCCAATTACTGCCCCAAGTACTACTCCTCGGGTTCGCTCTTCTAGTGGCCCAGGATTACACAAAACTTATCGTTTGAGTAAACCCTCAGGTCAAGGTGGTAGTGGGAAGCACTTCCGTGAGGCTTCCATAAAATCAGTACTAAGGTAACACTCTTCAATGTCCTTCAGTTGAATTGCCATTGCTTGCGTGCTTCTTGGGAGGAACTGCGCATTCTTCTCTCTAGCTTCTCTCCTGCATGTGTTTCTCTCCAAGAAACAATGCTTGGGGGCTACATTCCTGCCAGTCCTCCAGCATACTCTGCATTTTATTCCGATTCATTTGAAGGGCAGGGTCACCATGGTGGCTCAGCCATCCTAGTTCGGCGAGATGTTCCTTGAACGAGCCTTGAGCTTGACACTCTGCTCCAGGCTGTCACAGTTAAGGTTTTTATGGACCGCCCGTACACTGTGTGCAGTCTATACCTTCCTCCCAGTGTTACAGTTAAGAGGCGTGGTCTCGACCGTCTTGTACGGGACCTTCCCTCTCCCTTAACTTTATTGGGTGATTTTAATGGTCGTCATCCTCTGTGGGGTGACAGTTCGGTCAACCCCTGCTTGGCGGTGTCATCTGATATCATGTCTCAGTACTACCTTTTACATTCTCATGCACCATGGCCCCTGCACCTGCTTTACAGACAAAAAGGAATCTCTTCCTCCTCCAGTGGATCGTTCCCTCTTTTTAGAACATGCCTTCACTCATAGGGAGTCCCTCCCTGTGTACACTGATGGGTCAAAGTCTGATGCTGGAGTTGGCTTTGGAGTTATCTTTCCTGACTTATGCCGTGACGGCAGGCTCCCTTCTGTCATGTAAATTTTTACTAATGAGCTCTCGGCCATTTTATATGCCCTCCAAGTGATTATTACTCTCCCTCAGCCTTTGTTTACTATTTTTAGCGATTCCTGTAGTGCCTTGCAGGCCTTGTGCAATTATAACTCTTCCCATCTCCTGATGTTGGCCATTCTCGAGTGGCTTGTCCTTCTGGGTGTATGGGAATGAGTGGGCTGATGCCCTGGCTAAGACTGCGGTCTCCAGTTCTCAGCCTCCTGCCAGGCGTCATCCCGTACCTGCATTGACCTTTGACTCTACGTAGATGCTACCATTCATTCCTACTGGTAGGACAGATGGGACGCCGTTGGGGCTAACAAGCTCCGCGGTATTCGCCAGCGCCTGGGTTTGTGGAACTACAGTGGCCTGTCCCGCCGGTGAGAGACGGCTCTTGCCCGTCTCCACATTGGCCACACACTATTGACTCTTGGGTTTCTAATGGAGAAGGCACCCCCTCCCTACTGTGATGATTGTCTGGTCCCTCTGACAGTATGGCATCTTATTGTCGAGTGTCCCAGCCTTGGGGACCTTCGTCGTAGGCCCCTCTCCATGTACCGGGTGGGTGACGGTTTTTAGATAGTTTGTTTTTAGTTTTGATTCGTTTATATATTTTACTTTAGTCGACGGGTTCTTTTAGTAAAAATGTGCTGCTTTTTAGTTTGTGTGTCCTTTTCAACATGCTGCATATGTTATTAATGATGTAGATGACCATTTTATGTTAGGTGGTATATGACCCTAGCTGTTGCGCCGCCAGATGCTTAATTGCATAAAAAATATCAATCAATCAAGGGGCCATGGGGCTTTATTGTGCGACATGGCGTGACTACACTAATTTCAGGGCATGAAAGGCCGATATAGATATATATACTGGTATATATATAATTTTTATTTATATCAATATTATATTTATAATCATAGTTTACAATTATTTAGCATTCTTTATGATTAGCATAATATTATTAAGATTGTTATAATTTTTGTATGTAATAATAATAATAATAATAATATAATAATAATAATAGTAATAATAATATAATAATAATAATAATAATAATATGATAATAAAAATAATAATATAATGATAATAATAATATAATGATAATATTGATAATTATATTATTATTATTATTATTATTCATTTGATTGTTAGTTGTTAATGTTTTTATGGTTATTGATAATATTATTGGGTGGATAGAACGCTAGCATATCAAATGAGAGGTCCTTGGGTGTGTATCCCAGTCGGAGATGGGGACTGATGGGCAGTGTCATTTATTCATATAGCATAAGTGGTTAAACGCTATTAGCCATCTAAATGTTTTCTTTACATCGTGAGTGCGAGGCGGGAGGAAAGCCCGCAATACAGAGATGGCATGTGCGAGATCGCCCGTGCTTAAGTGGTGAAACCACTTCAATGACTCACTAACAACTCTTCGGGCAACTCCATCCCAGTGGCCAAGACCATCTATATTACTTTTGTTCATTCCGTTGTTGATTACCTCTCTCCTTTCGGAATAGCGATGAGAATGATTCTTGGCTCTCCCATGTCAACCAGGGTAGTGAATATGCAGCGTGAGTTGCGTCTTCCTTCTTTAATTGAGAGATTTTATTCTAATGCTACGTGCCTCACTGTCAAGTGTCTCTATCTCCCACATCTTTCACCCCACTTCTCACAGTCAGTCAGGACTTCTCTTGGACCAACCTACCCAGTCCTCCCAAAATTCTCGCTGGTTGCAGATGTCCCATCAGGGCCCCCTCCATGGATCCTATCAACATCTGATGTGAGCTACGCACCAACTTCCAAGTCGGAACTGCCTTCTCTACAGCTGCAGTTGGCTCTGGAACATGTGGAAACAATGACATCCTCAAACACATCTCCACACTGCCTTTACACTGATGGCTCATTGCATACGGATGGTGCAGCTGGTGGTGATGTTTTCTCACCTGACATGGAGTCACCTGTGTGAACTCTATGCCATTCCTTATCAACGAGGAGTAAATGCTGCCATCATTTCTGACTCCAAGCCTGCCCTTCAGTCTCTCTCCAGTGTTTAGCCCACACACTCTGCAGTTGTTCAGCAGATCTGATAGTTTTTGGCCTTATTGTGTAACTTGACTGTCAAATTTATATGTTAGTTTACATCACAATGCCACAGTTGACAGACTCACGAAGGAAGCCTGCCGTCTGCCTCCTCATGGTGATGGATGTCATCTCTCCCTGACCTGTTACCTCTCTAGAGTCCGCTTCGCCGCTCTCCTTGCCGGAATGGAGGGCGAGCCTCCCTTCACTGAATGTCGCTTATGCCTAACACCTCGCTCTGACACCATAGAACACTATTGTCTGGCATGCTCTACTGTCCGACACTTGCTACCATGGGGCCTGCCGCTTGATGAACATTGTTGGCACCTGATGAACCACCATGTTTTAGAGGAACTTCTAGTAAGCAATCTTCGTTTTGGTGGATTTAAGTAATTTATATGGTACTTTTTTGTCTATTCTCACGTTGTTTTTATATTTCCGTGTGTGTGTGTGGTCATATGATTTTCAGGGATCCTATGTAACCAAATGTTTTGTAGCCTATCTATTGTTTGATTGAATTACACAATTAATTTTTACAAATGTAGATCTCATCGTTCGTAGCAGCATCTACCCGGCCGAAATTTTGATGATGAATATACTAACAGTCTCCCTGCCTATTGCTGGAGTTATCTGGATTGCAGGTTCATCTTCTATCACTTTTCCTTGCTATCGCTGCTTCCACTTTTAGCTCGATGTGTTCAGGCACCTCGTGGTAACCGAACGCTTTTGCAAAATAATCCTGAATGCATAAGTCAAAGAAAGGAGTCAGCGTTGTAGCTGGTGGTGGTTCCTGTGCTCTTTCATGGGCATTCTGTTCGATAAAATACCCTTTCTGTCCATTTTCACAGTGAACCGATAAGCCCGGCAAGCATGGATCCCTACACTATGGGGACACCGTGGGTCTGATATCGTTTTACAGCTGGATACCCATTCTAACGCCAATCCTTCCTATTTATAGGGAAGGATTCCACTGTAACCAGTTGTGAACACCTTCACTACCCATTGATGATAGGTGAAGATCAGAAGTTTGTGTGGGAGTGGCTGTCCACTGATACATCTTCATCATCTTTTAAATGAAGATTTGATGTCTGTTTGGGTAGTGTCTTCAAAACCCACACATTTTAACTGCTTGCTGTCTTCTTATGTACTTGAGAAGACTAAATGGACATTTGTAGGATGGGTAGCCAACTTAAAATGACCACAATTTACTTTTACACACTCATTACAAATCTATACGTTTTCACACTCTGATTTCGTCATAAAACGTGGCAGAATCACATTTCTCAACACAACAATATGAAGTATAATGTCATTGTATTTTTTTCGTACATATATTGTAATTAGAGTAAAAGCGGAGGGCTGATAATACATCTGCACACACTCACTGCTCTTCTCACACTGTCTACTGGTTGCTGGGCCAGGCTGGCTTGACTCGGGGAGTCCATAGGCCCATATCCCCATTGTTATCAGCCTACACAATCATGTTAGAGAGCGGGCAAATTTAAATACTGCTCATTTGACTTATGTCATCACCCGCTGTTACACACACTTGTTTGTGGTGTTGACTTATGTCATCACCAACAAGTCCTGGACAATAGGATGGTTTGGGTGCCTGGCAGAGAGAACATCAGAAATATTGACCGGTGCGCCTGGGTAGCGGTACTGGGAACACAGGGAATGACAGTCCCTCCAATGGTGAAAACTAGCAGAGCTTGAGGAAGTCGGCAGGTGAATATTCTGCTTTTATCTGGGGAAACAATAATGCCACAGTGAGAGGAAGCCACAATTAATGAGTCAAGAAACCGCTGAAGATCCCTTGGCAAGGTAGAATGAACACAGATGTCATCAGCATAACATGTAATTGTAGTTCTAGGAATATCAGGGAGAGAAGTGAGCAACCTATGCATCAGAATATTAAACAGAAAAGGGGCTGAGAACACCCCCTTGAGGCATACCAAGATGAAAACTGTGCGAAGGACTGAACATGCCACTGAAAAAGACACAGGAGGTCCTGTTACATAGGTAGTCTCGAATCCACTGTAAAAGATTAGCCATTATCCCAAAGTTGATCCAAAATAATGTCTCTCTTAGCAATATCGAAGGCACTTCGAAGGTCAAATAAGGCCACTGCACTGTCCCGGGAGAGGCGAAAGCAAAAATGAAAGAGGCAGTGGTGTGTCTTGCACTGGGAAAGAAAACCAAACATACATGGAATATAGCAATCCTGCCGTCAGTACATGAGATGGTTGAGTAATGTCTTCTCCATAACCTTACAAAAATAGGAAGTAAGGAAAATAGGCTCGTGGTACACAACCTTGACCAAGACAAAGATTGTACAGTCGTAGTAGAGGATTCCTGGGAACTTGGTGCAGTAGGCTTAGCACAGCATAGGTAATACTATCATCACCAGGGGATGAAACTTTACCTTGAGAGAGAGCAAGGCGAAACTCCTCATTTATCTGTAGTACATCATCGTCATCATCTTCTAACAAAGCAGACACCAGGTGGAGCCGATGGACAGGGGCACAGGAAGCGAGTGCATCTTGTATGTCGATGGGAAGACTGGCTGTGGTAGATTGTTCCAACCAGGCATCGATAAGTTGTTGGGTGAAGGTGGCGGGCATCTTTTTAACAACCAGACGGATGAGGTGCCACATGGAAGCTACACTCGTTTGCTGGTTGATGCTGTCTGTAAACCGCTGTCAGGACACAGTATGAACACACTCTTGCAGGGCAACTAAAGCATCCCTGGACATCTGATAATGATGGAGCAGTTCAGGAGTTGGGTTGGCTTAAAACAAAATGCCATGACGTTCAGCCTCCTCCTTCGCCTCCTGTATCCATACGTCAAGCATCCAGGACTAGGTAGTACGACAAGGTTGGAGGTGTGCCCGGGAGATATATAGCCTGTAAAAGTCATGAGTGGCAGATACAAGATCGCAGTATAATTGGTTGGGTGAAGATAGGTCAAGAGTAGGGAACACATAGGCCATAGATAAAATGTACATTGGGCAATATTTGGGGTGCATAGCAATATGTAAACGAGTGGCTGAAACACTTGATCCAGCAGGTAGAGAATAATGAAGCCGAGGTGCGATGTGATCAGAGAATAAAACTGGTACCAAGGGGCACTGAACCTGAGATACTATCAGGCCAGACGAGAGGATGTGATCCAGAGTACCTCCCTGGGAATGAGTGGTGCCGCAAGTGTCCCAGCGCATCAGATAATGCTTGTGATCTATACTGCCTCTACACTGATAGCTCATTGCAGGAGGATGGTACAGCAGATTGTGCCGTTTTCTCACCTGACATGAAGTCACCTCCAGGGGGCTGGGTTGGCCGTCGTCTCTGTAACCACTCTAGCTCAACATTGTATGAACTGTATGCCATTCTGGATGCTGTTAGTCTTCTATGTTAACATGGAGTGAATGCTGCTTTTTTTTGTGACTCCAAACCTGTCCTTTATTCCCTCTCTAGTGTTCAGCCCACACACTCTACTGTTGTTCAGCAGATTTTGTCGTTTTTGGCCTTATTGCGTCATCGTAACTCGACTGTAAAATTTTTATGGGTGCCATCCCATTTAGGTTTACATCAAAATGGTACAGTTGACTGACTCGCAAAGGAAGCCTGCCATCTGCCTCCTTGTGGTATTGGACGTCCTCTCTCTCCCTGACAAGTTGCCTCTCTAGAGTCCGCTTCACTGCTCTCCTCCCTGTACGGCGACGCAGGGATGCAGAGAGGCCCTTCAGCATCTCCATCACCCATTACGAGTCTGTCTGTTGTCACAAATATTCCTACCGTCGTCGGGGTCTTATGGTTCGGAGGCACAATGTAGTCTCTGCTCGTTTGAGGCTTGGCTACCGGCCGCCTTGGCAGGTTGCTGGGATGCAGGGTGAGCCTCCCTTCACTGAGTGTCACTTGTGTCAAACGCCTCGCACTAACACTATAGAACACTATTGCCTGGCCTGCCCCACTATCCGACACTTGCTGCCCCGGGGTCTGCCACTTGATGTGGTTTGTCAACACCTGCTGAGCTACCAGGTTTTGGAGGAACTTCTGGTACGCCACCCTCGTTTTCGTGGATTTAAGTAGGTCATAATGTAAATATTTGTCTGCATTCTTGTTCTTCATTCTGTTATGTTTTTGTGATGTGTATGTGTGTGTATGTGTATGTGAGGTTGTTGTAATTGGATTCTCATGGGTCCCGCCTACCCGTATGTATTGTTGTCTGCCTGTTGATTGACGCCACGGCGCAATAGAAATAAATAATAATGCTTGTGGATGTATGCAGAGAGGAAGACCATTATGATTATTAGAACCATAACAAGTATCCAGGTCAGAATGCCGAACATTGAAATGTCCCCTATACACCATGCCACGCTCTGTGGGAGAAAGAAGAGCCTCAAGAGTGAGTCTAGCGGGAGCAGAATAGACATTACACAATTAGAGTGCACCATCCCCAAGTAGTACCTCAAAGAGCTAAAAGGTCATGTCAGGATCTGTTGAGGTAAGGAGAAGTAGATGTGGCAAGGAGCTATGGATGTAAGTCAGGAGACCATTTCTTAACAAATGGACATATGGAACATGACTTGCAAGGGAAGGATCTGCCCAGCAGCAAGAGACCATCCTGGAAATGCTTCCTGAAGAAAAATAATACTGGATTCGAAACGAAAAACATAGGCATTGAGTCGAGTGAGCTTGAATTGAGTGATACCACAGACGTTCCCGGAGATGACATTAGCTGGGACTCAATAGCAAACCCTGTGTTTGGAAGTAGAAGTCCAGGGAGTTGGGGCAGACTAGCGACCTGGAGAAGGAAACAAACCAAGAGAAGGGACTGACTCGCAAAGCTTCTCAAAACAAGAGGCGATAGTATCCCTCTTTTCGGTGAGTGGTGACAATTAAGATGATGGCTTGCTGAGCCTCAACCAAGGTGGAAAGTTAGGAGCATGTAGCGACCTGAGCTTCAAGAGCGAGAAAGCAGTTCTTGAGGGCCGTACATAGTGCTATGAGGGAAGCGACAGACTTGTGGATCCGGAGGTGAGGCAGGAATGGTGGTAGAAGCAGACTATGGAGGTGATGGTGAATGGCGGTGGAGGTGGCGTGACAGTTGAGGCACGAGCCTGGGCTTGGTGTCGAGCACATCCATGCCACACATTAACCTCCGGCTGAAGGCATCCTAGACACTTCCATCGAAAAACTCAAGAGTACAAGACAACAAACAAAACAAAGAAACAACAACGGAATGCAGAATGCCAGGAGAACGTCTGCACACCTTCAAGGTTGGGGCGAGACTGATCAATAAACTTATTTTGGGTTATCTTGATGGGGGGCCATCATATTAGTTTATACGAACAACAATCACCAGAAAGGGGTACAGAACGAAGGCTTTCAAGATAGTACTTTAGAGAGATGGAGTTAGATCGAGTGCAATTGGCTGTCGAAGCTGAAGGGACCCTATGATGTAATCAGAAAATTGGAGATAAATGAACGGTGAATAAAACCCACTCTTGTTGACGGAAATAATATATTAATCCATACAGTTTTGGTGGACACTGCCACCATCTTCAGTGGTCTAGCGAAAAGAAAGGAATGACATAGATAGTACATAGGTATGAACTTATATACAGTTTGTGGAGGGGGGAGGGAAGGAGGTGTCAGTGGGATGGGGTAGAAGGAGGTGTCGGTGAGGGCAGGTCACGTGTTAATCCCCTTGGGCGTCACCTAGGTGTGGGTGAGGTGAGGTGTGTGTGGTGAGGGAAGGGACATTTCTACCAAGGATCCTTGGAGATAAATGAGTCCTTCAATTAATGCTGCCACGAAACACCATCTATATAGTAGGAGCTTGACATGCTATCATTACAGGTGTCGACGTTTCTTGCTGGGAACAAGTTTAGGGATAATCAATTGATCTTCGTAAAATCGGATGGAGACATTTGCAAGAAGTTTCTACATGATCCACTACCAATAATTAGTTGAGGTGGCAATCTTGCATCGTCATATATATTTTTTTGCACAACCTAATTCAAAATTCATTTCCCCGCTTTAATTTTGCAGTGACGAACCCTGTATCACTAATTTCGTTTTATTTTACATCCACATAACACAACTGCAGCAGCTACAGCTAGTAAGAAGTCCAATTGTTGAACTCGAAATAGGTTTGAAAAATGTTCTATTACTGTATGTATTGGCATTCAGTGTAGATATGCAACTGTTATTAGGCGAAGGGGAATACAGACATTTGTTCTGGAATTTTCTGCCGAAGATTATATACATTCAGGGTAAAATTAAGGGCCAGTATTCACATAACATGTTAGAGTCTATACTTGATCGTATGTTTGCAATACTGCCATCACCATAGTGTTTCAGGCTCATTTTGAAGCAGTGAATGGTTTTGATATTCTATTTGTATGTTGATTTCGAAGCAGTGCCGGTTCCTAGTCCTTGCCATCATGAATAGCGCTCACGAACAAAGTTTTAGCTTCAGAGTGAGTTTTGCTTTTGTGAATACGTAGATTATCGCTTGAGTGAAGACATGTCTTCTTACCAACTTGTACTCCCTCTAGAGTATACCGAGAGTCAAAATACGCTTGTATGAATCAGCAGTTTGGTATGTGGTTAATAAAGACTGGAGGAAATGCCGCATTCGGTAGCCTCAGGCTCAATCTTTCATGATGAGAAGATACTAGACGATACTCTCAGTGCCCTTGAGCCAGCCGTTTTGCTAAATCAGCTTTGTGAATCGGACAAGACAGAAAATGGATGCTCTTTCGTACGGGTGAATTCTAGCGGAACTTGAGGAATAGTATCTGGCCTTGGCAGCCTTCAGCTGTAACGAATGAGCAATACAGCACGCTGAATCTCACTACCTCCATTCACATTATAACTGTAATTTTGTATCTTAATTAAACCAGTGGTTTAGTTTCCGTTTTCATTTTGGTAAAGGATTATAATATTACATTAAATTGATCTTACAAAAAATTTCTACAATACATAGTTCTTCCTATATATATATATGATTAAGCACACAAACGTACTAGCTGAAAACGCCTCAATAATAAAATAGAAAATAGTATGTCCTTCCTGTAATGCTACTAAAATATTGTTGTTTTACCATTACTATAACAACAGGAAAATGTTGGTACACTGCGGAAATAAAATGCCATAATCTAATAAAGTGGAGTGTTGGATGCCACGGTGCTTCAGACAAACTTTTACTCCTGAAATGAAAAATTAGTGATAAATGGATTTTGGAGTTGGCTCTCAAAGGATGAGATTGATGTTGCCAGTGTTGCTTGTGCCATTGATAAGGACGACGGTTTCTCTGATGTCAGAGACAGTGGCACTTGAGGTCGCAATGATCTTGTTGGTGTCGAGGGTAGGTTTATACTCCCTGGTGTTGATAAACGATGACTGTCATTCCATCTCAGTCTCCTAAGTTCTCTGTGGTAAGGTCTAGTTCTAACTGAGCCTTCTTCCTGCCAGCGATGAATCCAGCGATATACGACCGAGAGACTGGCGCCAGTCTGTTGGGAGATGGACCTGGCTGAGGCGCCTCCCAGCCACAGCCATACGATCCTGGCTCTCTCAGCCAAAATTGCTGGGCTGTTAGACATCCTCCGTTCCATATTTAGGCACGTGATTCTGTAAAGTTATATTTACTTTTCAGTGAAAAACACTAGGAAACATAATAGAAATTATATATATATATATATATATATATATATATATATATATATATATATATATATATATATATATATATATATATATATATATATATATATATATATATATATATATATATATATATATATATAATGCGCACAATATTCAGGACAATATCTTCCTATAAAGTACAATCAACGTATAACTTAATTGCCCTTTTTTTGTAAATGGTCGTACCAAGATCATAAACTAACTTTTGAATATTTGTAGACAGTATTGTTGCCGATGATAATTTTAATATATAAGTTATTATTAAGGTGATGCCCATGTTCACTTGAAAATAGTTGGCCCTGCTACGTGACCGAAGGCAGGTTAGTGAAACCATGCAGCTTAGTACTAGTATTAATGATTTCCATAGAATTGAACGTTGTCATATGCCATGCTAATAATTAAATATTTACATCATGCTAGGTGTATTTTTCATGGTAAAATAGAGCAGTATCGACTACTTACAGTACTCTGAATAATTATGTTTAATGTGTGACAAAGATAAAATTGGTTAAATGCATTAGAAATGGCAGTTTCTTACTGGGAACATTCTTTTATGTATGATAGCAAAAGAGTGTTTTGTATTATAACAGTTCCTTTTTTCATATTACATATATGGAATTTTTTTTGGCTATGAGGGCAACAATTCATATAATTATTTGGTAACAGAAAATATATACCGACGAAAGTTGTTATGCTGATCCTTTTCAGGAGTGCAGGTCGAATGTTAGTCTAAGCTGAGACTTCAACTATTTAATCATATTTCCAGTAAACATAAAGTACAAATATAAATTTACAGCAAATAGCATAGAAGTAATGTAAACAAAAATAATGACAAATGACGTAAAATACAGGATGTTAAAGAATAATGGAAAACTGATACATATGACATTTCCAATGCCCAGTGCAGATGAAAACATGACCGATCTTATAGTCGGAAAAGACCACCATCGGCACACACTACTCGTTCCTACATGTTGAGTAGGTAATTGATTGACTGATTGATAGATGCCACTATGCCTCTGACGGCGCAACAGGTAGGGTCATATACCGGCCAACATAATGTTGAATTCCAAGGTTTTGGAAAATGGTCATCTACATCATTAATAAAATATGTGTACACACATTAGGTAGGCTTCATTACCCCGAAAGGGATAGGCAGCATGATTAAAGGACATATAAACTAAAAAACACATTTTTACTAAAATAACGTGATTAACTTAAGTAAAATAAATAAAAGAATCAAAATTAAAAACACTGAACTATCTAAGAAGCCATAAATATAATAAAATTCACAATTTGTGGAGGGGGCCAGACGGAAAACCAGGAAGTACACCAGTCTTACATTCACCATCTTCTCAATTAGTTTACAGAGATAGGAGGTCAAGGCAATAGGTCGGTAATTGAGGGCAACACTAGAGTCCTTGCCTGGCTTGGAGAAAGGAAGGATTATAGCAACCTTCCACCTAGAAGGGAAGACACCCTCCATTCAGAATCTGTTATATAAAGCTAGAAGAAATGAGATCGCCTACTCACCCAAGTGTCGCAACACTGTAACACTGGAAGGAAGATATAGACTGCACACTGTGTAGTAGCGATCTATAAAAACATTAACTGCAACAGCCTAGAGCGTGTATGGAATATCGTGTATAGAACATCGCCTCGAACTAGGATGGCAGAGCCACCATGGTGACCCTGCCCTTCAAATCAATTGGAATATGCAGAGTACACAGGAGAACTGGTAGGAATGGATTTTCCAAGCATTGTCTCTTGGAGACAAACACACGCCGGGGAAAAGTGAGAGAGAACATGCAGTTCCTCCCAACAGGTATGGAAGCCACAGCAATTCCACTGAAGGACCTTGAATAGTGTTACTTTAAAACAGATTTTAGGAAAGCCCACGACGGGACCTTCCACTACTACTTTGACCAGAGGTCTTACTCAATGAAGAGCGAAACCGAGGAGTAGTACTTTGGGCAGTAAATGGAACCCATACACGAGTCCCTGAAGCAGCTGATATGTTAGAAGAAAGTGAAGGGAGATGAGCAGGGAGCTTCCTTGAAACGACCAGATTTTAAAGGATGCTCAACAAAAGGCTTCACCTCTAAAGAGGTAGGGTTGATATTAATGCGAAATGGGATATGCGAACAATAAAAAGCTAGGATAATTATATTTTTACTACCGTACCTTTCATCTTTGTTACACGTTGAACACTATCTGGGCACATAGCAAGATTATCCTCTTCTGAGAATTCATACAGGTCCTCATTGTATACACACCCCTTGCTATAATTAAATGTTCGATGTGGTTTGATGTATTCAAACATGCCATCAGAAGGGCAGGGAAGATTGAGGAGCATCATGGCCTGTATAAGATTTTTGGCTTTGATTAAAACACCCTTACCATAGTTATTTATGTGGCCCATCGGTTGTAATTCAGTTTCTTTTTCTAGATACCTAGAAGCGAGGATGATGTTACCACACCCCTCCCTGAGTTAAGCCACAAACAAAAAGGGTGTTGAAAAGCGACGCTCCTTAGGGACATGTTCTAAATAGTCATCAAAGATGTTAGAGCAGTTGTTGTTGTTGTAGTTCCCCAGACGGTCTGGCTGAGCAGTCCCGAGTCTGTTTGACAAAAGCCGCGCAGATGGTCGGACCCCCAACTGGGACAGGTAGATGGTGAGATCTGTTTCTTCGAAGGCAATAGACGAGGGGACTGCTGGCTCACGGGCATGTGCCCTCGAGCCAACAAACCCACCGTATGTAGTCTTCCTTTTTGTGTCACCCAATCGGGCGATCTCGTCGGCTTCCCAGAAGGAATAAGAAATTGTAAGAGATACAGACAGAACAGGCCTGGGTGTGGTAGAGGATGCCAAATTCCTCATTTCTGGATAGAATAATCCCTCACCAGAGTTAGGGTAGTAATCATTGTCACTGTCAAATACATTCGTTGACCGCATCATCTGAACCATACAGTGAGTATCCCCCACAAACAGAGAATCTTTTGCCTCAAATGCTGCTTTTGCAGCAGCATTTTTATTGAAAGTAACATAGCACCGATTAGATCTGGAGTCACTGTCATAGGTGATTCAGATACAAGAACCGCTCCAAAACGCTGAAAAATGGTAGTGGATAGCGCCATAGGAAAGACACGCAAATATATTGATTAACATTAATGTGTCCAAATCGCTAGCAGGCTTTTTCGACACAACCCTTGACCTGCTGAGTCTTCTTTTGTTAACAGAAATTACATGGGGAGATCGAGTCCCAACATTCTGCATACCACCACGACCAGAGAGTGACGTTTCGAGGGCCTGGTGGACCACAGCTCGAGGAAGACAAAGAAGCTTATCGTTATCCATATAGATATTAGTCAAAAACTACTACCTACCGGGCAGATGAGGGGACCGAGCGCTGGTCGCCATGGGCGGGGTACCTCGTCTCCCATGGGGCCACTCGTTCTAAAAAGTAGCCCCAATGGCTCGAACTTTTGCCCACGATGGTGTTGAGACCCCCTTCCCCAACATCTCCCGGGCCAGACACCCAACCTTCCAATACAGGACGGCCCCTAGAGGGCGGTCCCTCTGGCGGGCAGCTCTATTGGCTCGTACTGACAGCCTATTGCATGGGAACCATTTAGTCTGGTCTCTCACTAGCATGATTTTTCTAGCATGGGAAGCCCTCTCTCTATTTGGGTGGATGTTGAGTAGGTATTAAAGCCTCTCCACACTAGTGGGCAGTGCCAGACGGGCAAACGTCAATAGCAAAACCTGGTCTAAAACATAGGAAATATTAGATGGGTGGCCTGTACGAGCGAAAATGATGTCATAATAGGGAAAACAAATGGCAAATCATCCAAATGTCCTTGTATGCAGGTTTGAGGGCGGAATAAGCGGATAAACACGTCTAACCTGTCTACAAAACAACATTGGTGAACGGAGGCAGCCTTCCATTAAACTCCCTCTGCCTGGTGTGACTGCAGCCTACGAGGTACTGCCCGATAGCACTATTACACTCTGACTCGGCACCTGGTTACGTTAGGTTAGGGAAAGTTAGGGTCATGTATACTACCTTTAACTTTGTAAAATGAGCTGGGAAAAACAGGATAGCCAGTATACTGAGTGTAAAAATCCTGCCGAAAAGTGCTCCATCCTGTAATGTAGTGACCCAACTCTTACCAATTCAAATCTCCGGACACTACAGTAACAATGCTAAAACAGTGAGAGAAATAACCTCATCGGCAGTGCACGTGTGAACACTAGACAGGCCTTTAGAAGATGTTAATCTTCAGGGGATCCAGTCCTGGGTTAATGCTAAGTTATTCTTTCAAACAAGTTTTAATTATCGGTATATACTGCAGCGTTTCTGATATAAATTTCTGATATATTTTTTAACCTATTTGCTGTCAGTATTTATCCACAAACATACCTTATTGATGAAATACATTCCTTAGTTATTCCAGTTACAAAATATATATTTTTTTGTTAATGATGCTTGACGGAATTCGTTATGTAGAAGCATTTGTCATGTTAATGGATGTCCTGCAGTACACTCCACATAACAAAGTATATCCCCCCACCCTGCCTCTTGGGATGCAACTCTTAGGTGACAACCGCAACCTAATGACCTTCCTCGCAACATATGAAAAAAGTGATAATATATATGATACTAAATAACAACAAAAAATTATTTATTTTATTGGTAATTGCAAAATCTGACTCGATGATAACAGGCCATTCAGTTCTTGACGACCATTGGCTGCAAATTTTACAGTAACATGCTTTTGAAATAGAACATGAGAACCAAGATTGCATAACAATTTCATTACATAATTTGCATAGTTTGATAACGATTTTTACATTCAAACGAGAATATTCCAACCTGAGTTAAACACTTTAGAGACCTATATTTCAAAACAGGAGCACACTGAACCACTAATTGAATATCCATGACGATACTCACAGTTGCCAGAAAATAATATACATTACCAGAACAAGGTGGTGGAGCGGGTAGCCTCGAGTTATCTGCTCCTTGTTGTATGTACTATCGTGGACAATAATATCGCGCCCCTCTTCTGACTGAGAGAGTTGATTTGAGCTGGTAACACTGTTGATCTCACCTCTCTCTCTCTCTCGCTCAAGTCACGCGGGACTTGCAAGAGAGAGCAGGAATAAGGCATGACTTTAGATGAGATGGGATCAAGTGTTACCAGCTCCAACCTAGTGTCTCAGTCAGGAGGGGGCCGATATTATTGTCCACGACTGTACTACATGTCGGGGACAATAATAATCATCCACATATAGGTAACTCAAACAATTTGTTGTCTAATATTTTCACGTTCACATATGATATTATTGTATTAAGTAGTGTGTAACTCCTTGTAAATTAAAAGATGTACTTAACCTATTTATTAGAAAATATATCAGCTAAGGAACAGAGGGAAGCAGTCAAATTATTAGGCCTACGTGAGTTACCCCTATATGGATGACTGTACTGTACTACTGTGGACAAAAATAACGAGCCCCCCCAGTGGCGGGGGGCCACACAACTTTAAAGCTTTAATGTTTATTAATTCATTTTTAGTTGATAAGTATTATTAGATTGTGCATAGATGTATAATGTTAAATCAGTTAAGAATATTGACAGCTTAAGTTTGTTAGCAACATTTACACGAACATGAAATGAATGATCATACTCTTGTCTTCATATAACCAGTGGTGACACGAAGACATAGAGTTCCTCCAAAAAAGAAAACATGTATCTGCGAGTGGGCCAAAAGATAAGATTTCAATGGACTAGGTATTTTCCAAACCTTTCAAATCTAATTATCTAACTTAAACATGCATTCTTTGTTTAATTGGTACCAACATATATCATACACAGCTTAAGAAAACTTTAAAATAAACATGGATATTTAAAACATCCATGAAATTTACCAAATATTATCGTCTATTTACTAATGAGACAAAAATATAGTCTGAATAACATTTACTCTCAGACTCAAACCTACTTCAATAAATTGCAATATAAATACATTTAAAGTTCGAAAATATACAATATACATACCAATAATAAAAGCCTGAAGATTAATTTTTAATATGAATGCAAAAAATTCTGGTAATATACTGATGTAACTAATTTTTTTCATATATTTATACACGATAGGGATAGACTAGCTGAAATCAAAACCCACCAAAAAATCACGTAGTTTGCTATTTTCTTCTTTTTTAAATTTCAGTTTTTAAAAATTACATATATATATATATATATATATATATATATATATACTATGTTATCCTATATAATCCAGGAAGATGCTGAAACGTTATTAAATGTGGATAATAATACTTAATATATTCATTCATTCATTTTATAAAATTTTATATGGGGGGGCCAGTGGGGAGGCCAGGACTTCATATGGGGGGCTGTGGCCCCCCCAGGCCTCCCCATGAGGACGCTACTGCGCCCCCCTCCTGACTGAGAGATTTGATTTAAGCTTGTAACACTGTTGATCTCATCTCCTCTATTTCTCTCCCTCTCTCTCTCAAGTCCCGCGTGACTTGAGAGAGAGAGATCAATATTATGCAAGCCATTAATCATGTCTCCAAGTCCTAGGACTAGTAGCCAGCTGTTGACACTGCTGGGTTAGATCTGGACTAGCCGTTTAGCCTAAATGGGCAATCCTGGTCTCCCGTCTAGTTGGAATAAGGTACCAAAGTCGTATGTTATGATCCACGCGGCGCACCATGTGGAATCACTGAACTTCCAGGACTCAAGTCTCTAAACAATATTGGTCGCCGTGTTCAGCAAAGAAGTAGGAGAGTTTTACCTTGGCTGGCACTGATGGTCTGGTCATATAATATACCATACTGACCCCCAGGTAAACTACAGGATTGTAGAGCTCTTCACCCAGGTTCACTCCAAGAAGAAGTAAACTTGTCAATGGAATGAGCCCGAGATTCCCCTTGCCACGAAAAGGCAGCTCTAATTAACGGGAGTTATAATTATGTAGTGTCTAAAATGGTATTTTTTATTCCTTTTCAATTTCGGCAGTGAACTGAATATCCTGTCTAATGCTATTTTGTATTCATAATTTTTTCCTGCTTGTTGCTCAACCCATCTTCCTTTTAGCAACACCCACACTTATCTAATATCTAATCACCTTCCATAGCAAGTATAGCTATAACTCATTATTTATCAAGATTCATGTAGAAAGAGAATTTATTTTTTGACCAGAACATAAATCATTATGTATTAACTATATGAAACGGTTGAGGAATCCTGATTCTGATGTCGTATTCACATAAGAATAGGGTTCAAGTCGGGACTAACCTGCCGTGCGACCTCAATATAATAATGTAGTTACCGTTATGTAGGTGTCAAACACCTCCAGTGTACAATTGAGTCGTCAGCCAAAGTGTTGGTTGCAAACATATCACACAAATCATGTCTGAGCCATGGGACTCTAATCCACTCTTCCACTGAACTTGTAGGAAGGGTGACGGTCTGTCTTCCTATACGCTCAACTGATTCGAATCCCATGACTTAGACATGATGATTTTCCTTACGGTCAAAGATATTTTTTAGCTTTTCTTAACCAACACCCAAAATCATATCCAGTATACGTATTCTATTGTAGAACATAAAGTCGTGATTAAGGCTTCAGAACGTTTGTTCCAGGACCCCAGACCTTACCCACAAGTAAATCATATTTCACTAATATCGATGACATACAGGAAATTAGTGTCAATAATCATTGCCACGAAGTACTAATATTAAAAAAATGTTAACTGTGGTATAAGATAAATCCTGCTGTTATCCTCCTTTGCATTCAATATCACCATTGTCAATCATGGCATTACCTTTAACGTAACGACATAACCTTATCCATGCCATTAGATCTAGGTAACTGAATATTTTCGTAAATGTTGAAAAAATTCCAAAAATTATAAACATAGAGAAAATGGAGCATTCTGCAAGATAGAGATATGCCGCTGATTTAGATATTCAACTGATATGCAGGACAAGTCTTAGCTTGACGAAACTGCTGTGAAGTAACCATTTACGCAATGAGGTAAATATTGGATGTCATAAGAGTTCAGGAAACGATGACCTGTTTTCAGGATGATCGCCACAATCAAAACACAGAAGTTTTCCAACTGTGCTAGACATGACTAAAGGTATACTTTCATTCTGTTTTGTGTAAAGTGATGCTTACCTGACTTGGACAGAGAGCAATGTTCGCAGCTGAGGCAGATATTGCCAACTGTGTTCCACACCACTCCTCTGATGTTATATAGCCGCTGCCATTCACCCGCTCATACCTAACCATTGACATTACCAACCTTGCATAAATCTCGTAGACCCTTATGCACGCGATTCCGCATCATTTATCATGCAAACATTCTGATATATATATATATATATATATATATATATATATATATATATATATATATATATATATATATATATATATATATATATATATATATATATATATATATATATATACAGGGTGATTCAGAAATGCGTGCCGAAAATCCGCAGGTGTATTCCTGGCACATAATTGAATGTAAATTAGTCAATAACGATTTTGGAAATTCTCAATAGTTTATAAGTTATAGTGCCTTCAAGGTTTGAAGAGTGTGTTTAAATCTAGGGATTGTACCATAATCTTTCAGACATTTTGCTGTGACTGTACACTCTACAGCTTTTGTCATATTCTTTAGTAACTTGTACTGTGTTTCCAATGCCTTCATGGGAGTTAAGTAATTTCACACGTGTCTGAAAGATTATGGTACAATCCCTAGATTTAAACACACTCTTCAAACCTTGAAGGCACTATAACTTATAAACTATTGAGAATTTCCAAAATCGTTATTGACTAATTTACATTCAATTATGTGCCAGGAATACACCTGCGGATTTTCGGCACGCATTTCTGAATCACCCTGTATATATATTGGTTGAAAAGGATCTTTTTAGCAAAACAAATTGAAGGAAATGTGTAATTCTCCATAGCCTATGACACTATTGGAGACAGGCCAATTCTGAATCGGTTCTTAGTTTTGTTTTAAGATGCGTAGTTTCCGAGTTATAACTCGGAAACTAAAAACTAATCTAGCATTCCAGATCACATTTTAGCATTAAATGACATCTGAAGTCGGATCTGACTTAATTAGATACCACATTTTCGCGGTTAATTAATATTCTTGTATATACTAAGGAATCTATCTAGACCCGTTGGACCGAAAATTACCTCCAGACACCTCGCATGACCTCCAGTGACCTCACATGACCTCCAGTAACCTCAAAAACCTTGGAGTTTGGTCATTATGGTATTAAATCGTTAGGTCATAAAGATTCTAATTATGTAAGTTAAGACCATATAAAATTAAAATTGAAAGAGTTGTCATTGAGCATTTAATTAAAAAGAAAGTGCCCTTTATTCTGGAGAGAGAGAGAGAGAGAGAGAGAGAGAGAGAGAGAGAGCGAGAGAGAGAGAGAGAGAGAGAGAGAGACACTGTATGTAAGTGTGTTGGTGTTGTTGACCTGGGAATAGGGTACTGCAGATGAAAATATATTAGTAAGTAGTATGAATTATTCTATATAATTACGATTTTTGAAGCATTTCATTCATCAAACAAGACCAATATGCGTTAATGTTATAAAATATTCTGAATGTTGAGTTGATTATTTAATATATATAGATACATTTTTTGTTAATATTGTTGTATTTCAATATTTCATAATTATTATAATGATATTAACGATTTACGTCATTTTCACAGGATCGTTTGTGTATTTACCACAAATGCAAATCCTATACTCTTCATAAATATCAAAAGAATTATTGTATGTAAATGCAAGAGATAGAGAGATTTTTTCCTAGCAGGGTAAAAATCGGTAGAATGATCCATGTAGATGTTTTAGCCCTAGTACTACTTCTCCACTCATCCTTAAAATGAAATGTTAAAGAAATTTAAATAGCTTTGAGGAATAAAGTATGTATATATTATTTTCCTTTTTCAGCACTATACTCATACAATATTCAATACTAGTTAAGAAGATAAAGTCTCAATTTAAATGGAACACTACTAAATATGCTACAATTACGCTTTCATTTTCTTACTCACTCACATTGTAACCAGTGTTTGAGATCAAAGCACATAATCACTAGATAACCCAAACTATCAGTAGCTATAGAATATCCTTAACGATATACTCGTCATTGATCCCACTGCATTCTCCTCTTTTTATTTAAAAAAACTACCTTCGCCTTAAGGGGTCCTACTCAATGATGTATCCGTCTATCTAAAACTCTTAGAAGAGATAGAAGGGTAAAATTGCAGAAGGGAGTTTCTTTAACCCCATTGGGTCCATTTATACCCTAGCACACATTCTTAGGTGACCATAATGCTCTCTTGCTTAATCATTACGTTACACTATGATTAAAATTTGTTGTCAATTCATCTACCAATCGCCTTCGTCGTTTTATTATGTTACTATTATATAACAGCAAGAGGACTTGTTACGACCAAGGCCCCCCCAACGGGAACCGCCTTTACGTGGTGGGGGGCTTGCGTGTCTCTGAGACCTGGTGAGCTAGACTAGAGGGGGCTCCGGCCCCTCCTCTGCCCCGATTTCGGGGAGAGAGGGCTTCCCATGCTAGTAAGGTCGCCAGTGAGAGACCAGACTAAATGGTTCCCATGCATTGGACTGCCAGTACGGGCCAACAGTGCTGCCCTCCAGAGGGACTGCCTTCTAGGGGCCGTCCTATGTTGGATGGTTGGGTGTCTGGGCCGGGAGATGTTGGGGAAGGGGGTCTCAGCACCGTCGTGGGCAAACTTTCGAGCCATTGGGGCTGCTTTTTAAAACGAGTGGTCCCGTGGAGGAAGAGGTACCCCGCTCACGGCGACCAGCGCTCGGGCCCCTCATCTGCCCGGTAGGTAGTAGCCCTTGGCTCCTGGGGCCAACAACATTAAATCAATGATATATGGATAAAGAAAACCCCAATCTCTTCCTCGAGCGGTGGTCGACCAGGCCCTCGAGACGTCACTCTCTGGTCGTGGTAGAATGCAGAAAGCTGCAAATAAGAGTAGACCTTGCAGAACGGGTATTGTGTTGAAGAACCCTGTTAGCGATTTTGACACGTTAATGTTAAAGAATGTATTTGCATCCCTTTCCTATGGCGCTATCCACTCCATTTTTAAGTGTTTTGGAGTAGTTCTTCGTATCCGAATCACATATGACAGTGATTGTTGGTCTAATCGTTGCTATATTACTTTCAATACAAATGCTGCTGCCAAAGCAGCATTTGAGGCAAAAGATTCTCTGACTGTGGGGGATACTCACTGCAAAGTTCAGATGATGCGGTCCACCAATGTAGTTGACAGTGACAATGACTACTGCCCTAACATCTTCGATGACTCTGTAGAGCATGTACCTAAGGAACGTCGGGTTCCTACACCCTTTTGGTTTGTGGCTTACTACAGGGAGGGACGTGGTAACCTTATCCATGCTTCCCGGTATCTGGAGAAAGAAATTGGATTACTACCAATGGGCCACATAAAGAAATATGGTAAGGGCGTTTTAATCAGAGCCAAAGGTCTTACACAGGCCATGATGCTCCTCAATCTCCCCTGTCCTTCTGATAGCATGTTTTAATCTATCAAACCACATCGAACATTTAATTATAGCAAGGGGCATATATATAATGAGGACCTGTATGAATTCTCAGAAGAGTATATTCTCGTTATGTGCCCAGACAGTGTCTAACGAGTAGCAAAGATGAAAGGCAGTAAAAATATGATCATCCTCACTTTCTATGGCTCGCATATCCCAGATCGCGTTAACATTAACCCCACCTCTTTTGGGGTGAAGCCTTCTGTTGAGCATCCCTTAAAGTGTTTCTGTTGTTATGAGTTTGGTTATGGGAGGAGGAACTGCAACAGCTGCAGTAGTTGGGAATTACCCTCTCTTATCTCTCAATTACCCTCTCTTCCCTCCCTCTGTGGCTGGGTACCAGTTCGGAAGTCGTGACGTGTGTGTGTGAGCAGCAGTTGACCTGGGCCACGGTAACGGGCTCGATTAAGCCTATGTCCAGTAACGGAACATAAAAAAAAAAAAGACCTGTTCCCGGTGTGGTAATTGTTCTGCTCTTGACTCACATCTTACTTCTGAGTGTCGATCAAAGAGTTACTGCTTTTACTGCATGGATGTTCACCCCTTACGTTCTCGCCAATGTAAAATGTACCTCCTTTAGCAGGATATCCTCCACTTGGCTAATACCCAATTCATCAGCATTGGTAGTGCCAGACGGCAACTCAACTTCAGGCGACAGAAGGATGGTGGTGTGAAGACATACGCCTCCTCCCTTCGCCCTAAATCGGTTGCAGCGCTCTCTCAACTCTCTCAGTGAGAGCGTTTCTAAGGTTACACTACATAATAGTTTATCTGTCTTGGAAACTTTATCAGACACTCATTCTGGTGACCCTTCAACTAATGACAATTCTCAGAGTTTAGCTAAAGGTGTCCATGTGGTAGAGGTTCACGCTGCCACACGCTCTCTAAAATGGAAACTTTAGTTAGAAAAACTGCCACAGAGACGCCTTCGTGGTTCCTCTGAGGCACTTGACTCCTTGCAAGGCAACTGTTTCTTTGGACTCATCCATAGTTTCCTCTCAGTTTCACCAGAAGCGTTCTCGTGGCTCTGATGAATCTCTTGATTCAACAGATGTTCCCCCTCACAAGCTTACTTCAGGATCATCAGAGGGGCGTGAAGTGAATGTGGATGCCTCGGATGTTGTGACTTCAAAAGATTCAGTTTCTCTTCCGCTGGAGCAGTGGAGTTATTCTACAACGTGTATTGTGGAAGTTGATGTATCTGCCTGTGTCAGTAATACCACTGCTGTGCAGGACAGCACCAATGTAATTGTTTCTAAAAATATCCATGCTCATATACCTTCATTTTCTTCTAACATATCAAATGCTTCAGGGCCTCGTCTATGGGTCCCAATTACTGCCCCAAGTACTACTTCTCGGGTTTGCTCTTCTTCAAGTGGCCCAGGATTAGACAAACCTTATCGTTTGAGTAAAACCTCAGGTCAACGTGGTAGTGGGAAGTACCTCCGTGAGGCTTCCCAGAAATCAGTACTAAAGTAACACTGTTTAAGGCCCTTCAGTGGAATTGCTGTGGCTTGCGTGCTTCTTGGGAGGAACTGCGCGTTCTTCTCTCTAGCTTCTCTCCAGCATGTGTTTCTCTCCAACAAACAATGCTTGGGGCCTACATTCCTGCCAGTCCTACAGCATACTCTGCATTTTATTCCAATTCATTTGAAGGGCAGGGTCACCATGGTGGCTCTGCCATCCTAGTTCGCCGAGATGTTCCATGCGCGAGCCTGGAGCTAGACACTATGCTAGGTTAAGGTTTTTATGGGCCGCCCGTACACTGTGTGCAGTCTATACCTTCCTCCCAGTGTTACATGTGAGAGATGTGAGAGATTACAGGTCTCGTTAGTGACTTTCCCTCACCCTTTATTTTATTAGGTAATTTTAATGGTCGTCATCCTATGTGGGGTGCCAGATCGGTAAACCCCAGGGGTGTTTTATTGGCTT
Source organism: Petrolisthes cinctipes (assembly GCA_033782935.1). Taxonomy (NCBI): domain Eukaryota; kingdom Metazoa; phylum Arthropoda; class Malacostraca; order Decapoda; family Porcellanidae; genus Petrolisthes; species Petrolisthes cinctipes. The sequence continues at coordinate 7,163,243 of JAWQEG010000249.1, read as the reverse complement.
CTATTATTGAGGATGAGGGATTAAGGGTTTTAAATACTGGAGAAGTGACACATTTTAATAGCCCTACTGGAATTTTTACCGCCATTGACATTTCCCTTAGCTTACCCAGAGCTCTGTTGGATTATACTTGGAGTGTGTTGCCTGATTTATATGGCAGTGACCATTTCCCTATACTTTTAGATGGTAACAGGTATGAACCTCAGTCTCGTCTTCATAGATGGAAATTAGAGAAGGCTGACTGGCAGTTTTTTTAGAGAGTTAACTTCTTCGGTCTCTTCTGTATCCGATTTTGGTAGCTCTGACGAGGCTGTAACATATTTCACTGATATGCTCCACTCTGCTGCTGTCAACTCAATCTCTAAAACTTCTGGCTACTTTCCCTAACATCCTGTCCCTTGGTGGTCACCAGTCTGCACCACTGCTGTGCAGGAGAAGCGCTTTGCTTTCTCCCGCCTTCGTCACAATCGTGGGAACCCAACTCTTTTAGAGGACCTCCGACGAGCAAGGGCTCGGGCTAGACGAGTTTTAAAAGAGGCCCGACGTGCATCTTGGAAGGCCTATGTGTCTTCAATCAATACTATAATCCCACTCACCCAAGTGTTCAGGTGAGTCCATAAGATGGCGGGGAAGTTTTCTCCTAGTTCTCCACCTATACTTAAGGTCAATGGAATTAAGATCATGGATGGTTTGACAATGGCCAAACCATGGCAGAGGCTTTTGCTAGAGTCTCCAGCTTTGACTCTCGACCTCTGGCTGTCAGGCATGAGTTGAGAGCCCAAGAGCACACTGTCGTGGATTTCTCGGGAAACGAGAATGAAAGTTATAACCATATATTCAACCTGAGAGACCTGCACTCTGCTCTCTCTCTCTGCGGCGACACTTCTCCTGGGCCAGAAAATATCCCATATGCAATGTTGTGACACTAGGGTGAGGAGGCGATCTCATTTATTTTAGCTTTATATAATAGAATCTGGCTGGAGGGTGTCTTCCCTTGTGGGTGGAGGGTTGCTACCATCCTTCCTTTTCTCAAGCCGGGCAAGGACTCTAGTGTTGCCCTCAGTTACCACCAATTGTCTTGACCTCCTGTCTCTGTAAACTATTTGAAAAGATGGTGAATGTTAGACAGGTAAACTTCTTGGAACGGGGTGATTTTCTGTCTCCGTCCCAGTCTGGCTTTCGTAAACACCGTTCCACTACAGACGCTCTGCTCAGATTGGAAGCTGCTGCATGTGAGGCTTTTGCACGACATCAACACCTTGTCTGTGTATTCTTTGATTTAGTGAAAGTGTATGACACTACATGGCAATATGGCATCCTGCAGCAACTCCATGTATATGGCCTGTGGGTTCGCCTTCCACGTTTTCTTAAGCAGTTTCTCTGTAGTCACTGTTTTCTGTGAGGGTTGGTACAGCCCTCTCAGCATCTGTTGCACAGGAGGAAGGTGTCCCCCAGGGAAGAGTCCTAAGTGTCACATTGTTTGCAGTAGCAATTAATGCCATTGCCTCATCCCTTTCGGATGGTATAGTTAACTCGATGTACGTTGACGACCTGGCAGTCTGGTTTGCTGCCTCACATATGTCAGTGGCGGAGCGGCGCATGCAGCTTGCCCTTGACAGGGTGTCACGTTGGGATGGTTCTCATGGCTTTCGATTTTCTCCTGCCAAGACAGTTGCTATGCACTTCTGCCATCTCCGAGGTGTTCACCTCGATCTGAACTTATTCATGTATGGTCATCTGATACATTGTGTCGAAGAGACTAGCTTTTTTGGGTCTCCATATTGACAAACGTTTAACTTATGTTCCCCACCTACGTTCACTTAAGGTCTCTTGCCTCAAGGCTCTTAATTAACCTGTTGAAGGTCCTGGGCCATACATCCTGGGGGGCTGATCGGGTCACCCTCCTCTGCCTATACCATGTTCTTATTAGGTCAAAACTCTACTATGGGTGTGAGGTGTACTCCTCTGCCACGAATGCCAGTCTCAGAGTTTTAGATCTTGTTCATCATGCTGGAGTATGTTTGGCGACTGGAGCCTTCAGGTCGTCCCCAATTCCCAGTCTCCTGGTGGACACTGATGAGCCACCTCTTGATCTCCGTCGCCAGTCCTTGATGGTTCGTTGTTGGCATCGATTACATCAACTTCCTGACTCTCTTCCCTGTTTGACGGTGTCATCTGATATCATGTCTCAGTACTATTTTTCACATTCTCGCACACAATGGGCCTTTGGCTTCCGGGTCAGGAAGGCTATGGAGGAGATGACATATTGATGACTTCCAGAATTGTCCTGTGTGGGTCGCCAGGTTTGCTCCATGGCTTTTTCCAGTTTTCCCATGCATCTGCTTTTCAGACAATAATGAATCTCTTACTGCTCCAGTGGCTCGTTCCCTCTTTTTAGAACATGCCTCCTCTCACAGGGAGTCTCTCCCTGTGTACACTGATGGGTCAAAGGCTAATGCTGGAGTTGGTTTTGGAGTTGTCTTTCCTGACTTTTGCAGAGGTGGCAGGCTCCCTTCTGTCATGTCAAGCTCGGCCATTTTATATGCCCTCCAAGTGATTTTACAATTTATAATGATTCCTTTAGTGCCTTGCAAGCCTTGTGCAATTTTAACTCTTCCCATCCCCTGGTGTTGGCCATTCTCGAGTGGCTTGTCCTCCTGGGTCGTCGTGGCCGCAAAGTCACATTTTGTTGGGTTCCGGCCCATGTGGATGTCGGTGGGAATGAGCGGTCTGATGCCCTGGCTATGGCTGCGGTCTCCGGTTCTCAGCCTCCTGCCGGGCGTCATCCCGTTTCTGCAGTGGACCTTCGACCCTACATAGATACTGCCATTTGTTCCTGCTGGCAGGACAGATGGGATGCCGTCGGGGCTAAGAAGCTCCGCAACATCCGTCAGTGCCTTGGTTTGTGGAGCTACAGTGGCCTGTCCCACCGGTGGGAGACGGCTCTTGTCCGTCTCCGCATTGGCCACACATTTTTGACTCATGGCTTTTTAATGGAGAGGGCTCACCCTGTCTACTATGATGATTGTCTGATCCCTCTGATAATACGGCATCTTATTGTCGAGTGTCCCAGCCTTGGGGACCTTCGTCGTAGGCACCTCTTCGAGTACCGGGTGGGTGACGGTTCTTACAGTCTCTTCCAGGTGCTCGGGGAGGAGTCTTTTTTAGATGGTTAGATGTTTTTTAGTTTCATTCTTTTATATATTTTACTTAAGTCAATGGGCTCTTTTAGTAAAAATGTGCTTTTTAGTTTGTGTATCTTTTTAATCATGCTGCCTATCCCTTTCGGGGTAATGAAGCCTATTTAATGTATGTTTATGTTCTATTAATGATGTAGCTGACCATTTTATGTTGGGCGGTATATGACCCTAGCTGTTGCGCTGCCAGATGCATCAAGGAATCAATCAATCAATCAATCAATCAATCCATCCATCCAAACATGTCCCTACCACACACCTCTGCGTCTCCTCCACACGCCACCGCTCAAAACACTACTCTCCCTGTGCCTTATGTTCCTCCCTTCAACCACGACGTACACGCCTGGTTCCTCCACCTGGAGGCTGTATGGCTGGGCCAAAACCTTACGCAGGACCAATGCTACCAAGCCATCATTCGTGCCCTTGCAATTGATGTATTTTCTCCATTGTCACCACTCCTCCCTACCTTCAACCGACTCACTATATACGACGAGTTTAAGGCCGCCATTATCTCAACCCACGGCATTACAACACAACAATACCTCAGGGCATTGGAAGAAGTGCAGCTGGATGGGCGTCACCCCTCTGAAGTGTTGCGACTCATACAACAGTTAAATGTAAAAGCCTCAACGCCGTTCAACAACGACGTGTTGCGTATCAGACAGTCCATGCTGTTGCCTATTATCGTCCAGTTGCACCTCTAGGCACTGCCCAACCTCACTCTCCATGAGTATGGCAAGCGTGCTGACGACCTGATGTCCACTTACGCAGATGTTGCCCACAGGGGGCCCACTCAACATACCACAACCACCATCGCCACGCCACCCACACCTACCTCCGGGCTGCAACCTCTTAAGCACCCAACTCCAACCACTGACACCACCACCACAACCTACCCCTCCATATTAACAGCATCTGCAAGTACCACAGACACACCAACACCAATACGCCATACCAACACACCACCACCAATACATACAAACTCGTCCACAACCCCCCATACCTAACGCACACCAACAACACCCCTCACATACACCACATTTTAACATCACCCCGCCATTAACAAGACCAAACCTTACACCAAAACAACTCTCCTCTTTCGCACATCGCGTACAAACTTTCAACCAAAACATGGACACATTTGGCACACCATTCCCACAACACTACCAACAATGGACCACACCAGCCTGGCAACCGCCATACCAGACACCATCAGCGCCCCTACACCCACGCCACCAACACCAATAGATGTCACCATCCTGCCTACCTCCACCAGCGCCATGTCATACACCCACTACCACACCACATCACTGGCAGAACCCTGACTTCTGCACGTACCATCAGAGGTTCAGACATGCTGCACGCAATTGCCACCCCCCATGTAACTGGGGTTTCACCGCCAATCGCCGTCCTGCCAGAGCTTCTCAGGGAAATGAGTAAGGCGGTGGCAAGACGACGCCATCCACGCTACCGCTTACTCAACGACACCCAACTCAGGGCCACGCATCAACACACCTACCCTATAGCACCATCTGCAACCCTCGCCACCGCTCCACTACCACCTGCCGTGCAACAAGCCACCATACCTGCACGTACTCCTCAACCGACCACCAGCACTCTCCTGTGGGTGGAGGACCTAGAATCGGGGGACAACTTCCTCGTCATCTTTGGGTCAGAGGTTAGTGTTGTGCCCCCGGTGGCAAAAGACAGAGAATGCCAAGTTTCCACTGCATACGACCTTTTCGCTGCCAAAAAAATCACCCATTGCTACATTCGGTACGAGGAGTAGGGGCGTCACCCTACTTCGGCAGGAGTATGTAGTGTGGCCTTTCATCATGGTGGATGTGCAGGCCCCATATCCTGGGCCTTGATTTCTTAACTTCACATAATCTCCTGATAGATGCCAGAAGGCAATGCCTCATGCACCAACCATCATACATACCAAACACTGTAAACACCATACACCTTCCATCACACAAATTACACACTCCAACTCTTACGAATATGTTATACAAGAATTCCCTAATCTCCGGTCTACCTCATCTACACAGCTTGTGCATGACCCAGGAATCAGTCACACCATCACCACGACCGGCCTCCTTGTTTTCGCTAAACTCAGGAGGATGCCCCCTGAAAGACTGGAAGCAGCCAAGAGGGAGTTTCAGGTTATGTTACAGCAGGATGTGGCGAGGCCATATGACATTGCATGGGCGTCACCCCTGCATATGGTACTGAAACAGCAAGTAGGTGAATGGAGGGCATGCGGAGACTATAGAGCCTTAAACGCTGCCTCCATTCCCGATAGATATCCAATACCGCACGTCCTGGACTTCCACTCCAAGCTCCAGGGGTGTGCGGTATTCTATATAATTGACCTTGTTCGTGCTTTCCACCGGATTCAAGTAGCAAAGGAAAAAATTAAGAAGACTGCTATCACTACCCCTTTTGGCCTGTTAGAGTTCCCTTATATGAACTTTGGGTTATGCAATGCTGCCCAGACCTTCCACGCTTCATGGATAAGGTGCTGTATGGACTAGATTACGTTATCGTCTACATCAAAGATATTCTCGTCGCCTCACACACCCACGAACCAGCACAGGCAACACCTGAGGGAACTGTGCGACCGCCTGCAGCAGTATGGCCTCAAGATTCACCCCTCCAAGTGCATTCTAGGGGTAGAGAGCCTGGACTTCCTCGGACACAGGGTGACCCCCAACGGCATCGCCCCGCTGCCCCAGAAGGTGGAGGCAGTATGGGAATTCCCGTTACCCACCACGCCCAGGAAACTTCGAGAACTTTTAGGTGTCGTTAACTACTATCACAGATATATCCCCCACGCCGCCTCTGCCCTCTCTCCACTCCACGACCTACTTAAAGGCTTGAAGAAGTCACAGAAGAAGCTTACATAGATGACTTCAGCCACCAAGGCATTTCAAGATTTCAAACAGCGCCTAGCTGACACCACCCTCCTCACCTACCCCACACCGCACGCCCCCCCCTTCAATCTACACCGATGCGTCCAACGACGCTATTGGGGCTGTCCTACAGCAAGAAGTTGACGGTATGCTGAAGCCGATCGCCTTCTACAGCAAGCGCCTGGAACCACCACAACGGAAATATAGTGCCTTTGACAAGGAATTAGTCACCATCTATGACTCTGTCAAGCACTTCCGGCATTTCTTGGAAAGAAGGAGTTTCCACATCAGAACAGAACACAAGCCACTCATAACTGAGATGAAACAACCAGGGACAAACTGGTCCCCTAGGGTATCACGTCACTTGCATTTATCTCAGAATTACTACGGACATCAGGCACATCAAAGGTGAGGAGAACGACGTAGCTGACGCCCTTTCCAGGGCACCCCCTATTATTCCATGCATATCCTCTAACCAACAGATGCCGCTCCTAGATTTCTCAGCCATTGCAGCAGCGCAGGCATCAAATAAGCACCTCAACCAACTCCTTAACGGTGACACAGGTCTGTGGCTGGAGCACATACCGGCACCAGACGGCATCACGTAACTATGGTGTGACACTTTATGCGGTACACCTTGGCCATACATCCCCTCTCCCTTCAGGTACAAAGTATTTAACCACTTTCACTCCTTGATCCACCCAGGTGTCGCAGGTACTCTCCACCTCATCAGCTGTAGAGCTGTATGGACTGGCATGAAAAAATAGATTAAGGAGTGGCTATCAGCGTGTGTGCCATGCCAGAGAGCGTAGGTGGGGCGCCACACCCACCCTCCATTATACGATTTCCCCATACCCACCAGCAGGTTCCTTATGGTCCATATCGATATCGTCGGGCCACTCCACCATCACGGGGTCCTCATTACCTCCTCACCTGCGTGGATTGTACTACGTTTTGGTGCACCGCGACGCCCATGACAGACATCACAGCAGAAGGTACCGCCCGCTACGTCCTCAACACTTGGGTTGCAAACTTCGGTCCGCCAGCTGTCATCATAACGGACCAGGGTATGCAATTCGAATCCAGGGCGTGGCAGGAAATGCTTACCTTATTCGGCACCAGAAGATAGAGGACTATGGCTTACCACCCCAGCAGTAACGGAATGGTTGAACGTCTGCACAGAAGGTTGAAGGACTCATTTCGCGCCTTGCAACCAGATCAATGGTCAGATGCCCTTCCTCTTATCCTCCTGACCTTACGTGCCACAGTGAAGGAGGACCTAAACCACTCACCAGCTGAACTCGTCTTTGGAAAAGATCTCCACCTACCCGGACAGTTCACATCTCCAAACACGAACACCTCCAACCTCTTTTTCCTCCCAGCCTTGAAGGCAGCCATCTCCAGCGCTCGTCCAACGCAGATGAGGAAATCCAACTCGAGAACTTCCTACACACCACCGGGTCTACACACAACCACACACCTATTCCTGCATAACGACTCCCACAGGACACCGCTGCAAGAACCATATAGCGGCCCTCACCCCGTTATCTCCAGGACGGACGCAACAGTCACAATTAAGGTGTCAGGAAAACCTTATGTCACGTCCTGGGAGCAGGTCAAGCTGCCTGTTACCACTCCACTCCCACACTCACCTACATCCTCACACCAGATACTACCGGTACCTGCCAAACCACCCACCCCACTCTCAATATTCCCTCACTACAGAGCACCACTCCTACTACCCTACAAACCCACCACACATTCACGTCACAACCCTCTATTCCCCCTATCACCACAACACAGCCTTCATCGCCACCGTCATCCCTACCCTGCTCTCGCTCACCATCACCCATCTCTACCACACCCACCACAGAACCACAACCACCCCATCCTCCACCCACCCAACACAGCCCACATCATACCCCTCCCATGCTGACACCGCACACCCATCCAATACTCCCGTCTCCTGGTCCACCCCTACCTATCCCTCTTCCACCCTCTCCTACGACCCATATCTCCCCTACCCAGGCCGTCCTGCCTTCCCCTACTCCCAACTCCACCATCCCCCCTCCCAAATCCTCCACGACACTATTAATCCCTTCTGATCTTCCCCAGGATAATATTCCCATCACATAACCATTTCCAGCCATGCCCCCTCGCACCTTCGACCCAGACCTCGCATCTCAGCCTCCACCACTCGCTGCCACACCTGCTACTCCTCGGGAACACCCACAGGACGACGAGCCTTCCCTGCCACCTGAGGGTTTCACATCACGTGCTGGGCGGAGCTTACGGCGACCATCAAAATATTTATCCATGCTTCACAATGCATACACACACCCACACCTCACACACAAAATCACACACTCAATATGTTTCCGTTTTACACCCTATACACTACCTGCACACTATTGTACTACACTTATTGTATCCTTATTTGTTAGTTTATATATTTTGTATATGTTTGTTCTCTCTCCCCTTTCTCCACGTACGTTCCTAATATATCTGGTAGGAGGGGGGGTTAATGTAGCAGCCACATGTGTGGCCACTCTATGTACCACACACATATAGCCATTCCTGTATAACTAGGTATACCACTCCTAGATCCCTGGTCTATTCTTAGTCGGCCAGGTAGTTAATCCCCCACCCAGACAGACCTAAGCCGCCCCTGGGACCACGCCTACTTCCAGCCAAGCCTCCGTTAGCCCCCGGGAGACCGCAGATGTTGCCTCCACTCCCAGGCTAGAACTAAATATATAGGGCGTCCTGACCTGCTAGGACACTCACTCCAGCACCAGCACCGGAAGAAGAAAGTCCTTGACCAGTGTCGTCCTGCCTGCCACACCTACTAGCTGCTCTACGTCTACCTGTGTTCCCATGCTGATCACACAAGTAACTTCCTACCTCCAGCCAACTCTCCTGCAGCGACTACGGCACGGCACGGAACGCCAGCATATTACCATATTCTGTGTGACCTTCATGTACTACCAATAAACTGTATTGTGTATCCTAGAGTCTGTTCACTCCAGGTAGCAACGCAAGGCATCCCTTGTCGTTTCAACATACTCATTACGGACAACAAGCAACCTGCTCTAGCTTTTTGTTTTTCTCACTCTCTCTTGCTTCTCAGTACACACACACACACACTATCACTCTAGCACCTCGTTTTTTTCTCTCTCTCTTGCTATTCAGTATACACACACACACACTATCACTCTAGCACCTCGTTTCTCTCTCTCTATATCTTGTTTCTCAGTACACTCACACACATTAACAGGTTTAGTATAAAGCCGTGACGTTGCATATTATCTGTTGTTATATATGCGTAAATCAAACATTGAAAACCGTGTCAAAGTAATATCATTATCACCTCATAATTATTTTGGATAGTAATATTAAATATGAGCTTCCATTAAGACCAACGTCACTCTTTTGCGTTCATTATGGATAAAAACAAAACAAAATCGAGAAACTTTTTACATTACACAATACTGAAAAACGATTCCTGCCAAAATATTTTTTTAAAATTTTCTTTTGGTTCTCTAAATCTTTAGAAAATATTTGTCTCTATAAGCAGAAGGATTATTCAAAGACACGAATTCGGGCTTGTCTAAAAATGTTTCATAATTTTATTGTCGTGATTTAGGTTAATGTTTTGTTTTATTTTGATTTTATAGATACATGTAGTTCACTAACTGTACCTTATAATATAATTTTATTTGTCACACTCCCAAAGCTACGGCGGATGAGAATCTCCACAAGCAAACCAAGGAGAGACACAATAGAGCCGAAGATGAGTAGGTAGAAGGCGCCCTGCAGGTGGTCTAACCCTAACGCAGCATGTCCGTCTTCACTCTTCAAGTAAAGAAAAAGATTAACTGCAGTAATCCCTTGTTTTGCACTGTTGTTATAAATATGTATTGCACTGTTTATAATGAATTAGTGTACAGTAAGCCCTCATTATTCGCTGGGTATATGGGTGTGTAATGTACTAAGAGGGTTTACTGAACACAAATTCATTACAAACAGTGCAATACATACAGTACTTATAACAACAGTGGAAAACAAGGGATTACTGTAATTGAAATCTTCAAATTAGTAGCTAAAGTAAGCTTTACTTATAATACTTCAGCATGTCTTCCCACCAGTCTAGTGTTAAACAATGGTACAGTAGCAGACATAAGAAACAAATACACTTACAACGTGCCCCTTATAATGATTGGTACTGTCCTGACCAAAAATATAATTAAAAAAAAAAAAAAAAAAATGAATGTTAAAAATTTAAAATAAAATTAATTGCAGCATGCTATGATACTCCCTGTTGATCAGAACAGCACGGTCATTAACACACAAAAATTTGGTTGCCCGTGGTATTTGCCAAACCGGCAAGGGAGTCGAATGTTACGCAGGGCGGAGATGGAACAAGAAAGTCTCTATTCATTTTTACAATTTTATTTTTACCTACAATTGATTCAAATAGATATTAAATTACCCTGACTGAAATATGAATAATCTCTCCCTTTGTATTTAAACCCGTAATTAATTAATTATCACAACAGAGCAAAGAAACATTAAAAGTTATAATAACTAAATAAAATAATGTTTAAAGTTCCCTGATATTTCAATGGACTTAATATACTAATTTTAAAATTACTACAAATAAGCTACAGATAAGAACTTGACACACTCGGTAATATATATAAACAAAAATAAAGAGAACTACGACATAAAATCAAGACACGCGACCCACACACTGAAAACTTACCCCTCAACTTTAACTTCCCTTTTCTCCAAACATTCACCCCAGAATAGGTATTTCAGTACCACCTATACCAGTAACAGTGGGGAGTCTCTTCACGCCTGTGGAGATCCCACCCAACTGTCACCATCATGTACTCGTGGGTCGTCCACCTCAGCTAATGGAAATACCTGCCGGAAACTCTCATTTATCAGTTGGGCTGGTATTACTTACCACCCACTCCTTGACTAAGAGCTGGAGTCCGTCCACTTCTACACTTGACTGAACTTACCACTCTCGTCTTGCCTGGGGAATTAAGTTAATTACTCAAGGGTTAGAGTAAACTCTTGGACTTGTCTCTATTTACTGAAGTATATCAGATTACAGATTACAGGTTATACCAGACAACTTGTGTCTCTCTAAGATTATGCAGGAGGTGAATCTTCTCGCTTAGAGCAGGACTCCATCCTCCCTAGAGGCCTAGCCCATGGCCGGGTTCCAAGTGCGCCTCTCTTCTGTCGATCCTTCCTCACGTACCACACCCTTTCGTGCGTGACAGATTGCAACGATGGTGTTGATAATGCTTAGCTTATATATGAAATATAGACATGTTAGATACAAGTTTATATAAGAATAATCTGAGTAAATATATATTGTCCCTTATCTCTTCATACAAGATGACAATATGGAGTTGATTATAGTATAGAGATTAACATACATATAATTGCAGAGTGAATCTAGCAATCAGTGGCTCAGTATGGAAACTTCCCATCATGCTGTCAGGTCAGTACATTTCAAAGGATGTTGTGTCTTGTTAAACTGGTTTGAACTGCTTTCAACCCTTACGGTATATTCCACCACCAAGAATGTCATGTATCGCGAACGTGAATACAGGTGCGGATACATTGCTCGGCCACGCTGAAACAACTGCGTCCCCGCAGTTCAAATTAGAATTAAAAATTACTTTTAAACAGTGATTAGCCTTCCTGATAATTAGATTGACTCCTGACATGGTAACATATATATATATACAATATATATAGGATGCAAATATATACAATTGTTGATGAAATAAAATAAAATAAAAATAAATTGTCGTGCTCATGAATGATACAATGGATAAGCTATGAGATCTCCTTAAGTTAAATATTTATACATGGGATTAATATATGATACACATTCATACAATTCCTTAATCCTACATCCCTACAACTAACCATGTAGTGTAGTACCTAGTTGTTGGGTTGTAACTTAAAATTACTTTACTGTAGAGTTCATCTTCCTGAGGTTGAGATGTCTTATCTAGTAAAGGAGCTATCATCACAATTCTGCTGAAAAGATAATAATTGAATCTCTGATGACTAGTAGGTAGCTGCAAGACATCTATTGCAACCACATCCCAAGGCTTCACAGGAACTGGAAATGTTTGCAGAGGAGCTGGTGGTCACGTAGTCCTCTTATTCCTAGCACAAGACACACATTCCTTAATATGATTATCTATATCTTTACGCACCATCATCCAGAAATACTTTGATCTAGCTTCCCTTAAACACGCATCCCTCCTTCTATGTCCTGCTTGACGAGCATCATGAAAAAGCCGTAATATTGTTTCTGTCAGCGACTCTGGCACTACTATTCTGTACTGTCCTTCCCCTTCAACTACAGTTACCTTATTGCGCATATTACCCTGAAGGATAAAATGTGTTGTTCACCGAGGCAACCCTGGAACCTCAATCTCTTCCCCTGACTCTAGACCATAAATTACCATCTTCCACATAGGGTCCCTTTATTGCTCTTTCCTTAATTTCTGTTGGGATATTGTACTTAATGTGAATCAGCAGCTACATTAATCTTATCAGGTACAAAATTGAAAGTAGGGTTGAATTCCAGAATAGTCAAGTGCCATCATGCTAACTTCCCGGTCATATTCTTCCCCTTGAACAACTCGAGGCATGGACGATGATCGGTACAAACTGTAATAGGGTAAAAAAAATAATAGGACGAAAATGTTTCAAGGCCCACACTATGGCATATGCCTCCTGATGTGATGTGTAACACTATATTTCTTCTGTGTACCATTTAAAGCCTTACTTGCATAGCCAATGGGCTTTAAATTTCCCCCCTCATCGTACTGTGCCAACACTGCCCCGAGTCCAACCCCCGATGCGTTTGTATGCAAGATAAAAAGTTTATTGAAATTGGTTTCGTCAGAGTCTCCTTTAATGTACTGAATGCCTCTTCTTGTGGTTGACCCCATTCAAATTTATTTGATTGTTTCAATAATTTAATCAAAGATGCTGCCTTGCTAGAGAACTGATATACAAAACTCCTATTGTAGCCCGCTAATCCCAGAAAGGATCGTACATGATCTGCCTTGGTCGGTGTTAGAAACTTTAATAACCTTTATCTTATCCTGATTCACATGTATACCAGATTCGTCTACTTCATGACCCAAATATTTAATCTTTTGTTTCAGGAATTCACACTTACTAAGTTTTAGCTTCAAACACGTTCCAATACCTTCCTTAATTTCTCCAAGTGCGTAGGCACATCCTTTGAGAAAATAATTAGGCTATGTCATCCATGTATACTAATGCATCTTTCCCAATTAACCCCGCCAATACATGGTTAACTAGCCTTTGAATAGTCGTAGGGGCATTTCAGAGCCCAAATGGCATTCTGCAAAATTGATAATGACCCTGATGAGTGGAAAAAGCCGTTACTTCACGAGACCGCTCGTGGACTGGCACCTGCCAATATCCTGACAGCAAATTCAAGGTAGAAAAAACCTTGTTTCCCTCACCTATAGCCTGCAACAGGTCATTCAAATGAGGCATGGGGTATTTATCAGGGACTGTCTGTTGATTTACTCTCCTATAATCAATTACAGGTCTATATGTGCCATCCTTTTTTGGAACCAAATCTATGGGGCTATTCCATGGAGAGGTCGAAGGTTCAATAACCTTCTGCTTTAACATGTCTTTCACAGTATCGTCCACTATCTGTCTTTGTGAATGGGGGAGCCTATATGATTTTATGTAACTGGGTTGCGCTTCTCGCTTTAATTTAATCACATGTGAAGTTAGGTCTGTACTACCCAATGGTTCTCCTGCAAGAGCTATAGCCTTCCTATAGCCTTCAGTCCAGACTGAAAAGGTGTAGTGATCAGATGTGTTGACCTGCTCTGAGCTCTGTGCCCTTGTTGCCTGGAAGGATCGTCTCAGCTCCAGAAAATTGAACGAACGTTGAGTAGAAATTATAATTTTTGTATTTTTATCCTATCCAGTTATTTAAGTAACGTAATATCTCTGTTAATATTGAGTAGTTATTTGGCTAGCATTGTTTCTTAGGAATTTTTGTCTGTCCTATTGTGTGAGTGCATTTGTACTACTGTGTGTTGTTGTTATTTTTGAGTTCATTCATAATATTGTGTCTTAATTTTTTATCTGGCTTAAATTTCACCACTGTTGTAAATTGGTGTATTATTTTTATGCATATTAGTGTATCAATTTTGTGTATATATTAGTATATTAACTTTACGTATATTGGTATATTAATTATTTGTTCCCAGACACACCTCACTCCCTGCCATTCCTAAAATTCCCGTGGGAAAACCTTTTCTGACCTGCATCCATCCCTCTTCCTGTCTTTCCCTACCTGTCCTGCCCTACTCTCTGATAGACCCCACATTCTGCATTCCTAAATTCCCAATGGATTGCCTGTTCTAAACTACCTTCACTCTCCTCACTCCGCCCACCTTTCCCTCCCTACCTGTCATTCTCTTCCCTCCCTTTCATCCCCAAACTCTCAAGCCCTAACTCTCCCTAAAATTCACACATAACCTACAGCATGCCTCGTTCAACTCGATACATGTGCCCTTTGTGTCCAGGACAATTCCTGCTCGAGCTGTTTCTTGACCAAGATAGTGAAAACAGTTGCCTGTTTTGTTATAACAGGGAGAAGATCTTGGCCGAGGTTAGGTAACTTAGGAAAGAAGTTGTCACTTTGAAAAGACAACTTCAGGTACAGGGTGACGATACTACTGCAAATAGTGACAGAACAGATGATAGCAGCAGGTCAGAAGATAGCAACAGGGCAGACAATAGCGATAGGAATGAAGGCTTCATTCAGGTAAGGAATGGAGCCAGGGCCAAGGTCAATAATAATAATGTAGAAAGCGCCATCCCAGCTAGCAATAGGTATGAACTATTAAACGATGAAGTTGGGGAGGAACCTAGTTTCTCCCTGGTGGGGGATAGTCTAGTAAGAGGCCAGGATAACGAGTTCTGTAGGGATAGGAAGAAAAAGAGAACAAATAGATGCTATCCTGGTCATAAGATAGAAGATATTATAGAGAAGGTTGACTATCTAGTAGAAAACTCACCAGAGAAAACAACGTTTGTGACACTAGTTGGCACAAACAACCTCCGGCTAGATGACACCGACACCATATTAGGAAAATTATTAGGGAATTCACAAATAGGAGACGGAAACTAGCAGTGTGTAGCATCGTTCCTAGATATAATGTTGGCCCTGACTATTTTAGGAAAATGTCGGTCGTCAATCGTAGATTAAAGGCGCTATGTAGGCAGGATAATGCAAAGTTTTTAGATACCTGGCACCACTTTTGTAGGGATAGAACATTGTATAGTCGAGATGGCTTAGATCTCAACAGTGTTGGTAAAGCGAGATTAGGAAGAGTAATAGGCGAATGTATAAATGAGATTCCAGTCTCTCAAAACGATGAGAACAATGCCAACACTGAGGAAGTAGAGGGACAGGAAGAAAACGATAGGCAGGTAGAAATAGATAGGCAGACAGAAACGGATCCGGTGCCAGATCCAGAGGACAACTCCGAGCAGGATTTTCACTGAACACATCGCGTTCGGCTCCACTGATAAGACACGGGCGTAACAAATTAAACCTTATGTATACAAACGCAAGGAGCATTATTGGAAAAAGAGACGAACTGCTTGCATACGTAAATACTGAGAATCACGATATAATTAGTATAACAGAAACATGGTTAAATTTTAACGATAAACATTATTTGGCAGAAGTAGCTATCCCAGGTTATCAAGTTTTTGCTAACTGTAGGACACATAAAAAAGGGGGTGGAGTTCTTTGATTCATTAGAGATAACCTGGGTATAATCGAAATAAATAAAGACAAACACGATGCATATGATTCTATATAAGTCAAACTCAAAGTAATTGGAAAACATTTAATCATCGGTACAGTAATCGCCCCCCCCCCAAAAAAAAAAAAAAAATACTGCAGAACATGACAATTTGCTGTAGGAAGAGATAAAATCAGTAATAGAAAATAAAAATGCCATTATATGCGGTGATTTTAACCTCCCAAGAATAAACTGGAAACTTCAGTCAGGCGACAACGAAGGAAAACGACTGTTAAAAATCGTTCGTAAGCTCTATTTAAATTAATTGGTACAAGACCCCACCCTAGATAATAATATCCTCGACCTTGTTTTAACAACAGACCTTGATTTAATCAGTTCATGCGAAGTCAGTGAGCCTCTTGCAAACAGCGATCACAGAATAATAAGATGTAACATAAACTGTAACACTAAAATCTGCAAAACTATAAAAGAGCAAATTTTGATATTAGAAAAGAACTAAACGAAATAATCTGGACGGAATTGCTAAATAATATAGACGTCGATACGATGTGTAATATATTTACAGAAAAACTCCTGTCAATTGAAAAGAAACATGTACCGAGAATAAAGAAACGAACTAACAACCGCAAATCAGTTTGGATGACGAACGAAATTCAGCGAACTATTAATAATAAGATATAGGCATATAGAATATAAAAACGTACCGATTCTTTCATAGACTATAATAAATATGTAGATACAAAACGTATGAGTGAAAGACAAATCAGACTTGCCAAGCGTAACTATGAGAAAAGTATTGCCCTCGAGTCCAAGACAAATCCCAAGAAATTTTATCAGTACATCAGAAATAATAAAAACGTGAAAGCAAGCATAGGGCCAGTACTAAACAAAAACAATGCCTTAGTTAGTGGGAATAAAGATTTTGCAACCATACTAAATGAACATTTTAACTCAGTTTTTACAAAGGAAAATGAAATTAATTTGCCAGAACCTCCGAACTTTTCACAGGTAGCAGGCGGTAATAAACTAGAAATTAACGAATTTACAGATGAAGAACTCTTAAAGTATCTAAAAACACAAGATCCTTTTAAAATTGTAGGATGTGACGAAGTGTCCCCCAGAATATTACGTGAATGCCATAGAGAAGTTTTACAACCTTTAAAAATAATATTTTATAAGTCACTAAGTAAATGTAAAGTGCCAGCCCTTTGGATAAAAGCCAATGTAACTCCTATATTTAAGAAAGGTAATAAAAGTCATGCTAGAAACTACCGCCCAATAAGTTTAACATCTGTTATAAAAATATTTGAAAAAATTTTGCGAGATAAAATAGTATCACATCTAGATGAGCAGAACTTAATTCTGGACTCACAACAGGGTTTCCGTAACAACAGATCTTATCTAACAAATTTACTTGAGTTTTTTAACTACATAAGTTGTAATGCAGACGAAAAAGTGCCAACTGATATTATATATTTAGACTTTCAGAAAGCGTTTGACACAGTACCGCACAAGCGACTACTATTAAAGTTAAAAGCACATGGCTTGGGGGAACAGTTGTGCCCATGGATTGGAGATTGTCTATCAAACCGCCGGCAATGGGTCGTAATTAATGGGGAAGCATCAGACTGGCTGGATGTTGTAAGTGGGGTGCCACAGGGATCAGTGTTAGGACCAACACTATTTTTTATATATATAAACGACTTAGAATGCGGACTTATTTCGAAAATATCCAAATTTGCCGATGATACAAAAATTAGCAGTACTGCAAAAAGAGATGAAGACTGTGAAGCCATTCAGAGTGACCTAAACACACTGTCAGAATGAAGCGACGAATGGTTGTTGAAGTTCAATGCGGATAAATGTAAGGTGATGCATGTCGGTAATAACAACCTTAGACACAATTATAGATTACATGGTAGAAATCTGGCAATAGTAAATGAGGAAAAGGACTTAGGTATCATAATTAGTAGCGATCTAAAGACGAGTGCGCAGTGTTTGGCAGCAAGTAAAAAAGCTAATGTAGCTTTTTATAAGTTATAAGTTATAATGCGCTTATATACATCTCTTGTTAGACCACATTTAGAATATTCAGTTCAGCTATGGTCCCCTTGTAATGCTAAAGATGCTAAAAATCTGGAAAGCGTACAAAGAAGAGCAACTAAAATTATTCCTAGCATTCGTAATTTAACGTATGAGGAAAGATTAAATAAGCTCAACATGTTCTCTCTTGAAAAACGTAGAATACGTGGCGACCTCATCGAAACTTTTAAAATCCTTAAAAACTTTGATAAAATTAATTATGAAAAGTTATTCCAGCTCTATCCCCAGTCTGGAACGAGAAAAAAACAGTTTTAAGCTTAAAGGACAACGTTTTAACACTGAACTGCGAAATATTTTTTTCAATATCAGAGCGTAGACCATTTATGGATTTCACACCATTTACTCTGCCCGGGAGGCACATAACCTCTTCCTGGATAATAACTATCCTGATGTGAATAGTGGAACCCTCTACCACGTCCTCTATCCTGCCCTCCACGCTCCCGCATGATTGCGCCTCTAGTGTATGCCTGACCCCTGTTCAATGAAACTCGATATTCATCCCTTTGAGATCTATTCTGTAATTGAGAACAGTCGGCCTTTACATGGCCCAACTTACGACAATGGAAACATTCTATCTGGTACTTCGCAGATGAATTTCCCCCCCTTGTATTCTATTGCCCAGCGACCGCATTTACGCCTGTTTGCGGCCCGCCCTCTGACCTCTTGTCAGCTACCTCCGTTTGCAATACAGAAGTCTGTACCTTTGTAGCATTTTGATTCTGAAACGGTCTAAAAACCGTGGAATCTCTGATTTCCCCTTTTAATTCATTGATCAAATGCCACACTCCCTTGCCTTGCTCAAGCTGTTTTTTCCGGACTCTCCTCTGGTCCTCCTGTTAGACCCATATAAAACAGTAGATATTAAAAAATGTCACAGGCATCGTCTACCTTCATTCAGTCTTCCCCATTAATATCCTTAGACCATTTTGTGTCCTCTATACAATCCTGTACATCCTTATGTATAGCACCCGCCCTTGATCCCGCCACTTCTAGCGGTGCACTCCATGCCTTGATACCTAACTCCGTGAAAGCCTTATGTGCCCATGCAGAGCATCCCTCTGGAGCAGCAGTTCGGTACACTATAATTAACGCCTTTTTAAAATCCTCCCAAGTCTGTTGTTTCTTTGGCGACCTACCCAACAGACAACTAGAATTTAACAACTGTCTTGCAGACTGCCCTTCAATCCTCGAGTCCGCGTATCCTATCTTGCCTTTATCATCAGTAATATTGTACTCCACAAAAGACTGCTCGAGTCTCCGTATAAATTCCTCAACCGTATAGTTTTTATCCGGATCCCCATCAAACTTTGGGACTGAATCCTCACCTGTAAACACTCTCATAATATTCATTGGCTGATTACCGTGGGCGCTACCCACCACCAAATTGCCTTATATACTAGAGTTAGTGACACTCTGTTGCCCTGTCGCCTGACTAGGGGCTGATCACCTAACAGCACTAGTGCTTGCAGTCGCCATTGGAATTGTAGCTTGTACAACTGTAGTATTAAGCTTCCCCAACCCTCTTGGCGGTAACTTACACACGTCTTCCCGTGTTCCCTCTGATACGTCACTACCCTCTACACGGAACTGATATTCATCTTCTCAACTGCCCTGGCACTGGACTATTTAGTCCCCTCAATTGCTCATGTATATTAATGGTATTGAGAATTGATGGGAAATGTAGTCACCCCTCAAAACTGCTACTACTATCCTCTGAATCCCCTCAATGACTCTAATCCCTTAAACATTGTGACGGTCAACATATATTTATTTTACGTGGGTTCTTTTCGATGTATAAGCACTTATACAGTATCAACAGATTTGTGTAAGGTAAACGAAACAACCAAATTACAATTACTTTACTATATTTATTAATTTCAGTCGTGCACCAACATAAACAATTAATAGATTATTAACACACGCATGCAATTCCACACAAATAAGAATAGCTAACTAGCTAATATCGTAATAAATCGATAATCACAACACTCGTTATCTTTCAAGGTCTTGTAAACGTTGTCGTACTGTTTTCTCTCGAATATTTATATGAATTATTAATCAAATCTAACACTGTGTTAATTATTTGTTAGGTGCTATTTCAAGACCTTCCTACTCAATTACGTTAATTAATATTTAAATGCAAACTAACACTGTTGAGTTTGGAATCTAAAACCAAGATCGCTACAGACTCAGTTAGAGATTATGTCCTACACCTGTTAAATATTGAATGTCAATACACAATATCCCTGTACTCACGTACCTTCTCGATGAACCAAGGCTGCCTCGACTAGCCTGGTAGGAAAAAGCCTCTCCTCTCACCTTATTACCAATCAATTGTCTGTTGCAATCGATTAATAATACATATAACCATAAAGCTTTGAAATACCGGATATTCAACCTTGGTTACCTCTTCGTCAGGTAGACAAAGGCGAGGTAAGAAAGAGACAGATTGAGCAAGGACGAGCAATATGTGTGTTATCTCGTGTGGTGCAGGCCAAACTAAGATCAAACTGGCTGCTTCTGGTGGCGCATCCACTCGGGCAACGACGCGTGTCTGCGATCAATATCCATACAAACTCGTTCGGAGGCCTAGCTACTGACAAACTTGACATCCTATACATCATATACACATTAGTTATACATGCAATTTTAGTAAACATCGCATGAATAATTCCCAATGAATTCCCCACTTCACGAATCATACGCAATTTAAGGAAATTAATCGATCTTGGCATGATCAATTATTTCAATAATAATACGAGCGAGAAGCTATGGACGAAACCGACAGTTTAGAGGATGCTGTGGTCAGTATGCCTTCAAACCTACTGCAGCGGAAATTTCCTAAGCTAACTAGACCAGTGGAATATGTATACACCGCCTGCTCAAATAAGCCCTATCTCTAAGCTACGATATTATTATTTATAATTATGCCACGAGTCAACAACTGACTCGTGACAAACATATCCCGTTAGAAATATTCCTACACATCTTCACCACATACCAATATAAAATGACATATAGGCATAAAAAAATACCCCAACAACATGTCACTATTGTATGTGTTTACTGTGTATATGTATAGAATAAAAATAACTAACAAAGATTGGGAATTGGAGATTAGAGATGACAAATGAAGATGTAGCCAGGAATGTGTAGATGCCACATACCCCCAGAGTAAATGATGGCCAGTCGTTACTCTCACAGCTCCCTTCACTCTTCTTGTTCACCCTCCTTAAGTCCGTCTTTGTTCCTTCCCAGATGAGAGTACCCACAACAGGCAAATCCTCCTTTTTCCTTGGGAAATGCACACAGGGAAAATGCCTGATTAATGTAGGTTATAGGTTATACAGCACCAATAGCTGGGAACATCCACCGGCTGTACAGCAGCTGGTCTCGCTTTCGCTCCGTCAGTGTTGCCAACGAGGAAAGCGCCCGAGCTGTCCCCACGTACACTCGCGGTCAGAAGTTGTGTCCCTATCCCCTGGTATGATGAACCAGGCGAGGTTGAATAGTTCGAACAACGGTACTGTACGTTGTGAGGAGAGAGGCGCAAGGTGCACCGTTGTTCGAACCTTTCAACTCATCTGGTTGCGATTCGTCGCGTCAGGGTATCAGGACACAACTTCTGACCGCCAGTGTACAGCCAGCTCCACTGCCGTGAGGGCCACTGCAGTGTTGTCAACACTCCCTCTCCTAGGCTTGAACCACAAAGTTCGGTCCGAGACACACATCTGAAGCACTCACTAGTGAGAGAGAAGGTAATGATGGTTGTATGCTGAGTGAAACGAATGACAATGAAATAATAATCTGTATGTGAGCAATTTTGTTTTTAGGTGGATGCAACAATAGGCACCAATTGATTCCTGATGTATTAATTTGCTATATTTCATAGTGTGGAATATTACATTGTAATGCTCGATAAATCAGGTTTTGATTAACTATTAAGATGCACCTGTGGCTAGTTAATGGATGTTCTGATAATATTGACATATTAACCCTTAAGGCATTCGCACCCCCTGTCAGGATATGGAAGTGGCTTAACATGTTGTGGCTTGACTACTTTTGAAGATGCCACCCAGGCACCCCAGCTATGTGCAGTCTTTGGCTAGGCCTGGCTATGGAAGGGTGTGTGCACCAGCTCGCTCTCCATGGTGGGAGATTAATTGCGTAAGGAGTCCATCAGACTCACATATGCTGTAAAGGTATAACTAATTATTTCCATTATTTTTAAATGGGTAAATTAGGCTAACACATGCAATACACAGCTATGGGACCTGAGAAGCACCATACGAAATTTCAGAGCTTAATTCCTATTAGTGGCCTAGTTATGATTTTTTGTCAAGAAATTGCATTTTTTTTCATTTTTTTTTGTTTACTTTCTTTAGTCCCCCATTAAGAATATATATTTTTGCATAATTACTTAAGTAAGTGATTGATACTAAAGTAGAGGAGTTAATCTTTCTTTTCATGGTCTGAAAAACAATTAAAATTGATTACAACTTTGTGTTGTGATTTTTCTTAATAGGAGTCTGTCACACTCAACATATGCTATTCTAGGTGTGTCCAATAACGTATGCCTTTAAGGGTTAAGTAGGAGAGCCCTTTTCCTTGCTCCGGGGTAGAACTCAGCACTGTGACATTTGCGAGCAACAACCTCTACCTTACTGACCTTGCTGACACTTGAGGAACAATTACATAAGAATTGAGAATATTAGATAATCCAAGCGTAGGCACCATGAACTATCCATCATCTGGCCCCCGTTAATTATTACCTCAAATAAAACCGGGAAAGTAAATCCTATTTGCTGGCTGTAATATATTCGCATTGCAAAGACGAAAACTGAAGTTTGGTGGTAAAACTAAAATTGCAGGTTTAACAGGTGTAATACATTTTTTTTTTTTTTCCAGGAACTGGAAATAACCTTGTAGACGAGGTTGGTGCAATTCTTGTGCAGGGTGCAGATGAACATCCCTTGGCTTCCACCTCCATCTTATCTCTACCCTACTCTTCCCTTTCCTTTACCACTTAGTCTCCATATAATTGGTCTTGGGGCTGTATTTAATAAGACAGATATGTTTTAGTGTAGGTTGTTCTCCTTGTCATCATTTATGCTTTCCGGTCCCGTCTTCTATTTATTAAATGAATGTCACTTGCTTACTAAACTGTCACGTTAGACCTCATTCACTCGAACTGACACTTCGCCACACACAGACAAAAGCGATCATTTTGCTAGTCCTCCTCTCGCTCGCCTGCCTCTGTCTGCATCTGATCCGTATCTGAGTTGAAAAATATCTGTGTTTTCACTGCTCACTCGCCCAGGCGTGAACCGCGAACTTCGATACAAGAGAAACGTCTGAAGCATTTACTAGTCTCGTCGCCTCGATGCCCGACCGGCTGCAGGTCTTTGTGAAGGAGGGAGTCTGGGCGCGATTCTGATTACATTGCATTCAATAGTAAAAAAATAATTACTACTCATGTAAGCCTAAGGGTAACAACCGTAAAGTTATGCATGTTCTTATCACAGTATTTGCCTCACAATTCTGCAAGGCAATAACGAGGAATAACGGTTCCTCAAGTGACAGCGAAGTCAGAAAGGTAGAGGTTGTTGCTCGCAAATGTCAGAGTGCTGAGTTTTACCCCGGAGCAAGGAAAAGGGCTCTCCTACTTAATATGTCAATATTATCAGAACATCCATACACTAGCCACAGGTGCATCTTAATAGTTAATCAAAACCTGATTTATCGAGCATTACAATTTAATATTCCGCACTATGAAATATAGCAAATTAATACATCAGGAATCATTTGGTGCCTATTGTTGCATCCACCTAAAAACAAAATTGCTCACATACAGATTATTATTTCATTGTCATTCGTTTTACTCAGCATACAAGCCTGCCAACCATCATTACCTTCTCTCTCACTAGTGAGTGCTTCAGATGTGTGTCTCGGACCGAACTTTGTGGTTCAAGCCTCGGAGAGGGAGCGTTGACAACACTGCAGTGGCCCTCGCGGCAGTGGAGCCGGCTGTACACAATACTATTCTGTTGGAATATAGAATAAATAACCAGGACACTGTGAATGTTACATATCCCACCGTTGTCACCATCATGTAACCGAGGGGAGTCTCTTCACGCCTGTGGAGACCCCACCCGACTGCCACCATCATGTACTCGTGGGTCGTCCACCTTAGCTTGTGGAAATACCTGCGCACCGGAAACTTTCATTTTTCAGTTGGGCTGGTATTACTTACCACCCACTCGCCGTCCTTGACTAAGAGCTGGCGTCAGTCCACTTCTACACTTGACTGAACTTATCACTCTCGTCTTGCCTGGGGAATTAAGTTAATTACTCAAGGGTTAGAGTAAACTCTTGGACTTGTCTCTATTTACTGAAGTATATCAGATTACAGATTACAGGTTATACCAAACAACTTGTGTCTCTCCAAGATTATGTAGGAGGTGAATCTTCTCGCTTAGAGCAGGACTCCATCCTCCCTAGCGGCCTAGCCCATGGCCGGGTTCCAAGTGCGCCTCTCTTCTGTTGATCCTTCCTCACGTACCACACCCTTTCGTGCATGACAGATTGCAACGATGGTGTTGATAATGCTTAGCTTATATATGAAATATAGACATGTTTGATACAAGTTTATATAAGAATAATGTGAGTAAATATATAGTGTCCCTTTTCTCTTCATACAAGATGACAATATGGAGTTGATTATAGTAGAGAGATTAACATACAGATAATTACAGAGTGAATCTAGCAATCAGTGGCTCAGCATGGAAACTTCCCATCACGCTGTCAGGTCAGCATATTTCAAAGGATGTTTTGTCTTGTTAAACTGGTTTGAATTGCTTTCAACCAATACGGTATATTCCACCACCAAGAATGTCATGTATCGCGAACGTGAATACAGGCACGGATACATACCTCAGACACGACAAACTCTAGGGCCTGAAAAATGTCACTTCGTGACCCCGTATAAGATGTCAGAGATATGGCTGGGTTCCTGAACACACCTATCTTTCAGACATACGTGACAGTACCTCCCCTTAC
Source organism: Petrolisthes cinctipes (assembly GCA_033782935.1). NCBI lineage: Eukaryota > Metazoa > Arthropoda > Malacostraca > Decapoda > Porcellanidae > Petrolisthes > Petrolisthes cinctipes. The sequence continues at coordinate 7,138,094 of JAWQEG010000249.1, read as the reverse complement.
CCACAAAACCCCCTTAAATTTTCTGACAACCTCTTAGAATAAATGACATAAGTATTTTAAATGACTTTTAGACCACTACTAATATCACTACATTCCTGAATTTACTAATACGCAGTTCACAATCCTAATAATAATGGTAGTGGCGGGCCCCGACAATGGCGACCTGCAAGACGAAAGGCCGGCTACAATATCTCACACAGTTAAATCACAATTCACACTGTATTCTTACCTCCTACAGCCTTCCGGTATCAATTCACAGGTAGGTCTAAAGTAATTGACTACAAAGATTTGTACTTAAAAAATGGGCAGTGTTGTTACGAACGAACCTGAAAGACGAAAGGCCAGCTACAATATGGCGTCCTTCTTCTGTCTACCCCCTGTGGACCCCGTAGCTCGGTTTCTTTCTCTCCCGACTGCATACAACAATCTCTATTTTCTACATGAATATTTTTACTCTCTCCCTGTAGGCTATTTAACAAAACTAATTCTTAAATAAATCTCTCCCATAATAAAATAAGGAAACTTCTCAAACATTACTAAATAATATCACTAATCAATTTTAAAATGGTCCGTAGTAACCCTTTTTAGAATAATGGAACTCTTCCCCCCTGGCGTTTTCAACACATAATAAACTCTCTCTCGACTCTAAATTTTAGAAAAAAAGGGTTATAAGGGTGGAAATGTAATGAAAATTAAGGTGGAACATATTCAACACTTAGCTACTGAGAACTTAACATTTCGACATAGCGTCACCTTTTCGTGAGAACATACATGAACATTCTGAGTTCCAACATCTACATACGTATTCAAAATTAATTCCCATCCATATAATAAGACACAAATAATTGCAATTCAATTAAAAAAAATAAACAGGTAATTATAAATAAATTATAAATATAGACACATATATCATAACATATTTCTCCATAATATTCACATACACAATTAACTAATTCATATAATATATATACATACATTATTACCAGATCAAGCTCTCAATTCTCTTCCCAAACTTTAGCATAGGAAAATGGCATTTAATAAGAAAAGAATGACTTATGTAAAAATGGAGTGTTGTACCCTCATTGAGCATCATATATATACAGTACAGCAGGGTAGGATTGGCCACTACACACGTCGTCTCATCCTACCATAATTATTATACTCAATGAGGGACCAGCTTCAGGTGTGTTTGTGTTATGTGTCCGCAACTTTACTTCTATTACTGGGGGGAAGCGGTGGCAGAGTGGATAGAGAGACGGACTGCGAATAGCAAGGGCCCGAGTTCGAGTCCACGATAAACGTCTGGGATTTTTCAGAGGTGACTGGGTCCAGCTGTTCTTCAATTACCAGACACGTCAAGAAAATACCCTCTACATCGTCGTCAACTCATAACATAGAAAACCATATATCAAGATGCTGTGAGTGACGGTGTAGCTGCCCTCTCCTGATAGTGACATGTATAAATAAGGTGTCGTCATCTAGTGGGTCAGAAGAGAAGTTACTGTACAAACATCACCACGAAGCTCACTGTCTCATCTGGTGCGACACCCAATATTCTCGGGGCCTCGCAAGAGTCATAGGCCACTGAAAGCCTTTAGTCCCGACTTTGAGGTATATATATATATATATTTCTTTTTTATGTCAATAGATTTCAAATTTCGGTGAAGCTATATAGTCTTTGTCCACCGGGTTAATTTAAAGAAATAAGCTGTGTTGTCTGAATCATTGTTGGTTGCTACCTTGTCAGTCGGTGAAGACGGGTTATTTAATCACGTATCCCCTTGGATAATTCAGTATGCTACAGCCTAAGAGTTCCATCTCTTTTTTTTTTAATTATTTTTAATGGGTCGCACTGGTGAGAGAGAAGGATGGAATTCTTAGGAAGAACCCCCAGTCAAAACCCTCGTATTACAGTGGTGCCTAGTGGGTGAGATTCTGTAACAATATTAATGAATACCTGTAGTCACAATACTTATCAGCATTACACTGTTGGCAGTCAGTGGCATTTTACAGAAGAACGCCCTTCATAGAAAAAAATGTCATTACACAGGTGGCAGCTGGGTGGGATTCTCAATTACAAAAATCAGGTATATAAATCCCTAATAATACATTGAGAGTATCAAAATAGGAAAAAAAAGTTCGCTTTTATCAAAACGATCAATATGAAGGTACTATTATTTCTCAATCATAATTACTTGTTGTCACGGCAAAGAGATGTTTACATTGATCCATTCCTATGCTTATTTAATTTGTAAATGTTCATATTTTCCTACAATATTTTAAAATTACAAAATTTCATTATTTCCACTTGTAGTATGCTTCCAAATGCAATTTCAAGGAAAATACATACCTCACTTTTATAATATATACCCCCAGTCAGTTCAGCTTTATGTCTGTTGTCCTTAATTCGTTGGTTCATTACTTGGTCCACCCACAATGTCATTATTCCCGCGGCATCCAGTTGCTGAGTCAATCTATCAAAACGGTGGTAAAACGGAGCACCTAATCTGAAACATGATATACATACATATATATATATATGGTCTGCCAGGCAGAAGACTACAGTCAGCCAGAAATATACATTGGCTGCCAGCTCGTAATAGATTATCAGTTTCATTGTATTTAATACACCATCACTTCATTTGTTTTTCTATTGCCTTCCTATGTTATTTTTGTTGTGGGGCGTACCCCAGCTGGGCTGGACTTGGTATGTTTTGTTGGTTAATTGGGTATGGACTGATGTAATCCTGGAGGTTATTGAGTTGTTGCAACCCCCTCCATATATAAGCAGGATAGGAGCTATTCAGTGTAGAAGGACTCATTAACCAGCCATGGCCCAGTCAACACCTCTACCAATCGATACCACTTCCCCTGCTGACCATCTTGTTGGCAGGGTGAAGAGGTTACAGCCAAAAACCGAGACTACTTTGTCCACAGGGAGGGCATCCTTCTCTCTGTCGCCACCACCTTACCACCATCATTGAGGGACGGGGAGGAAGTGTCGTCTATCCGACATCCTGCAAGACATCTTCATGAAAAATAGCTTGCCACCGATCGCCATTTCTCGTGATCTACACCCACCCACCAATACTCGACGATTTTTTTTGCAGCTGGTGTACAATGAGGACCTGTATGCATTCTCAGAAGAGGACATTCTTGCTATGTGCCCAGATAGTGTCTAACGAGTAACAAAGATGAAAGGTAGTAAAAATATGATCATCCTCACTTTCTATGGCTCGCATATCCTAGATGCATTAACCCCACCTCATTTGAGGTGAAGCCTTTTATTGAGCGTCCTTTACAGTGTTTCTGCTGTTATGAGTTTGATCATGGGAGGAGGAACTGCACAAACCGTTCCCACTGTGGTAATTTTTCTGCTCTTGACTCACATCCTACTTCTGAGTGTCAGTCAGAGAGTTACTACTTTTACTGCAGGACGCTTACCCCTTACGTTCTCGCCAATGTAAGTTGTACCTTCTCGAGCAGGATATTCACCACTTGGCTACACTCAATTTATCAGTATTGGTACTGCCACACAGCAACTCAACTTCAGGCAACAGAAGGATGCTGGTGTTAGGACATACACCTCCTCCCTTCTCCCTCATCATTCCAAGTCGACAGCATCTAAATCGGTTGCAGCACCCTCTCAACTCTCTCAAGAAGCAGCTGCTTCTTAGTCTAGTGAGAATGTTTTTACGGTTTCATTACATAATAGTTTCTCTCTCTTGGAAACTGTATCAGACCCTCATTCTGGTGGCTCTTCAACTTATGACAATTCTCAGGCTTTAACTAAAGGTGTCCATGTGGTAGAGGTTCATGCTACCACACGCTCTCCAAAAACGAAACCCAAGTAACTAAATTGCAACAGAGACATCTTCGTGGTTCCTCTGAGATACTTGACTCCATGAGCGTTCCTCCTTGCAAAAACAATCATCTGTGTAGACTCATCCATAGTTTCCTCTCAATTTCACCAGAAGCGTTTTCGTGGCTCTGATGAATCTTTTGATTCAAAAGATGTTCCCCTTTCACAAGTTTCCTTTGGGAACATTGGAAGGGCGTGAAGTGAATGTGGATGCCTCGGACAATGTGACTTCAAAAATTACAGTTTCTCTTCCGCTTGAGCAGTGGAGTGATTCTTCTACCTGTATTATGGATGTTGATGTATCTGCCTGTGTCAGTGATACCACTACTGTACAGGTCATTACCAATGTGGTTGTATTAAAGAAAATCCCTGCTCATCTACCCTCACCCTCTTCTAACATATCAGATGCCTCAGGGACTCGTCTGCTGGTCCCAATTACTGCCCCAAGTACTACTCTTCGGGTTCGCTCTTCTAGTGGCCCAGGATTAGAGAAAACTTGTCGTCTGAGAAAATCCTCTGGTCAAGGTGGTAGTGAGAAGTCCCTCCGCGAGGCTTCACAAAAATCAATACTAAAGTAAGGGCATTCAAGGAATTCAAGGTCCTTCAGTGGAATTGCCGTGGCTTATGTGCCTTTTGGGAGGAACTGTCCGTTCTTCTCTCTTGCTTCTATCCTTCATGTGTTTCCCTCCAAGAGACAATGCTTGGGGACTACATTCCTGCCAGTCCTCCAGTATACTCTGCATTTTATTCCAATTCATTTGAAAGGCAGGGTCACCATGGTGGCTCTGCCATCCTAGTTCGGCGAGATGTTCCATACACGAGCCTGGAGCTTGACACTCTGCTCCAGGCTGTTGCAGTTAAGGATTTTATGGACCGCCTCTACACTGTGTGCAGTCTATACCTTCCTCCCAGTGTTGCAGTTGAGAAAGGTGATCTTAACCGTCTTGCACAGGTCCTCCCCTCTCCCTTTATTTTATTGGGTAATATTAATGGTCGGTCAATCCCAGCAGTGTTTTATTGGCTTCTTTTATTGAGGATGAGGGATTAGGGGTTTTAAATACTGGTGATGTGACACATTTAATAGCCTTACTGGGACTTTTATCGCCACTAATATTTCCCTTTGCTAACCCAGTGCTTTGTTGGATTTTACTTAGAGTGTGTTGCCCGATTTATATGGTAGTGATCACTTCCCTATACTTTTAGAAGGTAACAGGTACGAACCGCAGTCTCGTCTTCCTAGATGGAGATTAGAGAAGGGCGATAGGCAGTTTTTTAGAGAGCTAACTTCTTCGGTCTCTTATGTAGCAGATTTTGGTAGATCTGACGAGGCAGGAGCAATTTTTGGTAGCTCTGACGTGGCTATAGCAGTTTTGGGTAGCTCTGACAAGGCTGTACGATATTTCGCTGCTCTCATCGCTGTCCCTAAAACTTCTGGCCACTTTCCCAAACGTTTTCTCCCTTGGTGGTCACCACAGTCTACACCATTGCTGTGCGGGAAAAGCACGCTGCTTTCTCTCGCCTTCGTAACCAACTCTTTTAGAGGACTTTTGACGGGCAAGGGCTCGGGCTAGACGAGTTTTGAAAGAGGAATGACGTACATCTTGTGTGTCTTCAATTAATACTAAAACCCCACTCACCCAAGTGTTCAGGAGAGTCCGTAAGATGGCGGGAAAGTTTTCTCCTAGTCCTCCACCTGTTCTTAGGGTCAATGGAATTAAGATCATGGATAGTTTAATAGTGGCCAACACCATGGTGGAGGCATTTTCAAGGGTCTCCAGCCGTGACTGGATTTCTCGGGGAACAAGAATGAAAGTTATAACCATATATTCACCCTGAGAGACCTGCATTTTGCTCTCTCTCTCTCTCTCTCTCTCTCTCTCTGCGGCGACACTTCTCCTGGGCCAGACAACATCCCATATGCAATGCTGCGACACTTGGGTGAGGAGGTAATCTTATTTCCTCTAGCTTTGCATAACAGAATCTGGCTGGAGGGTGTCTTTCTTTCTGGGTGGAGGGTTGCAACTATTCTACCTTTCCCCTAGCCGGACTACCTCTTGCTAGAAATTATGTCATGAAATCAATACGCGTTATTTTTTCTCTCTCGTATGAGCTAGTTGTGGGTATGTTTTTTTTTTTTTTTTTTTTGTGTGTTTGTGTGGTACAGTTCTTTCTATTTCCTTCCTGCTTGCTGTCAAACCTCTCTATCACCGTTTTCTATAGCACTATATGACCTCGCTGTTGCGGCGCCTAATATCAATCAATCAATCAACCTCTACATATTGAGAACCAAAATGCGATCAACAACATAATCTCAGCCGTAGTTTTTCGAATCATATAATTGGACTATAAGTGATAAGGGAGAAAGGCCTATGTCATTAAAACTTTTTAAGAACGAATGAGAAGGTTAAAAATATGAGAAAGAAAAGATAAACGGTAAGAAAGGAGGGAAGGGCAAGCAAGAGAGGGATAAGACAGTAGGGTGGATGTGTAAGGTTGCCAGTTACTTGAGAGATTCTGTAATATATATAGCCTATGCATAAAATTAGACCAAGTTTATTGAAAACACCATATAGCGGCGCCTATTTAAATTTAACATCGATTATTTTTAAGGAAATGCATATTTAGAAAAAAAAAATCCTGGTAAATAGCTTAATGAATTTGTTGACAAATATGATTATTAAAAAAGTTAGAAAATTAAACAGTCTTCTGCCGAAAAAACAAAACAAAAACAGCTGGGCTTGGGAGAAGGTGATAAATAGGGTGAACTATAAACACGAGGGATTTGATTGATATTAGGTGGCGCAACAGCGAGGTCATATAGCACCAGGAAAAGGTGATAGAGAGGTGTGACAGCAAGCAAGAAGGAAATAGGAAGAAAAGAGGGACAGTTGAAGAAATGTAAGCTAGTGGCGGGGACCGAAGGGTCGCCAAAACCCTTAAAGTATTGCCCACATCATTACAGGCAATACCCCCCTACGGGGCAAGCACGAGGGATAAAAGGAATACAGGGATACCTGTCTAATATCCAAAGGATAATATATATTCAGTATTCTATCCCATTACGATGGTGAAAAAAAAACAGTGCCTTTATTAAAAGGATATAATGTAACAGATATTCTAATTATATTTATTTGTTATTACTTTTCAACTAATCACCTTCATTTGTCTTACCCTCTTTTCCCTCACCCTCGCCTCAAATCATCACATTTCTTCTCCTATATCCACCTACGTTAATGCAGTATGCACTTCTTTAAACCAGCAGGGTTCTTCAACTACGGGTCCCAAATTCCTCCAAACTGGGTCGCAGTCTCACAAAAATAAATACATGAATAAAATAGAATAATAATGTTCGTGACAATAAAATAAATATGAAGTTCATACATGAATCCACCTAACATATTTTTATAATCGAATATTCATATATTTAATTATCAATACAAAATCATTGCACAAATATTAGCCTTCTTGAGAGAGAGAGAGAGAGAGAGAGAGAGAGAGAGATAGGTGAGGCAGTGTTTATAATTCTGGTTAGAATGCCTTTTAATCATAAATATTACGTTTCAGTTTCTGGCCTTGTATTTTCTTAGGTTGATAATTCTGGCAATTTGTAAAAGATCTTTCTGTATGGGTCGCGAGAATGATTTTATAGTAAAAAGTGGGTCACGACTGAAAAAGTTTGAAGAACCCTGCTTTAAACTATTGGTGATTCGATACCGTTCACAGTGTATGCTTCATTCATTCCTCCTGACACACGTCTTCTCTACCTGATCATTCGTTACCTTCCTATATAGCTCCGCCCACATTCCTCTCCCACTAACATCCCCCCTCCCTCCACCTGCAACTGTTGCCAGATCCGACGAGGCCCAAACCAAGTCGCTGATGGATGGGGTGTGGACCCTTGATCTGTCCAGAGATGGGCATTGATGACTTCCAGATTTGTCCTGTGCAGGTCCCCAGGGTGGCTCCATGGCTTCTTCCAGAATTTTAAACCTGCACCTGCTTTTCAGACAAGAAGGAATCTCTTCCTCCTCCAGTGGCTCGCTACCTCTTTTTGGAACATGCCTGTACTCACAGGGAGTCCCTCCCTGTGTACACTGATGGGTCAAGGTCTGATGCTGGAGTTGGTTTTGGGGCTGTCCTTCCTGACTTTTATCGTGGTGGGAGGCTCCATTCTGTCATGTCCATTTTCACTGCCTGAGCTCTCAGCCCTCCAAGTGATTTTAATTCTCCTGCAGCCTTCCTTTACTATTTTTAGCGATTCCTGTAGTGCCTTGCAAGCCTTGGGCAATTTTAACTCTTCCCATCCCATGGTGTTGGCCATTCTCGAGTAGCTTGTCCTTCTGGGTCGTCGTGGCCGCAGAGTAACATTTTTCTTGGGTCCTGGCTCAGGTGGAGTGTCGAAGGGAATGAGCGGGCTTACGCCCTGGTTAAGGCTGCGGCCTCCTTCCAGGCATCATCCCGTACCTACAGTAGACCTTTGACCCTACATAGATGATGCATTCGTATATGCTGACAGGACAAATGGGATGCCGTCGGGGCTATCAAGCTCTGCGGCATCTGCCAGCGCCTGGGTTTGTATAGATACAGAAGCTTGTACCGCCGGTGGGAGACTGCTTTTGCCCGTCTCTGCATTGACCACACACTATTGACTCATGTTTTTTTTAATGGAGAGGGCACCCCCTCCCTACTGTGATGATTGTCTGGTCCCTTTGACAGTGCTGCACCTTCTTGTCGAGTGTCCCAGCCTTGGGGACCTTCGTCGTAGGCACATCTCCGAGTACTGGGTGGGTGACGGTTCTTACAGTCTCTCACAGGTGCCAGGGGAGGAAGCTTGTAGTGTGGGTGAGAACACCCTCTCCTAAGTGGAGCAGGCTGGCCTCCTCCACAAATTGTGCATTATATGATATTTATGGCTTCTTAGGTAGTTCAATGTTTTAAATTATGATTCTTTTATATATTTTGCTTTAGATAATCAGATTATTTTAGTAAAAATGTGCTTTTTAGTTGATATGCCCTTTTAATCATGCTGGCTCTCCCTTTCGGGGTGGTGAAGCCTGTTTGGTGTGTATAAATATTTTATTGATGATGTAGATGACCATTTTATGTTGGGCTGTACATGACCCTAGCTGTTGCACCGCCAGATGCCTAGTGGCATCTATTAATAAATCAATCAATTCTAGGTAGGAGAGTCGTCTGATGTTGGTTTATTTTTCTAGTATGGTAGTGTGGTTTATAAGTGTCAGAGCTAGGTGGTCATGGGCACAGTAGTGATCCTTTATAGCCCATGTTGTGGCGCTATGCACGCCACTCCATCCCTTTGTCGTTGCCGCACCTCTATCCTTTGTCTGGGCCCCACCTCCACCAACACTCCTTCCCGGGCAATGATTCACCAAGCTGCACACCTGCACCAGGTGGGAAAGTCACGTGAGGGACGCTACATCCGGGACAGTGGCCGACGAGATAAAAGGCAGCCATCAGCCGCTGGAAGACAGACTATACGACTAGCTCCAGTACCAAGAGCTCCTGCCCTGTCTCGCTGCCGTCGTCCACCACTTCACCACTCTTCACTGTTACCGTTATACCCCTGACTAGAGGTGCATAGTGAGCTGACGGGACAGTGACGTTTGTGTTTTACAGACGTAATTGTGAGGCTGATAGTCAACACAGTTACAAGTGTGTTGGTAAATCAGATGGATTGTGTAGGACCAGGTTAAAGGTTGTAGGAGTAAATTAGAAGTTAGATCTCGCTCTCTGAGTCGGTTGCCCAACGTTCCGCCTGAGCCATCCCTTTGCCAAAAGTGAGTAACTGTGATGGCAACAGTGTTTATGTTTGTTCGTGTGTTCATATTCGGCAAAAGTTCGGATCATCAACACTTTTCTTCTGAAGTGAACTTCAGATACAGCCTAAGTTCATCCCATCGATGGCAGGTTAATATGGAATTGGGTGCGGTTTGACAAATTTGAAAATATGAACTATTTCTGTCAATGGCCATCTGAAAAGGAGAATGAAAGAGTTTCGAGTTTATTACAGATTTTTTTTTTTAATTAATTTACAAGGGTAAAATTAATTAATAAATTCGATAACGGCAACGGAACATGAGGTGGTCAGTATGGCTGAAGGCTTCTATACTGGACTTCCTAATTTATGTCGAGGCGGAGAGACAAATGTTTCAAGAGTAAGATGGCTCTCCCATTGACGCCACCGGCATGAGTATGGTCACACAGAAAATTATTGTTGTGTGCCACTGGTCACACTGATCAAAGCAAAAAATTATATGACTAAATTCATAAATTTGATAACATACAGTACATTGCAGATTTTTTTTTTTTTTTTTTTTTTTAAGCTGGTGGTCTCGTTTCGTAGATGTGACACCTGCGCTGAGTGAGCTTGTTTGGTCTCACTCACTGGTTCCCCCATGATATACAAAACAAAATACAGCTTCATCGTCGCACTTGCTCGAATATAACTACAAATATCAATTACAACCTCTATTTTAAGTTTCACAAATGCAGACAAGCAATTGTGAGACTTTGTGAGACTTAGAACATTTAGAACAGTCAACACAATTGCGTAGTAGCTACATTTACGATACGAGGCCGTCAGCTGAATAAATAAAGATAAGTTAATGAAGAGGCTGCGCTCTGTCTCGCCTAACCATTTTCGACCTCCAATATCTCCATGTCCTATTTTTTTTTAAGTAGTTTTAATTTATAGCCGTCTGACGAGCTATCCTATAGTGAAATTTAGACTTCATTATCTAATTCTGTTAAGATTCATGACTTTCCATAATCTAGTGTTGTATTGATTAATGACTTGCCATATTTAATCATGTTTCAGATCAAGAATGGTATTTCGTTAGGATTAACATAGACGATCCAAGACAGGCGAAATGTTAAAAGAGCAGTCAGACACCGATATCTATATTTATATGCTAAAAATGAATAATGTAATTTATACAGTTCATAATGTCAAGTTATAACCCCGCCATGAACTCAGGCTCTTGCTGAGGCTCACCACAGAAGATGAGTGTTGATGATCCGAACTTTCGTCAGTCCTGTAGTCGGTGGACATGTAATTGGGGTAATAATTTTATTTCGCTGTGTTGTTTGGCTGGGAAATCCTCTTTGTACCATTTATCTAGATGGTCTGTGTTGGAGAATCCATTGTTCACCAGGACTTGGATGAGACGTTCCAGTTCCTAGTGTGTATCTCTCCAACTGGTGCAGTAGGTGAAGGCCTTCCTGATGTAGGCGGAGATGGTAGATAGGAGGTATCTCTTTTTACACTCATTGTCACCATTCAGACAACGTCCGTTGTTGGTGGACTTGGTTTAGACCGTGGTCTGGTTGTGGTGCGCAATCATGAAGTCCAGGAACAGTCTCGCTCTAACACTGCTGGAGTGTGGACGTTCCTACTGGCACTCTGCCTGAATTCTTGTTTGTGTTGTTTTTGCACTCTTGTTTGTATTGTTTGTGCATTATTGTTTCTGTGTTGTTTTTTGTGTGGTGTTGCTTGTCTGTTGTGGTTCTGTGTATTGTTTTGTTGTGATTGTCTGTGTGGGTGTGGGTGTGGGTGTGTGTGTGTGTGTGTGTGTGTCTTAGGCTGATTGAGTGTTCAGTTGTTCGTGTTGTTGTTTGCTTCCCATCTAGGCCTTGCCTGGCCTGATGGAGATGAGGATTTCCTTTGATTTCCTCCCCTATCTTCCACCGTGTGAGGTGAGGACACCTCATACTGACCAGCCTTGGTGCTACTGGTGTTGGGGAGTTGGGCATATCTCCCGGTACTGTTCTCCCAGGCCGAAGTGTGCTTGGTGTGCCACCGACCCTGATTCCAAGACATGTCCTGTCAGGGATGAACCATCACGTCCTGCTGCCTCCACCTCTGAGCCTTCACCTCCTAAGGATACATCTCGATGGAAGAGTCCACGATGCCTTTAGCCAAAGGTTAACGTGTGGCATGGATGTACTCGACGTCAGGTGCAGGCTCGTGTCTCTACTATTACTATGTCTCCACCACCACCTTTGCAGACTGCTCCTCTTACCAGCCCTGCCTCGCCTCCAGACCTGGCCCTCTGCAAGTCTGTTGCTACCCTTATGGCACGATGTACGGCCCTCGAGAACCACTTTTCTGCCATTGAAGCCAGGATTGATGGGCTGGTTGCTGCTCAGGCTGCCAATGACTCCAAACTCTCCACTTTGGTCGAGGCTCAGCAGGCCATCATCTCAACTGTCACTACCCTTACCGAAAAGATGGATACTGTTGCATCTCGCCTTGAAAAGCTTTTCGAATCAGTCCCTTCTCCTAATCAATCTTCTTTTCCAGGTCGCTCATCTGCTCCCACTCACCGGACTTCTACCTCTAAATACAGAGCTTGCTAGTGATTGTCGGCTGGATGTCATCTCCTGGAATGTATGCGGTATCACCAGTTATGCTAAGCTCACTCAACTCAAGGCCTATGTATTTCATCATCATCCCAGTGTTATTTTTCTCCAGGAAGCATTTCCAGGATGGCCGCTCGCTGCTGGACAAGCTCCTCCTCTCTCAGGTTATGTACCATATGTTCATCTAGTAAGGAATGGTCTCCTGACTTACATACATAGCTCCTTGCCACATCACCTTCTCAGTACCTCCTCTGATCATGACATGACCTTTCAGCTATTTTAGGTTCTACCTGGGGATGGAGTATATGGGAGATTTTAATGCTCGGCATTCTGATTTGGGTGATGGTTCTGGCTCTATTAATCGTAATGGTGTTCGTCTCCTTTCATACATCCGCAAGCATCATCTAACATGCTGGGACACTGGCGGTGCCACTCATTGCCTGGGAGACACTCTGGATTACATCCTCTCGTCTGGCCTGATAGTATCTCGAGTTCAGTGCTTCTCCGTGCCAGACTTATTCTCTGATCACATCGCTCTTCGGTTTCATTATTCTCTACCTGCTGGGTCAAGTGGTTCAGCCACTCGTTAGCATATTGCTGTTCCCCCTAAATATTGCCCGACTTACATCTTATTTATGGGCCATGTATTTCCTACATTTGATATATCATCAGCTGAACAGTTGTACTCTGATCTTGTATCTGCTACTCATGACTTTTATAGGGTATAAGTGTCCCAGCCACACCTCCAGCATTGCCATACTGCCCACTGCTGGACGCTGGATGCACGTATATAACCCAACCCCTGACCAGCTCCATCGTTACCAGATGTCTAGGGACACTTTAGTTGCCCTGCAGGAGTGTGCTCACACTGAGTCTTGGCAGCGGTTCACGGAGAGCATTAACTAGCAAACAAGTGTGGCTTCTATGTGGCACCTCATCCGTCGTTGTTAAAATGACACCGGCCACTGCTCATCATCACACTCCCGCCGACTATGCCCAACAACTTGTCGATATCCTGGACAGAACAATCTACCCCAGCCAGTCAACCAATCCACATACAAGATGCACTCGGTTCCCGTGCTGCTGTCCATCGGCTACATCTAATTTCAGCTCTGTCGCAAGATGATGACTGATGCAGAGGAGATACCTGAGGAGGATTTGTGCCTGCTCTCTCTCTGGGTAGAGCTTCTTCTCCTGGTGATGATGGTATTACTTATGCTGTGCTGCGCCTACTTCAACAAGTTCCTGGGAACCCTCTACTTCGACTGTACAATCTTTGTCTTCGTGACGGTTGTGTACCACGAGCCTGGACCAGCAGCACAATAATACCCATCCCTAAGCCCGGCACTGCCAAGTTCAGGCCTATTTCCCTTATTTCCTGTTTTTGTAATGTTATGGAGAGAATCTTACTCAATCGTATCATGTACAGACTGCAGGATCATCTTTCTCCATGGCTGTTTGTTTTCCTTCACCAGCGGAGCACACACCTCTGCCTAGTCGACCTGTACTCTCGCCTTTCCAGGGACAGTGTGGTGGCCTTCATTGACCTTCGAAGTGCCTTTATGTTGCTAATAGAGACGTCATTTTGGATCAACTGGTTGACTTTGGGATAAAGGGTAATCTACTACGGTAGTTTCGGGGCTACCTGAGTAACAGGACCTCCCATGTCTTTTTCAGTGCTGTGCTCAGTCATTTGCGCAGTTTCCATCTTGGTACGCCTCAAGGGGGTGTCCTCTGCCTATTGTTATTTTATATTCTGATGCATCGGTTGCTCACTTCTCTCCCTGATATTCCTGGAACTACAATTACGTGCTATGCTGATGATATCTGTGTTCATTCTACCTCACCAAGGGATCTCCAACGGTTTCTTGACTCCTTCTCTGTGGACTCCTCTCATTGTGGCATTATTGTCTCCCCAGATAAGAGCAGAATATTCACCTGCCAACTTCCTCAAGCTCGGCCAGTGTTCACCATTGGAGGGACTCTCATACCCATGTGTTCCCCGCACCACTACCTGGGCGCGCCAGTCAATATTTGGCAGATTGTCCCTGCTAGACCTCAACACCATCCCATTGTCCATGACTTATTGGGTCGTCTCCAGCTCCGACTTACACCACTTCAATGGCTCAATAACAACTCCTCGGGCATTTCCATCCCAGTAGCCAGGACCATCTATATTGCTATTATCCGTTCAGTTGTTGATTACCTCTCCCCTGCTTTGATTCAACTTCCCAGGGCTACTTTTGAAACTTTTGAAAAATTTTAGAATAGAGCAATGAGAATAATTCTCGGTTGTCCAATGTCGACCAGGATAGTGAACATGCAGTGTAAGTTGCGTCTTCCCCCATTAGTCGAGAGAATGCGTTCTAATGTTACTTGCTTCACTGTCAAGTGCCTCCATTTCCCACATCTTTCACCCCATTACTCTCAGTTAGTCAGAACTTCTCTTAGACCAAACTCTCCTGTCCCTGCCATACTGCCTGCTGGATGTACTCTTATAAGGTCTGTTTTCTCTATGCTCCGTAGTCTTAATATAGATATAATGGTTGCAGACGTCCCCCCAGGGCCCCCTCTGTGGATGCTACCAACACCTGATGTGAGCTTGACACCTACTTCCAAGTCGGAACTGCCTTCTCTACAGCGGCAGTTGGCTCTGGAACACATAGAAACAATGACGTCCTCCATCACAGATCCATACTGCCTCTATACTGATGGCTCATTGCAGGTGGATGGTACAGAAGTTTGTTCCGTTTTCTCACCTGACTTGGAGTCACCTTCAGGAGGCTGGGTTGGCCGTCGTCTCTGTAACCACTCTAGCTCAACATTGTGTGAACTGTATGCCATTCTGGATGCTGTTAGTTTTGTTTGTCAACGTGGAGTGAATACTGCCATTTTTTTGTGACACCAAACCTGCCCTTCATTCCCTACGAAGAGAGGGTGAAGAATATCAAATCCAATGAATGAATGATTTCCTGCTTAATTTCTTAGCTTGAGAGGTTCATTATATCTTGCTGTCTATAAACCATCCTTACCTCCTCTAATTGGAAACTACTGTCTCCTCCACGCTGACCACACACCATCTATAGAAAGTAAGGTAATAATAACAACCTAACCTGCCTGTGTCTGTTTTGGCAGAGTTTAGAGGGAGTGTCCACTTGAGTTGTATATGTAGATACCCCCATACACAGGTTACACAAGGGCATACACAGGTTACTTACACTAGGACATACACGGGTTACTTAGACTAGGGTATACACAGGTTACTTACACAAGGGTATACACAGGTTACTTACACAGGTTACACAAGTGATATATATATATATATATATATATATATATATATATATATATATATATATATATATATATATATATATATATATATATATATATATATATATTCCATTCTCTTATTTCGATGACGAATTGACGTACCTGAAACCCCAGCCAATGAATGAATACATTTTAGTACTTTTCTTTGAGATAAAGAATGGCATGTTTCCGTGGCCGTCGCCATAGTAAGAAGCAGCTTCTACGGTGATGGTGTGTTCAATTGCAAACATGGAGAATCCGTTCCTCAGGATCTTTTGTAGACCCTTATGTGCTTCAATAACCTGCAATTATAATATGAGAAAATTAGTACAAACTACAACACATACATGTAGGCGTGCGCTTGTTTGTGTGTAAGAGAGTATCATTATAATGATCTAAATAATACTGCTCGAAAATTTCACCCAATGGTGAATGCATGAATTGGCTTTCATACTGTATATTTTCCTACAAGGAGCAACATGGTCTGAGAACATTTTCATGAGGAGTCAGACAAGCAGTTGGCTCCACTTCCGTGTTTCCTCCTTAGCGTTGCTAATATCGGGGCGGCAAGAAATTTAGAAAAAATGGCGACAGGGGATTGATTATCAGACAATCAATGAGGTAATTGAAGTGTTTAGGTTGGAGAACTACGCGAGGATGGCTTAGAGACAAAAATAGTGTGTTTTTTTTTTATACTGAACTGACGTTTTCGGGTGCATGGGTAGGTCCTATGTAAACGGGTCAGCTGCAGTTTAGTTAATTATTAATGTGCTGCGACGATTAATTGTTTGCAAGAATACAGACATTATAATAATATTATAACGTTTGGTGTTTGTCATTTTTCTGTTGTCTACAACAAGTTTTAATATTATCTCTAAAGACACAGTCTTGCGTATAAATAATGAAGACTATAATTGTTACTTATAACTAATCTAACATGTTGAGATAAACATGAATCATTCGCCATCGTGTTCATAACTGATAAAAGGTCAAAATTAATCCTACATGAAAGAAAACAATTTACTTTTAAAGAAAGCTGTAGCTGACAGATATGCTTACCTCCAACATCTACATTTCGTTGTTTGATAACTCTCCAATAACTCTACAGCTTATGAGAGCACAATTTGTATCTCGGGATATGATCAATGTTATATATATCAGTGGTAAATGACACACTATACACATTGGCACAGCCCCACGCACAATAATGATTATTTCTCCTGTTTGGGAGAATTTTCTCTCCAAGTTTAAGCAAATATCATGTTGCTATAACATGGCACGCAACCACAGCTGACCATAATATACTAAGCTCGTCCCTACAACTTTGTCATTATATTATGCTTAGTAGTCGGTGATGATGACAATTTTTGTTAGTAACAATTTAGTAAGAATTTTATGAGCATTATGATCAGTGGTAGTTGTATATCGACGATTGTCATATTACGTTGCTTCCTGTCAGTTTCGACCAAGGATAATAAAATAGGCTTTAGATTTATGGGTGCGTCTACACCGGCGATAAAACATATCGACAACAAATATCACAACATTGTAAGAAACAAGTTTTTGAGTTGCCAATGATATACTAGTGTGTGGTGTGGATGGTGTGTCTCCAGATGTTGACGGCGAAGTTTTGGTCAATGTTTAAAACTTGTTTGCAACTGAATGTTGCCAGTGTGGACACACCTTTATCACTATATAGTGAACCTTCACAGACTTCGGTGGTCCTATTACTATGTGGTCACTGACAAATTTACCAAGGATGGCAACATAATTTATCGCGATTTACTGAAGTAAGATATATAAAAGAGTTAAAACTAATAAAAAGCAATAAATATAATAGAATTCACAATTTCCACACACAAGAGGTGCTCCTTCCAACACTACAATCCTCCTCCCCGAGCACCTGTGAGAGACTGTTAGAACCGTCACCCACTCGGTACTCGGAGAGGTGCCTACGATGAAGGTCCCCAATACTGGGACACTTGACAAGAAGATGCCGCACTGTCAATGGGACCAGACAATCATCACAGTAGGGAGGGGGTGCCCTCTCCATTAAAAAAACATGAGTCAAACGTGAGTGGCCAATGCGAATATGGACAAGAGTCTTCTCCCACAGGCAGGACAGGCCGCTGTAGCTCCGCAAACCCAAGGTCTGGTGGATGCTGCGAAGCTTGTTAGCCCCGACGGCGTCCCATTTGTCCTGCCAGCAGGAACGAACGGTAGCATCTATGTAGGGTCGAAGGTCCATGGCAGATATGGGATGACGCCTGGCAGGAGACCGAGAAAAGGAGGACGCAGCCTTAACCAGAGCGTCAACCCGCTCATTCCCATCGACACCCGCATGGGCATGGGACCCAACATAATGTGACTCTGCGGCCACGACGTCCCAGGCGGACAAGCCACCAGGATATGGGAAGAGTTAAAATTGCCCAAGGCCTGCAAGACACTACAGAAATTGCTAAAAATTTTAAAATAAGGCTGAGAGAGAGGAAAAATCACTTGGATGGCGTATAAAGTGGCCGAAAGCTCGGCAGTAAAAATTGACATGACAGAAGGCAGCCTGCCGCCACGACAAAAGTCAGGAAGGACAACCCCCATACCAACTCCAGCACAGACTTTAACCCATCAGTGTACACATGGAGGGACTCCGTGTGAGAGGAGGCTTGTTCCAAAAAGAGGGAGCGAGCCACTGGAGGAGGAAGAGATTCCTTCTTGTCTGAAAAGCAGGTGCAGGTGAAAACTTCTGAAAGAAGCCATGGACTCACCCTGGGGACCCGCACACGACAAATCTGGAAGTCATCAATGCCCCACTCCTCCATTGCCTTCCTGACCTAGAAGCCAAAGGGCCATGGTGAGCAAGGATGTGAAAGGTAGTAATGAGACATGATATCAGATGACACCGCCAAGTCGATGTAATCGATGCCAACAACGAACCATCAAGGACAGGTGACAGAGATCGAGAGGTGGCTCATCAGCATCCACCAGGAGACTGGGAATTGGGGACAACCTGAAGGCCACAGTCGCCAGACGTACCCCAGCATGATGAACAGGGTCTAAAACTCTGAGACGAACATCCGTGGCAGAGAAGTACACCTCACATCCAGAGTCGAGTTTTGACCTAATAAAAGCATGGTATAGGTGGAGGAGGGTGACCCGATCAGCCCCCTAGGATGTATTGCCCAGGACCCTCAACAGGTTAAGAGCCTGGAGGCAAGATACCTTAAGTAGACATAAATGGGGAAGCCAAGTCAAATGTCTGTCAAAAAGAAGACCCAAAAAGCAAGTCTTCTCGACACAACGTATCCGATGACCATAAATGAATAAGTCTGTATCGGGGTGGACTCCTCGGATGCTGCAGAAGTGCATTGCAACCGTCTTGGCAGGAGAGAAGCGAAACCAATGAGAACCAGACCTACGCGACACCCTGTCTAGGGCAAGCTGCATGTGCCGCTCCGCCATTGACATACGGGAAGCAGCAACCTAGACCGCCAGGTCGTCAACGTACATCGAGTTGGCTATACCGTCCGGAAGGGATGAGGCAATGGTAATAATTAATACTGCAAACAACGTGACACTGAGGACGCTTCCCTGGGGGACGCCCTCCTCCTGTGCAACGGATGCTGAGAGGGCTGTACTAAACTCCGACCACTGAGAAACTCCTTAATAAATCGTGGAAGGCGACCCCACAGGCCATATGCATGGAGTTGCTGCTGGATGCCATATTGCCATGTAGTGACATAAGCTTTCTCTAAATCAAAGAATACACAGACAAGGTGTTAATGTTGTGCAAAAGCGTCACATGCAGCAGCTTCCAACCTGACCAGAGCGTCTGTAGTGGAATGGTGTTTACGAAAGCCAGACTGGGATGGAGACAGAAAACCACCCTGTTTCAGGAAGTATACCAGTCTGACAATCACCATCTTCTCATATAGTTTACATTCTCCTAGAAATCTAGGAGAGTAAGCTCCTTGGCTCCCAACTCAGGACTGACAGCCAGAGGTCGAGAGTCACGGCTGGAAACTTTAGCAAAAGCCTCTGCCATGGTGTTGGCCATTGTTAAACCATCCATTATCTTAATTCCATTGACTTTAAGAACAGGTGGAGGACTAGCAGAAAACTTCCCCACCATCTTACGGACTCTCCTGAGCACTTGGGTGAGTGGGGTTTTAGTATTTATTGAAGACACATAGGTCTTCCAAGATGCACGTGGTACCCCTTATAAAACTCGTCTAGCTCGTTCCCTTGCCCGTCAGAAGTCCTCGAAAAGAGTTAAGGCCCCCACGATTGCGACGAAGGCAAGAGAAAGCAGTGTACTTCTCCCGCACAGCTGTTGTGCAGACTGGTGACCACCAAGTGACAGGACGTTTGGTAAAGTGGCCAGAATTTTTAGGGACAGAGATGAGAGCAGCAGAGTGGAGCATATCACTGAAATATGTTACAACCTCTTCAGAGTTACCAAAATCTGCTACAGAAACGACAGAAAAAGTTAGCTCTCTATAATACTGCCAGTCAGCCTTTTCTAATCTCCACCAAGGACAGATAATCTTTTGCCTCATAAGCTGCTTTGGCAGCATCATTTGTAATGAAAGTAATATAGCACCGATTTGAACTGCAGTCACTGTCATAGGTGATGTGGATACGAACCACTCCAAAACACTTATAAATCAAATGAATAGCGCCATATGAAAGGGATGCAAGTACATTAGTCAATATTAACGTGTCCATACCACCAGCAGGGTTCGTCGACAAAACACCCGACCTGCTGGGTCTTCTCTAATTTGCCGCCTTCTGCATACCACCACGACCAGAGAGTGATGTCTCGAGGGCCTGGTCGACCACCGATCGAGGAAAAGAAAGAGGCTTATTGTTATCCATAATAACATTGTTATTATTAAAATGGCCCCAGGAGCCAAGAGCTACTATCTACTGGGCAGATGAGTGGACTGAGCGTTGGTCGCCATGGGTGGGGTACCTCGTCCCCCACGGGGCCACTCGTTTTAAAAAGTAACCCCAATGGCTTGAAAGTTTGCCCATGACAATGCTGAGACCCCCTTCCCCAACGTTTCCTGGCCCAGACACCCAATCATACAACTTAGGACAGCCCCTTGAGGACAGTCCCTCTGGAGGGCAGCACTGTTGGCTCGTACTGGCAGCCTATTGCATGGAAACCATTTAGTCTGGTCTCTCACTGACGACCTTTCTAGCATGGGAAGCCTTCTCTCCCCAAAATAGGGGCAGAGCAGGGTTCAGAGCCCCCTCTAGTCTAGTTCGCCAGGTCTAAAAGACCCACCACATCAAGGGCGGTTTACCGCTGAGGAGGCAGATACCTCTGTATCAGTGAGGAAAAGATGGTGAGGTTTAGTTGAAGATATGTAGTGTTTCACAATTAGAAATTAACAATAAGACCACGAATTTTGCTTAAATGGGGAAGCACAGTGTTGGTAAATCTGGAGCAACTGATTCCTCCAAACTATTGCAAACAACAAATCACCATTATTTTTGTTCATCTGGTCCTGTTTCCTTACATACTTTGCAGGAATCAAGGCAATCCATTGTAACAAAAGTGAATTATCCCTTTAACCCTTACACTGCCGCCGACAGCATATGCTGTTCGCTACAGAGCACTCCCCAGTGCCACCGACAGCATATGCTGTTTTCACTTATAATAATTGTTTAAAAGTGGGAATAATAGGTTTAGGTACTTGGTGGTTACTGACAACTCACCACGGTTTTGCACCGAACACAAAACTCAGCCAGGACAGTTGTTGGAGTATAATATGAGACATTAGGTGGTAAACTTATGTTCATTGGAGCCTACTAGCCAGTATTCTGGGACTCGTTTTGGTTTATAATCGACCGGCGGCCGTGGTTTTTGTTATTTCGTCGTAATGCGTCAATAAATTATATGATTGGAACTTTTTATATTAGTATTTACCATTTATTATTTATATGGTGTACAGTAGGCTATATTTATGTTTGAAAAATTTGTGTTATTGAATAATTAGGCCCAGAGGACACACGGACGGTTTGTAGTGAACATACAAGGACCACACACACGTCCTTTGACTATTCACCACTGAAGAGGCCAAACTGTATGGTAATAAATCATTTGTCTACCATTGTGACTTTTCTTCACCTTCACGTTCCCACTACAGTGGTGTTACTGTGTGACAAGTGTGTGTAATCCTTGTGTAACCATTACAAAGAACCTGTGTGTCTCGGGCCTTATTATTTACCCATCCACCCAGAGACAGTTATAAGGACAAAATAATAATTACTGTATAGATATGTACAGTAAAGCATGTATTGTAAATTGTACAACAATGAAATTTATTTTATTATTCGTGTTATGTAAGTAATGGATATTTGTACAAGGCTTCTATAATGGTTTATAGGGCCTAATAGGCTACGTACGTATTTTTAGTTTTTGTCATAGTTCCTCACTAGCCTGTGGTACGTGATATTTTTTTCATTCTTCCTCTAAGAATAACAATTGATAAGTCTTTAGTTATATTCCTAAATAGATGTAATATTTTACTGTTTCCATTAGGCTACTACAAATACTTCCCGTTTGCCATATATATACACCTCTTTATAACACAAATATATTTTCCTATGAGTGACATAAGCTCCTATGGGCCTCATGCTAGTCCTATTTATAATAATAATAACTTTCTGTTTGCCAAGTTCATCTCAGCTTGCCCAGCAGATAATAAGTTTCTGCTGTTTGACAACTTACCAAAACATATGTTTGCTTGGAAATTCTACTTTCATTATCTTTTCTGATCTATCTCGCCTCTATTATTATTATTATTATTATTATTATTATTATTTGTGCAGTGGTTATCACTGCCATGCTTTCTGAGTTACAAGTATTTAGTGGGAACATAACTATTAGGCTATAGTGGGAGGGAGGTTGAGGTGGCAAAGGCATTCCAAGTATTGAATAAATCAGTCATTACTTAGTTTTAGTAGTTCAAGGACAAGAGTGTTTATTCATATACACATATGAGCGAAAAGAAAATAGGAAAAATGTATGTATTGCTGATAATAAAATAATAATTATACTGTAAGCCATTTACGAGTGGTAATACTGCTGCATCTCTAGTTCTCTACTGCGGGCTGCGAGCAAGGGAGGACAGTATTGCCAGGTGCAGGGAACATTCTCTGTTTTATAAAATTTTGAAGTTCACAGGGAAATTATATAAAGATTGTTCAAGGGTATACAGGGAAACTTCTACCAGTCGAAAATAATTTCAAAAAGACCGTCAATGTTCATGAGTAATCAGGGAATAATTGAGGCAAAATGGTAAATTCTAAAGTTGATGGTAGGGAAATTTCGTCAACCCAACCTGAGCTGGCATCACTGTGGGAGAGGGAGAGGGTCGGAGGGAGTAGGCCTCTACGGGCGTTCGTCAATTCCCGCCCAAAATTTGAATTTCACCTGATGAAAATCTTATTCCCCCACAGTTATAGCAAATAAACTATGGCATTCTAATACAGACACAACAGAATATTTTTTCATTATACTCAGGTAATAATTCCTTAATATTTAATAATCCGGTATATACCAGTTTGCAAATGCAAACAATACGGCAGCGTAAGGGTTAAACTAACGAAGAGTGAGCCTGTACACCTACCTACCAAAGCCATCAACGAGCAGGTAGAAGATAAGATTTACTAGGGTCAGATGATTCCCAGAATAAACAGGTACACAATAGATGACCAGTTATCATAAACTACCTGACTGTCAGATAGCAGTAGGGTCAGATGACTCCCAGATAAAACTACCTGACTGCCCCACCAGCACATGTAGCTGGAAATAGGCATTAAAATAACAAGGGTACCCAGACTATGACCCTCAAGTAAACATGACTCACTAAATTGATAATACTGTATCTAGAGACTGATGGCAGCTTAAGGTAGAGAGAGAATATAAGCAATGGGAGAACAGACTTAGAGACATAGCTAACACCATTGCTAGACAATCTGCTGACGTAAGCAGCTCAGCTAACTACGACCCCGTTTTCAAGACCACAAATGGGAGGCTGAGCTACGAGAGATAGACTTTGCCACAGAAGACGTAAATTCTAGCTACAACAAAGAGTTTACGATTAACGAACTTCTCGCCCTGAAATCCTGTAAAGGCTCCATCCCGGCCCCTCAGCCATTACGTACGGTATGATTCAGCATATTACTCAGGACAACCTGAGTAAGCTGTTTTCGGCGTTTAATGAGATTTGGACGTCTCGAACGTTTCCAAACTCATGGCACTACGCACATGTCGCACCGATACCTAAACCAGACGGTCGCCTTACGAATCCCAGTTCGTTTCGTCCTATTGCGCTGACTGACTGTCTATGTAAGGTCATGGAACGTATGGTAAATAAGAGACTGGTTTTTGTTTTAGAGTCGAAGAATATGTTAAATGTTTAACAGAGTAGATTTCGTCAACATCGATCCACTCTAGACCATTTAATGCATTTGGAGCATTGCATTGCCGAGACATTTGCTCGGAAACATTTCATGATAGGTATATTTTTGGATTTTCAAAAGGCATACGACATGACATGGCGTAACGGGCTACTACATAAACTTTATGCCTATGGCCTAAAGGGTAATTTGCCTATATTTATCAGTAACTTCCTTGCTGACAGGACATTTTCTGTCAGGTGGCCCTATAACGTAACATCCGACATATTTGTCCAAGAAAATGGGGTGCCCCAAGGAAGTGTACTTAGCCCGACTCTTTTCAGTATTGCTATAAATGTTGTAGACAGAAATTAAATGTCCTCAAATACGTATCTGGTAAATCGTGGGGAGCTGACAGAACATCTTTATTGATGATGTATAAGTCCCTCGTACGTTTAAAGCTTGACTATGACGCACAGGTGTATGGATCTGAGGCGACACTCAAAAGATTGGATGTATTTCAGAATGTATGTTTAAGATTATGTCTTGGAGCTCTTAAATGTACTCGTGTGGAGGGGACTAAAGTAAAGGCTAATATACCTCCCCTCCGCATTCGTCGTGACCACCTATTGTTATCATACGGTATTACCGCCTACCGAAAACGATCGCTGGCCATCCCAGCTTGTGAGATCCTCCTGCAATAGAAACATCTGCTGCATGGGGCCCTCAAGTCGGTGGCTGTGCTGCTTCACTTCCTCTGTCAAGCATTAGGGTACGACCTTTCTAGTGGGGATCGACTCATCCTGTTAAATATTGCGCCCTGGGAGTCTAGTCCCACCAAAATCATTACTGACTGGCTCCCCACCGCCAAGTCCCAGTCGCCGGAGGTGGAAGTCAGACAATTGTTCCGGAAGATCCTCACTAGAAACCTAGCGTCATTCTACTTGTACACTGATGGCTCTAATACGGATGAATGTGTGGGTGCAAGTGTATGGTCAGCGGAGTGTCGTCTTAGATACCAGTTGCCCGTATATGCATCTGTGTTTACTGCAGAATTATTTGCCATAGCCGGAGTTATAGATTTTGCTGAAAATTCATATTACGACAGTTCTGTCATATTTTCGGATTCACAGTCAGCCCTTCAGGCAATTAAATCTTGCAAAACCACTAAAAATGAAATCCTGGGCAATATTATCAATGAAATACATGTGTCTGCTAAGTCCATCTCTCTGATTTGGGTGCCTGGTCATTGTCGAATCTTCGGTAATAAACAGGCTGACTTACTTGCAAAGTCGGCGGTAGAACTTGAGGAAATGTGGGAAGTCCCTCGGGAGATACAGTCGTGTCTCTCTTTCGGTAAGAAATCAATAAATCTTCTGTGTCAAAGTCAGTGGACCGACCTGGCTATACCTATCATCAAGCCTCAAGTACACAGTCTCACCCCAACCTTCCTGGAGTGAAGACGTGTTCCTGGCGCTCTGCCTGTGTTGTTGTTTGTCTTGTTTCAACGTTCTTGTTTGTGTGTTGTTGTGTCAGTGGTGTTATAGTGGTTGTTTACATTTTCTATCTCATTTTTTTTTGTGGTATTGTTGTTTGTGGTTTATTTTTTTTTTATTGTGGTTCTGTGTGTGTATGTTCGTGTGTTCGTGTGTGTTCAGTTGTTCGCTTCCCATCTAGGCCTTGCCTGGCCTAATGGAGAGCGCGGATTCGGATGTGGCTTCCTGCCTGGAGGCCGACTTGGCCATGTCGGAGGAGGATGAGTCTCCTATCGAGGATCACTGGCCTGAGCTGCCTTCTCGCAACCCTCCCCCTCTCTCCTCGGTCACTCCGCAGCTCAGGTTGCAGCCTTCCACCTCCTCAACCTCTACCAAGCGACCCGTTGATGCCTCGTCCGACTCCTTGCAGGATTCCGATGGTGTGGACTGTTTGCCTCCGGCTGCCAAGACTGCCAAGGGTGCTTCAGCTGTGCATGACGTACCTTCTCTGCCTCAACGTGGTGTTTCTTCCTTGTATACCAACTCCTTGCCCTCGTCCAACCTTCCTGCTTTTGCCCCAAGAAATGCCTATGTCAAGCTCTCCTTCTCTGGGAACCCATCTACGGACACAAAGTTGCGTTGGTTGTCTGATGTCAACAGGGCCTTCCAGCTGCAGCGTGAACTGGCTGAAGTGAAGATGGCTGCTGTCACCTCCCGGTTTGTCTACATCTCTAGGAAGCGTCAGGATATCATTGATAGAGTGAAGGCTGGTGAATTTTTGTCTCTGCCTCTCATTCTTGAAGACTCACCTGAGAGGCCTCGTAAGTTCCCCAGCTACATCCTTACCCGTTTTCCTATTGATGTTGACCCGAAACTTGCTAAGGGATACCCTGGTGTGTACTTTGCCCGTCGTTTTTTTCCAAGATGGTTCCCCCATTAGCCGTATTGTTGTTGTCTGGAGTCAACCTGATCCACCTCCAAATGAGATTTCCTTTGATTACCTCCCTTGTCTTCCACCGTGTGAGGTGAGGAAACTTCATAATGACCAGCCTTGGTGCTACAGGTGCTGGGGTGTGGGGCATATCTCCCGGTACTGTTCTGTCAGGCCGAAGTGTGCATGGTGTGCTGCCGACCATGATTCCAAGACGTGTCCTGTCAGGGGCGAACCATCACGTCCTGCTGCCTCCACCTCTGAGCCTTCACCTCCTGAAGATACGTCTCGATGGAAGTGTCCACGATGCCTTCAGCCAGGGGTTAACGTGTGGCATGGATGTACTCGACGTCAGGTCCAAGCTCGTGTCACTACTATTGCTCCGCCTCAACCACCGCCACCACCACCACCTCCCCAGTCTGCTCCTCCTACCAGCCCTGCCTCACCTCCAGACATGGCCCTCCGCAAGTCTGTTGCTACCCTCATGGCACGATGTACGGCTCTCGAGAACCGCTTTTCTGCCCTTGAAGCCAGGATTGATGGGCTAGTTGCCGCGCAGGCTGCCAATGACTCCAAACTCTCCACCTTGGTCGAGGCTCAGCAGGCCATCATCTCAACTGTCACTACCCTTACCGAAAAGATGGATACTGTTGCATCTCGCCTTGAAAAGCTTTTCGAGTCAGTCCCTTCTCCTGGTCCATCTTCTTCTCCAGGTCGCTCATCTGCCCCAACTCACCGGACTTCTACCTCCAAATACAGAGTTCGCTAGTGATTGCCGGCTGGATGTCATCTCCTGGAATGTATGTGGTATCACCAGTTATGCTAAGCTCACTCAACTCAAGACCTATGTTTTTCGTCATCATCCCAGTGTTATTTTTCTCCAGGAAGCATTTCCAGGACGGCCGCTCGCTGCTGGGCAAGCTCCTCCTCTCTCAGGTTATGTGCCATATGTTCATCTGGTAAGGAATGGTCTCCTGACTTACATACATAGCTCCTTGCCACATCGCCTTCTCCGTACCTCCACTGATCCTGACATGACCTTTCAGCTATTTGAGGTTCTACCTGGGAATGGAGTACTCCAACTATGTAATGTCTATTCTGCCCCAGCTGGACTCACTCTTGAGGCTCTTCCTTCTCCAACAGTGCGTGGTATGGTGTATATGGGAGATTTTAATGCTCGGCATTCTGATTTGGGTGATGGTTCTGGCTCTATTAATCGTAATGGTGTTCGTCTCCTTTCATACATCCGCAAGCATCATCTGACACGCTGGGACACTGGCGGTGCCACTCATTGCCGGGGAGGTACTCTGGATTACATCCTCTCGTCTGGCCTGATAGCATCTCGGGTCCTGTGCTCCTCCGTGCCAGACTTATTCTCTGATCACATCGCTCTTCGGTTTCATTATTCTCTAACTGCTGGGTCAAGTGGTTCAGCCACTCGTTTGCGTATTGCTGTTCCCCCTAAATATTGCCCGACTTACATCTTATTCATGGCCCATGTATTCCCTACATTTGACATATCATCAGCTGAACAGTTGTACTCTGATCTTGTATCTGCTACTCATAACTTTTATAGGCTATACGTCTCCCGGCCACACCTCCAGCATCGCCATACTGCCCACTCCTGGATGCTGGATGCACGTATACAGGAGGCAAAGGAGGAGGCTGAACGTGATGGCCTATTGTTTCAAGCCAACCCAACCCCTGACCTGCTCCATCGTTACCAGATGTCTAGGGACGCTTTAGTTGCCCTGCAGGAGTGTGCTCACACTGAGTCTTGGCAGCGGTTCACGGACAGCATCAACCAGCAAACAATGTGGCTTCTATGTGGCACCTCATCCGTCGGGTTGTTAAAAAGACACCGGCCACTGCTCGTCATCACACTCCCGCCGACTATGCCCAACAACTTGTCGATGCCTGGTCAGAACAATCTACCTCAGCCAGTCTACCCATCCACATACAAGATGCACTCACTTCCCGTGCAGCTGTCCATCGGCTACGTCTAATGTCTGCTCTGTTGCAAGATGATGACGATGATGCAGAGGTGATAACTGAGGAGGAGTTGCGACGTGCTCTCTCTCGGGGTAGAGCTTCTTCCCTTGGTGATGATGGTATTACTTATGCTGTGCTGCGCCTACTTCAACAAGTTCCTGGGAACCCTCTACTTCTACTGTACAATCTTTGTCTTCGTGATGGTTGTGTACCACGAGCCTGGACCAGCAGCACAATAATACCCATCCCTAAGCCCGGCACTGCGAAGTTCAGGCCTATTTCCCTGACTTCCTGTTTTTGTAAAGTTATGGAGAGAATCTTA
The DNA here is from genome assembly GCA_033782935.1 of Petrolisthes cinctipes. NCBI lineage: Eukaryota > Metazoa > Arthropoda > Malacostraca > Decapoda > Porcellanidae > Petrolisthes > Petrolisthes cinctipes. The sequence goes on along the minus strand of JAWQEG010000249.1, from coordinate 7,109,406 downwards.
CTCAATCGTCTTATGTACAGACTGCAAGATCGCCTTTCTCCATGGCTGTTTGGTTTCCTTCCCCAGTGGAGCACACACCACTGCCTAGTCGACCTGTACACTCGCCTTAACAGGGACAGTGTGGTGGCCTTCATTGACCTTCGAAGTGCCTTCGATGTTGCTAATAGAGACGTCATTTTGGATCAACTGGTTGACTTTGGGATAAAGGGTAATCTATTACGGTGGATTTGGGGCTACCTGAGTAACAGGACCTCAGTGTGTGTTTTTCAGTGGTGCGCTCAGTCCTTTGCGCAGTTTTCATCTTGGTACGCCTCAAGGGGGTGTTTTCAGCCCATTGTTATTTAATATTTTGATGCATCGGCTGCTCACTTCTCTCCCTGATATACCTGGAACTACAATTACGTGCTATGCTGATGATATCTGTGTTCATTCTACCTCACCAAGGGATCTCCAGCGGTTTCTTGACTCCTTCTCTGTGTCCTCCTCTCACTGTGGCATTATTGTCTCCCCAGATAAGAGCAGAATATTCACCTGCCGCCTTCCTCAAGCTCAGCCAGTGTTCACCATTGGAGGGACTGTCATTCCCATGTGTTCCCAGTATCGCTACCTGGGCGCACCAGTCAATATTTGGCCAATTGTCCCTGCCAGACCTCAAGACCATCCCATTGTCCAGGACTTATTTGGTCGTCTCCAGCGCCGACTTACGCCACTTCAATGGCTCACTAACAACTCCTCGGGCTTCTCCATCCCAGTAGCCAGGACTATCTATATTGCTTTTATCCGTTCAGTTGTTGATTACCTCTCCCCTGCTCTGATTCAACTTCCTAGGGCTACTCTGGAAACTTTAGAAAAGTTTCAGAATAGAGCAATGAGAATAATTCTCGGTTGTCCAATGTCGACCAGGATAGTGAACATGCAGCGTGAGTTGCGTCTTCCCCCGTTAGTGGAGAGAATTTATTCTAATGTTACTTGCTTCACTGTCAAGTGCCTCCATTTCCCACATCTTTCACCCCATTACTCTCAGTTAGTCAGGACTTCTCTTAGACCAAACTACCCGGTCCCTCCCATACTGCCTGCAGGACGTACTCTTATAAGGTCTGTTTCCTCTATGCTCCGTAGTCTTAATATAGATATAATGGTGGCCGACGTCCCCCTAGGACCCCCTCCGTGGATGCTACCAACACCTGATGTGAGCTTCACACCTACTTCCAAGTCGGAACTGCCTTCTCTACAGCGGCAGTTGGCTCTGGAACACATAGAAACAGTGACGTCCTCCATCACAGATCCATACTGCCTCTACACTGATGGCTCATTGCAAGTGGATGGTGCAGCAGGTTGTGCCGTTTTCTCACTTGACATGGAGTCACCTCCAGGGGGCTGGGTTGGCCGTCGTCTCTGTAACCACTCTAGCTCAACATTGTGTGAACTGTATGCCATTCTGGATGCTGTTAGTTTTGTTTGTTAACGTGGAGTGAATGCTGCCATTTTTTGTGACTCCAGACCTGCCCTTCATTCCCTCTCTAGTGTTCAACCCACACACTCTACTTTTGTTCAGCAGATTTTATCGTTTTTGTCCATATTGCATCATCGTAACTTGACTGTCAAATATTTATGGGTGCCATCCCATGTAGGTTTACGTCACAATGGTACAGTTGACAGACTCGCAAAGGAAGCCTGCCATCTGCCTCCTCGTTGTGTTGGACGTCCTCTCTCCCTGACATGTTACCTCTCTAAAGTCCGCTCCGCCGCTCTCCTCCCTGTACGGCGACGCAGGGATGCAGAGAGGCCCTTTAGCATCTCCATCACACATTATGAGTCTGTCTGCCGTCACAAATATTCCTACCGTCGTCGAGGCCTCATGGTTCGGAGGCACAATGTAGTCTCTGCTCGTTTGAGGCTTGGCTACCGGCCACCGTGGCAGGTTGCTGGAATGCAGGGTGAGCCTCCCTTCACTGAGTGTCGCTTGTGTCGAGCGCCTCGTGCTAACACTGTAGAGCACTATTGCCTGGCCTGCCCCGCTGTCCGACACTTGCTGCCCCGGGGTCTGCCACAAGATGTGATGTGTCGACACCTGCAAGACCACAAGGTTCTGGAGGAGCTTCTGGTGCGCCACCCTCGTTTTGGTGGATTTAAGTAGGTCATAATGTAATATTTGTCTGTATGCATGTGCTCCATTCTGTTATGTTTTCGTGATGTGTGTGTGTGGTGTGTGTGTGTGTGTGTGCGTGTGTATATGTGGTTGTAGTCATTGTATTCTCATGAGTCCCGCCTACCCGTATGTATTGTTGCCTGCCTGTTGATTGACGCTACGGCGCAATTAATAATAAAAAAAAAAAAAAAAAAAAAAAAAAAGCCTCAAGTAGAACGCTGGTTATCAGCTTATCGCCAACATCGCCGAGAAGAAATAGTACTTGCAAGACTATTAACTCACATGATACCTTATATCAATCATAGTTTCCCACCACAATGCAACACCTGTGGTGTGGTGCTATCAGTCAGTCACATCATTTTGCACTGTAGTAGGTATGTTGGGGAGCGTCAGCTTCTGGCTGCCTACTGCAGGGTAAATCAAGTCCCCATGAATCTGAACTCTGTCTTGGGTGATGGGGATGTTGGTGTGACTGATAAATTGATGACTTTCTTGAAATAGACCGGACTACTGAGAGAGTTGTGACTTAGATTTTATTATAATTTATGTGTGGGATGGGTATTGAGGTTTTTATACATATTTATATATCTACGTATTGTCAACTGCTTCAATCAACAAATAAATCCCCACCATGCATCACAATTCGCTGCCACCTGGCGTCCCTCCTGCCAACCAATGACACTTTCACTCATATACTGATCAACTCCAACCTTTCATCTCATTCCCAATATGAATCTTCCACTCCGTTCCTCCACCCCACTCGAGTGCACTTTCATACTCAACGTCTCATCCCCATACGCTCCAAATGAACGAACCACCTCAAGATGTTCGTTTTCACACTCACCATTGCATCCACATCCACACCATATTGCTCACGTCAACATATTTCACCATATAGTTCACCATGTCAATATCTCACCATGTCACTATATTCACTACATAGTTAATTCAGTTGACATATATTTCGTATATATATATAAATTATGTACAATGTAATATAACTATCAGGACTAACATTATATGTATTTTGTATATATATCTATTTGTGTATATTAGATTTTTTATCTTTCATATACATTTATTTTTATATATGAGATTGGACTGTTATAACCTGTAATTTTTTGCCTTGAATTAGCATAATTATGAAGGATTACAAATTACGTATGCGAGGAGGTGCATTTCCTGAGGCAATTCTCACATACTGATGTGTCCTTCATTGTTCACATGAGCCAGCATCAATGACTGGAGCGAACTACTGGGTTGGCATATTTGTTTACAGTTATGTCATCCTGGGATGGCAAGGTCATGGATGCTGGAGTTGCAAGCCTAATAACCCCATAAGGGGTGATGGCTTTTTAACGAAAAAAAAAAAAAAAAAAAAAAGACTTAGTAGCCACTTCATTCTGGACTTCACAAAGAGGCACATAAGACACTCACAGGGTACAGAATTCCTTAAGAGTTAAGTTAAATAAGAATAAATTGAGTTATTTAACCAGTGAAGTTTGACTTTATGCCTTGACTGAATACCACGCCACCAGCTTCACTACCAACTACACACTTAAGAACAAGGTATGTACCAGATTCTTTGAAAAGACAAGCTAAGGACTGGTACAAGCCCAGACCATCTAACTTGTATAGTGTCTTTATCATTAGGGCCAGAATATGGAGATGTGGTTGCTATTCCAAAGGGATCACTGATGCCCGTTTATGTTTTCAATATATGATATTTAGAAATTAATTTTTAATAGGTATGTGGTGCTTAGTGTTTGTTTGTATGATGCAAGTAGAAAAATAATTATGTTTAAAGGCTCCCATACATGGTGTGATCAGAACCTTGAGACCTGGTCGGACAAACTAAATCGGATGATCCTACGCCAACACACTATCCGACCCCACCACAAATACTGGAAGACCAGTTCAGTTGTTGACAGTAAAAGGTATCTCTGAAAGGAGGAGTTGTGTTGTTGGGAATTGCCACGGTGGCCTTGATAATGATGTCAAAGCAAAGAAAATGGAGCAAAGATTCGCTCCTGAGAAGAGAAAAATTATCACACAGGATACACAACGAGTGATATGGTCTGAATAGGCGAATTTCAAAACCGAACACTACTTGGACGCAGACCGGCGACTGCCAGACCCACAGATCAGGCAATAGCCCATACTTGATCAAATCTGGCTGGATCCAATCACTCCTCATCGGTGCTCTCTGGGCCAGATCACACAGTGGATAGGGAGCGCATACATGCTCAGTGGCACTAAGCAAACACACTGCACAAACTATTATATGAGAAAATCAGATAATGTACAATAATAGTAGCCAGATACTATAGCTCCAGAACTGAAAGTCGTTAGTATTGTATATGTGAGTCGCTCTCCCTTGACAGTCATTGTTACCAAATCATCTTGCCTTAATAATATAATAAGAATTATATGGAGCTTCCTGTACATCCTATATATTTCCAGTGAAATAAACAAATTTACAGTTGGCGAAAGAAGTCTAAGTGTGGCCGTATGGGACCTGTCAGGCATTAAGAAATTCTTATTCGAAGTCCCACTGACCTCCATGTGTTTATTTACTTCCACTACCGCTGGGTTCTTATGCCTTGTGAAGTACTCCAGTGGCACTCCAGTCCAAATCAAAGCATCGATGCCCCATTTCCATCCATCAGCATTCACAAGGTCATCCACAGTCTCTGGGGGGCGGGTCCTGGCCTTATTGACGGTGAGGTGAGAGATCAGCTCAGATTCAAACCCAGTATATATTACCAGACAATACACCAGCCACGATCCTACCATCACCTGAGAGAGAGAGAGAGAGATTAATACCATATCTATCTGAATTCGGTCTAGTGTTACTGTACCTTATTAGCAGAATATAAGGTGATGGAAAAAAGGCTTAGGTGGAGATTCTTTTGTTGGTGGGGAATTAGAAGGTCTGGGAATTCTCCAAACTATGCTACGAAACAACAGATCCCCTATCAGTATCATTAAGGGCATCTGTTTCCTGGCATAGCTTGGGGGTATTAGAGACCTTCTAATTCACCAACCAACAAGAGAATCTCCCCTTAAGTAATGCAAATGACCATTTTACTATATTATTCTATAGTCACTGTGGATGTGCTACGAACATTAAAAAATCCATAATACTTGGCCTGATGTGGCTGAAGTCGGTACTTTTGGATGTACTTCCATGAGGGCTCCCCAGACATATAGCAACGCTGTATCGACCCTGATGTCAGGCCTTTCTGTAACTTGGGACCACGTCCAGTGAATCAACCACAGCATGACTCCAGCAACTACGACGCTTACCATCACGAAACCCCATACGGTTCCTGTTTCAATATGCACACTGAATTCAGTACATGCCACATGCAAAACTTTATTCCCTGGCAATTCATTAATAATTTTTGAGTAGGTACAGTCATGGTCAAAAGTCCTGCAACCTGGTGAATAAAAGCGAGCCATTTGAGTGAATCTTATGAACGAATATTACAGAGACTAACAGCTATAGTTTCGAGTCTCGCTCCAGAACAGGTGGAGTGTGGACGTACTCGTGGCGCTCTGCCTCCATTCTCGTTTGTGTTGTTGTTTTGTGTTGTTTTGGAGCTCTTGTTTGTGTTTTTTGTGTTGTTTGTGAGTTCTTGTTTGTGTGTTCCTGTTTCTGTGGTGTTGCTGGTGTTGTTTGTCTGTTGTGGTTCTGTGTATAGTTTTGTTGTGATTGTCTGTGTGTGTGTGTGTGTGTGTCCCTGGCTGATTGAGTGTTTAGTTGTTTGTGTTGTTGTTTGCTTTCCATCTAGGCCTTGCCTGGCCTGATGGAGAGTGCGGATTCCTGCTTGGAGGCCGACTTGGCAATGTCGGAGGAAGACGAGTCTCCAATTGAGGATCACTGGCCTGAGCTGCCTTCTCGCAACCCTCCCCCCCTCTCCTCGGTCACTCCGCAGCACAGGTTGCAGCCGTCCACCTCCTCAACCTCTACCAAGCGACCTGTTGATGCCTCGTCCGACTCCTCGCAGGATTCCGATGGTGTGGACTGTTTACCTCCAGCTGCCAAGACTGCCAAGGGTGCTTCAGCTGTGCACGATACCTTCTCTGCCTCACCCTGGTGTTTCTTCTTTGTATACCAACTCCTTGCCCTCGTCCAACCTTCCTGCTTTTGCCCCGAGAGATGCCTATGTCAAACTCTCCTTCTCTGGAAACCCATCTACAGACACAAAGCTGCGTTGGTTGTCTGATGTCAACAGGGCCTTCCAGTTGCAGCGTGAACTGGCTGAAGTGAAGATGGCTGCTGTCACCTCCCGGTTTGTCTACATCTCTAGGAAGCGTCAGGACATCATTGATAGAGTGAAGGCTGGTGAATTTTTATCTCTGCCTCTCATTCTTGAAGACTCACCTGAGAGGCCTCGTAAGTTCCCCAGCTACATCCTCACCCGTTTTCCTATTGATGTTGACCCGAAACTTGCCAAAGGATACCCTGGTGTGTACTTTGCCCGTTGTTTTTTCCAAGATGGTTCCCCCATTAGCCGTATTGTTGTTGTCTGGAGTCAACCCGATCCACCTCCAAATGAGATTTCCTTTGATTTCCTCCCTTGTCTTCCACCGTGTGAGGTGAGGAAACTTCATAATGACCAGCCTTGGTGCTACAGGTGCTGGGGAGTTGGTCATATCTCCCGGTACTAATCTGCCAGGCCGAAGTGTGCATGGTGTGCGGCCGACCATGATTCCAAGACGTGTCCTGTGAGGGGTGAACCATCACGTCCTGCTGCCTCCACCTCTGAGCCTTCACCTCCTGAAGATACGTCTCGATGGAAGTGTCCACGATGCCTTCAGCCAGGGGTTAACGTGTGGCATGGATGTACTCGACGTAAGGTCCAGGCTCGTGTCTCTACTATTGCTCCGCCTCCACCACCACCACCACCACCACCACCACCTCCCCAGTCTGCTCCTCCTACCAACCCTGCCTCACCTCCAGACCTGGCCCTCCGCAAGTCTGTTGCTACCCTCATGGCACGATGTACGGCTCTTGAAAACCGCTTTTCTGCCCTTGAAGCCAGGATTGATGGGCTGGTTGCCGCTCAGGCTGCCAATGACTCCAAACTCTCCACCTTGGTCGAGGCTCAGCAGGCCATCATCTCAACTGTCACTACCCTTACCGAAAAGATGGATACTGTTGCATCTCGCCTTGAAAAGCTTTTCGAGTCAGTCCCTTCTCCTGGTCCATCTTCTTCTCCAGGTCGCTCATCTGCCCCAACTCACCGGACTTCTACCTCCAAATACAGAGTTCGCTAGTGATTGCCGGCTGGATGTCATCTCCTGGAATGTATGTGGTATCACCAGTTATGCTAAGCTCACTCAACTCAAGGCCTATGTTTTTCGTCATCATCCCAGTGTTATTTTTCTCCAGGAAGCATTTCCAGGACGGCCGCTCGCTCTTGGGCAAGCTCCTCCCCTCTCAGGTTATGTGCCATATGTTCATCTGGTAAGGAATGATCTCCTGACTTACATACATAGCTCCTTGCCACATCGCCTTCTCCGTACCTCCACTGATCCTGACATGACCTTTCAGCTATTTGAGGTTCTACCTGGGAATGGAGTACTCCAACTATGTAATGTCTATTCTGCCCCAGCTAGACTCACTCTTGAGGCTCTTCCTTCTCCAACAGTGCGTGGTATGGTGTATATGGGAGATTTTAATGCTCGGCATTCTGATTTGGGTGATGGTACTGGCTCTATTAATCGTAATGGTGTTCGTCTCCATTCATACATCTGCAAGCATCATCTGACACGCTGGGACACTGGTGGTGCCACTCATTGCCGGGGAGGTACTCTGGATTACATCCTCTCGTCTGGCCTGATAGCATCTCAGGTCCAGTGCTTCTCCGTGCCAGACTTATTCTCTGATCACATCGCTCTTCGGTTTCATTATTCTCTAACTGCTGGGTCAGGTGCTTCAGCCACTCGTTTGCGTATTGCTGTGCCCCCTAAATATTGGCCGACTTACATCTTATTTATGGCCCATGTATTCCCTACATTTGACATATCATCAGCTGAACAGTTGTACTCTGATCTTGTATCTGCTACTCATAACTTTTATAGGCTATACGTCTCCCGGCCACACCTCCAGCATCGCCATACTGCCCACTCCTGGACGCTGGATGCACGTATACAGGAGGCAAAGGAGGAGGCTGAACGTGATGGCCTATTGTTTCAAGCCAACCCAACCCCTGACCTACTCCATCGTTACCAGATGTCTAGGGACGCTTTAGTTGCCCTGCAGGATTGTGCTCACACTGAGTCTTGGCAGCGGTTCACGGACAGCATCAACCAGCAAACAAGTGTGGCTTCTATGTGGCACCTCATCCGTCGGGTTGTTAAAAAGACACCGGCCACTGCTCGTCATCACACTCCTGCCGACTATGCCAAACAACTTGTCGATGACTGGTCAGAACAATCTACCCCAGCCAGTCTACCCATCCACATACAAGATGCACTCGCTTCCCGTGCTGCTGTCCATCGGCTACGTCTGATGTCTGCTCTGTTACAAGATGATGACGATGATGCAGAGGAGATAACTGAGGAGGTGTTGCGACGTGCTCTCATTCGGGGTAGAGCTTCTTCCCCTGGTGATGATGGTATTACTTATGCTGTGCTGCGCCTACTTCAACAAGTTCCTGGGAACCCTCTATTTCGACTGTACAATCTTTGTCTTTGTGATGGTTGTGTACCACGAGCCTGGACCAGCAGCACAATAATACCCATCCCTAAGCCCGGCACTGCCAAGTTCAGGCCTATTTCCCTTACTTCCTGTTTCTGTAAGGTTATGGAGAGAATCTTACTCAATCGTCTCATGTACAGACTGCAGGATCGCCTCTCTCCATGGCTGTTTGGTTTCCTTCCCCAGCGGAGCACACATCACTGCCTAATCGACCTGTACTCTCGCCTTTCCAGGGACAGTGTGGTGGCCTTCATTGACCTTCGAAGTGCCTTCGATGTTGCTAATAGAGACGTCATTTTGGATCAACTGGTTGACTTTGGGATAAAGGGTAATCTACTACGGTGGATTCGGGGCTACCTGAGTAACAGGACCTCCTGTGTGTTTTTCAGTGGTGCACTCAGTCCTTTGCGCAGTTTTCATCTTGGCCTCATGGTTCGGAGGCACAATGTAGTCTCTGCTCGTTTGAGGCTTGGCTACCGGCCACCGTGGCAGGTTGCTGGGATGCAGGGTGAGCCCCCCTTCACTGAGTGTCGCTTGTGTCGAGCGCCTCGTGCTAACACTATAGAGCACTATTGCCTAGCCTGCCCCACTGTCCGACACTTGCTGCCCCAGGGCCTGCCACTTGATGTGGTTTGTCGACACCTGCTGAACCATCAGGTTCTGGAGGAACTTCTGGTGCGCCACCCTCGTTTTGGTGGATTTAAGTAAAGTAGGTCATGATATAAATATTTGTCTGTATACTTGTGCTTCATTCTGTTATGTTTTCGAGATGTGAGTGTGTGTGCGCATGTGTGTGTGCTTGTGTGTGTATGTGGTCATTGGGTTCTCGTGAGTCCCGCTTACCCTTGTGTACTGTTGTCTGCCTATTGACTGACGCTACGGCGCAATGAATTAAAAAAAAAAAAAAAAAAAAAAAAAAAAGCTATAGTTTCGGATCATTTTTCGAAGCCATCTCATTGGAAGGGGTTGCAGGACTATTGACCGTGACTGTACAGCCATGGCTGATAGTGCTGGACCAGGGTCCAAGGAGTGTTGGAGAGCAACGGAACAGAGTTCGAACAAGTGAATTTTCCAAACCATTCTCAATGTTGAGAGAGGTTTAGAAGACTCACTTTTTCGAACTCTGTTCAGTTGCTCTCCAACATTCCTTGAACCCTGGTCCAGCACTATTACCCATGGTTGTACACTCGCGATCCAAAAGTTGTATACAGGTCTTGTTGAAGTTTCGAATCATTTGACATACTAGTGAACCAATTACGCTTATTCTTTTTCACATTTGCTTGAACTCGCTTAAAACTCAATTAGGCTATTCGAAGCAAGCCTGGATACATATTTTGGATTGCGAGTTTACAGCCAGCTCCAGTGCTGCGAGGCCACTGCAGTGCGGTCAGCGCTCCCTCTCCCAGGCGTGAACCACACACAAACTTCGGTCTGATACACACATCTGAAGCACTCACTAGTGAGAGAGAGAGAGAGATGGGAATGAGGGTTGGCAGGCTTGTTTGCTGAGCAAAACGAATGGCAATTAAATAATAATTTGTATGTGAGCAATTTTATGTTTATGTGGATGTAACAATAGGCACAAATTCATTCCTGATGAATAAATTATTTTGCAATATTTCATGATCCAGGATATTACATTCTACACTCTACAAGAGTTCCACCTGGACCACTCCTTCACTTGAGTCTCGCCCCAACCATACTGGAATGAAGACGTGTTCCTGGAGCTCTGCCTGTATTGTTGTTTGTGTTGTTTTTGTGCTGTTTCTGCATTCTTGATTGTGTGTTATTGTTTCTGGGGTGATCTAGGTGTTGTTTATCTGTTCTATCTCGTTTTTTTGTGGTTTTGCTGTTTGTGGTATTGTTGTTTATGGTTTGTTTGTTTTGTTGTGGTTCTGTGTGTGTATGTTCAAATGTGTTCAGTTGTTCGCTTCCCATCTAGGCCTTGCCTGGCCTGATGGAGAGTGCTGATTCGGATGTGGCTTCATGCCTGGAGGCCGACTTTGCCATCTCATAGGAGGATCAGTCTCCTATCGAGGATCACTGGCCTCAGCTGCCTTTTCGCAACCCTTCCCCCCTCTCCTCGGTCACTCCACAGCTCAGGTTGAAGCCTTCCACGTCTTCAACCTCTACCAAGCAACCCGTTGATGCAGGATTACGATGGTGTGGACTGTTTGCCTCTGGTTGTCAAGGCTGCGAAGGGTGCTTCAGCTGTGCATGACGTACCTTCACTGCCTAAATGTGGTGTTTCTTCTTTGTATACCAACTCCTTGCCCTCGTCCAACCTTCCTGCATTTGCCCCAAGAAATGCCTATGTCAAGCTCTTCTTCTCTAGGAACCCATCTAATGACACAAAGCTGCGTTGGTTGTCTGATGTCATCAGGGCCTTCCAGCTGCAGCGTGAACTGGCTGAAGTAAAGATGGCTGCTGTCACCTCCCGGTTTGTCTACATCTCTAGGAAGCGTCAGGACATCATTGATAGAGTCAAGGCTGGTGAATTTTTGTTTCTGCCTCTCATTCTTGAAGACTCACCCGACAGGCCTCGTAAGTTCCCCAGCAACATCCTCACCCGTTTTTCTATTGATGTAGACCCGAAACTTGCCCATCGTTTTTTCCAAGATGGTTCCCCCATTAGCCGTATTATTGTTGTCTGGAGTCAACCCGATCCACCTCCAAATGAGATTTCCTTTGATTTCCTCCCCCGTCTTCCACTGTGTGAGGTGAGGACACTTCATAATGACCAGCCTTGGTGCTACAGGTACTGTTCTGGCAGGCCGAAGTGTGCATGGCATGCCGCCGACCATGATTTCAAGATGTGCCCTGTCAGGGGTAACCTTATCCATGTTTCCCGATATCTGGAGAAAGAAATTGGATTATTACCAATGGACCACATAAAGAAATATGGTAAGGGCGTTTTGATCAGAGCCAAAGATCTTACACAGGCCATGATGCTCCTCAATCTCCTCTGTCCTTCTGATAGCATGTTTGAATCTATTAAACCACATCGAACATTTAATTATAGCAAGGGGCGTATATATAATGAGGACCTGTATGAATTCTCAGAAGAGGACATTCTCGCTATGTGCCCAGACAGTGTCCAACGAGTAACGAAGATGAAAGGCAGTAAAAATATGATCATCCTCACTTTCTATGGCTCGCATATCCCAGATCGCTATAACATTAACCCCACCTCATTTGAGGTGAAGCCTTTTGTTGAGCGTCCCCTACAGTGTTTCTGTTGTTATGAGTTTGGTCATGGGAAGAGGAACTGCAATAACCGTTCCCAGTGTGGTAATTGTTCTGCTCTTGACTCACATCTTACTTCTGAGTGTCGGTCAGAGAGTTACTGCTTTTACTGCAGAGATGCTCACCCCTTGCGTTCTCGCCAATGTAAGATGTACCTACTTGAGCAGGATATCCTCCACTTGGCAAATACTCAATTCATTAGCATAGGTAGTGCCAGACGGCAACTCAACTTCAGGCGACAGAAGGATGGTGGTGTGAAGACATACGCCTCCTCCCTTCGCCCTAAATTGGTTGAAGCACCCTCACAACCCTCTCAAGAGGCAGCTGCTTTTTGCTCTAGTGAGAACGTTTCTAAGGTTACTCTATATAATAAATTCTCTGTCTTGGAAACTTTATCAGACACTCATTCTGGTGACCCTTCAACTGATGACAATTCTCAGACTTTAGCTAAAGGTGTCCATGTGGTAGAGGTTCACGCTGCCACACGCTCTCCCAAAAGGAAACTTAAGTCACCTAAACTGCCACAGAGACGCCTTCGTGGTTCCTCTGAGGCACTTGACTCTATAGATGTTCCACCTTGTGAGGCAACCATCTCTGTGGACTCATCCATAGTTTCCTCTCAATTTCACCAGAAGCGTTCTCGTGGCTCTGATGAATCTCTTGATTCAACAGAAGTTCCTCCTCGCAGGCTTCCTTCGGGATCATCAGAGGGGCGAGAAGTTAAAGTGGATGCCACGGATGTTGTGACCTCAAAAGATTCACTTTCTCTTCCGCTTGAGCAGCGGAGTGATTCTACCACCTGTAATATGGATGTTGATGTATCTGCCTGTGTCAGTGATATCACTGCTGTACAGGACAGAACGAATGTAATTGTTTCAAAGAATATCCTATCTCATATACCTTCATCTTCTTCTAACATATCAGATGCTTCAGGGACTCGTCTACGGGTTCCAATTACTGCCCCAAGTACTACTCCTCGGGTTCGCTCTTCTTCTAGTGGCCCAGGATTAGACAAATCTTATTGTTTGAGTAAACCCTCAGGTCGAGGTGGTAGTGGGAAGTACCTCCGTGAGGCTTCCCAAAAATCAGTACTAAAGTAACACCTTTCAAGGTCCTTCAGTGGAATTGCCATGGCTTGCGTGCTTCTTGGGAGGAACTGCGCGTTCTTCTCTCTAGCTTCTCTCCTGCATGTGTTTCTCTCCAAGAGACAATGCTTGGGGACTACATTCCTGCCAGTCCTCCAGCATACTCAGCATTTTATTCCAATTCATTTGAAGGGCAGGGTCATCATGGTGGCTCTGCCATCCTAGTTCGCCGAGATATTCCATGCACGAGCCTGGAGCTTGACACTCCGCTCCAGGCTGTTGCAGTTAGGGTTATTATGGACCGCCCGTACACTGTGTGCAGTCTATACCTTCCTCCCAGTGTTACAGTTGAGAGGGGTGATCTCAACCATCTTGTACGGGACCTTCCATCTCTCTTTATTTTATTGGGTGAGTTTAATGGTCGTCATCCTCTGTGGGGTGACAGTTCGGTCAACCCCAGGGGTGTTTTATTGGCTTCTTTTATTGAGGATGAGGGATTAGGGGTTTTAAATACGGGAGATGTGACACATTTTAATAGCCCTACTGGGACTTTTACCTCCATTGACATTTCCCTTTGCTCACCCAGTGCTCTGTTGGATTTTACTTGGAGAGTGTTGCCTGACTTATATGGCAGTAACTATTTCCTTATACTTTTAGAAGGTAACAGGTACGAACCACAGTCTCGTCTTCCTAGGTGGAAATTATTTTTTTACTAATATTCTCCACTCTGCTGCTCTCAACTCTATCCCTAGAACTTCTGGCTACTTTCCCAAACGTCCTGTCCCTTGGTGGTCACCAGTCTGCACCACTGCTGTGCGGGAGAAGCGCGCTGCTTTCTCTCGCCTTCGTCGCAATCGTGGGGACCCAACTCTTTTAGAGGACTTCCGATGGGCAAGGGCTCGAGCTAGACGAGTTTTAAAAGAGGCCCGACGTGCATCTTGGAAGGCCTATGTGTCTTCAATTAATATTAAAACTCCACTCACCCAAGTGTTTAGGAGAGTCCGTAAGATGGCGGGGAAATTTTCTCCTAGTTCTCCTCCTGTACTTAAGGTCAATGGAATTAAGATCATGGATGGTTTGACAGTGGCCAATACCATGGCGGAGGCTTTTGCAAAGGTCTCCAGCCGTGACTCTCGACCTCTGGCTGTCAGGCATGAGTTAAGAGCCAAGGAGCGTACTGTACTGGATTTCTCAGGGAACGAGAATGAAAGTTATAACCATATATTTACCCTGAGAGACCTGCATTCTGCTCTCTCTCTCTGCGGCGACACTTCTCCTGGACCAGACAACATCCCATATGCAATGTTACGACACTTGGGTGAGGAGGCGATCTCATTTCTTTTAGCTTTATATAACAGAATCTGGTTGGAGGGTGTCTTCCCTTCTGGGTGGAGGGTTACTACCATCTTTCCTTTTCTCAAGCCGGGCAAGGACTCTGGTGTTGCCCTCAATTATCGACCAATTGCCTTGACCTCCTGTCTCTGTAAACTATTTGAAAAGATGGTGAATGTCAGACTGGTATACTTCTTGGAACGGGGTGATTTTCTGTCTCCGTCCCAGTCTGGCTTTCGTAAATACCTTTCCACTACAGATGCTCTGGTCAGGTTGGAAGCTGCTGCATGTGAGGCCATTGCACGACATCAACACCTTGCCTGTGTATTCTTCGATTTAGAGAAAGCCTATGACACTACATGGCAATATGGCATTCTGCAGCAACTCCATTTATATGGCCTGCGGGGTCGCCTTCCACGCTTTCTTAAGGAGTTTCTCAGTGGTCGCAGTTTTTCTGTGAGGGTTGGTACAACCCACTCAGCATCTGTTGCACAGGAGGAGGGCGTTCCCCAGGGAAGCGTCCTCAGTGTTACATTGTTTGCAGTGGCAATTAATGCCATTGCCTCATCCCTTCCAGACGGTATAGCTAACTCAATGTACGTTGACGACCTAGCAGTCTGGTTTGCTGCTTCCCGTATGTCAGTGGCGGAGCGGCGCATGCAGCTTGCCCTTGACAGGGTGTCACGTTGGACTGGTTCTCATGGGTTTCGATTTTCTCCTTCCAAGACAGTTGCTATGCACTTCTGCCGCATCCGAGGCGTCCACCTGGATCCGAACTTATTCATGTATGGTCATTGGATACGATGTGTCGAGGAGACTCGGTTTTTGGGTCTCCTTTTTTGACAAACGTTTGACTTGGGTTCCCCACTAACGTACACTTAAGGTCTCTTGCCTCAAGGCTCTTAACCTGTTGAGGGTCCTGAGCCATACATCCTGGGGGGCTGATCGGGCCACCCTCCTCCGCCTATACCATGTTCTTATTAGGTCAAAACTCGACTATGGGTGTGAGGTGTACTCTTCTGCAACCGATGCCCGTCTCAGAGTTCTAGACCTTGTTCATCATGCTGGAGTACGTCTGGCGACCGGAGCCTTCAGGTCGTCCCCAATCCCCAGTCTCCTGGTGGACGCTAATGAGCCACCTCTTGATCTCTGTCGCCAGTCCTTGATGGTTCGTTGTTGGCATCGATTACATCGACTTCCTGACTCCCTACCTTGCTTGGCGGTGTCATCTGATATCATGTCTCAGTACTACCTTTTACATTCTCGTGCACCATGGCCCTTTGGCTTCCAGGTCAGGAAGGCTATGGAGGAGATGGGCATAGATGACTTCCAGATTTGTCCTGTAAGGGTCCCCAGGGTGGCTCCATGGTTTCTTCCAGAAGTTTTCCCCTGCACCTGCTTTACAGACAAGAAGGAATCTCTTCCTCCTCCAGTGGCTCGTTCCCTCTTTTTAGAACATGCCTTCACTCACAGGGAGTCCCTCCCTGTGTACACTGATGGGTCAAAGTCTGATGCAGGAGTTGGCTTTGGAGTTGTCTTTCCTGACTTTTGCCGTGGAGGCAGGCTCCCTTCTGTCATGTCCTTTTTTACTGCTGAGCTCTCGGCCATTTTATATGCCCTCCAAGTGATTTTTACTCTCCCTCAGCCTTCGTTTACTATTTTTAGCGATTCCTGTAGTGCCTTGCAGGCCTTGTGCAATTTTAACTCTTCCCATCCCCTGGTGTTGGCCATTCTTGAGTGGCTTGTCCTCCTGGGTCGTCGTGGCCGGAAAGTCACTTTTTGTTGGGTCCCGGCCCATGTGGGTGTTGATGGGAATGAGCGGGCTGACGCCCTAGCTAAGGCTGTGGTCTCCAATTCCCGGCCTCCTGCCAGGCGTCATCCTGTTCCTGCAGTGGACCTTCGACCCTACATAAATGCTACCGTTCGTTCCTGCTGGCAGGACAGATGGGATGCCGTCGGGGCTAACAAGCTCCGCGACATCTGCTAGCACTTTGGTTTGTGGAGCTACAGTGGCCTGTCCCGCCGGTGGGAGACGGCTCTTGTCCGTCTCCGCATTGGCCACACATTATTGACTCATAACTTTTTAATGGAGAGGGCTCACCCTCCCTACTGTGATGATTGTCTTGTCCCTTTGACAGTACGGCATCTTATTGTCGAGTGTCCCAGCCTTGGAGACCTTCGTCGTAGGCACCTCTCCGAGTACCAGAAGGGTGACGGTTCTTACAGTCTCTCCCAGGTGCTCAGGGAGGAGGCTTGTAGTGTGGGAGGGAACACCCTCTCCTATGTGGAGTAGGCTGGCCTACTGTGAATTTTATTATATTTATGGCTTTTTAGATAGTTCAACGTTTTCTTATCTTTTATATATTTTACTTGAATTAGCCAGGTTTTTTTTTAGTATAAATGTGCCTTTTAGTTTGTATGTTCTTTTATTCATGCTGCCTATCCCTTTCGGGGTGGAGAAGTCTGTTTAGTTTGTGTAAATATTTTATTAATGATATAGATGACTACTTTGTGTTGGGCGGTATATGACCATAGCTGTTGCGCCGTCAAATGCCTCATGGCATTTCTAAATCAATCAATCAATCAATTAAGCCGCGTCCCATCTTCAAGCATTCACCACTCTCCTCTACTCGTTTCTGTCCTGCGCAATCACTCCACCTTGCTCCACATGTATACCTCTTCCACTCAGAGCTCCTTTCACAGTGCCCATCCATCTCCTCTCTGGCCTTCCTCTCCTCCCTACACCTCCCACATTTGAGCCCCATATCCTCTTTACCATTCTATTCTCCTCCATTCTCTCCACATGTCCAAACCATCTTAAGACACTCTGATCTGCATGGCCTGCCATGGCCTGCTAATTCTCTCACAACACCTGTCCTGTCCTCACTTCCTCATTCCTGACTCTGTCCATTCGAGCCACACCACACATTCTTCCCAGACATCTCATCTCTACTATATTCAACCTTCTCTTCTTACTTTCTATCATATTTCATTTTTCAGCTCTATACAGTGCAGTAGGCACTGCTATCTCTTCGTTCAACTTCCTCTTTACATCCATTCTAAGTGACTTACAGCCAAACATTCTATTCATTCCTCCTAGCACCTTTCCTACCTCATTTACTCTAGATTTTACCTCTGTCTCTATTTTGCTATCCACCTTCACCTTTGACCCCAAATATTTAGAGCACTCCACCTCCTCCAATATTTTACCATCTAGCATTATATTCATCCTTCTAGTCTCTGCTCCCTTCCTACATCTCATTACTTTGATCTCTGCCACATTCACTCTCAGTTTCAATCTCCTGCACACCCGTCCAAACTCCTGCACTAACATACTCAGTTCTTTTTCTGACTCTGCCACTAATTCCGTATCATCAGCAAGCAGTAATTATTTGAAGCCCAACTCTCTACCTCTTGTCCACCAAACTCTCCATCACTCTAGTATTTACCTCTCTTACCACACTGTCCATATAAATATTAAACAACTATGGTGACAACACACAACCTTGACGGACTCCCACCTTTACTGGGAACCATTCACTCAAGTTACTTACCACTTTCACACTCGCTCTACTGTTCACATAGAATCTTTTCACCCTTCTCAATAATTTCCCCCCCAGCCCGTACAACTGCAAAATCATATCCTATGCTTTCTCGAGATCCACAAATGCCCATACTAATTCTTTACTTTTCTCTAAATACTTTTCACACACCTGCGTTACTGCAAATATCTGGTCCACACAACCTCTTCCTCTCTGAAAGCCACCTTGCTCTTCACCAATCACAGTCTCCGTACCCTCTCTGACTCTTCTTATTAGCACCTTCCCATACAGGTTCCCTACTACACTTAATAACAGACTTACAGCCCTGAAACTCGTACATTGGTATCTATCTCCTTTTCCCTTATATAGAGGTACTACACAAACGCTCACCCAATCTATTGAGACCTTACCACTGTCAAAACACACCATCAACAACTTTACCAACCACTCCATCATACTTGTTCCACCATATTTCAGACTTTCTACAGGGCATTCATCCAAACCTGAAGCTTTCCCTGTTTTCATTTCTCTCATTGCTTCCTCAACCTCCTTCTTTCTTATCGGCTCCTCATTTAATCTCTCCAACCTGTTTACTCCATTTCCCCTTCCAAACACAGCAATCTCATATTCTCTATCCTCATAAAAAATCAGCAATCCCTCAAAATACTCGGCCCATCTCCTCTCTTCATAACCAGCCCGGATTCACTAAACGCTCCCGTAAGAGCAGTAAGGCTACCTTACGATTCCGACAGCACGGTGCTTAAGGTCTATTCACTAAGCAATCGTAAGGGAGCGAGAAGTTATCCTCATCGTGAGTCGTAGTTCATATTTTGACGGTAGATGGCTCTACTTTATTTTATCTTGTAGTCTGCTAACCAATCACGAAGTCGGTAACAAAAGAGCCCAACCAATCAGACGCAAGAATCTCCCATCAGCTGATATTATTATTTTGTAAACAGTGAAGGAGAGTGCTATACAAAACATTATATTTGCACTTAATGCTGCAGCGAAGTACAGCCGGAATACAGAAAAAATGTATAATCTTTTAGTCCAGCAATGCCTGTTTTCATACAATACAGTATGTATTCGATTTACTGTAGAGAAATCCTTTTGTTTAGAGAAAGAACCTGTTGTAGCTATTTATTTGAGGAGAGCATTTGGAATATACTGTACGAGTTTTAAATAGGGTGAATAGGAATATGGGTTTTAAAGTAAACTGCGAAAACTTTGCAAAATATCAAAAGTAGCCTAACTTTATGTTACTAATAAGCAATGAAGTTTATGGGGACCTCACTTGGACACACCACTGAGGACTGTGTGGTAGTAAAGTAGCAAAGTTAACTTGCCTCAGTTGAATATATATATATGGTGATTTAATGTGTAAGTATGAAATATCAACAATTCCTTCATGGTGATACAGTATACAGTGTGACATAATATATGTTACGATATATAGCAGTAATGATCATCAACATTAACCATATGTTTCCTAAAAACATAGGTATTATTGTATTTAGTCCACAATTCTTGACGAATTCCTTTTAGCTCTTGTGATGGGGGTTAATTAAGGCCTGAAGTTAGATTATATCAAGAAGTTCCAAATTCTCCATTCTTAAATCTCTGCCTAAGGTGAGAGTTATTACAGATAAATGCATCATGAGTGCTGCCAGGGTATTTTGCACACACATTAGTTATGTAGGCTACTGATCACTGTTGGCAACAATTTGGATGTTGATAAAGTGATACTGTTTCCTGTTCACATACAAATGTTCACTTTCCTTGGGTGCTTTGATTGGAACATGTGTGCAATCAATTGTTCCAATTATATTAGGAAAACCTCTTAGTCTATGAAATATATGCTTAGTGTCTGTTGTGGCAGCTATTCCTCTAGGTATTTTTATTTCCAGTCTTGCTTTTCTGTAGAGGGCTTCTGTAACTTTATTTATTACTCTAGACACAATAGACCAAAAACACTCTGAAAGCTATCACTTCCATAAAATCTTAGGGCAACTAAAACCAATGTATGAGTGGGGATAGCATGAGATCGCCTAGTAACTCTTCCAATTTCTGAAGCTCATCACATGATCTCAATGTTTCCACTCGAGGAAACTGATAATACCGTATTAGGTGATTATCATCAACATGGAGTTGCAATGCAACTTCCTGCTCAACAGCAACAACGAGTTCCATGGTGACATGTCTGTAAAGTACGCCTGGCAACTCCGTTTTACCTCGTTTGTCGGACATTTCACTCCCGTATCTCGGGTAAGGGTGCCTCCTCGCGCCCTTAGCTAATACCGTACGATAGTTTGGGTTAAGTCTCCCTTAACTCGTTAGTGAATAGCTCTTTCACCCGCTAAGGTCCTTTAACGTCGCTAAGGTCTCGTAACTGCGTTAGTGAATCCGGTCCCTGAAGCTTTTTTGGGTTCTATTATTTTTCAAACTTTATTACTGATGTCTAATCTGGTCCACTGCCTCTGCCACAGGAGATGAATTCAAGACTTAATGAGGGACACAAAACACCTGAGATCCGTACGGACTATACTGTATGGTCCTGTGGGCTACGTCATCATGGCGTAGCCTAGGTATGAGGTGGTGTTGGCTCGTCTTCGGGTTAATGCCACCAGATTAACCCACCTCAATCCATATATTAAACTTTTCCCCCCAAGTGCCCCTCATGCAAAACAATTTTATTAATACCACACATCTTGGTATTATGCAAGAAATATGAGGGGCAACGAAACAAACTTAAACAATATTTCAAACATAAAAATATGGTTCTCGCCATAGATAATATTCAATCAGATGATAACATTATTATAAACTGATAAGTTTTCCGAGGGAGACAAAACTTTATGACCTATAAATTGATATAATAAAATGGAACCATTGGTTTAATGACCTTTGGTTATACGCCACTGGTTGATAGCTAATAAATCCAATCAGTAGTAATAGTAGTAGCATTTAGGATGTCGACGTGGGAGCTTCACTAGAGGTGGTGGTGGGTCGGGGTGACGTTGCCCAGTCATTGTAGGTTCAGGAGGAAGCCCTACCGCAGAAGTGAAGGGAGAAGTGTTATAGTGGGGGTTGTGAAGGTGCTGTTAAATTCAGACTAGTAAGGTGTTCGGGTTGGGCACTATCTATGGAGTCACACCGTTTATCCAAGTAGGCGGTATTAGGAGTAACTGATGAGAGACGGGTACGACCCATAGACCACTCCAGTGAAAATAGTTCTCACGGTAAGCCGGTACATTGTATTACTGCTACTTTAGATTTATATCTACGGCCCTGTCCACCTCTGTCGCTACGCCAGCACTCAACGAAGCCATGTTCAAAAAGCCGGGTCTCTCTATGTCTATGAAACAAGCCGGGTCTCATTCCTGCATTCTTGAAACAGACCGGGCTTCACTTAAAGTGTATAAATACCCTGCCGGGCCCACACACAGTCAACAGTGATCTAACAATGCAAGAGCTTGTCCAAGCCCTAGGAGCCTGTAGTGGGACATCCCCAGGGCCCGATGAGATTCAGTATGAGATGATAAAGCATCTTGATCATGATTCCATGATCAAGATGTTGCAAGTGTTCAACGAGATTTGGAGGGGTCACACCTCTCCAAACTCGTGGCACTTTGCACATGTCATTCCCATACCGAAAGGAGGGGGGGACCCCAGATCGATTTCATCGTATCGCCCTATTGCGCTCACAAGTTGCTTATGCAAGGTCATAGAACGAATTGTTAATCGTAGGCTATTGCATTTTTTAAATTCCAGGAATTTGCTGGTTGACGAGCAGTGTGGCTTCCGTAAAGGTCGCCAGACGCTCGATCAGCTAGTAAACCTGGAAGTTCAAATTCAAGAGGCATTTGCCAAAAAAAAAATTTTGATTGCAGTATTTTTAGACATTGCAAAAGCCTACGACATGACTTGGCGACATGGCCTCCTCAGGAAACTATATGCGATGGGATTACACGGTAACCTGCCCTTTTTTGTTAAAAACTTCCTTTCTGACAGAACTTTCTCTGTCAAGCTTTTTTCGGATACAGTCACATTCTCGGACATATTTGTCCAGGCAAATGGGGTCCCCCAGGGGAGTGTTCTGTCTCCGACCTTAGTTCTATGTATAATCAATGACATTCTACCAGCTCCTCCTCGAAATCTTAAATACTCGCTGTATGCCGACGACTGTGCGATATGGCACTCCAGCTGTAATGCAGAGTTTTCGGCAACTCGGATCCAATTGGCACTGGATTTGATTCACAATTGGGGCCTCCAGTGGGGTTTTAAGTTTTCAGTAAGAAAGAGTGTAGGGGTTATTTTCACTCATAGGAAGAAGCCAGACGTCCGGCTGACTATGGGTGACAACCCCCTACCTATTCAAAATTCAACTAAATTTCTTGGACTGCATTTTGACAGTCGACTGACATGGCGAGTCCATGTCAGTCAGTTAAAAATTAAATGTTTAAAAGCACTCAATTTGCTGAAGTGCATTTCTGGTACTAAATGGGGAGCAGATAGGAAGTCATTACTAATGCTATATAAATCCCTGATTAGATCTAGAGTAGATTATGGATCAATAGTGTATGGTTCGGCATCTGAGTCTGTGTTGAAAGGTTTGGATGTTATACAGAATGCGTGTTTGCGTGTGTGTCTTGGAGCCCTACGTTGCACTCGAATCGAGCGTCGTTTGAGACGAGATCAACAAATTCTAGTATATTGTGCTAAAAAATCCAGGGTGCCGAGTCATCTTCCCGGGAATGCCTTGCTTCGGCAACTGCATCCGGGGGGCCATGGCGCTAGGCCCCTGGCAGAGGGACCGAGACATCCATCCTGGAACCCCTGCGCCCCAGGGGGCACTGGCTTGAGGCCAATGGGGACCAGGCCCCAAGTTCAGGTACCCGGGGAGCCGAGTGAGGCATTTGCAGCCGGGGGGCTATGGCGATAGGCCCCCGGAAGGGCCGAGTTATCCGCCTGGGCGTCGCATGGCCCCGGAGGGCACTGGCGTGAGGTCCCTCAGAGCAAGACTCCACGACCTCGTAGAGTGTGTCGGTATAGAATTATCAACATTCGATTCCCTGGTTTTAGTAAACATTGCACCCTGAGTAACACCCCCCTTCACTATTGTGGATTCCTGGTTACCAGGGGTTAAATCCTGGGTGCCAGAGGTGGAGGTACACCAGAGGTTTCGTGAGATAATTGTTAAACATCTTTCATATTTCCATCTGTATACCGACGGTTCCAAGACGGATGAATGTGTGGGTGCAGGTGTATGGTCGACTGAATGTCAGTTAAGATTCAGACTGCCGAATCATACATCGATTTTTCTTGCAGAACTTTTTTTACTATTAATAAAGCTTTGGATTTTGCCCTATCGACGACCCACGCTAGGATAGTTATTTTTTACAGATTCATTTTAAGTTCACTTAAAGCTATTGAATGCTTGAATACTACTAACAATGAAATACAGGGTAATATCATTAGTAAGCTGTTTTGTGCCAATAAATCAATCAAGCTAATATGGGTACCTTCACATAATGATATTTATGGCAATGAACAGGCTGATATACTAGCCGATTCAACTGTTGATCTGGACCTTAGCATAGTCCGTACGGATCTCAGGTGTTTTGTTTCCCTTATTAAGTCTCGAATTCATCTCCTGTGGCAAAGGCAGTGGGCCAGATTAAATATCAACAATAAAGTCAAAACAATTATAGAACCCTGGGCTACGTCATCATGGCGTAGACGCAGGGACGAGGTGGTGTTGGCCCGTCTCAGGGTAAACTCCACATGGGTAACACATCTCGAACCCTTTGTTAATAGAAATTCCCCCCTCCAGGTGCCCATCATGCACATCAGTACTGTCTATAAGTCATCTATTAATTTTTTGTAATGAATTTGAGAATCAGAGAACTAAAATAAAACAATATTTCCTGATTATAAAACTAGCTTTCACCATCGAAAATGTTCTAGCAGATGACAAGAATATTATAAACAAACTGATGAGTTTTCTGAGGGAGACAAAACTTTTTGACCTTATATAGATTGATATAATAAAATGGAACCATTAGCTTAATGACCTTTGGTTATATGCCACTGGTTGATAGCCAATAGATCCAACAAGCAATAAGCAACACCAGTCAGTCTCATCGTGACTGTAGTGTTCCCTTTCCTCCTGGGCTAAGTAAACAACGGACGACCTCTACTCTGTTCAGTGTTGGTAACGTAGAGATTGTGTGTGGGAGAGACGGCACGATTACTTACTTACTTCTTGTTTTTATTGTAAATATCGTAAATTACCATTGTTTTGTGTTTTTGTATTGTTTTGACTTCTTGTTGGTTGATCTATGGTAATAAATTTTTTAACAGTAAAGGGTTTTTAAATAATTCAACCATCCTAGTTAACGTAGTAATCCCCCTAGACATCCACTAAGCTACGTTACAAAGGATTAAGGTATAGGATTATTTGAATGTGGTTCATAATTGTAGCTATATATTTAGCTGTTAGCTGGAATAGTCGTTGCTAGTTGAGTCATGTACGTAGCTGTATGTCTATTTTCCATATGTTCAAATGGCTGACTATTGTTATTTAATTGATATATATTAAGGGCATAGTATTTTCCACAAATAATTGTATTAAGTATACAATAGTCCTGTCTATTTCAATATAATTATAAAACTCTTATGTAACGTCTTTTTGAGCCTGACTTGATCACCGATAAAAATTCATCAGTTACATTTGATATTTAATGTGTATGTTGGTAAAATAACCTGACCCGTACCTACCACAAGGAGCTTGGAGATCAGTACGTGTAATCATGATAGCAAACTACTTCGGATTTGTCATCGGGTGGTCAATCTTTGAGATGTAGCCATACTCTTCATCCATCAAATCTTTAGTGCTCATCAACTTGTATGATATTATTGTACTATTTAAAATTTTAAAGGTTGTACTTCATATTTAACATTAACTACTTTTGCTGAATCATTGTCTATGAATGAAATAAAGCAATAGACAAACGTTTGTGTGACCATCAAGAACTTTCAGTTTAATCCTCGAGATGGTTCCATAAGAAAGGAATGAATTGTACAGTAATTCAAAATCTGTATGAATACTTAAACCATTGTACCATAGTACATGTAAATCGCTATTACTGCAAGAATCCATATTCTCCGAGGAGTCACATTTTTTGAGGCGGTCAAATCTTTAGCCTTATTCAAACCGAGGTCGTCAAGAGTAATCGGTGAGGAAAAATCAAGTTTTCATGTAAATTTAGGAATTGTTTCACTTTCTCACCCCTCCACCCGCCATAGAGCCCAACAAGGGAAGGCTAGAAACTGGAGAAGAAAACTTCCACATCCTCAGAGGTAGGGAGAAAGTACACCTAGGTTTTCATAATTTATGAAAGACACCTGCGAGACAAATGGGGTTTCTACTATACAATGCCCATTTGACCCAAGTCCGAGAACTAGTAGCCGGCTGGTGACACCGCTGGGCTAGATCTAGGACGAACCGATTGGCTTTCGAGGATTCCTTCTCGATATTCAGCATGTACCGGTTTTTCTAAATATATATTCAATATCTATATCCCATGTAAACCTACAATGTACTCGCATGTATCAGGATGTATAGCAGACTAAACAACCTTACTCATCAGAACAGGTTCTGATCGTGAGAGCTCCCCTGCTTGGGAACCAATAATACTCGGCAGTATTGTCAGCATATACAATTAAGGTCACTAGGCCGCACAGGAGTCTTGTACTAGGTATAGATTCACACTCTCTAACTAGCCATCAGCTAGTTAAGACTCCTAGACAAACTCGCTGTACAATACACTTGCTCCCTTGAATTAACTCTGTTTATAACTGTGTTAATTGTGTTTATAACTGTGGTACCAACTCAACCTTAACTCCGAAGAGAATACAGACCTACAACCTCTATAACTCAACTCTATCACGTTACCGCATCATCGAATCCTTGGGCATCCTTCAACCTGAACAAGGGAAATGACAACGTCAATAAACCCTTAGTGAAGACAACGTTTTTTTGGTTTGTCAATCAAAACACATATGACTACTGCTCATGTCTCTTGACTGTCATGCAAAAATACCTTTTGATTCATATATCTTTTAGATTTCCGCTTTATCCTTTGCCCCTCACCACCGTTCTCAAACCTCTTTATCACCATTATAATTGTTTCCATTTATTCCAGGTGACCAGTCCATCTCATAACGCTTTTCTCTACTCTCGAACAAAGTGATTTGTTATCGAAGGCTAAGCTTTTCGCAGATTTATGTATTTCTTCCTGTTCCACTATTTGCAACTCTTCACACTCTTATCAGTATCAATCTATGCTGTTCTTACTCTCCATATTTTCTATACTGTACAGCCACGATCCACAGTGTCTGACATGCCCGGGCTGCTCAGAGGAGAGGGACATATGCCTTTCTGGTCGGGAGTTGCGAGAGCTCTGACGCTTCACAAGACATTGGATGAGATAGTGAATACTTTGCTTCTGTCTGGGTTTCAGATAGCCAGCATTAATAATTCTTGATATGTTTGCATGAATATTCACCAGACGTTTTATTAAAGATATTACATATATTTTAGTTAAAGATTTAAATTATTCATATGCATATTATTTGCTTATTAGTATTCGGTATTAAAAGCATTGAATACTGAAGGAAATATAATCGTTATTCAATAAGGTGTGTTATTCCAATTAATATTATATCGTTGTCATGATGTTTTCAGCTGTGTTGTGCTAACTGTGTAATTATTACACTTTGATATTGATAAATTCATCAAGTATAACAGGTTTCATAATGTCAAACTGAAAGTCATTTTGATATGTACTACCGTAATATAATACTTTAACCAAGGAAGAAGGCGCAATGTATTTGAGTAAGGGAATATGTGTAAATGGGAATATGTAACTGAATATACACCAGTAAGGGTGGAACTGATAAGAATGCCAGAAAATGAAATACGTTGGTCACAACTTTGCTTAAATGGGGGGTGGAAGGAAGGCAGGAGAGAGCGGCCTGCTCTCCTTCTTCCTCATTCTGCTTCCGGTATTGTGACAGGTAAGAGCTGAAGCAAGTTGGTTCATTATATATATTGTAAAATGGCTTTAGATATTGTCAATGGTGGATCAATTAGTCCAGTGATGGAGTTTAAATAACTGAAGGATATTGTGTGTTCTCGTAAGGACATAGTAATTAATATAGGTTTTGTGCTCATTCTGCTTCCGGTATTGTGACAGCTGGGAGAAGACATATTGATTAGCAAACAAACCCTTGAGCAACTTGACACACGTGTGGTGAATAATACAAATAATAATCATTGCTGGCAATTACCATATCAAATAGTAGGAAAAAATAAGTGACAATTCCCAATTCGAATAATATTATTAGGATATTGATGTTAGGATGTATTAGAATATTGATGATTAGGAAGTGAGTTTTTAAAATATTGTGATCATTGTTTTTTTGTATGTGGATTTAAGTGTGTTTATATCTGTCA
Organism: Petrolisthes cinctipes; assembly: GCA_033782935.1. NCBI lineage: Eukaryota > Metazoa > Arthropoda > Malacostraca > Decapoda > Porcellanidae > Petrolisthes > Petrolisthes cinctipes. Next base: position 7,081,820 of record JAWQEG010000249.1, on the reverse strand, counting down.
AAGTCAGCGAGATACTGAATACTTCATGTCCTGGTTTTGACAGAGCGGGGATTAGGAAATATTAACAAGGGAGGGTGGTAATATTGTAGTATTATATTAGTATTGTATTTACATTAATGTCTTTTCGTGCAATATAATTGTAAATAAACTGGTTTATAATTAATTGAGTATTTCCGTCACCGATATACTGTGATCCTATATAGATATTAGTTCTCAATTCACAACACTGATCGTAACCCCATTAAAATCGTAGTCTGGGTTGCTTACTCACGTGCCTAATTAAGCTAACGCTACGCTACCCTTCTGGTGTGTGTTCACTTGATTCCTCTGACAACTTGGTTTTGTAGTGGCAGCATATACCTAGTACTGAGGAGGGACTGGACTTGTCCTGTTCTTCATCAGTCTCTTGTTTTTTTTTCAGACCAAGTTGATCCAGGGATAGGATAGAGTAGTAACATACACTTTTGGCTTTTTGTTTTGTTTTCGGCAGTGGGTTTTTGTTTTCCTCCCAAATTAAAGTAAATAAGTAATATTAATAAAGGAAGGGAAAATCACGCCTTTACACAAATATAATTCCGTGACATGGCCACTGTGAAGACATCTTTGTCAAGGGAATGAAGCAGTTCCGTATAAGAGACAATGAAACGGGAATGTTTGACCCCAAGGCTTCCTCGCAGGGCAGCAGGAAGCCCTGCATCATTACACATCTCGGGCTTGTCCAGGTAAGTTAGATACTCCATTTCATTGGTTACACTCTGTTTCTACTCAGTTTGCAAATGCTGCGTATGAAGTTATAGAAAATGTGTAACACACGTTAGCATTTAGGAAACAATTAGTGAAGTGTCGTACTTTAGCTTCACTCAGTTGCTTCCCAGTCCACCTGTCCCCTTATTTGCTAGCCCTCCTGCCTAGCTATCACGAAGTCGTTTGGTGTTATTGAGTGCACACTACAGTAATAGGGTCAGTAAATGAAAGTGACTTGACTACTCCTTAGCTTGGATCTGTCCTGGGCATTTACACATCTTAGTTACAATGTTTGTCCGAAATGCACAGTCCATACATATACGAGTATTTTTCATGTGACAATTGGCATGAAGTAACTGTGCACAATATGATACATTACAGGTGAATGGTGTGTTTGTCCATCTCCCTTCCCTCTGGACTCCTGGTCTCATGCTGTTCTGCTTGCCTGTCTACTTGTCTATCGGAGTGATTTTTTTATGTTTCTTGGACCACTGGTAAGTTTTTGTCACTATTGCCACATTAAACTTATGCCACGAGCTTGAGAATAATATAGGCCTACGGTAGCTTTAGTGCATGCCAACGTGCCAGGTTCCTGCAAGAGGAGGGTTTGTAAGAATTGATCGTTATGGTAGGATGCACCACACATTTGCTGTAACCAATATAAAATCTAGTAACAGTTACGATTACAATAATTTTATTATAACGCAGTCATTTGTTTCTGGTTTTCCCAACATGCTTAAGGCCCTTTACTCCGAGCGATTATGAGCTCCGCACTTTTATGCCTAGGAACCCCTACACACGAGCGTTTATACGCCCGACGTTTTTACCCCAGTATCACAGTGTGTTTGTCTCCTCAGTTTCTATTCCGCTAGACTGTTAAAAAAATCTGCTAGATTGTAGGTAAAGCTCTTAAAATTTACGGCTAGATTAAAATCCGCTAGTTACTGTTGTAATTATGAATATTTTTCCCTCTAGATCATGAACAAATCAGTTAAATGTAGTGGAAAATCCGCTAAATTGCCATCACTGGACAGTGACGGGTAGCAGCTTTCAGTTCACACTGTGCTCACAGCCTACGGTCGTGTGTAATACCCTCCCTAACGGGAACCGCCTTGACGTGGTGTGGGGGCTTGCGTGTCTCTGAGACCTAGCGAGATAGACTAGAGGGGGCTCCGGCCCCTGCTCTGCCCGATTTCGGGGAGAGAAAACTTCCCATGCTAGTATAGTCGCCAGTGAAAGATCAGACTAAATGGTTCCCATGCTATAGGCTGCCAGTACGAACCAATAGTGCTGCCCTCCAGTGAGACCGCCCTCTTGGGGCCGTCCTGTGTTGGATGGTTGGGTGTCTGGGCCGGGAGACGTTGGGGAAAGGGGTCTCAGCACCGTCATGGGCAAACTTTCGAGCCATTGGGGCTGCTTTATAAAACGAGAGGCCCCATGGGGGAAGAGGTACCCCGCCCACGGTGACCAGCCCTCGGTCCCCTCATCTGCCCCGTAGGTAGTAGCTATTGGCTCCTGGGGCCAATTAAACAAAATTAATGATATATTGATAACGAAAAGCCCCAATCTATCCCTCGAGCGGTGGTCGACCAGGCCCTCGAGACGTCACTCTCTGGTCGTGGTGGCATGCAGAAGTCTGCAAATAAGAGTAGACCTAGCAGGTCAGGTGATGTGTCAACGAACCCTGTTAGCGGTTTGGACACGTTAATGTTGACAAATGTACATGCATCCCTTTCCTATGGTGCAAGTCACTCCATTTTTAAGTGTTTTGGAGTGGTTCTTCGTATCCGAAACACTTATGACAGTGACTGTAGGCCTAATCGGTGCTATATTACTTTCAATACAAATGCTGCTGCCAAAGCAGCTTTTGAGGCAAAAGATTATCTGATTGTGGGGGATACTCACAGCAAAGTTCAGACGATGCGGTTCACAAATGTAGTTGACAGTGACAATGACTACCGCCCTAACATCATTGATGACTCTGTAGAGCATGTCCCTAAGGAGCATCGGGTTCCTACACCCTTTTGGTTTGTGGCTTACTTCAGGGAGGGACGTGGTACCCTTATCCATGCTTCCAGAGTATCTGGAGAAAGAAATTGGATTACTACCAATGGGCCACATAAAAAAATACGGTAAGGGCATTTTAATTAATCAGAGCCAAATATCTTACACAGGCCATGATGCTCCTCAATCTCCCCTGTCCTTCTGATAGCATGTTTGAATCCATCAGACCACATCGAACACTTAATTAATTACAGCAAGGGGCGTATTTATAATGAGGACCTGTATGAATTCTTAGAAGAGGATATTCTCGCTATGTGCCCAGATAGTGTACAACGAGTATCAAAGATGAAGGGCAGTAAAAATATGATCATCCTCACTTTCTATGGCTCGCATATCCCAGATCGCATTAACATTAACTCCACCTCTTTTGAGGTTTAGTTGAGCGACCATTGCAGTGTTTCTGTTGTTATGAGTTTGGTCATGGGAGGAGAAACTGCAACAAACGTCCCCAGTGTGGTAATTGTTCTGCTCTTGACTCGCATCTTACTTCTGAGTGTCAGTCAGAGAGTTACTGCTTTTGCTGCAGGGATGCTCACCACTTGCGTTCTCGCCAATGTAAGATATACTCCCTTGAGCAAAATATCCTCCACTTTTCTAACACCCAATTCACCAGTATTGGTAGAGGCTGACGGCAACTCAACTTCAGGTGACAGAAGGTTGGTGGCGTGAAGACATACGCCTCCTCCCTTCGCCCTAAATTGGTTAGAATGTTTCTAAGGTTAAACTGCATAATAGTTTCTCTGTCTTGGAAACTGTATCAAAGACTCATTCTGGTGACCCTTCAACTGATGATAATTCTCAGACTTTAGCTAAAGGTGTCCATGTGGTCGAGGTTCACGCTGCCCCTCGTTCTCCAAAAAGGAAATTTAAGTCACCTAAACTGCCACAGAGACGTCTTCATGGTACCTTTGAGGCACTTGACTCTATAGATGTTTCTCCTTGTAAGGCAACGGTCTCTGTGGACTCATCCATAGTTTCCTCTCAATCTCACCAGAAGTATTCTCGTGGCTCTGATGAATCTCTTGATTCAACAGATGTTCCCACCGCAAGTTTCCTTCGGGATCATCAGAGGGGCGTGAAGTGAATGAGGATGCCTCGGAAGTTGTGACTTCAAAAGATTATTATTATGGATGTTGATGTATCTGCCTGTGTCAGTGATAACACTGTTGTACAGGACAATACCAATGTAATTGTTTCTGAAATATCAGATGCCTCAGGGACTCGTCTACGGGTCCCAATTACGGCCCCAAGTACTACTCCTGGGGTTGGCTCTTCTTCTAGTGGCCCAGGATTAGACAAAACTTATCGTATGAGTAAACCCTCAGGTCAAGGTGGTAGTGGGAAGTCCCTCTGTGAGGCTTCCCAAAAGTGAGTACGAAAGTAACACTATTCAAGGGCCTTCAGTGGAATTACCGTGGTTTGCGTGCTTCTTGGGAGGAACTGCGCGTTCTTCTCTCTAGCTTCTCTCCTGTATGTGTTTCTCTCCAAGAAACAATGCTTGGGGACTACATTTCTGCCTGTCCTCCAGAATACTCTGCATTTTATTCCAATTCATTTCACCATGGTGGCTCTGCCATCCTAGTTCGCTGAGATGTTCCATGCACGAGCTTGGAACTTGATACTCTGCTCCAGGCTGTCACAGTTAAGGTTTTTATGGGCCGCCCGTACACTGTGTGCAGTCTATACCTTCCTCCCAGTGTTACAGTTGAGAGGGGTGATCTCAACCGTCTTGTACGGGACCTTCCCTCTCCCTTTATTTTATTGGATGATTTTAATGATCGTCATCCTCTGTGGGGTGACAGTTCGGTCAACCCGAGGGGTGTTTTATTGGCTACTTTTATTGAGTATGAGGGATTAGGGGTTTTAAATACGGGAGATGTGACACATTTTAATAGCCCTACTGGGACTTTTACTGTCATTGACATTTCCCTTTGCTCACCCCGTGCTCTGTTGGATTTTACTTGGAGTGTGTTGCCCGATTTATGTGGCAGTGACCAATTTTCTATACTTTTAGAACGTGACAGGTACGAACCACAGTCTCGTCTTCCTAGGTGGAAATTAGAGAAGGCTGACTGGCAGTTTTTTAGAGATCTAACTTCTTCGGTCTCTTCTGAAGGAGATTTTGGTAGTTCTGACGAGGCTGTAAGATATTTTACTGATATGCTCCACTCTGCTGCTCTCAACTATATCCCTAAAACTTCTGGGGACTTTCCCAAATGTCCTGTCCTTTGGTGGTCACCAGTCTGCACTACTGCTGTGAGGGAGAAGAGCGCTGCTTTCTCTTGCCTTCGTCGCAATCGTGGGGACCCGACTCTTTTAGAGAACTTCCGACGGGCAAGGGCTCGAACTAGACGAGTTTTAAAAGAGGCACGATGTGCATCTTGGAAGGCCTATGTGTCATCAGTTACTACTAAAACTCCACTCACCCAACTGTTCAGGAGAGTTTGTAAGATGGCGGGGAAGTTTTCTCCTAATTCTCCGCCTGTTATTAAGGTCAATGGAATTAAGATCATGGATGGTTTAGCAGTGGCTGACACCATGACAGAGGATTTTGCTAGAGTCTCCAGCCGTGACTCTCGACCTCTGGCTGTCAGGCATGAGTTGAGAGCCCAGGAGCGCACTGTGCTGGATTTCCCAGGGAAGGAGAATGAAAGTTATAACCATATATACACCCTGAGAGACTTGTACTCTGCCTTCTCTCTTTGCGGCGACACTTCTCTGGGGTCAGACAATATCCCATATGCAATATTGCAACATTTGGGTGAGGAGGCTATCTCATTTCTTTGAGCTTTAAATAACAGAATCTGGCTGGAGGGTGTCTTCCCATCTGGGTGGAGGGTTGCTACCATCCTTCCTTTCCCCAAGCCGGGCAAGGATTCTAGTGTTGCCCTCAATTACAGACCAATTGACTTGACCTATTGTCTCTGTAAACTATTTGAGAAGATGGTGACTTGTATAATTCCTCGAATGGTGTCTTTTTCTGTCTCCGTCCCAGTCTGGCTTTCGTAAACACCGTTCCACTACAAATGCTCTGGTCAGGTTGGAAGCAGCTGCATGTGAGACTTTTGCACGACATCAACACCTTCTCTGTGTATTCTTTGATTTAGAGAAAGCATATGACACTACATGGCAATATGGCATCCTGCAGCAACTACATGTAGATGGCCAGCGGGGTCGCCTTCCACTCTTTCTTAAGGAGTTTCTCAGTTGTCGCAGTCTTTCTGTGAGGGTTGGTACAACCCACTCAGCATCTTCCCCCAGGGATGCGTCCTCAGTGTCACATTGTTTGCAGTAGCAATTAATGCCTTTGCTTCATCCCTTCCGGACGATATAGCCAACCCGATGTACGTTGACGACCTAGCAGTCTGGTTTGTTGCTTCCCGTATGTCAGTGACGGAGCGGCGCATGTAGCTTGCCCTTGACAGGGTGTCACGTTGGGCTGGTTCTCATGGGTTTCGATTTTCTCCTGCAAAGACAGTTGCTATGCACTTTTGCCGCATCCGAGGCTTTCACCCCGATCTCGACTTATTCATGTATGCTCATTGGATACGTTGCATCGAGGAGACTCGCTTTTTGGGTCTTCTTTTTGACAAACGTTTGACTTGGGTTCCCCACTTAAAGTTTCTTGCCTCAAGGCTCTTAACCTGATGATGGTCCTGGGCCATTCATCATAGGGGGCTGATTGGGCCACCCTCCTTCGCTTATACCATGTTCTTTTTAGGTCAAAAATCGACTATGGGTGTGAGGTATACTCCTCTGCCACCGATGCCCGTCTCAGAGTTTTAGAACCGGTTCATCATGCTGGAGTACATCTGGTGACCGGAGCCTTAAGGTCATCCCCAATCCCCAGTCTCCTGGTGGATGCTAATGAGCCACCTCTTGATCTCCGTCGCCAGTCCTTGATGGTTCGTTGTTGGCATCGAATACATCGACTTCCTGACTCCCTTCCCTGCTTGGCACTGTCATCTGATATCATGTCTCAGTACTACCTTTCACATTCTCGTACACCATGGCCTTTTGGCTATGGAGGAGATGGGCATTGATGACTTAACGATTTGTCCTGTGCGGGTCCCCAGGGTGGCTCCATGGCTTCTTCCAGAAGTTTTCCCCTGCACCTGCTTTACAGACAAGAAGGAATCTGTTCCTCCTCCAGTGGCTTGTTCCCTCTTTTTAGAACATGCCCTCACTCACAGGGAGTCCCTCCCTGTGTACACTGATGGGTTAAAGTCTGATGATGGAGTTGGTTTTGGCGTTATATTTCCTGACTTTTGTCGTGGTGGCAGGCTCCCTTCTGTCATGTCAATTTTTACTGCTGAGCTCTCGGCCATTTTATATGCCCTCCAAGTGATTTATACTCTCCCTCAGCCTTCTTTTACTATTTTTTTCTTATTTACTACTTTTACTATTAGCGATTCCTGTGGTACCTTGCAGGCCTTGGGCAGTTTAAACTCTTCCCATCCCCTAGTGTTGGCCATTCTTGAGTGGCTTGTCCTTCTGGGTCGTCGTGGCCGCAAAGTATCTTTTTGTTTGGTCCCGGCCCATGTAGGTGTCGATGGGAATCAGTCGGCCTCCTGCCAGGCGTCATCCCGTTCCTGCAACGGACCTTCGACCCTACACGGATGCTACCGTTCGTTCCTGCTGGCAGGACAGATGGGACGCCGTCGGGGCTAACAAGCTCCGCGATATTCGCCAGCGCCTTGATTTGTGGAGCTACAGCGGCCTATCCTGCCGGTGGGAGACGGCTCTTGTCCGTCTCCATATTGGCCATACATTATTGGCTCATGGCTTTTTAATGTAGAGGGCTCACCCTCCCTACTGTGATGATTGTCTGGTCCCTTTGACAGTGTGGCATCTTATTGTCGAGTGTCCCATCCTTGGGGACCTGCGTCGTAGGCACCTTTCCGAGTACCGGGTGATTTGTGATTTTATGATATTTATGGTTTTTAGATGGTTTGATATATATATATATATTTTTTACTTAAAGTCTTTAGTAAAAATTTGCTTTTTAGTTTGTGTGTCTTTTATTCATGCTGCCTATCCCTTATGTAGATAACCAATAAATGGCAGAAGCTTCGAGTGTCTGGTCCTCAGAATGTCGTCGTTGAAGGGCGAGGCGGCTTTCTCATTTCATTATTGCATGAGTCGCAACACTTTGGAGTGGCGGTGTGCGTTCAGCTGCACTTCATCCAGCGCCCTGAGGTACTGTTGTGTCGTCATGCCGTGGGTCGAGATAATGGCGGCCTTCAACTCGTCATATAAAGTGGTCTGGTTGAAGGTCGAGAGGAGTGGTGACACAGATGAAAACGCCTCGTGTGGAAGGGCACGAATGATTGCTTGATAGCGCTGGTACTGTGTGAGGTTTTGGCAATGCCATACCACCTCCAGGTGGAGAAACCACGAGTGTACATCATAGTTAAAGGAAGGAACGTAAGGTATGAGAAGAGTAGCAGGTTGAGCAGTGGCGTGTGGAGGAGAGGCAGAGGCGTGTGGGAGGGACATGTTTGGTTAAGGGTGTGTGTTAGTGGGGGTCGCCATAACGAAAGTGTGAAAAAGAAAGAAAGTACAGGTGGTGTTGTGGTGTAGATGGAGACAGTATGCGTAGATCCACACTAATTATGCGTAGCACGGGGGGTAGTAATCACTGGGGGCAGGTGTGTGGGTCGTGTGTGTGTGGGGCAAGTGTAGGGCGAGCACGACAGGGGCGCGAAAGAGATTTGTAGTAAGTAGTAGGGGAATGAGGATGGCGTCGGGGAAGAAGGGGAAAGGGCAGGGTGGAGTGGTGTGGTAGGTTAAGAAAAGGGGCACGTGGCAGGGTAAGGAATGTAGGTAGGGGTTAGTAGGCAGGGGAAACGGAAGTGAATAGGGGGCAACTACGTTAAGAGTGGTGGAGGTGGAAGAGCACTGGGGGCATGGAGAAACAATAAATAACAGGGAGGGAATAGTGTACAATGTTTGTGTAAACAAATACCTTGCTGGAGACGTCGTGGATGGCGTAGAGGCGTGGGATGGAGAGTGGAGCGGTGGAGCGCGTGATGTGGAGCTGGAGAGTGGTCCAGTGGCAACACGTGGAGTGGAGTGGAGGAGATACGTAGCTTGGAGATTGGTCCAGGATCAACACGTGGTTAGAAGAATGGAGTGATGGAGTTGTGGAGAGTGCTTGGACGTATGTCGAGACTTATGTGGAAGGTATACCACTGCATTTAATTAATGTAATAGAGCTGTTCCGGGGTCACCAATCATAACGTCAAGGAGGACCTAGCGTCATTACCTGGGGTGAACAGACTCTAGAATACACAGTAACAGTTTAATGGTACCGTAGTACACAAAAGTCACACAGAGTATGGAAGTATGCTGGCGTGCCATGCCGTGCCGTAGATGAGCCATCGCTGCTGCAGGAGAGTTGTCTGGAGACTGGAGCGCAGGCTGTGTGATCAAGACGAGAACACGGGAAGAGTTGGTGGCAGCTAGGCAAGTGTGGCTGTAGGCAGGTGTAGCGGCAGACAGGACCTACGTCGACCAGGACTCGAATGTAAGTGACTTTCCCAGCAGCTGCTTGGCCTTTATATATCATCTGGAGCAGGGAGTAGAGACAGTGGCTGGAGTCTCGAGGGGAATCAGGCGGATTAGCTGGAGGCAGCAGGACACATGGGAGAGGTTTAGTCCTGTCTGAGCTGGGGATTAACGTACTTGTCAATCCTTGTCTGGCTATGAATAGACGCCTGGATATGGGAGTGGGTACACATGGAGATACAGGAGTGGCTATATATATGTGGATACAGGAGTGGCCACCTATATAGCCGCTACAACATAGTCACCATAATAACGACCAAAACCATATACGCTGCCTGTAGCTCAGCATTAATATACTGAAAAGAAAAAAGTGCAAAATGATATTGGGTAATCAGTAGGGTATGATCAAGGATGATAGACTATAAAGGATAGTCCACTAGACACTTGTTTTCCCACAATGCACCGCGGGAGTGACGTCACACTTGTAAACAAACCCTGCCTGGTGCCCAGACTGTCACTAGTCCAACTTGAAGTGTACGTGAAGCGTGAATGTCTGTGCCATATTATGGGTGTATGTGCTGTGTACAATTACAATAATGGCAGTAGACATGCAAAAAGAGACAGGGTGGAGCTCTTTCGGTTCCTAAGAGACCAAGAGAATGCCATAAAGTGGATATCGGCGTGCAAACGTGAGGACAAATTCAATGTTGAATGGGGAATTTCTGGAACTAATCCGCTAGATGTCACTGCTGTGCAGTCAGTTCATGCGACATGAGCTAAAATATTGTTTTTAAAAATCCCATCAGCATACAAATGCATAGAACCTTGATCATTATGATACTTTCGAAATCCTGCATCGACTTTTTAATACCCTGTATGGATAATTTTGAGATAAGTTGGTTAAATTAGATATTTTTGTTCCGTGATTATCGACCTTCTGCTGTCGATATTTAAAGTAAGGCATATGCCAAGGCTAAAATCTATTTATTTGGACAATACAAATAAATATGATTAAGACTGTACTACATATTATGACGTAACATACCCAGTAACATGGTAATATATAGATATAGTTATTTTTGTGGAGATATTAGCATCTCCTTCACCAAGTGAGCGACAAGGCAAAAGTAGCCGAGCGAGACTCGTTTCCTCAGCTCCTCCTTCAGCTGTTGCAACGTCCAGCTACCGTAGTCCATTGTTCTTATAAAAGAACCAAACCAAACACGTAACAATAACCAAAGCGTGCGCCAATCGGACAAACACGTTTATTTTGTTTTGATTCCATCCACGATTCGACTACTTCGCCAGCACATTCGAGTTGCCTATTCTCAATTGAAATATGTATTTCAATAAACCAGGAAGTTGATCTATGTAATTCGGAGTTTTAACTATCACCTGCATGTTCTTTTTATGCTTAATGTATTTTCATTTACTTTGTTTCCAATCAATGGTGTACCTGTTCGGTAATCCCGAGATGGCCAAATAATCTGAATGCCAATTTCACCAGAAAATCAACTTAACTCCTTTTGATCACGAATAGTACTATTTTACCTGTGTTTTACTACTTAGAAAGAATTGTGTACAAATATGTATCATTTAAGCTCGATGCATTTTTTTTGTGTATAGAATGACTCTGAAGGAATATTTTATTTTGCTTGTGTGCGCGATGAACCGCCGATTGTGATGCCACCTGGTGGCAACCACGAGTTTAGAAAATTCCCCATTGGCCCGAGTATGCTCTCTACACTTTAAGACAACAACAGAGTACGTCCCAAGAGATGCTTTGAACAATCAACGATGTAATGGATCTCCAAAGAAGATCATAATATTGCAACCTTGAGCTGTACCGACTCTGCACCTTCCAAATTCTAATCGAGAACCAGGTATGTTGAGATCTATCAAAGGCCCAACTTACTGTTACACCCTCAGCTATTTGCTTATACTGTACATATTTTTAACTTTACCCCATCTTATGATACTATACTGTACAGTATGTAGGTTAGGTTAGGCCAGGCCAAGTCTACCTAATTCTGTTAGAAATGTAGTCCAATACTGACTGCATCCCCTACTAGTGATAACTTTGGTATACCTAGGTAGGCTACAGTATTGTAATGCTCTATAACCAACAATTTCTCTCTTCCCCTTTTATGTTTGGGGGTAAGGTGGGGTATTTAATACATTAAAACCATCATTCAATGTCCTAATATAGGTTACAATAGTAGGTAATTGTGGTAGAAATTCAGTAGTTTATCTAATGTGGATATTTGGTCCATTTATACAATCATGATTTTACCCATGGATTTTTATTAGGTCTGAATACTGTAACATTCATTTAATTTTCAGCTGGTACGGAGGCTCGCCGAGAAAGGTTATTCAGCAGGCATAGAAGGCTACTGGTACCAGTACTTCAAGAGGGTCTTCTCAATGAAGGAAATGGTGAGATTTTTTGTTTTCTTCTTAAAAGTGACTGTGTATAGTACATAGGCTATACAGTATCAGATGGTATCAGACCTACCCTGTACTTCATAGTTTCACAATACAGTAATTATAGTATGTTAAGAGTAGGGCTGGATAATGCATATATGAAAATAATGGAAGGGCCAAACATTTATTTATTCTTTTCTTTTGTATATGCAAACAAGTGTCATGTTATTATATGCCTCTAAAATCAATTCCTTCACAGATAATACACCAGAAGTGGTACAAGATGCTATTCCTCATGCACAAGAAGATGCCAAAGGTGATGCACATGAAGCACAATAGGGTCTGCTCAACGAAAGAAATGGTGAGATTTTTTTAAATTTTTTTATAAAAATGAAAGTGAATAGTTTAACAGTATTAGATGGAAAGAGTGAAAAGAAAACACCTTGAGGTGGTTCGGCCATGTAGAGTGTATAGGAAGCGAGAGATTTGATTAAAAAGTGAATGAGAGTGAGGTGGAAGGACAGAGTAGAGCAGGTAGACCGAGAGTGAGGTGGAATGATGGAGAAGAGAAGTATATGAGTAAGAGTGGCGTTGGGGATTGAGGCATCTGGCAATAGATAGATAAATAGATAGACAATAATTACCTTAGTACGACCAGATAACAAATATTTTTGAAAATACCCAATACATAATCTTGAAAATAGTCTCATTGTCTTTCCCAGGTCTTTATACCTATATGAGGTAATTTTAACCCATGACGAATATGAAGATGATGGAAGAGTCATAGCCTACATCTATCTATATCTATCTAGCCTACATAATTTATTCTATTTTTGTGCACAGTATATACAAACAAGTGTCATCTGATTATATGCCTTTAACATCAATTCCTTCACAGATAATACACCAGAAGTGGTACTAGATGCGACAGTCCAGCCAGCACAAGAAGATACCAGAGATGAACATCATATTTTCTCAACTGCAGTATGCTGATCGTGCTGTGTTTGTATTCCCAGACATGATGAGTTGAAAAGTGTTAAGTTAGCCGTTAACTCTCAGAAAGTTGAGCTCGTTAATCTGAAAAGTACTAACGCAATACAGTACAGTACTTTCTGAAAAAGCGAATGAACTGACAGAAATTACGTTTATTTACACAATTTCCAAACCTGTGCAAAATCCACAGTGATTATACTTATGGACTGACTGTAATAATACAGTATTATGTAAATTCTAATTGCATTAGTTTTGCTTTATACATACCATAATGATTAATATATTGTGATAAAATTAACGTTAGTTTCTAGTTTTTCTAGAAAATGTGCTATTCCACTATGATTATACTCATAGACTGATAGTGATAGTACTTCATAAGGATATTGTTACTCTTACTTCTATGGCAAGAAACATTTATTACGGTACTGTACTTTATTTTTGGTACACATTTCATTTCGCAAAGTATATGATAATAAATATATAATTACATTCAGCATACAGTATTTTGTATTCATATTCCGATTCATTATTTTTCTACTTTTTAAAATCATTGTAGGTGTAAGCAATATATAAGTGACCTTGAATGGGGCATTTGGTAAATATCAAATGGGGCATTTTGAAATTAGTCTGAACTTACCTAACCTAACCTAGACTGCATCAAACTACCGGGACCTAACCTGGGCAGACTACTGGTACCTAACCTGAGCAGACTACTGGGAAATAACCGTGGTAAAGTACAGGAAATGACTGGGGCAAAATACTGGGACCTAGCCGGATCTAGCAACACTGCTACAAAGCGGTAATTCTTTCAATAAATACCGGGCATTTTTCTGACCTAACTGATGCATTTTTCTAACTTAATCAGGGTATTTTCAGACCTAATTGGGGCATTCTTCGGATCTATTCAGGGCATTTTTCAGATCTGTTGGTGGGGTTGAAAGTGACATATTTTAGAAATGGGGCAGTTGGAAATACTAAATAGGTATGGAAATCCTTTTTATAACATTGAAAAAATCCAGAATTTTCAATATAAATTACCTTTACATCCAGGTAATAGGTTATTATATAATATTTCGAGTGATAGATATATGAACATAACCTAGCACTAGTCAATATAAATACGTCGTAACCAAAGTTAAAAAACTGTTGGCTACTACCAAGGATGATCGACTAATGATCTCATTAGGTCAGCTAGGTCATGATTTATAAAAATGCTGCTTTATATCCATATGATTAGTAGGCTAGTTAATCATCCATCAAGAATTAAACACGTAAAACCTATTATCAGTCTAAATCATGACCTTATTATCAATGCCAAGTAGTACTGTAGGCCTACTTCTGGTGAGTATACGACGCACCAGTGGGCAGTGGTAGAGATCTCCTGGCTTCTCTGGATATCTATTGATGACAACACACTACAAACACATTTACTTTAAATTATAATGATCAATTTAAACTGTGTGGAATATAAAGACACCAAAGATTAGTCATTATTGTACAAATATGGGCTTAGAGATGCGAACGCGACTCGATATCAATCTTGGTCGTGGAAGGCTTCCAGTTTTATAGTCCATTATTCTATTTCAACAACTGATGTCGAGTTGTACAATTGCCGTTATATCAGTATGCTTCTTATCTTTTTAACCTACCAAGGTGCAGCTACCGAGAAACTCATTATTTCGATTAATATCAGCTGATATAATCTTTATGCCTGATATTTTACCTAGTGAGCAGGCAAGGTTTGGGCACCAGCTAGCAACAGAGCCTCCCGTGACGTCACGGATATTTACGACGTCATCACTATGACGTTTCAGTGGACTATCCTTTATAGTCTATTATCCTTGGGTATGATGCAGTATAATTCCACACAAAGTAAAGCTTCGTTGGCTTATGTATCTGCGTAATCGGTGATAACTAAAGATATAAGCACATGGACCTACGATTCGAATGAGTAGAATCAAAATGACTTTCAGTTTGACATTATGAAACCTGTTATACTTGATGAATTTATCAATATCAAAGTGTAATAATACACAGTTAGCACAACACAGTTGAAAACATCATGACAACGATATAATATTAATTGGAATAACGCACCTTATTGAATAACGATTATATTTCCTTCAGTATTCGATGCTGCATATGAATAATTTAAATCTTTAACTATAAACATATATAATATCTTTAATAAAACGTCTGGTGAATATTCATGCAAACATATCAAGAATTATTAATGCTGGCTATCTGAAACCCAGACAGAAGCAAAGTATTCACTGTCTCATCCAATGCCTTGTGAAGCGTCAGAGCTCTCGCAACTCCCGACCAGAAGGGCATATGTCCCTCTCTTCTGAGCAGCCCGGGCATGCCAGAAACTGTGCATCGTGGCTGTACATGCCCTTTTGTTGTAAGCGGTGTCTTGTAGCACCGGCTAATCTTATCCTAATCGCTACTTTTATTCAAGAATTTCTTTAAGGTCTTGCTTGAGTTCTCTTTTCTCTCAGATGTAATCCCGGTGCTTTACCTATATATACCCTCTCATATCGAGGCTTTCACACTTATTTATAGCTCTTCGTCACAATATCTTACTGTTGTTTACATGCTTACAGACAGACAGAGAGAAAGTGCCCTTCATATTGTAGATTATAAAAAACTTACCTGAAAATGGTCGAATAAAGGCTAAGTGTCTCGGAAGTGGTTGGGGTTTCAAAGATAGCATAGTCACGTGAGAGGTTGGGTAAGCTCTGATGAAATTAGCTGCCTTTAAACGAGAATCTGTTGACGCCACAAGTGTGCTCATGTCGACTTCCTCCCTTTGCAGGTAGCCCATCAGCCCGCTCCATGTCCCATTTGTGTCTTCTCCCCAACTATTATCTGGTTCCTTTAGCATAACGTACCTTAATAAAAAAAAGAATTTAAATAACGTTACATAATTGTAACTGTTATTGTAGCAATTGTTGGAGGGCTGGGAGTGGTCACCTTTCTTCGGAGCAGGTCGGATCAGAGCAAATTTCTAAGAAGAGGGAAAGGTATTAGATATCAAATATAGGCAGAAACGTTTACCTAGGCAGGGTGTCAGCACAGAAACACAGTTCTTGAGAACAACAGTAAAAGCAGAAGGATGAGACGTAGAAAAAGCAAAGGAAATTGCGCTGATCTCCAGGTCGGTCTGTAATACGAGTAGGGTACTGTACTCGCTGCTCTAGGTCATTGATGATAAAAAGAAAAGTCTTGTTCACAAGGTTAAACAGTGAAGGCAGATGAAATCCAAAGGCTGATATGAACATTGAAATCTCCTAAAATGGAGATTTCTGTGAAAGAAGAATGGGATATAATGTGTTCCAATTTTGAGGTAGTTTAGTCAAAGGAATTTGGATAGTCATTAGAGTTAGCAGAGATATAAAGCAAAACAATATTTATAGTTTGAGAGTGACAGGTGATACGAAGCCAGAGGGCTAGGAATCCAGAGTAGAGTCGGCAAAAAAAGTATCAACACCATCCTTATAATTATGTAGGGTTGGTATTCCTGACTAGACATACCCCACTCACGTTCCTCATGGCTGCACTTCTGGAACCTCAGTATGGTGTTGATAGTCGGAGGGGAATGGCGTGTGTTTCCCTAAGCACTATTTTTGTCTCTCCTGTGAGTTTTCAAAATGTTCTCTAGTTCTGAAGTACTCAGACACTTTAAGTATTTTATAAATATGAAGTTGCAAATAGTAATTGCTCTTGATCACTTATGATTTTTTACCTAATTAGAGAATATTAACATTTTCATGAATGGGCAATCATACTGAAAGTGTTTTGTAGGGTAAAGTAGAAGAGAGAGAAGTTTGTAATGGCTCCCTTAATGATATAATTATGTAATTCATTTATAAGTTATGGTGAAATAAGTTGTCAGAAGCAAGAGCCTACACCATACTCTCTATTATATTACCATAGCTTCATATCGGATTCACCAAATTCATCCAGTGATTCAGTGGGGAATTATTTATGGCATTACATTTCATTTTTGTGGGAGGGAGTCAGACTCAGTAAGCAAAGAGAGTAGTACCGATACCCTCACACCGTCATAGCCAGAGTGCCAGAGTGACTTACGGCTACTATACTCCAAGTATACCGTCTAGTGGGGGCTGGGGCGAGGGAAGGCAAACCGGCGGCAGCCACACCAGGGTTGCCATTTGGTATTTTTCATTACCAAATCAGGCTCAAGTTAGTAATGAAAAATCTGTTTGGTAATAATGCGATTTGGTATTGGACCTGAAAAATCGATTATATGATGTGTTTTAAACTTGCAGTTCTACAAAACCTTCATCTACACAACATAGGCCACTGATATTTTTAAGGCACACTCACACACACACACACACACATATATATATATATATATATATATATATATATATATATATATATATATATATATATATATATATATATATATATATATGTAACCCTAGCTGTTGCGCCGGTAGAGACCTAATGGTATTTATAAATCAATCCATTTTATTACCAGAATGCACTTTTTATTACCGAATAATTAAAAGAAGTGTAGTATATATATATATATATATATATATATATATATATATATATATATATATATATATATATATATATATATATATATATATATATATATATATATATAAGAAAATTATTCGAGGAAACAGTACGAGAACATACGAGAATATTTACGAGACCTTGAAAGAGAACGAGGGTCGTAAACATTGATTATTACGATATTAGCTAGTTAGCTATTTTTGTGTGGAAGTGCATGCGTGTGTTAATAATTTATTAATTATTTATGTTGGTGCACGACTGAAATTAATAAATATAGTTAAGAAATTGTAATTTGGTTGTTTCGTTTACCTTATACAATTCTGTTGATACTGTATAAGTGCATATACTTCGAAAAGAACCCACATAAAATAAATTTATGTTGACTGAATTGAGATGAAAAGGGGATAATTAACCTCTAATTGACAATCGTTGAGCCAACACAACGAAAGTCCACGAATAAGCCCGGGTAAGGTAAGTTACATCACTTACTTAATTAATTAATAATAATAATAATCTTAATTTAACGTCACATATATGTGCACTTCTTCTGCGGTTTTTGGTTGTAGTGGTGTCACCGCTAGATATCTAGAAAAATGATCAACCACAGTTAAGAAATAATTTGAGCCCTGAATCGAAATTGGTAAAGAAAGTAGATCTATAACTACTACGTCCCATGGGTCGCTCGGCAATGGGTATTCCCCTAATGGAGCAGGTCCAAATGTATGGCCTGTATTTGCATTGCAAGTTTCGCACTGAGCGATATGTGTTTCAACATCAACCTTCATTTTATGCCAATAGTATTTTGTACGGAGAGTGGCCAGACATCTATCTCTCCCAGGATGTCCTGCTGCATTATAATATAAGGTTAATTAATACTGATGGAATCCTTATTTGTGGTATTACTATTTGATTGGTTTGTACATCACGCTTCCTAAGTTTTCTGTAAACTATATCATCATGAAGGGAGAAGTTATTTAAGTGAATGGGTAATTCTAGTCCATCATTTTCATCACCAGGGTTTAACCCTTTTATGCCTAAAGTGGGAATAATTGAATTGTTGGTGTTATACACTGCATGTAGGGTTTACTAGACCCAATTAATTAATATTAATTAATATTGTTTATTAACAAAATATGTTATTCCATCTACAAAATATTTAGTGTCCTATATATAGGAAGCTAGGAAAATCAAGTAAAAAATTCTTCTTAAGTGAACTTACATTGCATTTACAATAAAATGAACATCACTTGAATGTGCTATGTTGTACTTGAAAAATAAAGAAAATATCAATGGTTCCTTCTTTTCCTGAGTGTTTTTCATCTATTTCATGGCTACTTTGTAAGATATTCTTTGAAGCATTTCACATGAACACCTATGTTACACTTTTCATATTTTGTTGTTATCTTCATGTGGCAGTGAGCACATCGTGTTTGACTGCTCTGTAGAACAACCCAATGTGCATGCATATCATACTTGGCCTTACTCCTTGGTCTTCCTCGTTTACCCTGGCACGGAAGATTTGCATAACGCTCTAAATAGAAATGTGCAATGCTGCTCCTAAATGCAAGGAGGTCCATGGCATCCCTACCCTCACACAACTTGTGCAGTTGCCAAGCATTATTAATTGAGACATCAATACAATACGTCACAATGCATGCATACATTTTTTTTCCCCTTACAGCTACTCTATATTTTGAGATATTTTGATCCATTCTGTCAACTCCACCCATGTTCTCGTTATATACCTTGATCAAGTATGGTTGTTGCATCTGAATTCTCCTTTTCTCTTTAGCAGAAAAGCGTGATACCATGGAAATTGGTTCCATGCCTACAGCATTTGAGTACACAGTTACAACACTATTGTCATTCCAGCGACACAGAAATATCTCATTTTTGGTGTCTACTTTGTAATTATACACCCCTCTATCTGTTTTCTTCATTTCTTCCTTTTTCACCAGTGGCACTTTTCAATTTTGTTATCCCGCACAGCTCCTGTTGCTTTTACTGTAATGCCTCTGAGTGCTGTCATCATCTTCACACTGGTAAAAAAGTCATCAAAGCACAAATGATATATGCCTGTCGGTTGTAATTTAGAAGTGTCTTAGCAAACTCCATTACTAGATCTCCCTCTAAACCAAGGTTGTTTTCTTTGTTTTGACCTTTTCCTTGGTATACATCAAACCATACTAAGTAACCCAATGACCTTGTTCCACACCATACTCTATTGTTACTTGCTTCACTGTCAAATGCTTCCATTTCCCACATCTTTCACCCCACTACTCTCAGTTAGTCAGGACTTCTCTTAGACCAAACTCCCCTGTCTCTCCCATACTGCCTGCTGGACGTACTCTTATAAGGTCAGTTTCCTCTATGCTCCGTAGTCTTAATATAGATATAATGGTTGCAGACGTCCCACCAGGGCCCCCTCCGTGGATTCTGCCAACGCCTGATGTAAGCTTCACACCTACTTCCAAGTCGGAACTGTTTTTTCTACAGCGGCAGTTGGCTCTGGAATATGTAGAAACAGTGACGTACTCCATCACAGATTCATACTACCTCTACCCTGATGGCTCATTGCAAGTGAATTGTGCAGCAGGTTGTTCCGTGTTCTCACCTGACTTGGAGTCACCTCTGGGGGGCTGGGTTGGCCTTCGTCTCTGTAACCACTTTTGCTCAACATTGTGTGAACTGTATGCCATTTTGGATGCTGTTAAGTCTTGTTTGTCAAGATGGAGTGAATGCTGCCATCTTTTGTGATTCCAAACCTGCCCTTCATTCCCTCTCCCAGTATTCTGCCCACACACTCTCCTGTTATTCAGTAGATTTTGACGTTTTTGGCGTTATTACGTCATCGTAATTTGACTGTCAACATTTTATGGGTGCCATCCCATGTAAATTGACATCACAATGCTACAGTCAACAGACTAGCGAAGGAAGACTGCTGTCTGTCTCCTCGTGGTGTTGGACGTCCTCTCTCCCTGATATGTTACCTCCCTAGAATCCGATCCGCCGCTCTCCTCCCTGTACGGCGGCGCAGGGATGCATCTCCATCACCCACTACGAGTCTATCTGCCGTCACAAATACTTCTACCGTCGTCGGGGCATCATGGGTCGGAGTCACAATGTAGCCTCTGTTCGTTTGAGGCTTGGCTACCGGCCAGCTTGATATGTTGCTGGGATGGAGGGAGAGCCTCCCTACACTGAGTGTCGTTTGTGCCGAGAGCCTCTTGTTAACTCAATAGAACACTATTGTCTAGCCTGTCCCACTGTCCGACACTTGCTGCCTCGGGGCCTGCCGCTTGATGTGGTTTGTCGACACCTGCTAAACCACCAGGTTTTAGAGGAACTTCTTGTTCGCCACCTTCGTTTTGGTGGATTTAAATACTGTACGTCATAATGTAAATATTTGTCTGAATTCTCGTGTTTCCTTCGGTTATGTTTTCGTGATGAGTGTGTGTGTGTAGTAATTTAATTTTCATGGGTCCCGCCTACCCTTTGTTTTGTTGTCTGTCTCCTTAATTGACGCCACGGCGCAATATATTAAAAAACAAACAAAAAAACTCCTAAAGTTAAGATTATGTTCATAAGCGCTCATTCATGGCAAGAACTAAAACCCGACACTTCTTTGCAATCGTAAAATAGACTCGTACTATGGTGCACAATAGCCGTGTCCATTGCCCAGTCACAGTAAGATTTCGAATAGCCAGATTCAAATATTTTGAAACACTTGGGAAAATGCTCTGGTCTGATGTCGCCTATGCTGCGTGGATGTGAATGTGGGGCATGGAGAGGAGGAGGGGGGGGGATCTGCGGTGATGTCGGACGCTGAAAATTGTACAGTTGCCTCCAGTCGTAGCGACCCCAGTCTGAGGTGTGTTTGGCGAAATGTGGCAGTACTGGGTTTGTTTACTCGTGGTCAGAGTCAGTGAATGGACTCGACTAACCCTCGCTATAGTCTCCATATGGACGCAATGTAAGCAAAATTGTCTATCTAAAAATTCATACGTTTCCCACATCAAGTCAAATACAACAGATACTAGAATATATAAAATATAAAACTCAATTTCCGTTGTTTGGTGCGAAAAAACGGCGTAGCGAGGTGTAGCTTGTGAGAGGAAGGAAGGGAGAGGGTATGGGGAAACGGGGGATATGGGGATATGCGTGTTAGTGTTAAGTGGTGGTGCTTCGAGACTTCTTATTCAGTGAAACAATCTACAAAACCGCATATTTTAGCTAACACTTAATAAAATTGTATTGACCAATATTTAAATGCTTTCCAATTAAAGTTAGAAGGCTCATTGTTCATGTTTAATTAAGTCAGTCATAATGTCATTGGCGTAGGGATGTGGCGACCCCATCGCCCACTGTTTACGGTGCAATGGCCTCGGGGCGAGGGGCACGGGGAACACCTCCCCTGTAAGATTTCCCTAGCAAAGGGATACCTCCAGCATGAAGATAAATGCCTGGTGTATATATATATATATATATATATATATATATATATATATATATATATATATATATATATATATATATATATATATATATATATATATATATATATATGGCTGGGCCGAAGGGGCGATAAGATCCTTAAAGGATTGTCCACATCACTGCAGGCAATACTCCATCTACGGGGAGGAGATGACCGAGAGTTTGGTGGAGTCATGATGATACAAGAAAAAAAAATGGATGAGTCAGTCACAGTGGGTAGGCTCCACGAAGCCGAGAGGAGGCTTCATTGAAATTTTTATCCTATTTTTTTTTTTTTTTACTTATAAATGAATTGGATAAAGGTAGATGTGTGTAGTGTGTCTGGTTCTGTTGTGTAAATAGATAAAAAGTATTGTCTCTGAAACTATGTTTGACAATTCTCGGTCCAGGTGAAACACGAAGAAGATTAGCAATCACAAGACCAGCGTCCACCCTATGAGTACAGCCCTGTTCAGTTGGTGTCTTCAGTCTCCTTCTTGTCTTCTACAGTAAAATAATATCGAAAAAATAAACTTTATAAAAACCGAAACGTGTTTTGTTACACTTTTATATTTATTCAGGCAGATGTGTAACTTACGTAAAATTGTGTTTCATAGCAAGGGTGTCCGCAAGGCGAACGTCCACCGTATCATATGGAATAATTGGAACAGCAGTTTCATCAGTATCAATAGGAAAATCAATGTAAGGGAAGAGACTCGATGCTATGAACTTCAATTGTCGTCCTTCAAAGTTGTCGAGTTGGTCTGTGTGAGAAAATTATGATGATAATGAGCCAAAGGTGCAGTCAAAAGTTGTAAATAAAATGATACTATATTATTTATCATTGTATTGTATATTATCATATACAACTTAAAATCTTAATTAGATATATACCTTCTCCTTCGAAAATACTAATGTTAGCATGGAGAACACTGACAGGCAGAGAGGAAAATTGCCAGTGATAAAGGTACTGAACATCAGCTTCCCCTTTGCTGCAGTACTGACACCTACGGTATACAGACACACCATGTTTCACTTCCTCAACAGCTGAAAGTAGACAATATTGTTGGATGAAAATAAATTAGAGTTAAGTGCAAAGTGTTAGAAATTATTCGGAAAGTGACATAATTTTCAGCATAGGTTTAGTTATATGTAAACAAAAGTGTGATGATGCTCTAACGAAGATATATATATATATATATATATATATATATATATATATATATATATATATATATATATATATATATATATATATATATATATATACATATATATATATATATATATATATATATATATATATATATATATATATATATATATATATATACATATATATATATATATATATATATATATATATATATATATATATATATATATATATATATATATATATATATATATATATATATATATATATATATATATATATATATATATATATATATATATATATATATATATATATATATATCAGATGATTCAGCTTATGACTCTAATTTATAAGCAGATTTACTCGAAGATGATACAGAGGTCATTTTGTCGTGTCTTACTAAAGTAATGTGGATAAGGATTACTGAACAACACCGTGAGAGGAGGAGCAAACGTTAACAATGTTTTGCTAAAGCTTCTTGAGCAGTAATAACTGGAATTAATGACTCCTCTCCAAAAGGAGTTGTTCCTTGACCATTCTGTTAATTTGATGGATAAGATATTTTTATTTTAAATGGATTGTGTTGATTTACTGTACTCAAAGACCGGTGGCTACTACTTAAATTATGCACAAAATTATGCACAATGTGTACAGTCGCGCACCACATCACTGGCCAACACGAGTCGAAGCCCGAGATCTGAAGCAGGCGGTTTCTGGACGACATCCCACCCAAACCATCACGAGGCCACATACATTTCGAACCAATGGAGGTTTTGGGTGGGCTGTTATCTAGAAACCGCCTGCTCTAGATCTCGGGCTTCAACTCAGGTGGGCTAAGGATTGTGGTGCGTGGGTGTACAATTGATAATATATATAATATGTGTGACCTTTGTAAGGCAACTGGACACGAAGGCGAGGTCTAGAATTTTGTGTGATGAGAATGTTGGGGTTGACAGCAAGGTAGATTCCATCGACGGTGTTCCTGAAGCTGTGGTGTAGGAAGATATCTTTCACATCTTCTCTCTCACCCACTACCACCACCTTTGTTTGGGACTGCTTCCAGTGCTCTGTTCGTTCCAGCAGCCTTAGAAGAAACAGTTTTCCATAGGTAACAAATCAACAAATGCAGCAAAAAAATAAAATAAAATAATAATAATAATAATTGTGAAGAAAAAAGAAACGAGAACCATTTACTTTGTTACCTAAACTGACAGAACGAAGTTAAAAATATATATATATAACTCATAATATTATAACCCAGTTTATCATAATTATATGACCTTAGTTGTTATGATATTTCCTCATACCTGAGTGTTAAGTTTGTGTTGTTCTTGATGTTGTCGAAATGAAGAATTAGCGTTCTGCAGGTCTTCGAATTACCCCAAATAGCTTTTGAAAATATGTGCTGTTCTGGAGATCCTGCCATCGCCGCCACCACACCTCCAGTCAGTTTCCTGAAGGCTCGCATCATTTACAAGTTAGCACAGATAATATTGAAATATTTTTATAATATTGATAGGTAATATTTCACGTCACTTTAACTAATAGCCTTACTGATTATAAATATGCATCCTCATAAAAATTTCAATAAATATCAATAATAATCATAAAATAATTTAAAAATATATTAATACGTATCCGAGGTCAATAAAATAAAATTAATAAACAATATGATAAAATAAATAATCAAAGAGCGAAAGTAGACTAGCTAAACTCTCATTCTTTCACACTTTCCAGCTCACAACCAGAAAATGAACTCTGCTCCCTCGTATAAGCAAAATTAACCAGAATGGAGCTTCTGCATATCATTTTGTATGAGGGGGGATATTAAGTGATATTTTAAGTAAACACTGGTAGTTGTTTCTAACCAGCATTCCTTTTTGTATATCTTTTACAATCAATACTAATTTTCAAGAAATTATTGTATTTCCAGTCCACGTATTAGAAGCACGATACACATTATCTGTCCATCATCTCCTAAGCCTTCTCATTAATTGCAAATCACATTTCCTTAAAAACACACACATACAAATCACTAGCTATCATGAGACATTAGATGGCATTGAATATCGAAAAAATGGGTCAATTGAGTAAATTGTAAAGTGTGTATGTTTATCCCATTACCGGTACCCCATTCATGTTTAGACAATCATAAAACAAGACAGTCCCATTTCAAAATAAAGTGAAACCCTTGCTGATCAGCTGAAGAGCTTTGGAAATTCTGGACTCTCGGCATCCTGTTCACAGGATGCCTTGCCTCTCTTTCAGTCTGTGGTGGGTGGAAAATGTCAACACCCAGGTCTTTAACTTGGCTTGCCTGTTTTCGATCTTTGGAAAAGGTAGTGGATTAATTCGTTTTTCAAATATTATTATGTGTGTGTGCATTTATGGTAGGATTACTATTTAACCATCAGGACTAATTTCATGACATTTACGGAGTTATGCCGGTAGGATGTGTAAAGGAAATTGTGAGAAGAGCGACACTGATGGCAAAATAATATATTAAGTAGTGAATACTACTTTACAGTAATGATAATAATTTTTCCATGAAGAGAACTGGTTTATTGCCTCGTAAAGCTTTAGGCCTAGCTGCGTTTTAAGAACTTTTATAAAATACAAGCATATCAGGGGGCACGCAAATTAAAAAACTGTGCTGTCGCTTGTGTCGTCACCTGCTGTTACCCACACTTGTTGGTGGTGTCGACTTATGTCGTCCCCTGCGGGTAAGGGATTAAGGCAGTCAGTCTTGTTACATCAACTCAACTTTCCCCAGCAGGAACTGCCTTGACTTGTTGGAGGGGACTTGCGTGTCTCTGAGACTTGGCGAGCTAGACTAGAGGGGACTCCGGCCCCTGTTCTGCCCCGATTTCGGGGAGAGAGGGCTTCCCATGCTAGAAAGGTCGCCAGTGAGAGACCAGACTAAATAGTTCCCATGTAATAGGCTACCAGTACGAGCTGACTGTGCTGCCGGCCAGAGGGACCGCCCTCTAGGGGCCGCCCTGTGTTGGATGGTTGGGTGTCTGGACCGGGAGATGTTGGGGAAGTGGGTCTCAGCATCATCGTTGGCTAAGTTTCGAGCCATTGGGGCTGCATTTTAAAACGAGTTGCCCCGTGGGGGACGAGATCCCCTGCCCATGGCGACCAGTGCTCAGTCCCCTCATCTGCCGGTAGGTAGTAGCACTTGGCTCCTGGGTCCATTCCAATAATAATATTGTTTTATGGATAACAATAAGCCTCTTTCTCTTTCCTTAACTCGTGCGGTGGTCGCCCATTGATTGATTGATTGATTTATTGATGCCATTAGGCATCTGGCGGCGCAAGAACAATGGTCATATACCGCCAAACATAAAAAGGTCATCTACATCATTAATAAAATATGTACAAAGATTAAATAATTTTCACTAGTTCGAAAGGGAGAAGCAGCATTAATAAAACCCACGTCTTCCAAAAAATCATATATTAATGAAATAACCTACTTAAGTTAGATATATAATAGAATTGAAATATTAACGAAAGAAACATTAAACTTTAACTACCTAAAAATTAATAGCCATAAATACAATAAAATTCACAATTTGTGGAGAAGGCCAGCCTCCTCCACATAGGAATGGGTGTTCCCTCCCACACTACAAGCCTCCTCCCCGAGCACCTGGGAGAAACTGTAAGAACTGTCACCCTTCCGGTACTCGGAGAGGTGCCTAAGACGAAGGTCCCCAAGGCTGGGACACTCGACAATAAGATGCCGTACTGTCAAAGGGACCAGACAATCATCACAGTATGGAGGGTGAGCCCTCTCCATTAAAAATGCAGAGACGGACAAGAGCCGTCTCCCACCGGCGGGACAGGCCACTGTAGCTCCACAAACCAAGGCGCTGGCGGATGTCGCGGAGCTTGTTAGCCCCGACGGTGTCCCATCTGTCCTGCCAGCAGGAACGAACGGTAGCATCTATGTAGGGTCGAAGGTCCACTGCAGGAACAGGATGACGCCTGGCAGGAGGCCGGGAATTGGAGACCACAGCCTTAGCGGGCGTCAGCCCGCTCATTCCCATCAACAACCACATGGGCCGGGACCCAACAAAAAGTGAGTTTGCGGCCACGACGACCCAGGAGGACAAGCCACACAAGAATGGCCAACACCAGGGGATGGGAAGAGTTAAAATTGCACAAGGCCTGCAAGGCCCTACAGGAATCGCTAAAAATAGTAAACGAAGGCTGAGGGAGAGTAAAATTCACTTGGAGGGCATATAAAATGGCCGAGAGCTCAGCAGTAAAAATTGACATGACAGAAGGGAGCCTGCCGCCACGGCAAAAGTCAGAAAATACAACTCCAAAGCCAACTCCAGCATCAGACTTTGACCCATCAGTGTACACAGGGAGGGACTCCCTGTGAGTGAAGGCATGTTCTAAAAAGAGGGAACGAGCCACTGGAGGAGGAAGAGATTCCTTCTTGTCTGTAAAGCAGGTGCAGGGGAAAACTTCTGGAAGAAGCCATGGAGCCACCCTGGGGACCCTCACAGGACAAATCTGGAAGTCATCTATGCCCATCTCCTCAATAGCCTTCCTGACCCAGAAGCCGAAGGGCCATGGAGCACGAAAATGTAAAAGGTAGTACTGAGACATGATATCAGATGACACCGCCAAGCAAGGTAGGGAGTCAGGAAGTCGATGTAGTCGATGCCAACAACGAACCATCAAGGACTGGCGACGGAGATCAAGAGGCAGCTCATTAGCGTCCACCAGGAGACTGGGGATTGGGGACGACCTGAAGGCTCCGGTCGCCAGACGTACTCCAGCATGATGAACAAGGTCTAAAACTCTGAGACGGGCATCGGTGGCAGAAGAGTACACCTCACACCCATAGTCGAGTTTTGACCTAATAACAACATGGTATAGGCGGAGGAGGGTGGCCCAATCAGCCCCCCAGGATGTATGGCTCAGGACCCTCAACAGGTTAAGAGCCTTGAGGCAAGAGACCTTAAGTGTACGTAAGTGGGGAACCCAAGTAAACGTTTGTCAAACAGGAGATACAAAAAGCGAGTCTCCTCGACACATCGTATCTGATGACCATACATGAATAAGTCCGTATCCGGGTGGACGCCTCGGATGCGGCAGAAGTGCATAGCAACTGTCTTGGAAGGAGAAAATCGAAACCCATGAGAACCAGTCCAACGTGACACCCTGTCAAGGGCAAGCTGCATGCGCCTCTCCGCCACTGACATATGGGAAGCAGCAAACCAGACTGCTAGGTCGTCAACGTACATCGAGTTAGCTATACCGTCTGGAAGGGATGAGGCAATGGCATTAATTGCTACTGCAAACAATGTGACACTGAGGACGCTTCCCTGGGGGACGCACTCCTCCTGTGCAACAGATGCTGAGTGGGTTGTACCAACCCTCACAGAAAAACTGCGACCACTGAGAAACTCCTTAAGAAAGCATGGAAGACGACCCCACTGGCCATATAAATGGAGTTGCTGCAGGATGCCATATTGCCATGTAGTGTCATAGGCTTTCTCTAAATCAAAGAATACACAGAGAAGGTGTTGATGTCGTGCAAAGGCCTCACATTCAGCAGCTTCCAACCTGACCAGAGTATCTGTAGTGGAAATCACCCCGTTCCAAGAATTATACCAGTCTGACATTCACCATCTTTTCAAATAGTTTACAGAGACAGGAGGTCAAGGCAATTGGTCGATAATTGAGGGCAACACCAGAGTCCTTGCCCGGCTTGAGGAAAGGAAGAATGGTAGCAACCCTCCACCCAGAAGGGAAGACACCCTCCAGCCAGATTCTGTTATATAAAGCTAAAAGAAATGAGATCGCCTCCTCTCCCAAGTGTCGTAACATTGCATACGGGATGTTGTCTGGCCCAGGAGAAGTGTAACCGCAGAGAGAGAGAGCAGAATGCAGGTCTCTCAAGGTGAATATATGGTTATAACTTTCATTCTCGTTCCCCGAGAAATCCAGGACAGTGCGCTCCTTGGCTCTTAACTCATGCCTGGCAGCCAGAGGTCGAGAGTCACGGCTGGAGACTCTTGCAAAAAACTCTGCCATGGTATTGGCCTCTGTCAAACATCCACGATCTTAATTTCATTGACCTTAAGTACAGGTGGAGAATTAGGAGAAAATTTCACCACCATCTTACTGACTCTCCTGGGCACTTGGGTGAATGGAATTTTAGTATTAATTGAAGACACATGGGCCTTCCAAGATGCACGTCGTTTATCTTTTAAGACTCGTCTAGCCCGAGCCCTTGCCTGTCGGAAGTCCTCTAAAAGGGTTGGGTCCCCACATTTGCGACGAAGGCGGGAGAAAGCAGCGCTCCTCTTAAGCACAGCAGTGGTGCAGACTGGTGACCACCAAGGGACAGGACGTTTGGGAAAGCAGCCAGAAGTTTTATGGATAAAGTTAGGAGCAGCAGAGTGGAGCATATCAGTGAAATATGTTACAGCCTCATCAGAGCTACCAAAATCTGCTACAGAAGACACCGAAGAAGTTAACTCTCTAAAAAACTGCCAGTCAGCCTTCTCTAATTTCCACCTAGGAAGACGAGACTGTGGTTCGTACCTGTCATCTTCTAAAAGTATAGGGAAATGGTCACTGCCATATAAATTAGGCAACACTCTCCAAGTAAAATCCAACAGAGCACTGGGTGAACAAAGGGAATTGTCAATCGCGGTAAAAGTCCCAGTAGGGCTATTAAAATGTGTCACATTTCCCGTATTTAAAACCCCTAATCCCTCATCCTTAATAAAAGAAGCCAATAAAACACCCCTGGGGTTTACCGAACTGTCACCCCACAGAGGATGATGACCATTAAAATCACCCAATAAAATAAAGGGAGAGGGAAGGTCCCGTACAAGACGGTTGAGATCACCCCTCTCAACTGTAACACTGGGAGGAAGGTATAGACTGCACACAGTGTACGGGCGGTCCATAAAAACCTTAACTGCAACAGCATGGAGGGGAGTGACAAGCTCCAGGCCCGTGCATGGAATATCTCGGCGAACTAGGATGGTGACCATTCCCTTCAAATGAATTGGTATAAAATGTAGAGAATGCTGGGGGACTGGCAGGAATGTAGTCCCCAAGCATTGTCTCTTGGAGAGAAACACATGCAGGGGGGAAGCTAGAGAGAAGAACGCGCAGTTCCTCCCAAGAAGCACGCAGGCCACGGCAATTCCACTGAAGGAGCTTAAACAGTGTTACTTTAGTACTGGGTTTTGGGAAGCCTCACAGAGGGACTTCCCACTACCACCTTGACCTGAAGGTTTACTCAAACGACAAGTTTTGTCTAATCCCAGGCCACTAGAAGAGCGAAGCCAGGGAGTAGTACTTGGGGCAGAAATTGGGACCTGTAGATAAATCCCTGAAGCAGCTGATATGAGGGATTAGGGGTTTTAAATACGGGAGATGTGACACATTTTAATAGCCCTACTGGGACTTTTACCGCCATTGACGTTTCCCTTTGCTCACCCAGTGCTCTGTTCGATTTTACTTATAGAGTGTTGCCTGACTTATATGGCAGTAACCATTTCCCTATACTTTTAGAAGGTAACAGGTATGAACCACAGTCTCGTCTTCCTAGGTGGAAATTAGAGAAGGCTGACTGGCAGTTTTTTAGAGAGCTAACTTCGGTCTCTTCTGTAGCCGATTTCGGTAGCTCTGACGAGGCTGTAACATATTTCACTGATATGCTCCACTCTGCTGTTCTCAACTCTATCCCTAGAAATTCTGGCTACTTTCCCAAACGTCCTGTCCCTTAGTGGTCACCAGTCTGCACCACTGCTGTGCGGGAGAAGCGCGCTGCTTTCTCTCGCCTTCATCGCAATCGTGGGGACCCAACTGTTTTAGAGGACTTCCGACGTGCAAGGGCTTGAGCTAGACGAGTTTTAAAAGAGGCCCGTCGTGCATCTTGGAAGGCCTATGTGTCTTCAATTAATACTAAAACTCCACTCACCCAAGTGTTCAGGAGAGTCTGTAAGATGGCGGGGAAGTTTTCTCCTAGTTCTCCACCTGTACTTAAGGTCAATGGAATTAAGATCATGGATGGTTTGACAGTGGCCAATACCATGGCGGAGGCTTTTGCAAAGGTCTCCAGCTGTGACTCTCGACCTCTGGCTGTCATGCATGAGTTAAGAGCCAATGAGCGTACTGTCCTGGATTTCTCAGGGAACGAGAATGAAAATTATACCCATATATTCACCTTGAGAGACCTGCATTCTGCTCTCTCTCTCTGTGGTGACACTTCTCCTGGGCCAGACAACATCCCATATGCAATGTTGCGACACTTGGGTGAGGAGGCGATCTCATTTCTTTTAGTTTTATATAACAGAATCTGGCTGGAGGGTATCTTCCCTTCTGGGTGGAGGGTTGCTAACATCCTTCCTTTCCTCAAGCTGGGCAAGGACTCTGGTGTCTGTAAACTATTTGAAAAGATGGTGAATGTCATTCTGGAATACTTTTTGGAACTGGGTGATTTTCTGTCACCGTCCCAGTCTGGCTTTCGTAAACACCGTTCCACTACAGATGCTCTGATCAGGTTGGAAGCTGCTGCATGTGAGGCGTTTGCACGACATCAACACCTTGTCTGTGTATTCTTTGATTTAGAGAAAGCATATGACACTACATGGCAATATGGCATCCTGCAGCAACTACATGTGTATGGCCAGCGGGGTCGCCTTCCACTCTGTCTTAAGGAGTTTTTCAGTGGTCGCAGTCTTTCTGTGAGGGTTGGTACAACCAACTCAGCATCTTCCCCCAGGGATGCATCCTCAGTGTCACATTGTTTGCAGTAGCAATTAATGCCATTGCCTCATCCCTTCCGGACGATATAGCCAACCCGATGTACGTTGACGACCTAGCAGTCTGGTTTGCTGCTTCCCGTATGTCAGTGACGGAGCAGCGCATGCAGCTTGCCCTTGACAGGGTGTCACGTTGGACTGGTTCTCATGGGTTTCGATTTTCTCCTTCCAAGACAGTTGCTATGAACTTCTGCCGCATCCGAGGCGTACACCCCAATCCGGACTTATTCATGTATGGTCATCGGATATGTTGTGTAGAGGAGACTCGCTTTTTGGGTCTCCTTTTTGACAAACGTTTGACTTGGGATCCCCACTTACGTACACTTAAGGTCTCTTGCTTCAAGGCTCTTAACCTGTTGAGGGTCCTGGGCCATACGTCCTGGGGGGCTGATCGGGCCACCCTCCTCCGCCTATACCATGTTCTTATTAGGTCAAAACTCGACTATGGGTGTGAGGTGTACTCTTCTGCCACCGATGCCCGTCTCAGTTTTTTAGACCCTGTTCATCATGCTGGAGTACGTCTGGCGACCGGAGCCTTCAGGTCGTCCCCAATCCCCAGTCTCCTGGTGGACGCTAATGAGCCACCTCTTTAGCTCCTTTGCCAGTCCTTAATGGTTCGTTGTTGGCATCGAATACATCGACTTCCTGACTCCCTTCCCTGCTAGGCAGTGTCATCTGATATCATGTCTCAGTACTACCTTTTACATTCTCGTACACCATGGCCCTTTGGCTTCCGGGTCAGGAAGGCTATGGAAGAGATGGGCATTGATGACTTCCAGATTTGTCCTGTGAAGGTCCCCAGGGTGGCTCCATGGCTTCTTCCAGAAGTTTTCCCCTGCACCCGCTTTTCAGGGAAGAAGGAATCTCTTCCTCCTCCAGTGGCTCGTTCCCTCTTTTTAGAACATGCCTTCACTCACAGGGAGTCCCTCCCTGTGTACACTGATGGGTTAAAGTCTGTTGCTGGAGTTGGCTTTGGAGTTGTCTTTCCTGACTTTTGTCATGGCGGCAGGCTCCCTTCTGTCATGTCCATTTTTACTGCTGAGGTCTCGGCCATTTTATATGCCCTCCAAGTAATTTTAACTCTCCATCAACCTTCGTTTAATATTGTTAGCGATTCCTGTTGTGCCTTGCAGGCCTTGTGCAATTTTAGCTCTTCCCATCCCCTGGTGTTGGCCATTCTTGAGTGGCTTGTCCTCCTTGGTCGTCGTTGCCATATGGGTTGATTGAAATGAGCGGGCTGACGCCCTGGCTAAGGCTTCGGTCTCCAATTCTCTGCCTCCTGCCAGGTGTCATCCTGTTCCTGCAGTGGACCTTCGATCCTACATAGATGCTACCGTTTGTTCTTGCTGGCAGGACAGATGGGACGCCGTCGGGGCTAATAAGGTCCTTGACATCTGGCAACGCCTTGGTTTGTGGAGCTACAGTGGCCTGTCCCGCCGGTGGGAGACGGCTCTTGTCCGTCTCGGCATTGGCCACACATTATTGACTCATGGTTTTTAATGGAGAGGGCTCACCCTCCCTACTGTGATGATTGTTTGGTCCCTTTGACAGTACGGCATATTATTGTCGAGTGTACCAGCCTTGGGGACCAATGTCGTAGGCACCTTTCCGAGTACCGGGTGGGTGATGGTTCTTACAGTCTCTCCCAGGTCCTCGGGGAGGAAGCTTATAGTGTGGGAGGGAACACCCTCTCCTATGTGGAGGAGGCTGGCCTTCTCCACAAAATATGATTTTATGATATTTATGGTTTTTAGATGGTTTGATTTTTTCTTTTTTTTCATATAGAGGGGTTCTTTTAGTAATAATGTGCTTTTTAGTTTGTGTGTCTTTTAATCATGGTGCCTATCTCTTTCGGGTGTTCATGTTTTATAAATTATGTAGATGACAATTTTATGTTGGGCGGTATATGACCTTAGCTGTTGCGCCGCCAGATGCTTAGTTGCATAAAAAATCAATCAATCAATCAATTAACAGTAACATCTGGCAACTGGAGCCTTTAGGTCGTCCCCAATCCCCAGTCTCATGGTGGACGCTGATGAGCCACCTCTTGATCTCCGTCGCCAGTCCTTGATGGTTCATTGTTGGCATCGATTACATCGACTTCCTGACTCACTTCCAAGCTTGGCGGTGTCATCTGATATCATGTTTCAATACTACCTTTCACATTCTAGCACACCATGGCCCTTTGGCTTTCGAGTCAGGAAGGCTATGGAGGAGATGGGCATTGATGACTTCCCGATTTGTCCTCTACGGGTCCCCAGGGTGGCTCCATGGCTTCTTCCAGAAGTTTTCCCCTGTACCTGCTTTTCAGACAAGAAGAAATCTCTTCCTCCTCCAGTGGCTCGTTCCCTCTTTTTAGAACATGCCTTTACTCACAGGGAGTCCCTCCCTGTGTACACTGATGGGTCAAAGTCTGATGCTGGTGTTGGTTTTGGAGTTGTCTTTCCTGACTTTTGTCGTGGCAAACTCCGCGGCATTCCTAAGCGCCTGGGTTTGTGGAGCTACAGAGGCCTGTCCCGCTGGTGGGAGACAGGTCTTGCCCATCTCAGCATTGGCCACTCACGTTTGTCTCATGGATTTTTAATGGAGAGGGCTCCCCCTCCCTTTTGTGATGATTGTCTGGTCCATTTGACAGTGCCGCATCTTCTTGTGGAGTGTCCCTGCATTGGGAACCATCGGAGTAGGTACCTCTCCGAATAGGCTACCAGGTAGGGGACGGTTCTTACAGCCTCTCCCAGGTGCTCAGGGAGGAGGGTTGTAGTGTGGGAGGGAACATCCTCTCCTCTTATTTATGTAGTCCAATATTTTTAATTTTGATTCTTTTATATATTTTACTAAGTTAATCAGGTTATTGTAGTAAAAATGTGAGTTTTAGTTGATATGTCCTCATGCTGCTTCTCCCTTTTGTGGTAATGAAGCCTGGCTAATGTTTGTAAATACTTTATTAATGTTATAAATGACTATATTTTAAAATCCTTAGAACTTAATATTATGGTGGGCGGCATATGACCCTATCTATTTATCAATTAATCAATTAATCAATCAATCCTTCATTTCTCCTGTGAACTCTCTCACTATATGCTTCCTCCTCTAATGAGAGCGTGCAACACTAGCCAAGCCACTCGATTTCCCACCTTTTCTGTCCAACTCCCTAATGAAAGAGTTAACCAGTACTCTCAGTCTTTCATATACACAACTGGGCAACTCTGGAACACTATATGTGTGTGAGGTTCGGTAGTGGTGGTGGTGGATGTTTGGAAGTGAACTTTGACAATAGACATTATTAAACCTAACCCATGTGAATGAACCGACGGCATGCATAGTTCACAGAATCCCATGTAGTATAAATGTAGGTTTTATGCACCATTATTACAAATCAATATATTTTATATCAACTGTATCTCTGGAAAAAAATTTAACAACCACTACCGGCAAAAATTTATTGAAGCCAACACCCCGTGCAATAACTGGCCACATCGTTCACCATGTCTGTGATCAAGATGATTTATTTTTCTAATATTACAAAGCTATACAAGACATTCAGCAAAGTGATAATATATCACCGTTAATTTGGATTCATAATCACTTGACCTGGAATCATATAATGTCACACGGTGTGCCGATGGTGTAATGATTAACATGCTGACCTTAGAAAGCAACAGATCCCGGGTTCGATTCCCGAGTCAGTGTAATTGTTGGACAATTTTCCCAGCCCCCTAGGTCGATGTTTACCTAGTAATAAGTAGGTACCAGGCTGTAATAGCAAGGATATCAACCTTGTAGGCTGGGGGAAGATGTGATGATGTAACACGACTGACTACCTTAAGGTGACAGTTGCCTATAGTGCTTCATAGCCTCAGTTACTATAAGTAGTTATTCTCTCCCTTTCAAATAATATTACTCGATCATTGTTGAAGTTTTCCCTTTCCAACTCAACCTTTCTTTCCATTTCACTCAGTAGTGAATGTTTCGCATCATGATCACACGTGTTCACACGTGGCCCGGGATTTAAATTTCAACATTGGTCACGCTAAGTGGTCAACGCAGAAGTGGAGCTAACTGTACAATGTTGGCAAATCTGTAGTAACTGATTCCTCCAAACTCTTCCAAGCAACATTATGGGGGAGACGGTGGCAGAGTGGATAGAATGACGGACTGCAGGTATCAAAAGCCCAAGATGGAGTCCACGCCAAACGTTTGTTTATTTTTGGAGGTGATCTGATGGTTTTCGCTGTTCTTCAGGTATCCTGTTTCCGCCGATAGGTAAAAAAAAAAAAAAAACTATATATCATCATTAACGGTATATCTGCTCTTTCCTGATAGTGACGTGTATAAGATATAAGCTACTATAACAGTCATGATGAATTGTTACTACCAGGGTGTACATCAGACTAGATACTAGATACTACTTTATTCTTACTAGTAGAACACAGGAGTGTGTGAACCAAGCACCAGATTTAGCCTTCCCACTTGCCTGAGAAGAATGAATGCCGAGTGAATACTTAGAGTGGCTTGTGGATACTTGTAGAATGCTTGTGTAGGCTTGGTAGTGCTTGAGTAGTCTTGGTAGAGCTAGTGCAGTCTTGGTATTGCTTGTGTAGTCTTTGCAGGGCAGCGTGGTGGTGTAACCTGGCTAGATGTAGCAAGGTGGCTGCAGTCAAGGTAGGGGAGGAAGGTCTAAAGCGAGATAGTCCCGGGGCTAATTGGGAGCGGGCTGGCTACATGAAGGCTGGGAAGCGTAAGACAGAGAGTGGGAATACTCTGGTGCTTGGAACACTACATTACCAACACCATGAAGCTCCGCTGTCTGGTTCTATCTAGTGAGGCACGCGTGAAGCACCTAACTTCTTGCAGCTTCACTCAATAATCTCGGGGCCTCATAAAAGTCACAGGCTATTGACAGCCAAAAGTTAAGCAGCACAAATTTCGTAGGAATATAAGGAAAGAAAGATCATGTATGAATGATGATCCGCTTTCCTTCTCTTTGAAAAAATAGTCATGGATACCAACACACCAGTATGAAGATGTGTGAACGAAATGATAAAGGAAAAGAAAAGGCAAGGAACGAAGAGAGTTAATGGCATCGAGGTGCATTGAATATAAAGAAATAAACCCAGCCTTGAAAACACAGTATATTTACACGCAAAGGCAATCAAATAATGAATTCCACTTACCTGACTTTGTCGGAGGAGTTTACGAATTTTACCAATATTGTTATGTGTAAATTATAATAAGATATAAATAAGAGTGGCAGAAACAAAAATAACAAATATGTAAGTAATGTGTAAAATATGTAACGTAGGTTTAGTCGAGGTAAAAAAAATATTTATTTATTTATTTCGCATTGCAACGTGTGTGGGAGCGCTTGGCTATAATATATCTTTAGTATCTTATTTACTATGAATATTTGTGAACTTCGGTGATTTACTTGTCTAAAAAAAAAAATTAGTTTTTGTATTTCTAATTTACTCTTGAATCTATCTATCTATCTACTTAGATTGGCTGTCTGATCATTAGTATCGTTACTTACAGGTGACCAACAGAGATAGTTTTTGTTTTTATTGTGCCGTGGTGTCAATCAAAAAACAGACAACAAACATAAGGGTAGGCGGGACCTATAAAAATCCAATGACTACACACACACATACACACACACACATCACGAAAACAGAACAGAATGAAACACGAGAATAAAACAAATATTTACATTATGACCTACATAAATCTATCAAAACGAGGGCGGTGTACCAGAAGTTCCTCTAAAACTAAGTGTTTCAGCAGGTGTCGACAGTGGGGCCGCTCGAAACAAGCGACACTCAGTAAAGTGAGGCTCATCTTCCATCCCAGCAACCTGCCATGGTGGCCGGTAGCCTAGCCTCAAACGAGCAGAGACTACATTGTGCCTCTGAACCATGAGGCCCCGACTACGGTAGAATATTTTTAACGGCAGACAGAAACGTAATGGGTGATGGAGATGCTGAAGCGGGCCTCTCTGCATCCCTGTATTGCCGTAAAGGGAGAAGAGCCGTGGAGCGGATTCCAAAGAGGTACCATGTCAGGGAGAGAGGACATCCAACACCACGAGAAGACAGACGGCAGGCCACCTTCGCGAGTCTGTCAACTGTTGTATTGTGACGTACACCAACATGGGATGGCATCCCTTAAATTTTGACAGCATTCACTCCACGTTGACAAACAAGACTAACAACATCCAGAATGGCATACAGTTCACACAATGTTGAGCTAGAGTGTGGTTACAGAGTCGAATACCAACCGATCACCCTGGAGGTGACTCCAAGTCAGGTGAGAAAACGGCCACTGTAGAGAAGGCAGTTCCGACTTGGAAGTAGGTGTGAAGCTCACATCAGTTGTCGGTAGCATCCACGGAGGGGGAACTACAGAGTATATAGAAAACAGATCTTATAAGAGCACGTCCAGCAGGCAGTATGTGAGGGACAGGGGAGTTTGGTCCAAGAGAAGTCCTGACTAACTGAGAGTAGTGGGGTGAAAGATGTGGGAAATGGAGGCACTTGACAGTGAAGCAAGTAACATTAGAGTAAATTCTCACGACTAATGAGGTAAGACGCAGCTCAAGCTGCATATTCACTTTCCTGGTCGACATGGGACAACCGAGAATTATTCTCATTGCTCTATTCTGAATTTTTTCTAAAGTTTCCAGAGTAGCCCTAGGAAGTTGAATAAAAAAAGAGGAGAGGTAATCAACAACTGAACTAGGTTATGAGTCCAGAACACGAACCACTCGGCCACCTCCCTACTTACCCTTTATCCCAAAGTCAATCAGTTGATCCAAAGTGATATCGCTATTAGCAGCATCGAAGGCACTTCGAAGGTCAATGAAGGCCACCACATTGTCCCTGGAGAGGCGAGAGTACAGATTGGCTAGTTAGTGGTATGTGCTCCGCTGGGAAAGGAAATCAAACAGCCATGGAGAAAGGCGATCCTTTAGTCGGTACACGAGATGATTGAGCAAGATTCTCTCCATAACCTTACAAAAACAGGAAGTAAGGGAAATAGGCCTGAACTTGGCAGTGCCGGGCTTAAGGATAGGTATTATTGTGCTGCTGGTCCAGGCTCATGGTACACAATCGTCACGAAGTAGAGGGTTCCCGGGAACTTGTTGAAGTAGGCGCAGCACAGCATAATTAATACCATCATGACCAGGGGAAAAAAGCTCTACTTCGAGAGAGAGCACGGCGCAATTCCTCCTCTCTTCTCAGTTATTGGCTCTGCATCATTGTCATCATCTTGCAACAGAGCAGACACCAGATGTAGCCGATGAACAGCAACACGGGAAGCAAGTACATCTTGTATGTGGATGGATAGACTGGATGGGGTAGATTATTCTGACCAAGCATTGACAAGTTGACATAGGCGGCGGGAGTGTGATGACGAGCAGTGGCCGGCGTCTTTTTAACAACCCGATGGATGAGGTGTCACATAAAAGCAACACTCGTTTGTGGCTGATACTGTCAGTGAACTGCTGCCAAGACTCAATGTGAGCACACTCCTGCAGGGCGACTAAGGCGTCCCTAGACATCTGGTAATGATGGAGTTGGTCAGGGGTTGGGTTGGCTTGAAACAAAAGGCTATCTCGTTCAGCCTTCTTCTTTGCCTCCTGTATACGTGCATGCATCAAGCGTCCAGGAGTGGGCAGTATGACGATGTTGGAGGTGTGGCCAGAGACGTATAGCCTATAAAAGTCATGAGTAGCAGATACAAAATCAGAGAACAACTGTACAGGTGAAGATATGTCAAATGTAGGGAATACATGGACCATAAATAAGATGTAAGACGGACAATATTTAGGAGGCACAGCAATACGTAAACGAATGGCTGAAGCACTTAACCCAGCAGGTAGAGAATAATGAAACCGAAGAGCGACGTGATCAGAGAATAAAACTTGCCCAGCAGCGAGCGGCTTCTGGAGGGCCGTACATCGTGCCATGAGGGTAGCAACAGACTTGCGGAGGGCCAGGTCTGGAGGCGAGGCAGGGCTGGTGGAATGAGCAGACTGGGGAGGTGATAATGGAAGTGGTGGAGGCGGTGCAATAGTAGAGGCACGAGCCTGGACCTGACGTCGAGCATATCCATGCAACACGTTAACCACTGGCTGAAGGCATAGTGGACACTTCTATCGAGACATATATTCAGGAGGTGAAGGCTTAGAGGTGGAGGCAGCAGGACATGATGGTTCATGGTTCGGAGGGGAGGTGGCCGAGTGGTTAGTGTTCTGGACTCGTAACCTGGAGGACGGGAGATCGATCCTCTCAGGTGAGGGCCTGAGAATATTTACTCTTCCGATTTGAGTTTCAGGCACTAACAATAAGGCCACCGAGCGTCGTAAAACACCCTCGCTGGTACCATAACAGCTGCAGTATTTGGGAATAACCCTCAATTCCCTCCCTCTGTGGCTGGGTACCAGTTCGGAAGTCGTGACGTGTGTGTGTGTGAGCAGTAGTTGACCTGGGCCACGGTAATGGGCTTGATTAAGCCTATGTCCAGTGTCGGACGCGTCCTGGAATCGTGGTTGGCGGCACACCAGGCACACTTAGTCAAGGCGGAACAGCACTGGGAGATGTGCTCAACTCCCCAGCACCTGTAGCACCAAGGCTGGTCATTATGAAGTTTCCGCACCTCACGGTGGAATACAGTGGAGGAAATCAAAGGAAATATCAATTAGAGGTGGGTCAGGAATACTCCCAACAACAACAAAACAGCTAATCGGGGGAGCCATCTTGGAGAAAACGACGGGCAGATTACACACCAGGGTATCCCTCGAGAAGTTTTGGGTCAACATCAATAGGAAAACGGGTGAGGATGTAGCTGGGAAACTTACGAGGCCTCTCGGGTGAGGTTTGAAGAATGGGAGGCAGAACTAAAATTTCACCAGCCTTGACTGTATCAATGATGTCCTAATTCTTCCTAGAGATGTAGACAAACTGGCAGATGACGGCTGGCATCTTAACTTCAGCCAGTTCATGCTGCAATTGAAAAGCCCTGTTGACATCAGAAAACCAATGGAGCTTTGTGTCCGTAGATGGGTTCCCAGTTTCACCTATATAAACTAAGTCACAGTCTTTGCAAGGAATTTTGTATCCTCCTGCTTGGGGCTGAACAGTGGCATTATTTCTTACAAGAGTGGTTTTGATGCTAGAAGTATATTTGAAGGCTATGTTTACATCAAGTTCTCTGCTAACTGACTGAATTTTTTTCCAGACTTTTTACATAAGGAAGACATAAATAAGGTTTCTTTTCTGACTGACATTTAAGAATATAGAAGGTTTTCCTAGCCTTATAATAAGCTTTTCTGATAAACCAATCAGGATATTTCAAGTTACGGAATATAATCCAAATTTCGTTGTTTTCTACCTCTAAATTTTGGGGGCTACAAATTCTTAATGCTCTGAGAAACAAGGTAGATATGACAGACATTTTGATAGAATCATTATAATAAGAGAAAAAATGAATGTACATATCACAATGAGTGGGTTTCCTATAGACAGTGAAAGTAGGGAAGTCATTAATTTTATTAACCAAAACATCAAGGAAGGGTAGGGACCCATCAATTTCCCATTCCATTTTGAAATTGATAAATGGAACCAAGTCATTTAATTTGCAAAAGAAATCTTCAAAATTATTGAGACTGTTGGGCCAAAAGGAGAAAATGTCATCTACATACCTATGCCATATAAGATTTGGAGGTGCAATGTTGGATAATAACTCAGTTTCAAAAAATTCCATATACAAATTACTAAGGATGGGGGATAATGGCGACCCCATAGCATTGCCAAATCGTTGAATGAAGAATTTATCATTAAAAGAAAAAGCATTGGATGAAACACAAAGTTTAATTAATTCAAGGAAGGAAGATATTGGCATACCCAAATCTAAATCATAGTCTGGCATTTTCCTACTTAGAAATTCTAATACATCGTTAAGTGGCACTTTAGTGAAGAGTGAATCTACATCAAACATCAGAACACACCTTGTCCCTCCCTCCCCCTGTCAGCTACTTATTTTCCTTTCATGTTTCATTCAACTCTGTACTGCTGAAGAGGGAGGTAGTTGCCTCCGAAACGTCCATATTAAATACTTTTTGTCTATAAAAAGTGGGTTTTTCTTAGCATGCTGCTCTTCACGTCATTGTGAATTACCACTCCATCACATCAGTTTGCTGTTACTTACTCACCTTTGTTCTCCTTTAGAATTAATTTCATGAGTTATGAGCCTGAATAATAAATTTCTATAGTACAGGAAATTTGATCATTGTGAACTTATAAACAAACCCTTGTTCACCTGAGAATCGCTGTTACAAAGGACGAATGTGGTTGGGTAGTTAAAAACACTAGATGGCAACTGGAGACTTCTTGTTGACCTATTACAGAAACCACCAATTCGCTTATTTTCTCCATGTAGGCTTCTTGTTCAATTGTGGGTGCAGTGTTCACCAGTACAATAGCCATGAACAGCAGAATGCCCTCCATGATATTCATTCCTAAAGGAAGTATAGAGTTTGTTAGCATCAGAGGCATAACTATATCCTGATATAGCATAATATAAAGAATAACAAAGATAATCTCATTATTAGCTATAATTCTCCAAATAAAAACTTCAACAACAAATACTGTAGCTCCTTACAAAACCATACTGTTGGTGACTAATCTAGAAGGATACTTACACAGTGGTTTTCTCCTTGATGATTATCTACTTTTTTGTAATTACTGCTTTTTTACAATGTCTTCCTCCGACCGTTGCATATATCAGAAAACGCCAATGCAACTACGACAAAATACTGTAGAATGTGATCACTAATAAGCATAGTGCAATTATGTTTTATGTACACTCGCTGTCAAAAGTTCTGTCCCGATTCCCCGACACGATAAATCCCAACTAGACGAAGTTCGAAAGTTCGAACAACAGCGCATAGTCCACCTCTCTCCTCACAACGAATCGTTGCTCGAACCTTAGAACTTTGCCTGGTTGCAATTCATCGTACCAGGAGACGGGACACAACTTCTGATCGCGAGTGTACTGTACAGTTGGGGCCCGGTGTATGTCATAAACCCTCTGCCAGAAAACCCCAACTTGTGGCAACGTCGCAACCATGGATATGAGGAGTAAAGCTGGGTAAGACTCTTCAACATGAGTCGAATCAGGGTAACACTGACTTCCCTCCAGCCCTTCGTTACTTTAAGTAACTGATTCGAGTACCCGTATCCATTGTAGTACTCTGTGACGAAAAGTTGGGTTATGAAGATCTAAATTATTACTGGTAAATTATTCTTACCTTATCCCGGATTTACAATATATGGACTTCTCGCTGTGTTGGTTCAACGGTCGTCTGTAGATATTTAATCTATCCCCTTTTATCTTCCCACTTTGTCAACAATTTATTTATTTGATAGGGTTCTTTTCATTATATATGCATATTATAGTAGTAGCAGAATCGTAAGTTTTATGGAAACAACAAATTTACGTTACTTTACTATATTTATTAATTTCAGCCAAACACCAACAATAATTAATTAAACAAGTAACAGTAATTTAATCCACACGCATACACTTTCACACGAATTGAAATACTAGCTAGCTAGCTATTAAACATCACAATAAATCGATAATTACGATACTCTTTTTTTGTAACGGTCTTCCTTAATCCTCGTTTATCTGCTTCGATTTTTTTCTACGATTTTTCTTACGAAATTCCTAACCTTAGGTTTATTTCGAATGATTAGGTAAGTCTAACACTGTAATTATTATTATGTGCTATTCGAATCCAAGACCCTCCTACTCGAGTACTTTAATTAATATTCAAATTCAAACTACACTGAGTTTGTTATAACTTCAGATCGCTTCATAGATTTCAGTTATAAATTCTTCACACTCTGCTGTAATTTTCAATGTCAATTCACACCTATATCACTTGTAGTTCAATCCTTATCACAGATTTCGTACTATCGGCCACAGGAGTTCGTACCCACTTGAGGTTTCCTTCTCCCAGATTTTACCTGGTAATACTGATACAGCACTGTCAGATGTATGATAACATATACTCCCCGCTTCACTTCTGTTCATATACAACTTCAACCTGTGTTCACTCTTGTGGGATCTTTCTGTTGTTTTTCTATGTAATTCCCCCCAACGGGAACCGCCTTGACTTGGTAGGGGGGCTAGCGCATCTCTGAGACCTGGCAAGCTAGACTAGATGGTGCTCTGGCCCATGCTCTGCCCCGATTTCGGGAAGAGAGGGCTTCCCATGCTAGTAAGGT
The DNA here is from genome assembly GCA_033782935.1 of Petrolisthes cinctipes. Classification (NCBI taxonomy): domain Eukaryota; kingdom Metazoa; phylum Arthropoda; class Malacostraca; order Decapoda; family Porcellanidae; genus Petrolisthes; species Petrolisthes cinctipes. The sequence continues at coordinate 7,037,799 of JAWQEG010000249.1, read as the reverse complement.
CGCCAGTGAGACCAGATTAAATGGTTCCCATGTAATAAGCTGCCATTACGAGCCAACAATGCTGCCCTCCGGAGGGACCGCCTACTAGGAGCCGTCCTATGTTGGATGGTTGGGTGTCTGGGCCGGGAGATGTTGGGGAAGGGGGTCTCAGCACCGTCGTGGGCAAACTTTCGAGCCATTGGGGCTGCTTTTTAAAACGAGTGGCCCCGTGGGGGAAGGGGTACCCCGCTCACGGCGACAGCGCTCGGTCCCCTCATCTGCCTGGTAGGTAGTAGCTCTTGGCTCCTGGGGCCAATATAACAAAATCAATTATATATGAATAACGAAAAGCCCCAATCTCTTCCTCGAACTGTGGTCGACCAGGCCCTCGAGACGTCACTCTCTGATTGTAGTGGTATGCAGAAGGCTGCAAATAAGAGTAGAACCAGCAAATCGGGTGTTGTGTTGACGAACCCTGTTAACGGTTTGGACACGTTAATGTTAACGAATATACTTGCATCCCTTTCATATGGCGCTATCCACTCCATTTTTAAGTGTTTTGGAGTGGTTCTTCGTATCCGAATCACTTATGACAGTGACTGTATGTCTAAACAGTGCTATATTACTTTCAATACAAAAGCTGCTGCCAAAGCAGCTTTTGAGGCAAAAGATTCTCTGATTGTGGGGGATACTTACTGCAAAGTTCAGATGATGCGGTCCACAAATGTAGTTGACAGTGACAATGACTACCGCCCTAACATCTTTGATGACCCTGTAGAGCATGTCCCTAAGGAGCGTCGGGTTACTACACCCTTTTGATTTGTGGCTTACTACAGGGAAGGACGTGGTAACCTTATCCATGCTTCCCGGTATCTGGAGAAAGAATTTGGATTACTACCAATGGGCCACATAAAAATGTACGGTAAGGGCGTTTTAATCAGAGCCAAAGATCTTACACAGGCCATGATGCTCCTCAATCTCCCCTGTCCTTCTGATAGCATGTTTGAATCTATCAAACACCATCAAATACTTAATTATATAATGAAGACCTGTATGAATTCTCAGAAGAGGATATTCTCGCTATGTGCCCAGATAGTGTCCAACGAGTATCAAAGATGAAGGGTAGTAAAAATATGATCATCCTCACTTTCTATGGCTCGCATATCCTAGATTGCATTAACATTAACCCCACCTCTTTTGAGATGAAGCCTTTTGTTGAGCATCCTTTACAGTGTTTCTGTTGTTATGAGTTTGGTCATGGGAGGAGAAACTGCAACAACCATGCCCGGTGTAGGAATTGTTCTGATCTTGACTCGCATCTTACTTCTGAGTGTCAGTAAGAGAGTTACTGCTTTTGCTGCAGGGATGCTCATCCCTTACGTTCTCGCCAATGTAAGATGTACCTCCTTGAGCAAGATATCCTCCACTTGGCTAACACCCAATTCATCAGTATTGGTAGTGCCAGACGACAACTCAACTTCAGGCGACAGAAAGATGGTGGTGTGAAGACATACGCCTCCCTTCGCCCGAAATCGGTTGCAGCACCCTCTTAACTCTCTCAAGAAGCGGCTGCTTCTTGCTCTAGCAAGAAGGTTTCACTACATAATAGTTTATCTGTCTTGGAATCTATATCAGACACTCATTCTGGTGACCCTTCAGCTGATGACAATTCCCAGACTTTAGCTAAAGGTGTCCATGTGGTAGAGGTTCACGCTGCCACACGCTCTCCAAAAAGGAAACTTAAGTCTCCTAAACTGCCACAGAGACGTCTTCGTGGTTCCTTTGAGGCACTTGACTCCATAGATGTACCTCCTTGCAAGGCAACCATCTCTGTGGACACACCCATAGTTTCCTCTCAATTTCACCAGAAGCGTTCTCGTGCTTCTGATGAATCTCTTGATTCAACAGAAGTTACCCCTCGCAAGCTTCCTTCGGGATCATCAGAGGGGAGTGAAGTGAATGTGGATGTCTCGGATGTTGTGACTTCAAAAGATTCAGTTTCTCTTCCACTTGAGCAGCGGAGTGATTCTTCCACCTGTATTATGGATGTTGATGTATCAGCCTGTGTCAGTGATACCACTGTAGTGCAGGACAATACAAATGTAATTGTTTCAAAGAATATCCCTGCTCATCTACCTTCATCTTCTAAAATATCAGATGCTTCAGGGACTCGTCTACGGGTCTCAATTATTACTACCCCAAGTACTACTCCTCGGGATCGCTCTTCTTCTAGTGGCCCAGGATAAGACAAAACTTATCGTTTGAGCAAACCCTCAGGTCGAGGTGGTAGTGGGAAGTACCTCCGAGAGGCTTCCCAAAAATCAGTACTAAAGTAACACTGTTTAAGTTCCTTCAGTGGAATTGCCGTGGCTTGCGAGCCTCTTGGGAGAAACTGTGCGTTCTTCTCTCTAACTTCTCTCCTGCATGTATTTCTCTCCAAGAAACAATGCTTGGGGACTACATTCCTGCCAGTCCTCCAGCATACTCTGGATTTTTTTCCAATTCATATGAAGGGCAGCGTCACCATGGGGGCTCTGCCATCCTAGTTCGCCGAGATGTCCCATGCACGAGCCTGAAGCTTGACACTCCTCTTCAGTCTGTCGCAGTTAAGGTTATGGGCCGCCCATACACTGTGTGCAGTCTATACCTTCCTCCCAGTGTTAGAGTTGAGAGGGGTGATCTCAACCGTCTTGTACGGGACCTTCCCTCTCCCTTTATTTTATTGGGTGATTTTAATGGTCATCATCCTCTGTGGGGTGACAGATCAGTCAACCCTGGGGTGTTTTATTGGCTTCTTTTATGAAGGATGAGGGATTAGGTGTTTTAATATACAGGAGACGTGACACATTTTAATAGCCCTACTGTGACTTTTACGGTCATTGATATTTCCCTTTGCTCACCCAGTGCTCTGTTGGATTTTACTTGGAGTGTGTTGCCCGATTTATATGGCAGTGACCACTTCCCTATTCTTTTAGAAGGTAACAGGTACGAACCACAGTCTTGTCTCCCTAGGTGGAAATTAGAGAAGGCTGACTGGCAGTATTTTAGAGAGCTAACTTCTTCGGTCTCTTCTGTAGCAGATTTTGGTTGTTCTGACAAGGCTGTAACATATTTCACTGATATGCTCCACTCTGCTGCTCTCAACTCTATCCCTAAAATTTCTGGGCACTTTCCCAAATGTCCTGTCCCTTAATAGTCACCAGTCTCCACTACTGCTGTGCGGGAGAAGAGCATTGCTTTCTCTTGCCTTCGTTGCAATCGTGTGGATCCAACTCTTTTAGAGGACTTCCGACTGGCAAGGAATCGGACTAGACGAGTTTTAAAAGAGGCACGACGTGCATCTTGAAAGGCTTATGTGTCTTCAATTAATACTAAAACTCCACTCACCCAAGTGTTCAGGAGAGTCTGTAAGATGGGGGGGAAGTTTTCTCCTAGTTCTCCACCTGTTCTTAAGGTCAATGGTATTAAGATCATGGATAGTTTAACAGTGGCCAACACCATGGCGGAGGCATTTGCTAGAGTCTCCAGCCATGACTATCGACCTCTAGCTGTCAGGCATGAGTTGAGAGCCCAGGAGCGCACTGTCCTGGATTTCTCAGGGAAGGAGAATGAAAGTTATAACCATATTTTTACCCTGAAAAACCTGCACTCTGCTCTCTCTCTGTGTGGCGACACTTCTCCTGGGCCAGACAACATCCCATATGCAATGTTGTGACACTTGGGTGAGGAGGCGATCTCATTTCTTTTAGCTTTATATAACAGAATATGGGTGGAGGGTTGCTACCATCCTTCCTTTCCCCAAGCCGGGCAAGGACTCTAGTGTTGCCCTCAATTACAGATTGATTGCCTTGACCTCTTGTCTCTGTAAATTATTTGAGAAGATGGTGATTGTCAGAATGGTATACTTCCTCGAACGGGGTCTTTTTCTGCCTCTGTCCCAGTCTGGCTATCGTAAACACCGTTCCACTACAGACACTCTGGTCAGGTTTGAAGCTGCTGCATGTGAGGCTTTTCCATGACATCAACACCTTGTCTTTGTATTCTTTGATTTAGAGAAAGCCTATGACACTACATGGCAATATGGGATCCTGCAGCAACTACATGGATATGGCCTGCGGGGTCGCCTTCCACGCTTTCTTAAGGAGTTTCTCAATGGTCGCAGTTTTTCTGTGAGGGTTGGAATAGCCTTCTCAGCATCCGTTGCACAGAATGCCACATTATTTGCAGTAGCAATTTATGCCATTGCCTCATTCCTTCCGGACAGTATAGCCAACTTGATGTACGTTGACGACCTGGCGGTCTGGTTTGCTGCTTCCTGTATGTCAGTGGCGGGGCGGCGCATGCAGCTTGCCCTTGACAGGGTGTCACATTGGGCTGGTTCTAATGGGTTTTTATTTTTTCCTGCCAAGACAGTTCTATCCACTTCTGCCGCATCCAAGGCATCTAACCCGATCCGGACTTATTCATGTATGGTCATCAGAAACGTTGTGTCAAGGAGACTCGCTTTTTGGGTCTCCTTTTTGATAAATGTTTGACTTGGGTTCCCCACTTATATTCACTTAAGGTCTCTTGCCTCCTGGGGCCGGATGCACGAAAGACCTTAGCGGCCGTTAAGTTATCTTAGCCGCCATTTTTGCCCTTAACTCACTATGGTGGTATGCACGAAACACCTTAGCGACAATTGTGGTGGCCATCTTTAACCTTACGGCTAAGGGTGGTCGAGAGCACCCTTTAGACGACCATAGGGTTGAGTAATGGAGCGTTGTGCTGCCGACCTGCCCAAATTATCGTACAGTAATACCGATATTATGGTACTTTCCTCAAAATTATGGTACGCTGTCCACATCAATTATGGTATTATTATTGTACTGTGCTAATCTTTATTAATAAGCAAATTTTTAATAACCAAGTTATATTATAGGCCTATTATAAAAGAGGAAAATCACATAGGTTAAAAATGCGTTTATTTGTTATTATTTTTAAATTATATCCTTGAATAGATGCTCTTTTCTTACCATAATTATTTATTTTGTATGTTCCGACATTGTATTGGTCTACTACAACTACCACCATTGTCCTACCACAACAACAAACATTACACAGGGAATGGTAAGTTTGGAAAATCATCTAAACGGGAATCATCACCACCACATTCACTACTACCACAACTACAACCTTCACATAAATAGAGAAGAAAAGTAGACAGTAAGAGAGGAAGTAAGGTGGTCAGAAATCTCGGCATATTCTGGTTGTAATAGCTAGGCCTAGGCCCCTGTTATGAAGTAGGCAATTTCAAAGTTTCTCAATCCTCCAAACTATGCTAGGAAACAAATTACCCTATAGCCTACATACTAAATCAACGTGTATTCTGGTGTGATGTGGACGAATGGTAGCCACCAGAAAATGTGTTCTCTTTTTTTCCATTCAGTTATCATAATCATGAGTTCTTCATCAGCTGCAGTATAATTTGCAATCTTGCAAGCTTAGTAGGAGGCTCTTCTGCCATATCAAGTAATTAAATGCCAAAATAAATACTTCTATGCTCAAGAAATCTCACACAATGTTCACATTCCACTTCACGCAATGAAAATGAGTCATTTGTTTGTTTTCTGTGATAAGCTGTCATCCCAACTGACTTCTGATTGGCTTATGTTGCCTAACGTGTCTATGAAGCTGCCCTCTCATTGGCCCAGAGAATGTCAGCTGGTGGTCCATAGTCGGAAGGGAATGGAACGAAACAAACATGGCCGACTGCTAAGATCACCTAAGGGAACACTAAGGTTGATGTTAAGGCCTATAGAGCATACAACCATAGCAGCAACCTTACCATCCCCTTAGTGAAACTGCCTAAGGTTACCTTAACGGTCACTCCGCTAAGGTCTTTCGTGCATCCGCCCCCAGGCTCTTAACCTGTTGAAGGTCCTGGGCCATACGTCCTGGGGGGCTGATCGGGCCAACCTCCTCTGCCTATACCTATGGGTGTGAGGTGTACTCCTCTGCCACAGATGCCCATCTTAGAGTTTTAGACCCTTGGTGGACGCTGATGAGCCACCTCTTGATCTCCGTCGCCAGTCCTTGATGGTTCATCGTTGGCATCGATTACATCGACTTCCTAACTCTCTTCTCTGCTTGGCGGTGTCATCTGATATCATGTCTCAGTACTACCTTTCACATTCTCGCACACCATGGCCCTTTGGCTTCCGGGTGAGGAAGGCTATGGAGGAGATGGGCATTGATGACTTCCCGATTTGTCATGTGCAGGCCCCCAGGGTAGCTCCATGGCTTCTTCCAGAAGTTTTCCCCTGCTCCTGCTTTTCAGACAAGAAGGAATTTCTTCCTCCTCCAGTGGCTCGTTCGATCTTTTTTCAACATACCTTCACTCACAGGGAGTCCCTCCCTGTGTACACTGATGGGTCAAAGTCTGATGCTGGAGTTGGTTTTGGAGTTGTCTTTCCTGACTTTTGCAGAGGCGGCAGGCTCCATTCTGTCACATCAATTTTTACTGCCGAGCTATCGGCCATTTTATATGCCCTCCAAGTGATTTTTACTCTCTCTCAGCCTTCTTTTACTATTTTTAGCGATTTCTGTAGTGCCTTGCAGGCCTTGTGCAATTTTAACTCTTCCCATCCCCTGATGTTGGCCATTCTCGAGTGCCTTGTCCCCCTGGGTCGTCGTGGCCACAGAATTACATTTTGTTAGGTCCTTGCCCATGTGGGTGTCGGTGGAAATGAGCGGGTTGACGCCCTGGCTAAGGCTGCGGTCTCCCATTCTCGGCCTCCTGCCAGGCGTCATCCCGTTCCTGCAGTGAACCTTTGACCCTAAATAGATACTGCCATTCGTTCCTGTTGGCAGGACAGATGGGATGCCGTTGGGGCTAACAAGCTCTGCGACATCCGCCAGCGCCTTGGTTTGTGGAACTACAGCGGTCTGTCCTGCAGGTGGGAGACGGCGCTTGTCCATCTCCGCATTTGCCACACATTATTGACCCATGGCTTTTTAATGGAGAGGGCTCCCCCTCCCTACTGTTATGATTGTCCGGACCCTTTGACAGTGCAGCATCTTCTTGTCGAGTGCCCTAGCCTTGGGGACCTTCGTAGTCAGCACCTCACCGAGTACCGGGTGGGTGATGGTTCTTACAGTCTCTTCCAGGTGCTTGGGGAGGAGGCTTGTAGTGTGGGAGGGAACACCCTCTCCTATGTGGAGGAGGCTGGCCTCCCCGGCAAATTGTATATCTTATGAATTTTATGGCTAATCTTTTTTAGGTAGGTGGAGTTTAATGTTTCTTCCGTTCATATTTTAATTCTTTTATATAATCAAATTAAGTAGGTTATTTGAGTAGTATGTGAGTTTTGGATGATATGGCTTTATATTCATGCTGATTCACCCTATCGTGGTAGTGAAAATAATTTAATGTTTGTACATATTATTATAATGATATAGATGACCATTTTATGTTGGGCGGTATATGACCCTAGCTGTTGCGCCTCCAGATGCCTAGTGGCATCTATAAATCAATCAATCAATCTCTATGTAATTATTTTAATAAATTATTTGTGTCCAGTCAAAATTTTGACAGTATTAAATAAGCTCGTTATTATGTTTTTGTGAAACTTTTCCTGTTCTTCAAAGTTTCTAGTAAGAGCGTTTGTGCTCCAACGAAATCGTGTTAAATCAAATACAAGAGCTATTGTGCATAACAGAATGTGTGTTTTCAGTTTGACGTCCTATAAAGTGAACTTTCCAAAGATTCTTCCCTAATTTATTGTTTATAAATGTAGTTGAATTTATAGCATAGCCTACACATCAACGCATGATGTATGGCTATAGGAAATGAAATGGGAACAACTCGTATATATTTGTATGTGCATATATTATATACTATTCATATGTGCAGTGATAATTACCATTACACAGAATAACCATACATTATAATATTATGCTCTACGCAAGAGTAACCTGATTATTTTTGTCCAGTTCGTGCAGAATAAGTGAAAAGCTTCAGTACTGTGTCCATCCCCAATCATGTGCGATGACCTCGTGCAGCCTATCAGGGACAGAGCCGACAATTTTGTAGATGATTGTATCCTTTCTTCTGAAACGTTTCCGCTGGGTCCCATGAATTGACGATATTTCCCCAACAGTTTTTGATGGGGTTCAGGTCTGGGTTGTAGGCAGGCTAGTACAGCACTTATATCTCTGGGTGCTCTGTGAACCATTGTCTTACCACTCGGGTCGTGTGAACAGGGTAGTTGTCCTGAAAGATTAGGAAACACCGCTTGCTACACTATTCTTATCTCCATAGGCTATGTTTGAGTGTGATAGAAACGTTACGTATAACGTATTCAACGACAATAATTTTTATTCTTTTTAGGGTTACACTAAAACCCACGCAACAGCCCACTGCATTGACTACTCTGGACAGATAAAATTATCCTATTTACTTCTACTTTGCCACACACATTTAGGGTGGTATTCTTTATTACCTGACTAAATATGATGAAATTTTACCGTTAATTCTGATTCTCACTCTTTTTAGAGGTATGCATAAGTTGAGTGCACGATATTGCATGCAGGCTCGTAATACCGTTCAAAGTACAGATTTTAGTAATGGGTTACACACAATTTCGGGTATAACTTTCGGTGCGTAGAACCAGAGTATTTTACTCTGGCTAGCACCAGACGATTTTACTCGTCACAAGGGTAGAGCCATAGCACGAACACTAGGCAGCATCTCTTCTTCCAGAATCTCCACATATTATTCTGAATGAATTTTCCCCCAATGTGTGTCAGCTCTCCTAACCCATATAAGTGAATCCTGACCCAAATGTTGCATGTCACACGTCCACTTCTAGCTTCTTCGTAAATGTTCTGCCTCAAGTATCTGCTGTTATTTCTTCTCCAACAGTGCAGACTGCCGTGGGTAGTAGAGGAAAGTATTTTCGTCAAAAAATATTACTCTACCTCAGAAATCTAATCCTTTGTCAGCATACTGTCGGGTAAACTGAAGCTGAGTGAGACGATGCCGTTCATCTAACCTCCATTTTACTGCAGGGATCCTGTGGTGCACCATTGCTTCATGGAGGCGTCGTCGCACGGTTTCCTTTGAAATTATTTAGACGGACGGCATCACGGACATGAACAGCATTTGTTAGAGGATTTCTCTGAACTTCAATTATTCGTTGAACTTCTTCAGCGTTCGTCTTTGCTGGTCCGACCTCCCTGTCATCGCACTTCCTTGTCTTGGGTGTCACTCGTAGCTCACGTGCAATGGCTGTTGTTGTTGCTCCACTTTCTTTCATACCAATTATTCTCCCTCTTAAGGCTACTTTGTTAGCTGTTGAATCCATGGTTGACAGATGTTCTCTCCAAGAGTCACGCAAGATGAATGTCAAGACGGTTGGGTGAGCCATATACGATGTCGACTATGTTTAACTTAGAAATCAGCAAATCACTAAGTCTGTATACAGCACCGCAATTGTTTCATCAATATTTTCATTCCAGGAGAAGTTACACAAAAACATAAAATAACGTGATTATTTAATACTGACAACATTTGGACTGGACGGATGGATGGATACATAAATAATTTATTAAAATAATTCCATAGAGAAACAACAGAAATCTCCCAAGAGAGAGAAAACTGGTTGAAGTTGTATATGAACAGAAGCGAAACGGGGATTATATGTTATCATACATCTGGCAGTGCAGTATCAGTGTTACTAGATAAAGTCTAGGAGAAGGAAACCTCAAGTGGGTACGAACTCTTGTGGCCGATAGTACGTACAGTTGGGCAAGTAGAAAGTGCGAAATAAAATTGGAGTATATGGAGATATCAGGCAGTTCCTTGTAGTAAACACACGTATCTTGATGAATGAATCCCTCAGTCCCTAAAGCCTCTGTTAGGTGGAACGTCATTGGCTGAACTTCTGGGTGGTGGTGAAGCATATATCTTCATCGGATTTTACGTAAATGAAGGTTAATTTAAGTTAATAAGTGGTAGAAAACAATTCCTAGAGAATACTACCGTATTTAATGAACGAAATTTGAATAATATATAAAAATATGCGTTAGCAAAACGTAAGACGTAGCTGGTAACGTAGCACAGAGGAGCAGCATGTCAGCAGGCAATTTTTCTTTCTTCATAATCTTCGATGCTGCTGAACGAAGTCTCGTGAGTCAGACTAATAAATAGCTACCTCTATTGAAGAAAACCAGGAGTGCTTACTGTAACGAATCTAATACCAGTACTGATGTCCTGCCTGTTGTATCATGGAGTAGGTGATGGCATCTTCACCAGCAGCTGTGTGTCTTCCTTTTCTTCTGGTGTTCCTTAACTCCTGCAAGGTAACCCCCCCAACGGGAACCGCCTTGACGTGGTGGGGGGGCTTGTGTGTCTCTGAGACCTGGCGAGCTAGACTAGAGGGGGCTCCGGCCCCTGCTCTGTCCCGATTTCGGGGAGAGAGGGCTTCCCATGCTAGTAAGGTCGCCAGTGAGAGACCAGACTAAATGGTTCCCATGCATTAGGCTGCCAGTACGGGCCAACAGCGCTGCCCTCCGGAGGGACTGCCCTCTAGGGGCCGTCCTATGTTTGATGGTTGGGTGTCTGGGCAGGGAGATGTTGGGGAAGGGGGTCTCAGCACCGTTGTGGGCAAACTTTCGAGCCATTGGGGCTGCTTTTTAAAACGAGTGGCCCCGTGGGGGAAGAGGTACCCCGCCCGTGGCGACCAGCGCTCGGTCCCCTCATCTGCCCGGTAGGCAGTAGCTCTTGGCTCCTGCGGTCAAAAACAACAAATCAATGATATATGGATACAGAAAAGCCCCAATCTCTTCCTCGAGCGGTGGTCGACCAGGCCCTCGAGACGTCACTCTCTGGTCGTGGTAATATGCAGAAAGCTGCAAATAAGAGTAGACCTAGCAGGTCGGGTGTTGTGTCGAAGAACCCTGTTAGCGATCTGGACACGTTAATGTTAACGAATGTACTTGCATCCTTTTCCTCTGGCGCTATCCACTCCATTTTTAAGTGCTTTGGAGTAGTCCTTCGAATCTGAATCACATATGACAGTGATTGTAGGTCTAATTGGTGCTATATTACTTTCAATACAAATGCTGCTGCAAAAGCAGCATTTGAGGCAAAAGATTCTCTGACGGTGGGGGATACTCATTGTAAAGCTCAGATGATGCGGTCCATCAATGTAGTTGACAGTGACAATGACTACTGCCCTAATAGATTTGATGACACTGTGGAGCATGTTCCAAAGGAACGTCGGGTTCCTACACCCTTTTGGTTTGTGGCTTACTACAGGGAGGGACGTGGTGACCTTATCCATGCTTCCCGGTATCTGGAGAAAGAAGTTGGATTATTACCAATGGGCCACATAAAGAAATATGGTAAGGGCGTTTTAATCAGAGCCAAAGATCTTACACAGGCCATGATGCTCCTCAATCTCCCCTGTCCTTCTGATAGCATGTTTGAATCTATTGAACCACATCGAACATTTAATTATAGCAAGGGGCGTATATATAATAAGGACCTGTATGAATTCTCAGAAGAGGACATTCTCGCTATGTGCCCAGACAGTGTCCAACGAGTAACGAAGATGAAAGGCAGTAAAAATATGATCATCCTCACTTTCTATGGCTCGCATATCCCAGATCGCATTAACATTAACCCCACCTCATTTGAGGTGAAGCCTTTTGTTGATCATGGGAAGAGGAACTGCAACAACCGTTCCCGGTGTGGTAATTGTTCTGCTCTTGACTCACATCTTACTTCTGAGTGTCGGTCAGAGAGTTACTGCTTTTACTGCAGAGATGCTCACCCCTTGCGTTCTCGCCAATGTAAGATGTACCTACTTGAGCAGGATATCCTCCACTTGGCTAATACTCAATTCATTAGCATAGGTAGTGCCAGACGGCAAATCAACTTCAGGCGACAGAAGGATGGTGGTGTGAAGACATACGCCTCCTCCCTTCACCCTAAATTGGTTGCAGCACCCTCTCAACCCTCTCAAGAGGCAGCTGCTTCTTGCTCTAGTGAGAACGTTTCTAAGGTTACTCTACATAATAGTTTCTCTGTCTTGGAAACTTTATCAGACACTCATTCTGGTGACCCTTCAACTGATGACAATTCTCAGACTTTAGCTAAAGGTGTAAATGTGGTAGAAGTTCTTGCTGCCACACGCTCTCCCAAAAGGAAACTTAAGTCACCTAAACTGCCACAGAGACGCCTTCGTGGTTCCTCTGAGGCACTTGACTCTATAGATGTTCCACCTTGTGAGGCAACCATCTCTGTGGACTCATCCATAGTTTCCTCTCAATTTCACCAGAAGCGTTCTCGTGGCTCTGATGAATCTCTTGATTCAACAGAAGTTCCTCCTCGCAAGCTTCCTTCGGGATCATCAGAGGGGCGTGAAGTTAATGTGGATGCCACGGATGCTGTGACTTCAAAAGATTCACTATCTCTTCCGCTTGAGCAGCGGAGTGATTCTACCACCTGTATTATGGATGTTGATGTATCTGCCTGTGTCAGTGATACCACTGCTGTACAGGACAGAACGAATGTAATTGTTTCAAAGAATATCCCATCTCATATACCTTCATCTTCTTCTAACATATCAGATGCTTCAGGGACTCGTCTACGGGTCCCAATTACTGCCCCAAGTACTACTCCTCGGGTTCGCTCTTCTTCTAGTGGCCCAGGATTAGACAAATCTTATTGTTTGAGTAAACCCTCAGGTCGAGGTGGTAGTGGGAAGTACTCCATGAGGCTTCCCAAAAATCAGTACTAAAGTAACACCGTTCAAGGTCCTTCAGTGGAATTGCCGTGGCTTGCGTGCTTCTTGGGAGAAACTGCGCGTTCTTCTCTCTAGCTTCTCTCCTGCATGTGTTTCTCTCCAAGAGACAATGCTTGGGGACTACATTCCCGCCAGTCCTCCAGCATACTCGGCATTTTATTCCAATTCATTTGAAGGGCAGGGTCATCATGGTGGCTCTGCCATCCTAGTTCGCAGAGATATTCCATGCACGAGCCTGGAGCTTGACACTCCGCTCCAGGCTGTTGCAGTTAAGGTTTTTATGGACCGCCCGTACACTGTGTGCAGTCTATACCTTCCTCCCAGTGTTACAGTTGAGAGGGGTGATCTCAACCATCTTGTACGGGACCTTGCATCTCCCTTTATTTAATTGGGTGATTTTAATGGTGGTCATCCTCTGTGGGGTGCCCAGGGGTGTTTTATTGGCTTCTTTTATAGAGGATGAGGGATTAGGGAAGTTTTCTCCTAGTTCTCCACCTGTACTTAAGGTCAATGGAATTAAGATCATGGATGGTTTGACAGTGGCCAATACCATGGCGGAGGCTTTTGCAAAGGTCTCCAGCCGTGACTCTCGACCTCTGGCTGTCAGGCATGAGTTAAGAGCCAAGGAGCGTACTGTCCTGGATTTCTCAGGGAACGAGAATGAAAGTTATAACCATATATTCACTCTGAGAGACCTGCATTCTGCTCTCTCTCTGTGCGGCGACACTTCTCCTGGGCCAGACAACATCCCATATGCAATGTTACGACACTTGGGTGAGGAGGCGATCTCATTTCTTTTAGCTTTATATAACAGAATCTGGCTGGAGGGTGTCTTCCCTTCTGGGTGGAGGGTTGCTACCATCCTTCCTTTCCTCAAGCCGGGCAAGGACTCTGGTGTTGCCCTCAATTATCGACCAATTGCCTTGACCTTCTGTCTCTGTAAACTATTTGAAAAGATGGTGAATGTCAGACTGGTATACTTCTTGGAACGGGGTGATTTTCTGTCTCAGTCCCAGTCTGGCTTTCGTAAACACCGTTCCACTACAGATGCTCTGGTCAGGTTGGAAGCTGCTGCATGTGAGGTCTTTGCACGACATCAACACCTTGTCTGTGTATTCTTTGATTTAGAGAAAGCGTATGACACTACATGGCAATATGGCATCCTGCAGCAACTCCATTTATATGGCCTGCGGGGTCGCCTTCCACGCTTTCTAAAGGAGTTTCTCAGTGGTCGCAGTTTTTCTGTGAGGGTTGGTACAACCCACTCAGCATCTGTTGCACAGGAGGAGGGCGTCCCCCAGGGAAACGTCCTCAGTGTCACATTGTTTGCAGTAGCAATTAATGCCATTGCCTCATCCCTTCCAGACGGTATAGCTAACTCGATGTACGTTGACGACCTAGCAGTCTGGTTTGCTGCTTCCCGTATGTCAGTGGCGGAGTGGCGCATGCAGCTTGCCCTTGACAGGGTGTCACGTTGGACTGGTTCTCATGGGTTTCGATTTTCTCCTTCCAAGACAGTTGCTATGCACTTCTACCGCATACGAGGCATCCACCCGGATCCGGACTTATTCATGTATGGTCATCGGATACGATGTGTCGAGGAGACTCGCTTTTTGGGTCTCCTTTTTGACAAACGTTTGACTTGGGTTCCCCACTTACGTACACTTAAGGTCTCTTGCCTCAAGGCTCTTAACCTGTTGAGGCTCCTGAGCCATACATCCTGGGGGGCTGATCGGGCCACCCTCCTCCGCCTATACCATGTTGTTATTAGGTCAAAACTCGACTATGGGTGTGAGGTGTACTCTTCTGCCACCGATGCCCGTCTCAGAGTTTTAGACCCTGTTCATCATGCTGGAGTACGTCTGGCGACCGGAGCCTTCAGGTCATCTCCTATCCCCAGTCTCCTGGTGAACGCTAATGAGCCAAATCTTGATCTCCATCGCCAGTCCTTGATGGTTCGTTGTTTTCATCGATTACATCGACTTCCTGACTCCCTACCTTGCTTGGCGGTGTCATCTGATATCATGTCTCAGTACTACCTTTTACATTCTCGTGCAACATGGCCCTTTGGCTTCTGGGTCAGGTAGGCTATGGAGGAGATGGGCATAGATGACTTACAGATTTGTCCTGTGAGGGTCCTCAGGGTGGCTCCATGGCTTCTTCCAGAAATTTTCCCCTGCACCTGCTTTACAGACAAGAAGGAATCTCTTCCTCCTCCAGTGGCTCGTTCCCTCTTTTTAAAACATGCCTTCACTCACAGGGAGTCCCTCCCTGTGTACACTGATGGGTCAAAGTCTGATGCTGGAGTTGGCTTTGGAGTTGTCTTTCCTGACTTTTGCCGCGGAGGCAGGCTCCCTTCTGTCATGTCAATTTTTACTGCTGAGCTCTCGGCCATTTTATATGCTCTCCAAGTGATTTTTACTCTCCCTCAGCCTTCGTTTACTATTTTTAGCGATTCCTGTAGTGCCTTGCAGGCCTTTTGCAATTTTAACTCTACCCATCCCCTGGTGTTGGCCATTCTTGAATGGCTTGTCCTCCTGGGTCGTCGTGGCCGCAAACTCACTTTTTGTTGGGTCCCGGCCCATGTGGTTGTTGATGGGAATGAGTGGGCTGACGCCCGCTAAGGCTGTGGTCTCCAATTCCCGGCCTCCTGCCAGGCGTCATCCTGTTCCTGCAGTGGACCTTCGACCCTACATAGATGCTACCGTTCGTTCCTGCTGGCAGGACAGATGGGACACCGTCGGGGCTAACAAGCTCCACGACATCCGCCAGCGCCTTGGTTTGTGGAGCTACAGTGGCCTGTCCCGCCGGTGGGAGACGGCTCTTGTCCGTCTCCGCATTGGCCACACATTATTGACTCATGGCTTTTTAATGGAGAGGGCTCACCCTCCCTACTGTGATGATTGTCTGGTCCCTTTGACAGTACAGCATCTTATTGTCGAGTGTCCCAGCCTTGGGGACCTTCGTCGTAGGCACCTCTCCGAGTACCGGAAGGGTGACTGTTCTTACAGCCTCTTCCAAGTGCTCGGGGAGGAGGCTTGTAGTGTGGGAGGAAACACCCTCTCCTATGTGGAGGAGGCTGGCCTTCTCCACAAATTGTGAATTTTATTGTATTTATGGCTATTAACTTTTAGGTAGTTAAAGTTTAATGTTTCTTTCGTTAATATTTCAATTCTTTTATATATCTAATTTAAGTAGGTTATTTCATTAATATATGATTTGGTTCGCGACTGGATTTCTACTTGTGTGTTCGTCACTTGGTCATGGCGTTGAGTGAAAAGGACTTATTGAAAATCCTCTTTGATAATGATGATAATCCGGATACAATTAGCCTGATGGAAGAAGGCATTCCTGAAGAGTCATGTTGTCCTATGTGATGAATAAATGTGAGTACAGAATATTCTTGCATATTATATAATTGCCTTATTTTCTTATTATATGTTGCAGAACAGTATGGAAATATAAGCTTCACAGGCTAGTAAAATGAGAACTTAAAGTAGTTAACTATTTTCTCCCCCTGAATATTGTAATTTTGTATGGTGAATGTGTTGGTTCGATGATTATTCCTTATGTTATATCCTTCAAGATACGCTAAGTGAGGCCACACCACTTTAGCGCCGCCACCACCGAGAAGGTCGGAGTTTTTCTCTTTTTGTTCGGAAACGATTGGCGATATACCAATTCTGATGGCAGTGATAGAAAGATCATAAAATTCCACTGCTATTGATGTGCAAGACAAAAAATGTCGGCCCAGAAAATCTTGAGTTAGGAGAGTGTGAACACAAAGTATAAAAATTTATTTTTTATATTATGTTTATTCCAAGTAATGAATTATTATGGCATATTTCTAATATTTTTTTCTTTGATGCTGTAGAACAATATCTTCCGACGCCAATGACATATAATTTAGGTAGAGCAAAGTTAAATTTTGTGGTTGAAATTGACATAATATAATATTTTTCACCACACTCAGGCGCCCTCGATCTGGACTTCACAGCTAGCCAAATGCTTGTCAGCCTGGAAAATAAAGTGGAAATTTTCTCTCGTGCGTGAGAGGGTTAAAGTATCGGTTTGGATGTTTTATGAAGGGCATGTCTGCCGGTCAGCCTCATAGAAGGCCTCCACCAGGACTCTCTCTGTTTGATCGAGGCTTTTGTCAGGATCTAGGTTATAAGCTGTGTACCAATTTTGGAGATGCTCCTCAAAGGCTTTCCAGTATGCCATTTTGAGGTCCCATCTTAGAGGTGGTGGAGGATACTTAGGTAATCTAACTTTATTGATGTTGATGATGTGGCAAAATGATCACTGGAGAGGGTTGGATGGAGTTGCCATGTTGTGACCAAAGTTAGGTCCAGTACACCCCCATGGATGTGAGTATGTTCAGTGGAGTTGAGTAAGGATAGCTCCGGTGTACTGTCTAGTGTGGCGGATATATGGGTACCTGCTACATCTGCACGTCTTCTTGGAATGAAGTCTGGATGGTTGGCATTGAAATCGCCTCCTATAAGTATTATTTCTCTTGAGGCTTCAGCGAATAGTTCACCCAGGCAAAGTTCAGCTATGTTACCAGGTTTCCTATATACTGTACAACTATACATTGTAGATGTATAGGAAACAGTCATCGAGGTATATCCTGACTGCTAGAACCTCTACCCCGTCACCACAGTGAATGGGATGGGGTACAATTTCTGACAAGATAGAGTCACGTATCAGAATTGCTAATCCTTGTGGTCCTTCAGGTTCTTTTGGTGTGGTGTATGCTGTAAAACACGGAATCTTGAAAGTTGAGTTGCATGGTAGTTTGGTCTCTTGTAGCAGGAAAATATCTATATTATCCAGCCCTGCTGCAGCTCGTATGTAGTGATTTTTGGCCCTTATTCCATTGACGTTCCATTATAGGAATTTTATTCTATTGCCTGCGTCCATGTTGTTTTCCTGTTCCTGGAGTCTGTCGAGGGGTTTTCCTGTGTGTATTCAATTTCAATATCTTCCTCACTTGAGCCTTCAATATCGTCCTCACTTGAGTCATGGTGGAATTCTTCGACTGGCATTTGTTCTTGGGTAATGACCTGATTTCTGGTGTTTCTTCTTCCAAGGGCTGGGGCAGGCTGGATCCTGATGTGGTTGTTGTGTTTTTCTCTGGTTGTTTTGTGGTTGTTCGTTCTCAATCACAAAACAACAATGTCATGAAAGATATACAGTCTGTGGCAACTTTTCGGCTTGCCGAAAAGTTGCCCCAGATTGTAAATGTTTCATAACATTGTTGCCAATACGCTTTCACACTTACTGAAGTATTGTTTATTTACATACTTAATTTCAAGTATCGAGAATAGTTCCATTTAATTTATAAATCTACTTATTTTAACACTTGTATGATTTAGTGCGACATTTTTGTCAATTCAAGAGTGTTGTATGTGTTGCTGAAGATCGTCTCATGAGTTGGTGAGTTGGTAATAGTTACACTGGATAAACTCGAGTCGTGATTGGCTCTAATTTCGCCCTATGCATGTAATGAGTAAATAAGCAACCCGTCATCCCAATCAGTAGCAGAACTACTACAAAATTTAGGGTTTGATGGAACCGTTCCAGGACTCCTTGAGATTCTGGATGATAAGCCGTTGACAATGTTTGGGTTAAAGGTTAAAGGTCCGCCAATGAGTAGCAGTCAATGGGACAGAGTGAAGCACACACTAGACTATATGAAACACAACTATAGCATGTACCACAAGGATGATGAGTGGCCCAGAGACCTCTCCACCCACGTGAGACCCGAGTCAGCTTCAGCTATGGCTGCGTAAGCAGGAAGACCTCAGACAGCCGACTCAAACCCCCAATCCTCTGCTCACAGGGGTGGTAACCTCTGGCATCAGTGAAAGATTTTTACCATGTCCCGAGCAAGGACCGAACGCTGCACCACAGAAACTGCAGCCGCAGACTCTACCACTGTGCTAGGGTAATACCTAATTCCTTCAAGACATTGGAAAAGAAGTCACTGGTGAATTTGGCTCCTTGGTCGGACTGTATTTCTTTAGGTAAGCCTACTTGAGTAAAAAAATATACAAGGTATTTGCTATGCTCTTAGCAGTAATTATTTTTAAAGGAAAAGCTTCAGGATACCTAGTTACAGGACACATTAATGATAGAATGTATCGATTTCCTTTCTTAGTTCGGGGTAGAGGTCCAACACAATCTATGATCACTTTCTCAAATGGTTCTCCCGAAACTGGGATAGGATTTAAAGAAGTTTTGGGGATCTTCTGGTCAGGTTTTCCTGACATTTGGCAAGTGTGGCACGTACGAACAAAGGTTGCAAACGTCTGTTTCAGACCAGTCCAAAAGAAATGTTCACATATTTTGTTATAGGTTTTACACACACCTGAGTAATCTCCTGAATCATCATGAGCCATTTCCATTACCTGTGATCTATTAGACTTTGGCATAACTACCTGATGAACTTCAGCCCACGTATCAGAGTCTGAATGTGTAGGGGGCTTATGATATCTCATAAGGACACCTTCCTGATAATAAAATCCAGGGGAATGACCGATTTCCTTCTTGGAGCTTGCTGCTAGCCTGTGGAATTTCTCTAATGTAATATCATCTTGCCGAGCCTTTATCAAGTTTTCCTTAGACATGACTTTATTTGGGGGATCAAAAACATCTGGTAAGGTATTGTCTATTGGAGGAGTTTGTGACCGAGGGACCACACATAAAGGAAAAATCTCAGGATGGATGTGATCCTCTACTAAAGTGGGACTGTGAGCACAAGGAGTGTTCACTAATTCAGGAGGGGGAACCACTACAGAACCAGCAAGATCGTTTCCTAGAATAAGTTGAATCCCAGAAATAGGCATTTGTTGTTCTCTAATTCCAACTTTTACCTGTTTGCTGAACAAATTGCAGTTTAAGAATACTTTAGCTAGCTCTGTTGACTGTGCCGTAGATAAATCACTAAGAACTACCTTCTCTCCCATGATATTTTCCTAAACACCTGGTAAGCCTCCCTTGATTAAAATAGACTGGGCTGCTCCGGTATCTCTGAGAATTGTGACTAGATAAAATGGACCCTTTTCTGATAAGGCTACTTCACCAGAGGACTTAAAATCTTTAAAAACATCCTCATGAAAATCAAGAGACCCCACTGCAATATGAGACATGGTCTTTGGTTTCTGTGAACATTTTGACGTGTTAGATGGTATGGGAGGAGCATTTCTGTGTATGACTTGGTCAGAATACATAGATTTCCTGCAACCTGGAGCCTGACACCGAGTGATATGATGTCCTGTTTATTTACAATATCCACGGTAAGTCATAGATTAAGTGAATGAGGGGACAGGAGTCAAGGTTTTGCTAATTCGAGACTCATCTTCTGAAGCCACAAGGATACCTGCTGATGACTTTACAGAAAACCTTCCCTGTTGCCCTGAACTCAACCTATTCACCACAGAATATTGGTCAGCTAATAGGGCAGCTTCTTTAAATCCTACAACACTCCTATAATCTACTTACAACATGACTTGGAGTGGAATTCGTCTTTTAAACTTCTCGAGCACCATTAAGTTCACAATTTCATCATATGTCTTTGTTTTTGTGGAAGAGAGCCATTGTTTAAAACGCTTCAACTTCTCAGAAGAAAACTCAACATATGTGGAACCAGAAGACTTCTGCAGATTTCTAAATTTTTGTCTGTATGACTCTGGAGTAACATGATATGCATTCAAAATGCTAATTTTTACATAATCATAAGTCGCATCATTGTCAAGGCTATGGAAGACTTTGGCAGCTGTTCCTACTAGTTTATTTTGAATCAACCATGTCCAGTTTTCCTCTGGCTATTTTAAATGTTCAGCAAGTCTCTCAAATTGTTTAAAAAAATACTCTGGGTCGTCTTCATTAAAATCAGGGACTGGGGTAACTTGTTTATGTAAGTGTTCTTTGTTTCTTGACCCAACTGAGCTAATCTCATCTGATGTCTTTCTCGTTCACGATCCTCTCTTTCTCGCTCATGATCCTCTAACTCTTTTTTCTTAAGTTCTAACTTCTCTCGTTCTAGGTTAATCTTCTCTTGCTCTACTTTTAGCATAACTGGCACATCCTCTAGTTCTTCCTCTTTCGAACTATCTTCCTCACCTACAGTATACCAGCCTGGGGATGCAATCGGTAAGCTTCTTCTGACATCACTTGAGTTAAAACAAGACCTTTGATTACTGCTTCTTTTAGCTCTTGCTTCACAAAAGATGAAGGAGCAAGTATATCATATTTATGAGCTAACTGCAGCCAGTCTTTTTTCCTCAATTCATCCTCTAATTTGTCTACTGTCGGTTCCTCAATGAAGTTTCTGATATAAAAAGCCATCCTAATGTTACATTTAAGCTACTGTGACTAATAATGTAATAAATTTTTGGAGTATTTTACTCGAGGAATTCCATTCCAATGAATTGCGCTCACTCCGAGTCTTGTACTTCACAAGTCATGAGGGTTTACACACAATTCAAAATTTGGACTTGAAGGGAATTAAGAGTCTAAGTGGAGGTAGGCTACACTTTCGTACTGACAGACTGTGTGTTAAGTGGGTTCCAGCGCTCAGGTTTATGTACCCGAAAATTACAGACAACCTGCTTGAAAGGTCTCTCGATAGGAGCTATCCCGGTCAGGCCCCAAAATTAAACTGTTATGAATGTTTTGTTGTTCGTCCTTCGGCAGACGAAGATGGCCACAAACTTCATTTTTTGGTTGAAGATCCAGAGCGGTGCTTCCTAAGATGGCTGATGAGGCTGTTCCGGGCGCGGAATCCTCTCCCACAAGTTGGGACACATGTGAGTGGGGGCTGTGTCAGTGATGCTGGCTGCTCGGGCTTTGTGAAGCTCGTGCTTCTTTTCTGCCGTCTTGGTTCTTTCTTCCTCGGCTCATTTTGTACCTTGTTAGATGTGACTACGCCAGGTGAGGTGGTCTGTTGCAAAGGTCTCCCAGGACTCAGTACTGATGCTGAAATCTTTGAGGGAGGTTTTCAGGCTGTCCTTGAACCATTTTTGCTGCTCGCCAAATAACTGCTTACCCTGGCACAGTTCCCAATAGAGAAGCTATTTGGGGATGCGAGAGTCTAGCATGCGAGTGATGTGACCTGTCCAGCGTAGCTGTGCCTTGCACATGGTGGTAATGACACTGGGAGGTTCAGCTTGTTTTGCCAACGGATATGAAGCAGGCTGCGGAGGCAACAAAGGTGGAAATGTTGCAGCTGCTTTTCATGTAGTCTTTAGATGGTCCGAGTTTCACAGCCGTAGAGGAGGGTGGTCAGCACAACTGCGCCGTACACTTTGACCTTTGTCACGAGCGTGATTCCTCTCCTCTCCCAGACTGTCTTCCTGAGATGGCCAAAAGCACTGCTTGCCTTGGAGATCCGGTTGTTGACCTCGGCATCGATGTTGGCAGAGTGAGAGAGTGTGCTGCCGAGGTAAATGAAGTTGTCCACTGCCTGGAGTTGCTGTCCTTTCACCGTTATGTACGGTTTGTGGTATTGATTGCCGGGAGCAGGCAGAAACATCACTTCAGTCTTTCTGGTGCTGATGGTAAGGCCGAAGTTGTCGCATGCAGATGAAAAGCTGTCCAACTCCAGTTGCATCATGGGCTCACTGGAGGCATTGAGGGCGCAGTCATCAGCAAAGAGAAGGTATCTGATAACAGTCTCCTTTACTTTTGTGACAGCCTTCAGGTGCCTGGGGTTAAACAGTTTACCATCAGTCCTGTACTTGATATGGATACCAGGGTCGCTGTCTCTGAAGGCATCGGTCAGCATGGCTGAGAACATCATGCTAAATAGTGTTTGACTGAGAATGCAGCCCTGTTTGAATCCGTTGGACACTGGGATTGGATTGGATGCCTCTCTGTCGTCTAGAACACTGGCCAGCATGCCATCGTGGCACTGACAATTTAGATGAACTTATCGGGGCACCCAAACTTCTTTATGATCTTCCAGAGTCCTTCCCTGCTGACTGTATCAAAAGCCTTGGTCAACTCTACGATACTGCTCCATACTATTTTCCTGGAGTTGGCGGGCGGCAAACACCATGTCCATAGTTCCCCGACCTGCACGGAAACCACACTGACTCTCGGGGAGGTGACCTTGCTCCAGGTGCTGAAATAGGCGGTTTAACAGGACATGGGCCAAGATCTTTCCAGCGATTGATAGGATCGAAATTCCACGGTGGTCATCGCAGGATTGTCGATTACCTTTGCGTTTGTAGATGTGGACTATGGTAGCATTTCTAAACTCTTGCAGGAGCTATTCTTTTTGCTACATTGATTGATAGAGATCGGTGAGACGTTTGAGGAGAGTTGGGCCGCCAAATTTGAATACTTCAGCAGGGATGGCATCAGGGCCGGGGGCTTTCCCAGAAGACATCTGCTTGAAGGCTTTGGCAACCTTTTACATTGAGGGAGGGATGTCAAGGTCGGGGTTGATGGCCACCTGGGGGAGGCGTGCGATGGCTTCATTATTTATGGCCGATGGCCGATTCAGCACGCTGTCGAAGTGCTCTGCTCATCTCTCTAAGATCTCCTTCTTACCTTTGAGCAAGGTTGTTTCGTCTGCACTGAGTAGGGGTGAAGAGCCACAGGATGGTGGTCCGTAAATAGCCTTCAAGGCATCATAAAACCTTTTGGTATCATGTCTGTCAACAAATCCCTGGATCTCATTGGCCTTGCTGCTGAGCTAGGCATCTTGCATGGAGCGGAGCCTGGCCTGAACAATGCTGCGCTTGCTGACAAAGGCAGCCTTCTTTGCTGTGGATGTGGGGTCATTCTGGTGAGCTCGGAGTAGTTGGCATTTTTCTTCCAAAAGTTTTTGTATTTCGGCATCGTTTTCATCGAACCAATCCTGATGGTTTCTGGTGGCCGGGCTGAGTACCTAGAGGGTGGTAGAGTGAACTGAGGTTTTGAGAGTTTCCCAGTCTTTTTCTATGTCATCAGATTTGGCCTGCAGGTCTGCTAGCTTACAGTCAAGAGCTGACACTAGTTCTTGTGCAATGGGGGAGCACTTCAATTTGGAGACGTCGAGCCTCTTCGCAACCCGCTGTGGCTGTATATGAATATTGAGCTTGGAGATGATGAGACGATGATCTGTCCAGCAGTCGGCACCGCACATTGACTTGGTCACCCGCACGTCCCGCCTGCCCTTTGCCCTGACGATGATGTAGTCAGTTAGATGCCAGTGCTTGGAGAGGGGAAGCATTCATAACGTCTTGTTACAGTTTGGGAGGTGGAACATGGTGTTGGTGAATGCCAGGTCATGTGTAGCACAGGTTCTGAGCAGAAGGAGGCCAACTCCATGTCGTCCGATAACTCTACCCCAGGCCTGGTGGTCGGTACCAACATGGGCATTGAAATCGCCGAGAACGATGAGCTTATCTGACTGTGGAACAGCGGTGATGATAGCGTCCAGTTCCTCATAGAACCCGTCCTTGGTCTCTACAGGGTTTGTCATCGTTGGAGCATAGACACTGATCAGCGTGGCAGTTCGCTTCCTGCCCAGCGGCAGTTGAAGTTTCATGAGGCGGTCGTTAAGACCTTTTGGGATGCTGGCCAGTTTCTTCAGGTGCTGAGTTCGGATGGCGAAGTCAACCCCTGCCTCACGACGTTCTTCACAACTGCTGCCACTCCAAAAAAAGGTGTAGCTACTGCCGATCTCGGTCAGCTGACCTTTGTCAGGAAGACGGGTTTCGCTAAGGGCTGCAATGTCAACATTGTAGTGAGCTAGCTCCTTAGCCATGAGAGCAGTCCCTCTCTCTGGTCTGTCTGTGTTTGTGTTGTCAAGCAGGGTTCTTATATTCCATGATGCTAGGGTAAGCACCAGCGTTTTTCTCTTTTTTGTGTTTCGACTGCATGTGAGGGATTCCCGCCAGCCGCGGCATGCTGGCCAGGTTTGAGTGAAGCAGACTATATTTAGGGCACCTTTTCTAGCCCCGTCTCCATGCTACGGGGGGAAGCAGAGTGATCCTAAAGAGGGCTGCTTGGTCACTCAGGGGGCTGCCAAACTCCACTGCTGCTTCAGGTCCCAGTAGAAAGCAATCCTATGCCCTGAGCCGCCTGTGTGCAGGATTGCGACTACAGCTCCCAGGGTATCCACACCTGCTGCTTCGTCGCGTGCCCATCACCACAGGGCTTGAAAGGGAGTAATCGAAGTCCAAGTGGAAGTGAAGTCGTGACCTGTGCGTGAGTTGGTTTTAAGTGAGGGAGATTTGCGCAGAGTCTACTTCACTCTCTCGTCCTGTCACATCCGAATCCAGTGGCAAGACTGGGTCTAGACAGCTGGAGAGATGACAGAATGCAGGAGCTGCCAAAAAGTGATGAGTACGTCATTCAACCACCTTTGGGGCCCCACTCCTTGCTGGAGGTCGCCTTCATGTCCTTTGAGCCTTCCTGATGGCTTCTTATGCACAATCCACTGAAGGCCAGACTATGCGACAGGTTGTACTGGGCTACATTTTTCCAGTAGAGGGGGGCACGGCATCTCCCTGGACAGGCCAGCCAAGTATTTACATTTGCAAACCCTGGCATGATGCCCCCCACTTACGAGACACACCAATGCTCCCCCACCTGACCCGCTAGTGGTGCAGTGTTAACACCACCCCCTCACGTGGGTTTAGCCTGCCAGTTGAGGCGGTGTACTGGGGTGTGGCGCTTGGAGCCAACACATGAGAGATTTAGGAGATGGATGAAGACCAGTGGTGCCCGTCCGCCCCATACTGGGACGCAGCTGACGAACACTAATGGTGTTACGAATACTGAATTACTCAAAGGTTGTTTAGCACTGCTGTTAGGGGTATGGTAAGTAAAGTGTGAGTTATAGCAATCTCCAGTATGTATTATTTATCTTCTGGTATATCAGTCTTGAAATAAAAACTCCATGTCTGACAATTAGGAATGCAGCAAAACACTAGAAACAGGTCTTAAATTATAATTAACACACATTTAACACATAGGGCAAATTGAACAAATATTATTTACCAATGAATCAACCAAAATCTTAAACTCGCTGTATACTTAAACATAAACTTAACCTACACACACCAAATATATATGATAGATGGGTACCCTCAGAACAAGACTAGGAAACAATACGTTATACTGTACTGTACTCAGATGACAAGACGTGGAAATACACTATTAATATGGAAGCTCCCAGATTAGCCCTGACCACAAGCTGAGTGGTGAACAGGTCCAATGACAAGGAAGGTTGAGTTGAGACTGACTGTAAGTGTGTGTGTGTATTTAGGTTTTACGCCTATCGACTTCTATGTGGTCATTAAGGTGGCATAAAAAAAAAAAAAAAAGTGTATGAGGAGAATTGTACAGCCACAATCAAATATCCACCGACAATTTCCTTCTATCTTTGTAAATATCTTGGTAATAAAGAACAACACGTGTATGATTTTGCAGCTCCTCATAATAATATTTGAGGGTTGAGTTGACGTACAGTGTTGTATTATTATATTTTGATATGATACTGATTTATTTGCAAGATTGAAGGAAAGTGTCGGTGGTTATTTGATTGTGGCTGTACGTGTGTATCGGTGTGTTTGTGTGTGTGTGCGTGCGTGTTAGTGTCTTCTCCTCCACTGAGTGTTGTCGGTCGGCTGGAAGGAGATTCGTTGTGTAGATGACTTGACGAGAGGACAATCAGATGTTCTTGTTCTGCTCGTCCACACCTCCCGAACCTGGAAGACGTCGGCGTGTCGGTAGTGCGAGTTGTGCTGGGAGAAGAGGGTCAAGGCGAGGAGAGGCAGTCATCCACCACTCTTCGGTGACAGCAGGTGGTGGTGGTGGTGGTGTTGATGGACTGTCTGTCCTTCTCCTCTTCCTCTCCCCCGCCGTCTGCCATCCCCCTTCATCCACCAGGTCCATGTTGTCGCTGGTGCAGTCATCTTTGGTTGTGGTGGAGGTGGAGTGGGCACTGGTGTCTGTGTCCTTCTCCATCTCGGGGTCTTGTTGTGCAGGCTCAGGTGGTGGTGGTGGAGGTGGTGGTGATGGCAGTGGTGATGTCTTCCCAACATTCCCCCTGTCGAGTGGACGAGGCAGCATCAATCGGCGACGGGGGTGGGCCGGAGGCGGAGTTGTTGGCGCGTCCGCTCTGCTGCTCCTCCTCCATCGTGCTGGCTTGCTACCTCGTTTCTTGGTGGTGGTGGTCGTGGTAGTAGTGGTGGGTGGTTGTAAATCAGGAGAAATGGCGATTGGTGGCAAGTCATTTCTCCTGAAGATGTCCTGGAGGAGGTCGGAAAGACGATCTAGCCCTTCTGCAGCTAAGTCAACAGCAGTCTTGGTGCAGACGGTGACGATGTCTGCCTGCTGCTGCCGTCGCTGCGGTGGTAGGGCGTTAGCCGTCTTCCTCCCACGGGCATTGAGTGAGCCGAGGACTTTACCACCATCAAGCCCGGCTACGTTGGTAGCCT
Organism: Petrolisthes cinctipes; assembly: GCA_033782935.1. Lineage (NCBI taxonomy): Eukaryota > Metazoa > Arthropoda > Malacostraca > Decapoda > Porcellanidae > Petrolisthes > Petrolisthes cinctipes. The sequence goes on along the minus strand of JAWQEG010000249.1, from coordinate 7,010,582 downwards.
CCACGCCCTTCCTCCCTTTCTCCACAGTGAAGGATACCTCCTCTCTGCCGTCCCTCAGTGATGATGGTGAGAGAAGGATGCCCCTCCTGTGGACGAAGTAGTCGTAGCTGTCAGCTGTCACGAAACCATAGCTCTTTAAGAAGTTAACCACTTCACCCTGCCCGCTAGACAGGTGGCAGAGGAAGTGGTGCTGGTAAGAAGAGGTGTTGACTGGGCCATGGTTGGTGAGTGAATCCTGACTGTAAGTGTGTGTGTGTGTGTATTTAGGTTTTACGCATATTAACTTCTATGTGGTCATTAAGGCGACATAAAAACAAAAACTAAAAAGTATATGTTGAGAATTGTATGTGTGTGTCAGAGACTGTAAGAAGAAGATTTAGGGCTTTATGCCTATCGACTCATATTGTTGGTCATTAAGTCAGTCAGTCTTGTTACATCAACATATCCAGCCTACAAGGTTGCTATCCTTGGTTATACAGCCGGGTATCTACTTACTGCTAGGTGAACAGGGACATAGGGGGCTTGGAAAATTGTCCAACAACTCCACTGACCCGGGACCTCTCGCGTGCTGGGCGAGTGTGCTAACCATTACACTATCAGCACCTCCCTGGAGACCAGTGGCTGTAACAATTGCCTGCAGCGAATTGGGCAGTACATTGTGGTATGGGTGCTTCTTCGGAACCGAGCATCTCCGTTTCGCTTCATCAACTATTCCATTCTTGCTGTTACTTCTCTTATATTCTCTCTCGTGCTACAGGGTCTTTCAGGCCAAGCGCGCTCTTTCAAATAACCATTAATATTAATGATACTGAATTTCTATTTATATTTATACTTCCTATACAAAAAAACACCCAACAGTATCAAAATAGATTGCGACAATTATATTAATCTGATATGAAAAACATAAAAGCTTTCACATAATGATATATTTATCCTTTCCCACGATAATGTCTCCTTCATATATAGAATAGTATAATAAATATCAAGTCATATTAACCATAAATTTTCAGCATATGATTTATATTGTAATATTTTCTATATACCTAGCTTTTTACGCTATCTACCTCTTGATTACAGACCCATTTTTCATCCAGCGTCACTGCATGAACATTATCGAATCCACGTTTGTGGCAGCTTGCTCTATGGTGTCAAACAGTGTATCACGTCTTAATGTTAACCTTTACCTTCTTCATTGAAATTTGATATTGATTGCAGGCATTGTTGTTTTTCCTTTTCATACATAACCATAAAAATACCCAAAAATTTTAGAATATGAATATTACTTGGAAAAAAAAGATGTTACTAGTTTAAAAAATAACCGTTTAGACCTTTGTCCGTAATAATAATTATTATTCAAGATTTTGATTGATTTAAGGGTGAAACAAGACCGCCCTAGGCCTGGAAGACCTTATCGGACGAGAAAGAATGTCATGGAGAGGTGGGACAGCAAACACACACACACAAAAAAAGAGAACAAATTAAAATTATATATATGGTAACCAGTCACCAAGTACGTGTAGAGGTTGTGTTCAAATTGGTGGCACGATAGTTATAGCTATGCCCGGATCTGGTCAGAGATTATTCATTATTAGTGTACTGTACAGTACTGTACAGTCAGCGGCAGAAGTCCTGTCGCCTCACCTGCTTCACCGAGACACGCAGTGTTCATGGACTCGAGATATACGCCCGTTTTATACACTTAATAATCTCTAGTCTATGAACGTCGCGAGTCTTGGTGAAACAAGTGGGGCGACAGGACTTTTGCCGCCGAGTGTACACTCGCAATCCACAATCTCTAGCCCACCTGAGTCGAAGCACGAGATCTAGAGCGCGGGCAGTTTCTGGACGACAGCCCACCCAAAGCTTCCACTGGTTTCAAATGTGAGCGGCCTCATGATAGTTTGGGTGAGCTGTTGTCCAGAAACCCCCTGCTTCAGATCTGCGTCGACTCAGGTGGGCTAGGGATTGCAGATTGCAAGTCTACAATTGCGAGCTCATGACTTAAGGGTTCCCCGCCGCATCACCCTCTCGTGGTAAGGTGTATAATTTTTCTGGCAACAGTGATATGGTCACGGATCTTTTCTGAGGGGTTCAATATGCCGTCGTTTCGAAACGTCGTCACTCAGGTACACTGAACCCCTCAGAGAAGATCCATGATGATATCACTGTTGCCAGTTTAAAAATGCACCTTACCACTACAGGGTGTTGCAGCAGGTGGCCTCGAGTCATCAGCTCGCAACTATACAATTTGCAGTATGGTATATATTTTTTTTCTTTACTTTTTTTATTCATTGTGCCGTGGCGTCAATCAACAGGCAGACAACAATACATATGGGTAGGCGGGACCCATGAGAATCCAATGACTACAACCACACATAAACACACACACACACACACACACACACACACACACACACACACACACACACACATCACAAAAACATAACAGAATGAAGCACAATAATAAAGACAAATATTTACATTATGTCCTACTTAAATTCACCAAAACGAGGGTGGTATACCAGAAGTTCCTCCAAAACCTGGTGGTTCAGCAGGTGTCGACAAACCACATAAGTGGCAGGCCCCAGGGTAGCAAGTGTCGGACAGTGGGGCAGGCCAGGCAATAGTGTTCTATAGTGTTAGCACGAGGCGTTCGGCACAAGCGACACTCAGTGAAGGGAGGCTCACGGTAGGAATATTTGTGACGGCAGACAGACTCGTAATGGGTGATGGAGATGCTGAAGGGCCTCTCTGCATCCCTGCGTCGCCATAGGAGGAGGGGAGCAGCGGAGCGGTCTCTAGAGAGGTAACATGTCAGGGAGAGAGGCACGCTTCCTTTGCGAGTCTGTCAACTGTACCATTGTGACGTAAACCTACATGGGATGACACCCATAAAAATTTGACATTCAAGTTACAATGACTCAATAAAGCCAGAAATGACAAAATCTGCTGAACAACAGTAGAGTGTGTGGGCTGAACATTAGAGAGAGAATGAAGGGCAGGAATGGCAGCATTCACTCCACGTTGACAAACAAGACTAACAACATCCACAATGGCATACAGTTCACACAATGTTGAGCTAGAGTGGTTACAGAGACGACGGCCAACCCAGCCCTCTGGAGGTGACTCCATGTCAGGTGAGAAAACGGCACAACCTCCTGTACTATCCACCTGCCATCAGTGTAGAGGCAGTATGGATCTGTGATGGAGGACGTCACTGTTTCTACGTGTTCCAGAGCCAACTGCCGCTGAATAGAAGGCAGTTCCGACTTGAAAGTAGGTGTGAAGCTCACATCAGGTGTTGATAGCATCCATGGAGGAGGCCCTGGGGGGACGTCTGCAACCATTATATCTATATTAATTAAGACTACGGAGCATAGAGGAAACAGACCTTATAAGAGTACGTCCAGCAGGCAATATGGGAGGGACAGGGGAGTTTGGTCTAAGAGAAGTCCTGACTAACTGAGAGTAATGGGGTGAAAGATGTGGGAAATGGAGGCACTTGACAGTAAAGCAAGTAACATTTGAATAAATTTTCTCGACTAATGGGGGAAGACGCAACCCACGCTGCATGTTCACAATCCTTGTCGACATTGGACAGCCGATAATTATTCTCATTGCTCTATTCTGAATTTTTTCTAAAGTTTCCAGAGTAGCCCTAGGAAGTTGAATCAAAGCAGGGGATAGGTAATCAACAACTGAACGGATAAAATCAATATAGATGGTCCTGGCTACTGGGATATGGAGATACCCAAAGTTAGTGAGCCATTGAAGTGGTGTAAGTCGGCGCTGGAGACAACCCGACAAGTCCTGAACAATGGGATGGTCTTGAGGTCTGGCAAGGACAACCGGCCAATTATTGACTGACGTGCCCAGGTAGCGGTACTGGGAACACATGGGAATGACAGTCCTTCCAATGGTGAACACTGGCCGAGCTTGAGGAAGGCGGCAGGTGAATATTCTGCTCTTATCTGGAGAGACAATAATGCCACAGTGAGAGGAGGCCACAGAGAAGGAGTCAAGAAACCGCTGGAGATCCCATGGTGAAGTGGAATGAACACAGATATCATCAGCATAGCACGTAATTGTAGTTCCATGAATATCAGGGAGAGAAGTGAGCAACCGATGCATCAGAATATTAAATAACAATGGGTTGAAAACACCCCCTTGATGGGTACCAAGAAGAAAACTGCACAAAGAACTGAGCGCACCACTGAAAAGCCCCGAATCCTATGTAGTAGATTACCCTGTATCCCAAAGTCAACCAGTTGATACAAAATGATGTCTCTATTAGCAACATCGAAGACACTTCGAAGGTCAATGAAAGCCACCACACTGTCCCTGGAAAGGCGAGAGTACAGGTCGACTAGGCAGTGATGTGTGCTTCGCTGGGGAAGGAAACCAAACAGCCATGGAGAAAGGCGATCATGCATTCGGTACATGAGACTAATGAGTAAGATTCTCTCCATATCCTTACAAAAACAGGAAATAAGGGAAATAGGCCTGAACTTTGCAGTACCAGGCTTAGGGATGGGTATTATTGTGCTGCTGGTCCAGGCTCGTGTTACACAACCGTCATGAAGACAAAGATTGTACAGTCGAAGTAGAGGGTTCCCACGAACTTGTTTAAGTAGGCACAGCACAGCATAAGTAATACCATCATCACCAGGAAAAGAAGCTCTACCTCGAGAGAGAGAGCATGGCGCAATTCCTCCTCATTTATCTGCTCTGCATCATCATCATCATCTTGCAACAGAGCAGACATTAGACGTAGCCGATGAACCGTAGCATGGGAAGCGATTGCATCTTGTATGTGGATGGATAGACTGGATGGGGTAGATTGCTCTGACCAGGTATCGACAAGTTGTTGGGCACACTTCGGCGTATTAGAACAGTACCGGAAGATATGCCCAACACCCCAGCACCTGTAGCACCAAGGCTGGTCATTATGAAGTTTTCGCACACGGTGGAAGACAGGGGAGGAAATCAGAGGAAATCTCAATTGAATCGGGAAGACTCCAGACGACAACAATACAGCTAATGGTTGGAACCATCTTGGAAAAAACGACGGACAGAGTACGCACAAGGGTATCCCTTGGCAAGTTTCAGGTCAACATCAATAGAAAAACGGGTGAGGATAAAGCTGGGGAACTTACGAGGCAGAGACAAAACTTCACCAGCCTTGATTCTATCAATGATGTCCTGACGCTTCCTCGAGATGTAGACAAACCGGGAGGTGACAGGAGCCATCTTGACTTCAGCCAGTTCACGCTGAACTGGAAAGCCCTGTTGACATGAGACAACCAACGCTGCTTTGTGTACGTAGATGGGTTCCCAGAGAAGGATAGTTTTACATAGGCATCTCTTGGGGCAAAAGCAGGAAGGTTGGACGAGGGTAAGCAGTTGGTATACAAGGAAGAAACACCAGGGTGAGGCAGAGAAGGTACGTCGTGCACAGCAGAAGCACCCTTCGCAGTCTTGGCAACCAGAGGCAAATAGTCCACACCATCTGAATCCTGCAAGGAGTCGGACGAGGCATCAGCGGGTCGCTTGGTAGAGGTTGAGGAGGTGGACGGCTGCAACCTGAGCTGCAGAATGACTGAGGAGAGAGGGAGAAGGTTGCGAGAGGGCAGCTCAGGCCAGTGGTCCTCAATTGGAGACTCATCTTCCACCGACATTGCCAAGTCGGCCTCCAAGCAGGAATCCGTGCTCTCCATCAGGACACGCAAGGCCTAGATGGGAAGCAAACAACAACACGATCAATTAAATACTCAATCAGCCAGGGACACACACACTCACACACAGACAATCACAACAAAACAATACACAGAACCACAATAGACAAACAACAACAGCAACACCACAGAAACAACAACACACAAACAATACAAACAACACACAAACAAGAACGCAAAAACAACCCAAACAACAACACAAACAAGAATGCAGGCAAAGCGCCACGAGAACGTCCACACTCCACCAGTGCTGGAGCGAGACTGGCATGGTATAGTTTACTTAATGAGTGCTCTGCTTTCGACCTAATATCCTTCTTTTCTGATTCATATTATCCTCTTTTTAGAACCTCGGTGATATGTTTACTGTCGTATATCACAAAGCTTTAAATTCCAAGTTATCCTCAATCAGTTTCTATCTTTCCTCTGTGCATATAATTTCTGGCCACTTTAGAGCTGCTGTTATAACAGGTAACTTCTCTTATTCTATGACTATTAACAGGGATGTTCCTCAAGGTTCTGTCGTATCACTTACTCTCTTCTTTTCATCAATGATCTTCTTATCTGTATAATTTCCCTTTTCCACTCTTGTGCTGTTGATCCATCCTACCCAGTTTGGTAATAATCTTTTTCTCACATTCTCTCTTGAACAAATCATATTAATTCTCTTACTAAAACTGCCTCAAAAGAGTTGGGTGTGGTGTGCAGATTCCTTGGATATTTCACCCACACATAGCTGTTGTCTATATACAGTCGCGAACCAAAGTTTCGCCACCCCCTTGGCTGGTAGGAAGGCAAAGTCAGTGTAAAAGATAGGTTGGACGATCGGACAAACTTGTGCATCGAGTTGATGACAAGACAGGTGAGGTTCACTTTCCACAAACCACAAACCCGAAGTCAAGGAAAATGAACCTCACACTGACTCGTTACCTACAGTATCGTCTTCCTGAGCGTTAGGTGACATTACACTAGTAGGTGTTATCACACTTTCATAAAGTTTCATACACACTAACACGTTGTTACAACTACCAAACAAAACCAACATATATGCCACACCACACTTGTATTACCAGCGACTTTAAACTGGTTCAACACTGGAAATATTGGTAGCATTTCTGAATTTAAGTCAGAACAAACTGAAAGTAAGATTGGATAATGATTTCTTGGAGGAGGTGGAGTGTTATAATATTTTGGGTTTATGGTTATGGTAAACGGTATATTAGAGTCAGAGCTGAAATCTAAGGTAAATGAGGTAGTGAAGGAGGTAGGAGGAATGAATAAGCTCTAATTCAATAAGAACTGAAGTAAGAAGAGAGTTGTACGAAAGGATAGCAGTGCCTACTACACTGTATGGAGCTGAAACATGGAATATGTGAACCAGGGAAACGAACAGTCCGAACATAGTGGAATGAGATATCTAAGGATCACGGCTGTGTGGTGTGACTCGGATGAATAAAGAGAAAAATAAGGTTGTGAGAAAAATGACAGGCGTGTGGTAGAATTAGCCGGCCAAGCAAAACAGAGTGTGCTATTATGGTTTGGACATGTAGAGAGAAAGGAGGAGGAGAGAAGTGTGAAGAGAATAGTGAGTTCAGATGTGTGAGGTGTGAGGATGTAAAAAATACTACAGAGGTGTAGAATGGACGGTGTGAAGAGGGTGTTGAACTCTGTGAAGCAGGGTAAAACAATTGTGATGGACAAAAGCGAATGGGGAAGAGTGCTAAATGCTTGAAAATTGAAAGCGGTTGCGTTGCCCTTGTGGGAAGGGCTCGTATCTGGGGTGCTGGAAAGGGAGTTGCACTTTCAATGAAGTGGCAGGAGTAAACCTACCTTTGCTTACCAGCCTTGCTGTCACAGGTAATATAGCTGTGTTTCACCGTTAGTCCCATGTATCATGTGTCTGTACACTCGTGATACATAATTTCTGACCAGTGTGTGAGGAGCAGAAAGCTTCGAATCGCCTGGTATTGTTCATTTCCCCACTCAGTACACCTATAGAGGCTGAGTTCGAATGCAGGGTGTGTGTGGTGCCTGCAGTTCATTAGGGTTGCTCCCGCTCCCAACGCTGGCCATGGGGCTCTATTGTGCGACTGGGTGTGACTACACTAATCTCAGGGAATAAAAGGACGATATATCTATATAATTTTTATTTATTATAATATCAATATTATATTTATAATCATATTTTACAATCATATAGCATTCTATTATGATTAGCATATTATTATTAAGATTGTTATCATTTTTATATGTAGTAATAATAATAATATTAATAATAATAACGATAATAATAATAATAATATAATTATAATAATATCTTGATAATAATAATATAATGATAATAATTATAATGATGATGATAATAATCCTAATGATAATTATATTATTATTATTATTATTATTATTAATATTATTATTATTATTATTATTATTATTATTATTATTATTATTTATTGTTACTGTTATTGTTATTAATTTCTTGTTAGTTGTCAATGTTTTTATTGTTATTAATTTCTTGTTAGTTGTCAATGTTTTTATTGTTATTGTTAATATTATTGGGTGGATAGATCGCTAGCCTATCAAATGAGGTCCTTGGGTGTGTATCCTAGGCGGAGATGGGAACTGATGGGCAGTCCTGATAGTGACGTGTATAAATAAGGTGTCGTCATCTAGTGGGGCAGAAGAGAAGCTACGGTACCAACATCACCTCTAAGCTCCACTGTCTCATCTAGTGCGACACTCAATAATCTCAGGGCCTCGGAAGAGTCACGGGCTACTGACAGCCTACAGTCCCGAGGTTGAGGTATAAAAAAAAAAAAAGTCACCTCAGCACCCATTGCCCCTGTGAACAAGCAGTTAAAATGTGTGGGTTGTGAAGAAGCTGCCCATAACAGACATCAAATTTTAATTTAAGCGATAATGCAGATGTATCGGTGGACAGCCTCTCCCACACAGACTTCTGATCTTCACCTATCATCAATGGGTAGTGAAGGTGTTCACAACTGATTACAGTGGTATCCTTCCCTATAAATAGGAAGGATTGGCGTTAGAATGGGCATCCAGCTGTAAAACGATATCAGACCCATGGTGTCCCCATAGTGTAGTGGTCCATGCTTGCCGGGCTTAACGGTTCACTGTGAAAATGGACAGAAAGGGTATTTTATCGAACAGAATGCCCATGAAAGAGCACAGGAACCACCACCAGCTACAACGCTGACTGCTTTCTTTGACTTATGCAATCAGGATTATTTTGCAAAAATGCTTGGTTACCACGAGGTGCCTGAATACTATACGTGGAACATATCGAGCTAAAAGTGGAAGCAGCGATAGCAAGGAACAGTGATAGAAGATGAACATGCAATTCAGATAACTCCAGCAATAGGCAGGGAGACTGTTAGTATATTCAACTGCTATTGATCGAAGTATTTGCTCCAACTTCCTTCACTGCACTGCGAACTGTGGTAACCGAACCCTGTAGCTCTGTGAGGACTGTCTTGCAAGGGGAGTCCTGGAAAATGACGGCACCTCCACCTTGCTATGGAGGAGGCAGACGTTAGCCAGTCTGCATGAAACCGTTTCAGCATCATCAAAATTTCGGCAGGCCAGACGCTGCTATGAACGATGAGATCTACATTTCTAAAAATTAATTGTGCAATTCAGTCAAACAATAGATGGGCTACAAAACATTTGGTTAGATAAGATTCTTGAAAATCTTATTGCCACACACACACACACACGGAAATGAAAAAAAAAAAAAAACGCGAGAATACAGACAAACAAGTACCATATAAATTACTTAAATCCACCAAAACGAAGATGGCGTACTAGAACTTTCTTTAAAACATGGTGGTTCAGCAGGTGCCGACAAAGCTCATCAAACGGCAGGCACCAGGGTAGTAAGTGTCGGACAGTGAAGCAGACCAGACAATAGTGTTCTATGGTGTCAGAGTGAGGTGCTAGGCACAAGAGACATTCAGTGAATTCAGTGAATTCAAGGCAACCTGCCAAGGTGGCCGATAGCCCAACCTCAAACGAGTAGAGACTGCATTGTGCCTCCGAACCATGAGACCATGGCGATGATAACCTCGGCAGACAGACTCATAGTGGGTGATGGAGACCCTGGATGGCCTCTCTGCACCCCCATGCCGCCGTACAGGGAGGAGAGAGGCGGAGCGGACTTTAGAGAGGTAACAGGTCGGGGAGAGATGACATCCATCACCAAGAGGAGGCAGACGCCAGGGTTCCTTCGTGGGTCTGTCAACTGTAGCATTGTGATGTAAACCGACATGGGAATAGAAATTTGACAGTCAAGTTACACAATAATGCCAAAAACGATAAGATCTGCTGAACAACTGCAGAGTGTGTGGGCTAAACACTGGAGAGAGACTGAAGGCCAGGCTTGGAGTCAGAAATGATGTCAGCATTTACTCCCCGTTGACAAGGAATTGCATACAGTTCACACAATGTGGAGCTGGAGTGGTCACGAAGACGACGGCCAACCCAGTCCCCTGGAGGTGACTCCATGTCAGGTGAGAAAACAGCACCACCAGCTGCACCATCTGCTTGCAATGAGCCATCGGTGTAAAGGCAGTGTGAAGCTGTGTTGGAGGACGTCATTGTTTCCACATGTTCCAGAGCCAACTGCAGCTGTAGAGAAGGCAGTTCTGACTTGGAAGTCGGTGCATAGCTCACATCAAACGTTGATAGCATCCATGGAGGGGGCCCTGAGGGAACGTCTGCAACTATTATATCGAGATTTAGACTATAGGGTACAGAGGAAACAGACCTAATAAGAGCAATTCCAGCGGGCATTATGGGAGTACCGGGTAATTTGGTGCAAGAAAAGTCCTGACTGACTGTGAGAAGTGGGGTGAAAGATGTGGGAGATAGAGACACTTGATACTGAGGCACGTGACATTAGAATAAAATCTCTCGATTAAAGAAGGAAGACGCAACTCACACTGCATATTCACTACCCTGGTTGACATGGGACAGCCAAGAATCATTCTCATTGCTCTATTCTGAAATTTTGTTAATGTCTCCAAGAGTAGCAAGAGAAAGTTAAATCAAAGCAGGAGAGAGGTAATCTACAACGGAATGAATAAAAGTAATATAAATAGTCTTGGCCATTGAGATGGAGTTGCCCGAAGAATTGTTAGTGGTTTCAAAACTTAAACACGGGCGATCTGGCTCATGCTACCTCTGTATTGCGGGCTTTTTTCCCGCCTAACACTCACGATGTAAAGAAAAGAGGTTGATGGCTATTAGCGTTTAACCACTTATGCTATATGAATAAATGATACATTATATTGAAGTACAATCCTTTAGCTGTCTTCTGATGTACTTGTGAAGACTAAATGGACCTCTGTAGGATGGGTAGCCAACTTAAAATGACCACAACTTACTTTTACACATTCCTTGCATATCTTAGTACGTTTTTACTCTCTGATTTCGTCATAGAACGTTTCAGAATCACATTTCTCAACACAACAATATGAAGTATAATGTAATTGTCATTTTTACGTACATATATTGTAATTAGAGCAAAAGCGGAGGGCTCTTCTCACATTGTCTACTAGTGACTGGGCCAGGCTGGCTTGACTCAGGGAGTCCAAAGGTGCATATCCCCTCTGTTGTCAGCCTACATAATCATGTTAGAGAGCTGGCAAATTTCAAAACTACGCCTTCACCCGTCATCACCCACTGTTACCCACACTTGTTTGTGGTGTTGACTTATTTCGTCACCAACAAGTCCTGGACAATGGAATGGGCCTGGTGCCTGGCAGAGAGAACATCAGAAATATTGACCGTTGCGCCTTGGTAGCGGTACTGGGAACACAGGGGAATGACAGTCCCTCCAATGGTGAAGACTGGCTGAGCTTGAGGAAGGCGGCAGGTGAATAGTCTGCTCTTATCAGGGGAAACAATAATGCCACAGTGAGAGGAAGCCACAATTAATGAGTCAAGAAACTGCTGGAGATCCCTTGGCAAGGTAGTATGAACACAGATGTCATTAGCATAGCATGTAATTGTAGTTCTAGGAATATCAGGGAGAGAAGTGAGCAACCTATGCATCAGAATATTAAACAAAAATGGGCTGAGAACACCCTCTTGAGGCATATCAAGATGAAAACTGTGCAAAGGACTGAACATGCCACTGAAAAAGACACAGGTCCTGTTACCTAGGTAGTCCCGAATCCACTGTAAAAGATTATCCATTATCCCAAAGATGATCCAAAATGATGTTTCTATTAGCAACATCGAAGGTCAATGAAGGCCACTGCACTGTCCCGGGAGAGGCAAGAGCAAAAATGAAAGAGGCAGTGGTGTGTCTTACGCTGCGGAAGAAAACCAAACGGACATGGAAATTAGCAATCCTGCTGTCAGTACATGGGATGGTTGAGTAAGGTCCTCTCCATAACCTTACAAAAACAGAAGGTAAGGGAAATATGCTCGTGGTACACAACCTTGACAAAGTTGTACAATCGTAGTAGAGGATTCCCGGGAACTTGTTGCTGTAGGCTGACCACAGCATAGGTAATACTATCTTCACCAGGGGATGAAGCTTTACCCCGACAGAGAGCATGGTGCAGCTCCTCCTCTTTTACAAGGTGCTGAGAAAAACCCACTTTTTATAGACAGAAAGTATTTATTAAGGACGTCTCGGAGGCAACTACCTCCCTCTTCAGCTGTACAGAGTTGAATGAAGAGGGAGGTAGTTGCCTCCGAAACGTCCTTAATAAATACTTTCTGTCTATAAAAAGTGGGTTTTTCTCAGCATGCTGCTCTTCACGTCATTGTGAATTACCACTTCACTATTACAAGATGATGACGATGATGTAGTGCAGATAACTAAGCAGACACCATATTGAGCCGATGGACAGGGGTACAGGAAGCGAATGCATCTTGTTTGTCGATGGGTAGACTGGCTGTGGTAGTTTGTTCCATACAGGCATCAATAAGTTGTTGGGTGAGGGAGCGGGCATCTTATTAACAACCAGATGGATGAGGTGCCACATAGAAGCTACACTCGTTTGCTGGGTAATGCTGTCAGTAAACTGGCATGACAGTTGAGGCACGAGCCTGGGCCTAGTGTTGAGCACATCCATGCTACACATTAACCTCCGGCTGAAGGCATCGTGGACACTTCCATCGAAATGCGTCCGCAGGAGGTGGAAGCAGCAGGACGTGATGGTTCACTCCTAGCAGGAGATGTCCTGGAGTCACGGTCAGTCACACGCCAGTCAAATTTCGGTGAGGCTAAACAGTCCTGAGGAATAACAGGCAGAGACAAAAATTCACCAGCTTTGACTCTGTCGATGATGTCCTGACGTTTTCTAGAAATATAGACAAAACGGGAGGTGACGTCAACCATCTTGACCTCAGCCAGCTCACTCTGCAGTTGGAAGGCCCTGTTGATAGCAGACAGTCACATCAGCTTTGTGTCTGTGGAAGGGTTCCCAGTGAAGGAGAGCTTGACATAAGTGTTTCTAGGGGCAATAGTAGGAAAGTCAGACGAGGGCCGGGATTGTGCTGGGAAGAAACACCAGGGTGAGACAGAGAAAGTATGTCGTGCACAGCTGAAGCACACTTCATAGTCCTGGCAGCCGGAGGCAAACAGTTCACATTATTAGAGGCTTCTGAGTAAGAAGAGACGTCTTCGGGTCGGTTGGTAGAGGTGGAAGAGGTGAATGGCTGCAACCCAAGCTGCAAAGTGACCGAGGACAGTGGGGGAGGGTTGTACAAGGGCAGCTCAGATCAATGGTTTTCTACAATAGACTCGTCTTACTCCGACATGGCTAAGTCGTTCTCCAAAGCTCTTCATCGGGCCAGACAAGGACTTGATGGGAAGCAGCAAACAACTGAACAAGAAGTGACCACCTCTGGAAATGTCAGCCAGGCACACACCCACACACACACACACACACACGGAATAACAACAGAAAAAAAAACCTCAAGAGTACAAGACAACAAACAAAACAAAGAAACAACACCGGAAGACAGAACGCCAGGAGAACGTCTGCACACCACCATGGTTGGAGCGAGACTGATCTACAAACTTATTTAGGGTTATCTTAATGGGGGGGCCATCATCTTAGTTTATACAAACTACTTTCACCAGAAAGGGGTAGAGAACAAAGGCTTTCAAGATAGTACTTTAGAGAGATGGAGTATGATCAACCATTGCTAAAAGAAAAGGAAAATGTTGGTACACTGCACAAATAAAATGACATCATCTAATAAAGTGGAGTGTTGTATGCCACGGTGCTTCAGAAAAACTCTTAGTCGTGAAATGAAAAATTAGTGATAAATGGATTGCGGAGTTGGCTCTCAAAGGATGAGATTGATGTTGCCAGTGTTGCTTGTGCCAATGATAAGGACGACGGTTTCTCTGATGTCAGAGACAGTGGCGCTTGAGGTCGCACTGTTCTTGTTGGTGTCGAGGGTAGGTTTATACTCCCTGGTGTTGATAAACGATGACTGTCATTCCATCTCAGTCTCCGAAGATCTCTGTGGTAAGGTTTAGTTCTAACTGAGCCTTCTTCCTGCCAGCGATGAATCCAGCGATATACGACCGAGAGACTGGCGCCAGTCTGTTGGGAGATGGACCTGACTGAGGCGCCTCCCAGCCACAGCCATACGATCCAGGCTCTCTCGGCCAAAATTGTTGGGCTGTTAGACATCCTCCGTTCCATATTTAGGCACCTGATTCTGTAAAGATATATTTACTTTTCAGTGAAAAATACTAGGAAACGAAATAGAATTTATATACAGGGTGTTTCTTAAATACCTTTCATAAATTTCAGAATGAATAGATCTAACATTAATAATTATACTTTACTCTGTGACGGTTTTGGACATCTTTCACATTTATCGAGATATTACACATTTTAGTTTAACTAGGAAAGTCTCGGGAATGAAAACGATGAGTAGATTACCATCACCTCAAATACTTTATTTGTTCATAAATGGTTGAACATTAATGTATTTTACAGCATTTACAAGGTGCTCCATCAATATTCTTCATGGGTTGGAATATTTTATGAATGAAGCTTCACAAATTTAATGTAATGTGAGAAGGTGAGAAAAAGAAGGATGTATTGGCAGTCTTAAGTAAGTACGTAGTACCAGACATGGAGCCATACACCTCTACTGAGTACACAGACATGTTACTTACTTTAGGTGCAGCTGGAGGAAATGCAGCTGAAGCAGTAAGGATGTATGCTGGACAATATCCCAACCGGAGGCAACCATCTCGGCCTACTTACCTCAGTGTAGAAAGACGACTACGGGAATATGGTTCACTGAATGCACGTGCAGTAAACAGAGGAAGGCCTCATGGTGAGCAAGTACTCGATGCAGAAGAGGATATCCTTGATGCCATCACAGATGATCCATCTACAAGCACACGTCGACTTGGTGCACGATTTAGAGTGTCCCATGCATCAGTATGGAGGATTGTAAACAGAAAATTAATGGCCTATACCCATATCATCACCAGATAGATCATCCATGCTCTGAATGAACGAGATTATCAACAACGAGTGGATTTCTGTCGGTGGCTCCTTACTCAAGAGAGGGAAAACAACGGTTTTGTTTAGTGATGAGGCAAATTTCACAAGAAATGGCATTGTGAACCAACATAATACACACACATGGGCAGCAGAAAATCTACATGCAACGACAACGAGGGGACATCAGGAACGCTTTTCGATTAATGTTTGAGCCGGTATTCTTGGTGACCATCTAATCGGACCTTTTATGTTACCTCAGCGTCTTACAGCCAATGTGTACACCAGATTTCTTCAGGATGACTTACCCATACTACTTGAAGATGTGCCTTTCAGAACTCGTAGACAAATGTGGTTCATGCAGGATGGGGCTCCAGCTCACTTTGCACGAGATACGAGGGATTTCATTAATGTTATGTACCCTGATAAGTGGATTGGCCGTGGTGGTCCCATTGCCTGGCCACCTAGATCACCAGACCTAACTCCACTTGACTTTTATCTGTGGGGACACTTGAAGAGCAGGGTGTATGCTACACAAATCAACACCTGTCAGGAACTGTGGTAACCAGTTCAAGAGGCATGCAGAGAAATAAGAAACACACCAGGGATAATTGAAAGAGTGCAACAGTCTCTTTTGCGCCGAGCCCATGCTTGTATCCAAGACCAATAAGTCTTATTGGTCTTGCTTGTATCAACGAGGGTGGGAGAAACTTTGAGCACCTATTGTAAATACTGTAAAGTGTTCATTTTCAAACATTTATGACAAAATAAATTATTTGAGGTGATGGTAATCTACTCATCGTTTTCATTCCCTAGACTTTCCTAGTTAAACTAAAATGTGTAATATCTCGATAAATGTGAAAAAATTCCAAAACCGTCACAGAGTAAAGTATATTTACTAATGTTAGATCTATTCATTCTGAAATTTATGAAAGGTATTTAAGAAACACCCTGTATATATATACCTGGATCACGTGCAACAAGTGATTTATTTGCGCATATATATATATATATATATATATATATATATATATATATATATATATATATATATATATATATATATATATATCTGCGCAAATGAATCACTTGTTGCACGTGATCCAGGAATATGCGTAAATCCACAAGGAAGGAATAAACAAACACAGAGTCCCTTTTTCCAAGCGCTTTCGTGTATTCACATTTTCAGGGGAAATACAGAATGTAGAAGAATGGAAGAAGAAGATTTAGGGCTTTATGCCTATCGACTCATGGTGTTGGTCATTAAGTCAGTCGGTCTTGTTACATCAACATATCTTCCCCCAGCCTACAAGGTTGCTATCCTTGTTTTACAGCCGGGTACCTACTTCCTGCTAGGTGAACAGGGACATAGGGGGCTGGAAAAATTGTCCAACAATTCCACTGACCCGGGAATCGAACCCGGAACCACTCACGTGCTGGGCGAGTGTGTTAACCATTACACCATCAGCACCCCCTAGAGAAGAATGGTTGCCGAGAGACACCTTATATACCGATACATTTAATAACTAACTAACAACCTGAAGGTGTTGTCACTACGAGTTCAAAGCAATACACACCCATATGGTGCTGACAAGGATATACCTGACCCAACCCTCATCAAACCTGATATGACCTCTAAACCTAAGATTATCCTCAGTCATTAAGGAATAGCAGTCGGACTTATCTTTTTAACAATCTTGTCTATGATGAAACTATCCAACTTGTACATACCATTGTTTAAGTTCATATTAATATTTTATGTGTGTTTGATCAAACTTGACTCTATGACGTTTCTATTTATGGATGAATTACAAGACATGATTGACGAAGCATATTCCCAGTCAATACAATGATTATTGTCTCTCATATGAACATATTAAGCATTAGATTCTTGTCCGGTCCTAACACTATATTTATGCTGTTTGACCCAGGTTGAAAGGTCTTTTCCAGTCTGTCCTACATAGAACATATTACATTCTTTACAAGGTACTTTGTAGATACACCCACATGAGGAATTGGGTGAATTTTTGATCAACTTTGATGAACTTATAAAAGAGTTCTCTCGTTCTCCTTCCCTGCCCTACATGTATGGACTCATTAAAACTCACAAGCCCAATAATCCAGCCAGACCAATTATTAGTTCTGTGGGATCTGTCACCTACAAATTATCAAAGTGGTTAACTTCCTTACTAAGCCCTTTAGTTGGCACAATTTCGGACTCCAATATAAAAAATAATGTTGACTTAGTAGAAAAACTAAACAGTTTACAGGTAACTTGTGAGTTTTGATGTTAAATCTCTATTTATCAAAGTTCCTGTTGACGACCTTTTGGATTATCTTAATGAAATACTTGGTAACATCCCTCTCCCTATCACCAAAAATGCTATCTTAAAATTGATTAAGCTGTGCATTAAAGAATGTAGATATGTTTTTTAAGATGAATATTTTGAGCAGAAATTTGGTATGACAATGGGCAATCCACTCTCCCCAGTTTTGAGTAATTTGTACATGGAGTTTTTTTAGAAGAAACTGCTTAATAACATTTTACCCAGTAATGCTGTATGGTACAGGTACGTAGATGACGTACTTTGCCTCTGGCCATGTATTGAAAATCTGGATAATTTCTTGCCATTGCTTAACAACTTAGCCCCTTCCATTAATTTTACCACTGAAATTGAGGAGGATGGAAAAGTGCCATTTTTGGATTGCCTGATTCACAGGGTAGGCAACACCTTTAAGTTTAGCATATACAGGAAACCAACCAATGTTTTGTCATATATTCATTTTTACTCTGCACACCACGATAAAGTCAAACTGTCTGTTTTCTCTTCCATATATTTACGTGCTCTACGTGTATGTAGTCCTGAATTCATGGATGAGAAATTTGGATTTATCTCTGACATCCAGCCATGGCCCTGTCAACACCTACTGCCGACCACACCACTTCCCCTGCTGATCGTCTTGTTGGTAGGGTGATGTGGTTTAACCATTTGAAGGGCTATGGCTTCATAACCTCTGACGAGAGAGATTACTTCGTCCACAGGAGGGACATCCTTCTCATTGCTGCCACCACCTCATTAGCATCAATGGGGGACGGAGAGGTGGTGTCCTTCACTGTGGAGGAAGGGCGTGGAGGCTACCAACTTAGCAGGACCTGATGGTGGGCAGGTCCTAGGCTCACTCCATGCCCGTGGGAGGAAGACGGCTGACGCCCAACCACCGCAGCGATGGCAGCAGCAGGCAGACATCGTCACCGTCTGCACCAAGACTGCTGTTGCCTTAGCTGCAGAGGGGCTAGGTCGTCTCTCTGACCTCTTCCTGGACATCTTCAGGAGAAATGGCTTACCACCAATAGCCATTTCTCCTGATCTACAACCACCCACCGCCACCACCACCAAGAAACGAGTCAGCAAGTCCACACGACGGAGGAGGTGCAGATAGGAAGCGCCACCTCCACCCCCTCCAGCCCACCCTCGTCGCCGGTTAATGCTGCCTCGCCCACTCAATCTGGCGAATAGCGGGAAGGCACCACCACCACCACCACCTGTACAAGACCCTGAGACGGAGGAGGATTCTAACACCAGTTCCTCCTCCAACACCAACAGCAACACCAACGACACCAGTGACAACATGGATCTGGAAGATGGAGGGGAGTGGCAGACGGCCGGGATAAGGAAGAGGAAGAGGAGAAGAAGGATGGACAGCCAGTCATCACAACAACAGCTGCCTCACACCACCAAATTTTTTGATGACAGCTTCTCCTCGCCTCGTCCTTTTTCAACAACACATCTCCCTGCGACGTGACCCCAACATCTTCCAGGTCAGAGAAGAGTGGACCACCCCCATAAGACGTCCTTATAAGTATAATAGAATACAAAATAAATGACTGCCTTAATACCCAAAACAAAGGGTGATCGGCAAAAAAAAAAAAAAAATCTACATTCTGTATATTCCCTGAAGATGTGAATACACGAAAGCGCTTGGGAAAAGGGACACCGTGTTTGTTTTTTCCTTCCTTGTGGATTTATGCGTATATATATATATATATATATATATATATATATATATATATATATATATATATATATATATATATATATATATGTAATGCGCACAATATTCATGACAATATTTTTCTATAAAGTACAATCAACGTAAGAATTTAATTGCCCTTTTTTGTAAATGGTCGTACCAAAATCATAACTAAATTTTAAATATTTGTGGATAGTATTGTTGCCCATGATATTTTTAGTACATAAGTTAGTATGTTCACATGAGAATAGTTGGCCCTGCTAAGTAACCGAAGACAGGTTAGTGAAACCATGCAGCTTAGTGTATTAATGATTTCCATAGAAGTGAACGTTGTCATATGCCATGCTAATTATTAAATATTTACATCATGCTAGGTGTATTTTTCATGGTAAAATAGAGCAGTATCGACTACTTATAGTACTCTGCACAATAGGTTAAATGTGTGACAAAGATAAAATTAGTTAAATGCATTAGAAATGGCAGTTTCTTACTGGGAACATTCTTTCATGTATGATAGCAAAAGAGTATTTTGTATTATAACAGTTCCACTTTCATATTACATATATGGATTTTTTTTTTACTATGAGAGCAACCATTCATATAATTATTTGGTAACAGAAAATTTATACCGACGAAAGTTGTTAATCCTGATCCTTTTCAGGAGTGCAGGTCGAATGTTAGTCTAAGTTGAGACCTCAACTATTTAATCATATTTCCAGTAAACATAAAGTATAAATATTAATTTTCAGCAAATAGCATAGAAGTAATATAAACAAAAATAATGACAAATGACGTAATATACAGGCTGTTAAAGCATAATGGAAAACTGGTAGGCCTACATATGATATTTCCAATGCCCAGTACAAATTAATACATGACCGATCTTATAGTAGTACTTATAGCAGCATGATTAAAAGGACATATCAACTAAGCCTTACATTTTACTAAAATAATCTGATTATCTTAAGTAAAATATATCTAAGAATAAAAAACAAAACAAGAAAACATTGAACTATAAAAAAAAAAAAGCCATGAAAACAATAAGATTCACAATTTTTGGAGGAGGCCAGCCTCCTCCACAAAGGATAGGGTGCTCCATCCCACACTAGAAGCCTCCTCCCCGAGCACCTGGGAGAACATGTAAGAACCGTCCCTCGCCTGGTACTCAGAGAGGAGAGGTACAGTCGCAGCACATAATCCTTGACCAGACTTGCCCTTACACCCTGATCAAGGACTATGTGCCGCGACTGTACCTACAGCGAAGGTCCCCAAGGCTCTGACACTCCACAAAAAATGCCGCATTGTCAAAGGGACTAGGCAATCATCACAGTAGGGAGGGGGAGCCCTCTCCATTAAAAATCTATGAGTCTAATGTGAGTGGCCAATAAGGAGATGGGCAAGAGCTGTCTCCCAGGGGCGGGACAGGTTGCTGTAGCTCCACAAACCCAGGTGCTGGCGGATGCCGTGGAGCTTGTTAGCCCCGACGGCGTCCCATCTGTCCTGCCAGCAGGAACGAGCAGGAACGAATGGCAGCATCTATGTAGGGTCGAAGGTCTACAGCAGGTTCGGGATGATGCCTGGCAGGAGGCCGAGCACTGGAAGCCACAGTCTTAGCCAGGGCGTCAGTCCACTCATTGCCATCGACACCCACATGGGCCGGGACCCAACAAAATGTGACTCTGCAGCCACGACGTCCCAGGAGGACAAGTCACTCGAGAATGGCCAACACCAGGATATGGGAAGAGTTAAATTTTCCCAAGGGTTACAAGGCACCAGAGGAATCGCTAAAAATAGTAATAGAAGGCTGAGAGAGATTAAAAATTAGTTAGAGGGCATATAAAATGGCCGAGAGATCGACAGCAAAAATCTACATGACAGAAGGGAGTCTGCTAACTTGACAAGAATCAGGAAAGGTAGCTTCAAAACCAACTGCAGCATCAGACTTTGACAGACTGTGAGTGAAGGCATGTTCTAAAAAGAGGGAGCGAGCAACTGGAGGAGAAAGATATTCTTTCTTGTCTGAAAAGCAAGTGCAGGTGCGAAATTCTGGATGAAGCCATGGAGCCACCCAGAGGACCCGCACAGGACAAACCTAGAAGTCTTCAATGCCTATCTCCTCCATAGCCTTCCTGACCCAGAAGCCAAAGGTACTGCAAGGATGTGAGAGGTAGAACTAAGACATGATATCAGATGGCAGAGCCAAGCAGGGAAGGGAGTCAGGAAGTCGATGTAATCGATGCCAACAACGAACCATCTAGGACTGGTAAAAGAGATCAAGAGGTGGTTCATCTGTGTCCACCAGGAGACTGGGGATTTAGGATGACCTTAAACCTCTTGTTACCAGACGTACCACAGCATGATGAACAGGGTCTAAAACTCTGAGATGGGCATCCGTGGCAGAGGAGTACACTTCAAACCCATACTTGAGTTTCGGCATAATAAGAGCACAATATAGGTGGAGGAGGGTGGCCCGATCAGCCCCCCAAGACGTATGGCCCAAGACCCTCAACAGGTTGAGAGCCTGGAGGCAAGAGACCTTAAGTGAACGTAAATGGGGAACCCAAGTCATACGTCTGTCAAAAAGAACACACAAAAAGCGAGTCTCTTCAATATAACGTATCCGATGACGATACATGAATAAGTTTGGATCGGGGTGGATGCCTAGGATGAGGCAGAAGTGCATAGCAACCATCTTGGCAGGAGAGAAGCGTAACCCATGAGAACTAGCCCAACGTGACACCCTGTCGAGGGCAAGCTGCATGCGCCGATACGCTACTGACATACAGGAAGCAGCAAACCAGACCACCAGGTCATCAACATACATCGATTTGGCTATACCGTCCGGAAGGGATGAGGAAATGGCATTAATTCCTACTGCAAACAACGTGACAATCAGGACGCTTCCCTGGGGGACGCCCTCCTCCTGTGCTATGGGTACAGATAGGGCTGTACCAACCCTCTCACAAAAACTGCGAACGCTTAGAAACTCCTTAAGAAAGAGCGGAAGGCGACCCCGCAGGCCATATACATGGAGTTGCTGCAGGATGCCATATTGCCATGTAATGTCATAGGTTTTCTCGAAATCGAAAAATTCACAGACCTGGTGTTGATATCGTGCAAAAGCCTCACATGCAGCAGCTTCCAACCTGACCAGAGCATCTGTAGTAGAACGGTGTTTACGAAAGCCAGACTGGGACGGAGACAGAAAACTACCCGGTTCCAGAAAGTACACCAGTCTGACATTCACCATCTTCTCAAATAGTTTACAGAGACAGGAGGTCAAGGCAATAGGTCGATAAATGAGGGCAACACTAGAGTCCTTGCCTGGCTTGGGGAAAGGAAGGATGGTAGCAACACTCCACCAAGAAGGGAAGACAACCTCCACCCAAATTCTGTGATATAAAGCTAGAAGAAATGAGGTCGCTTCCTCACCCAAGTATTGCAACATTGTATATGGGATGCTGTCTGGCCTTGGAGAAGTGTTGCCACAGAGAGGGAAAGAGAGAGTAGTGTGCAGGTCTCTCATGGTGAATATATGGTTACAACTTTTATTCTCGTTCCTAAACTTCTAACTCATGACTGACAGCCAGAGGTCGAGAGTCACGGCTGCAGACCCTTGCAATAGCCTCTGCCATGGTGTTGGCCACTGTTAAACCAACCATGATCTTAACCTCATTGACTTTTTAAGGACCTGGGGAGGACTAAGAGAAAACTTCCCCGCCATCTTACGGACTATCCTGAACATATTGATGAGCGGGGTTTTAGTAGGCCTTCTAAGATGCATGTTGTGCCTCTTTTAAAATTCGTCTATCCCGAACCCTTGCACGTCGGAAGTCTTCTAAAAGAATAGGGCCCCAACGATTGTGACGAAGGCTAGAGAATGCAACGCGCTTCTCCCGCACAACAGTGGTACAGACTGGTGACCAACAAGGGACAGGACGTTTGGGAAAGTAGCCAGAAGTTTTAGGGACATAGCTGAGTGCAGCAGAGTGGAGCATATCAGTGAAATAGGTCACAGCCTCGTCAGAGCTACTGCAGTACTACTATACTGTCACCCCACAGAAGATGACGACCATTAAAATCCTCCAATAAAATAAAGGGAGAGGGAAGATTTCGTACAAGACGGATGAGATGACCCCTCTCAACTGTAACACTGGGAGGAAGCTATAGACCGCAAGAGTCACGGACTACTGACAGCCTACAGTCCCGAGGTTGAGGTATAGAAAAAAATATATATCCTCTTCTGAGAATTCATACAGGTCCTCATTGTATATACACCCCTTGCTATAATTAAATGTTCGATGTGGTTTGATGTATTCAAACATGCCATCAGAAGGGCAGGGAAGATTGAGGAGCATCATGGCCTGTGTAAGACCTTTGGCTTTGATTAAAGCACCCTTACCATAGTGTTTTATGTGGCCCGTCGGTAGTAATCCAATTTCTTTTCCTAAATACCGAGAAGCGTGGATGAGGTTAACACACCTCTCCCTGAGTTAAGCTACAAAAGGGTGTAGGAATGCGGCGCTCCTTAGGGACATGCTCTAAAGAGTCATCAAAGATGTTAGGGCAATAATCATTGTCACTGTCAAATACATTCGTTGACTGCATCATCTGAACCTTGCAGTGAGTATCCCCCACAAACAGAGAATCTTTTGCCTCAAATGCTGCTTTGGCAGCAGCATTTATTTTGAAATTAATATATCACCGATTAAATCTGCAATCACTGTCATAGGTGATTCGGATACGAAGAACCACTCCAAAACACTTAAAAATGGAGTAAATTGCGCCATAGAAAAGACACGCAAATGCATTGGTTAACATTTATGTGTCAAAATCGCTAGCAGGCTTTTTTGACACAACTTTTGACCTGCTGAGTCTTCTTTTGTTACATGGGGAAAAATTACATGGAGAGAAATTACTTGGGGAGATCGAGCCCCAACCTTCTGCATACCACCACGACCAGAGAGTAACGTCTCGAGGGCCTGGTGGACCACAGCTCGAGGAAGGCAAAGAGGCTTAGACCAAAATTTCAACATGTCGTTAATCCTTGTTTTTATAAATTAGCATATTATTGTCATATAGGTGTATGCTGTCTGAGGTAAATAAGATTATAAATGATTATGACACACAACGACAAGTTATCTAAATCCATATATCTCAAACCTAATTAACACACTGAAAGATCTCCCTCGTATCGTAATCGGAAAGTCGGAGATTCGATTCATCATGTGGGAAACCATTGAGATATGGTCCCGCTATGAATAATCCACCTCCTCCACTAGCGCCGTCCAACACTTCCCCCACTCACCCCCCACAAACAGACCCTCCTCTCCCCCCACCCCCAATACCCCATGTAACCTGTCGCGCAGAGAAGGGGCATCCGGGACATAGAGGTATCGAGGAGGGTGGGTCATAATTATTGTAGGCGATAGTACAAGTCGGGGTCAATAATAGTCATCAATATTTGAGTAACTCAAACAATTTATTGTCTAATATTTTCACGTTCACATATGATGTTATTGTTTTAAGTAGTGCGTAGCTCCTTGTAAATTAAAAGATGTACTTAACCTATTTATTAGAAAATATATCAGCTAAGGAACAGAGGGAAGCTGTCTAACTCTTAGGCCTACGTGAGTTACCCCTATATGGATGACTGTACTGTACTACTGTGGACAAAAATAGCGCGCCCCAGTCCTGACTGAGAGACTTGATTTAAGCTGGTAACACTGTTGATCTCATCTTCTCTCTCTCTCTCTCAAGTCTCGCGTGACTTGAGAGAGAGAGAGAGGAGGTGAGATCAATATTATGCAAGCCATTAATCATGTTTCCAAGTCCTAGGATTAGTAGCCAGCTGTTGACACTGCTGGGTTAGATCTGGACGAGCCGATTGGCCTAACTGGGCAATCCTGGTCAGCCGTCTAGTTGGAATAAGGTACAAAGTCGTGTGTTATGATCCACTCGGCGCACAATGTGGAATAACTCAACTTCCAGGACTCAAGTCTCCAAACATTACACTGGTCTGCTTAATTTTCAAGGTCAAGAACCTGTTAACTGTTTTGGGGTCAGTTTTTAACGCTGAATCTGAAAATCACATCCATTTTTCTCAATCAGGTAAACTTTTCAAAATAAACGCACATTTGTTATCTTCTTTTTATTCTGTTTTATTATACTTAACTCAAACACGTAATAGGATATATTGTCAGGTTAATTCATATTGAGTTTACGGGCTGTTTGTATAGAGACCAAAAGGGGTAAAGAACACTATTATAGTTTACTCAGGGATGAATGGCCTCTTCACGGACTTCCGATTGTGTCGGTCAGATACCGCATCTCTCTTCAGGCACCAGCAGTACTCAGCCAAAAAGTTGACGTCCCATCGGCCTTGATAGCGTTCTTCCATCACTCGGATGAGCTCCCTTATCTGAGGAATTCTCTCTCACGGTCTCGATACCAATAAAACGTTGTTTCTGGGGCCAACAGACATTTTTCACGGATGCGTGAACCCAACAGTTGAGCTGACTCTTTGGAAAGGTTCAGATCTCGTGTCAGGTCATTGAGCTCGGCTTGGATTAGCGGCATTGGTTGGTCATCATCAACTGGCTTGTATGCTCCAGATTCGTCTGAATTGGCTGCGTCACTGGACTCAGGGTTGGACGACAATTCCATAATGACATCAAGTTCTGGAATAGGAACCTCTGGGCCATGTGGTACTGGTTTTATTGCAGATGGAACTTCAGGATATTGAACATGATGTTTGTTTTTGCGATTGATGCCTTGTAGATTTATCATGCAGAAGTAGCAGTCTATGATATGACCATTGGGATTCAAAACGGCATAGTTTTCCTTTTCTTGTTTCTCCAATCTCGTAGGTTCTCAACACATGTCTTACAACAGATATGAGGAGCAAACGGTTTCTCTTGGTCACCTAGCTTGACTCCAAAATAAGCATGATACGACTTTTTCACAAAATCTGTGATTTTTGCTCGACGATCTGGAAGAACCACATGTCCGCAGATATAGCAGAACCTGTCAAGGTAGTTTTTGCACTTGCGATACATTGATATATTAGTCTAAATCTGAAATTACAAAGAAGAAGGAAATTAAGGGCAACGGTGACCAGTTAGGACAATAATATAGTATGAAAAAGCCCGGTAATTGACATGATTTTATGCATATTTGTAGTATTAAGAATAGAGCATATCTCAAAAACCTGATCTGACTGAAAAGAATGTATTACATTTCTGAATTCAGCATACAAAGCTGACCATATTTCAGTTGAACAATCTCCAACCTTTGAAAAAAAACTTATGAAACGCAGGCCAGTGAATTATTGGTTGCCGTGCTCAGCAAAGAAGTAGGAGACTTTTACCCTGGCTGGCACTGATGGTCTGGTCATATAATATACCATACTGCCCCCCAGGTAAAGTATAGTTTTATAGAGCTCTTCACCCAGGCTCACTCCAAGAAGTAAACTTGTCAATGGAATGACCCTGAGATTCCCCTTGCCACGAAAAGGCAGCTCTAATTAACGGGAGTTATAATTATGTAGTGTATAAAATGGTATTTTTCATTCCTTTTCCATTTCGGCAGTGAACTGAATATCCTGTCTAATGCTATTGACTTTCCTGAAGTTTTAGTTAACATTAGTTTTTTTTATGGCATTATCACAGTGACACACCCACGTTGAACCACTACCCTTTATTTCAATATATTTGTCGGACAAATGAGTTGTTGCATTGTATCAAGATCTGGCCTGTCACAACATATGAATAATTCCAAGAAGATATAAAGAAACCCTGGACGATGTACAGTACGTAGTGATGACACCATAGTTGTTGTTGGCACCATAGTAATTACCGAGAGTGTTAAAGGTGGCGCAGTGATCGTGATAAATAATAACTATTATATGTACAAAATAATCGTTTTACTAACGACACCACATCATACGAAAGAAAGGTTGATGGCTTTGCCAACAGTGACCTTGATAAGTGTAATGCTGAAGTCGGAAAAGAATTGCGAAATTCAGACCTAAGAAAAAACCTTCCACCCCCTTCCCTCTCTCTCTCTCCATCCTTCTTTCCCATCTTGAGTATATAAGCTTCTCAACTAATTTAACCTCTACAACCAACATTACGAGGCTATAAGTCACATTTCATTGTCAATGTGTTTCTCCCAAAGGATCTTGAAATGAAGCATCAGAGCGTTAAACACAACTTCTGTTACGTATTTAACGTTTGGCATTCTATATGAAGTCTATGAGATTTAAAGATTTTATGATTCGGTCAAAAATTAATATATATTTTCCTAATATAATTTTATGGAAATCAGAACGATGATATTGGTGTAATGTATTCTCATCCTTCAGTACAATAGTTTGAGGCACTAACTATAAGGCCACCGAACGTCGTAAAACACCCTCGCTGGTACCATAACAGCTGCAGTATTTGGGAATTACCCTCACTTCCCTCCCTCTGTGGCTGGGTACCAGTTCGGAAGTCGTGACGTGTGTGTGTGTGAGTAGCAGTTGACCTGGGCCACGGTAACGGGCTTGATGAAGCCTATGTCCAGTGTCGAAAGATATATAAAAAAAAAAAAAAAAAAAAAAAAAAAAAAATATATATATATATATATATATATATATATATATATATATATATATATATATATATATATGTTACAGTAAAATCTTCAAAACAGTAAATCTGTAAATTTCCTTGATTTTCCAGAAAATTTACAAAGTGACTGTTTCAATCAGTAAATTTACAAAATTACTAAAATTTGTATGAAATTTACAAATATACTAATTTTACAAAATTACTGATTCATCGATTATGATTTTTTATTATGATTTTTTACACAAACGAGCAGAAGCACACATCATCTAAAGTCAAATGATCCAATTTATTCACAAAACAGGATTAAAAAGAACATAATGATCTAATTTATTCATAAAACAGGATTAAAAAGAACATAAAGGGTGTTTGTGTGGGGGAGGGGTGGCTTGCACTATGGTAGTGTCAACATACTAGGCTACTTATTTGGACATGTCAGACTGGAGTGACATTTGGAGTTACACTTGAGGTCGTTTCTGAAACAAGAACATTTATTTGTTCCGCATTTGTTCTTTGCCCCACGCACACAGTTACATTTTGTGAAACCTTGCCCACCTGATGCTGATTCTGCTATGACGGCGGAACGCAAAGAAATTACTTTGACAAGACAGATATCCTCATTGTTCAACAGTCTTTGAGGGCATAAATCAAACTGATTTCGGGAAAAGCCCCCTTTTAGAACACCAGCTTTCACCCCAATAGTGATTCATCGATAACGATCAGTAAATTTGTAAATTTCCTACAAATCTTAGTAATTTTGTAAATTTACTGATTGAAACAGTCACTTTGTAAATTTACTGAAAATTCTAGGAAATTTATAAATTTACTGTTTTGAAGATTTTACTGTAACATATATAATTCGTTCATAAATCATTATATATTAACTATATGAAACGGTTGAGGAATCTTGATTCTGCTGTCGTATTCACATAAGAATAGGGTTCAAATCGGGACTAATCTGCCGTGCGACCTCATTATAATAATATAGTTACCGTTATGCAGGTGTCAAAGACTTCCAGTGTACTATTGAGTCGTCAGCCAAAGTGTTGGTTACAAACATATCACACAAATTGTTCTGTAATATCATGTCTGTGCCAAGGGACTCTAATCCACTCTTCCACTGAACTTGTAGGAAGGGTGACGGTCTGTCTTCCTATACGATCAATTGATTCGAATGCCATGACTTAGACATGATGATTTTCCTTACAGTCAAAGATATTTTTTAGCTTCTCTTGACCAACACCCAAAATCATATCCAGTATACGTATTCTATTGTAGAACATAAAGTCGTGATTAAGGCTTCAGAACGTTTGTTCCAGGACCCCAGACCTTACCCACAAATAAATCATATTTCACTAATATCGATGACATACAGAAAATTAGTGTCAATAATCATTGCCACGAAGTACTAATATTAAAAATTTTTAACTGTGGTATAAGATAAATCCTGCTGTTATCCTCCTTTGCATTCAATATCACCATTGTCAATCATGGCATTACCTTTAACGTAACGACATAACCTTATCCATGCCATTAGATCTAGGTAACTGAATATTTTCGTAAATGTTGAAAAAATTCCAAAAATTATAAACATAGAGAAAATGGAGCATTCTGCAAGATAGAGATATGCCGCTGATTTAGATATTCAACTGATATGCAGGACAAGTCTTAGCTTGACGAAACTGCTGTGAAGTAACCATTTACGCAATGAGGTAAATATTGGATGTCATAAGAGTTCAGGAAACGATGACCTGTTTTCAGGATGATCGCCACAATCAAAACACAGAAGTTTTCCAACTGTGCTAGACATGGCTAAAGGTATACTTTCATTCTGTTTTGTGTAAAGTGATGCTTACCTGACTTGGACAGAGAGCAATGTTCGCAGCTGAGGCAGATATTGCCAACTGTGTTCCACACCACTCCTCTGATGTTATATAGCCGCTGCCATTCACCCGCTCATACCTAACCATTGACATTACCAACCTTGCATAAATCTCGTAGACCCTTATGCACGCGATTCCGCATCATTTATCATGCAAACATTCTGATATATATATATATATATATATATATATATATATATATATATATATATATATATATATATATATATATATATATATATATATATATATATATATATATATATATATATATATATATATATATATATATATATTGGTTGAAAAGGATCTTTTTAGCAAAACAAATTGAAGGAAATGTGTAATTCTCCATAGCCTATGACACTATTGGAGACAGGCCAATTCTGAATCGGTTCTTAGTTTTGTTTTAAGATGCGTAGTTTCCGAGTTATAACTCGGAAACTAAAAACTAATCTAGCATTCCAGATCACATTTTAGCATTAAATGACATCTGAAGTCGGATCTGACTTAATTAGATACCACATTTTCGCGGTTAATTAATATTCTTGTATATACTAAGGAATCTATCTAGACCCGTTGGACCGAAAATTACCTCCAGACACCTCGCATGACCTCCAGTGACCTCACATGACCTCCAGTAACCTCAAAAACCTTGGAGTTTGGTCATTATGGTATTAAATCGTTAGGTCATAAAGATTCTAATTATGTAAGTTAAGACCATATAAAATTAAAATTGAAAGAGTTGTCATTGAGCATTTAATTAAACAGAAAGTGCCCTTTATTCTGGAGAGAGAGAGAGAGAGAGAGAGAGAGAGAGAGAGACACTGTATGTAAGTGTGTTGGTGTTGTTGACCTGGGAATAGGGTACTGCAGATGAAAATATATTAGTAAGTAGTATGAATTATTCTATATAATTACGATTTTTGAAGCATTTCATTCATCAAACAAGACCAATATGCGTTAATGTTATAAAATATTCTGAATGTTGAGTTGATTATTTAATATATATAGATACATTTTTTGTTAATATTGTTGTATTTCAATATTTCATAATTATTATAATGATATTAACGATTTACGTCATTTTCACAGGATCGTTTGTGTATTTACCACAAATGCAAATCCTATACTCTTCATAAATATCAAAAGAATTATTGTATGTAAATGCAAGAGATAGAGAGATTTTTTCCTAGCAGGGTAAAAATCGGTAGAATGATCCATGTAGATGTTTTAGCCCTAGTACTACTTCTCCACTCATCCTTAAAATGAAATGTTAAAGAAATTTAAATAGCTTTGAGGAATAAAGTATGTATATATTATTTTCCTTTTTCAGCACTATACTCATACAATATTCAATACTAGTTAAGAAGATAAAGTCTCAATTTAAATGGAACACTACTAAATATGCTACAATTACGCTTTCATTTTCTTACTCACTCACATTGTAACCAGTGTTTGAGATCAAAGCACATAATCACTAGATAACCCAAACTATCAGTAGCTATAGAATATCCTTAACGATATACTCGTCATTGATCCCACTGCATTCTCCTCTTTTTATTTAAAAAAACTACCTTCGCCTTAAGGGGTCCTACTCAATGATGTATCCGTCTATCTAAAACTCTTAGAAGAGATAGAAGGGTAAAATTGCAGAAGGGAGTTTCTTTAACCCCATTGGGTCCATTTATACCCTAGCACACATTCTTAGGTGACCATAATGCTCTCTTGCTTAATCATTACGTTACACTATGATTAAAATTTGTTGTCAATTCATCTACCAATCGCCTTCGTCGTTTTATTATGTTACTATTATATAACAGCAAGAGGACTTGTTACGACCAAGGCCCCCCCAACGGGAACCGCCTTTACGTGGTGGGGGGCTTGCGTGTCTCTGAGACCTGGTGAGCTAGACTAGAGGGGGCTCCGGCCCCTCCTCTGCCCCGATTTCGGGGAGAGAGGGCTTCCCATGCTAGTAAGGTCGCCAGTGAGAGACCAGACTAAATGGTTCCCATGCATTGGACTGCCAGTACGGGCCAACAGTGCTGCCCTCCAGAGGGACTGCCTTCTAGGGGCCGTCCTATGTTGGATGGTTGGGTGTCTGGGCCGGGAGATGTTGGGGAAGGGGGTCTCAGCACCGTCGTGGGCAAACTTTCGAGCCATTGGGGCTGCTTTTTAAAACGAGTGGTCCCGTGGAGGAAGAGGTACCCCGCTCACGGCGACCAGCGCTCGGGCCCCTCATCTGCCCGGTAGGTAGTAGCCCTTGGCTCCTGGGGCCAACAACATTAAATCTATGATATATGGATAAAGAAAACCCCAATCTCTTCCTCGAGCGGTGGTCGACCAGGCCCTCGAGACGTCACTCTCTGGTCGTGGTAGAATGCAGAAAGCTGCAAATAAGAGTAGACCTTGCAGGTCGGGTATTGTGTTGAAGAACCCTGTTAGCGATTTTGACACGTTAATGTTAAAGAATGTATTTGCATCCCTTTCCTATGGCGCTATCCACTCCATTTTTAAGTGTTTTGGAGTAGTTCTTCGTATCCGAATCACATATGACAGTGATTGTTGGTCTAATCGTTGCTATATTACTTTCAATACAAATGCTGCTGCCAAAGCAGCATTTGAGGCAAAAGATTCTCTGACTGTGGGGGATACTCACTGCAAAGTTCAGATGATGCGGTCCACCAATGTAGTTGACAGTGACAATGACTACTGCCCTAACATCTTCGATGACTCTGTAGAGCATGTACCTAAGGAACGTCGGGTTCCTACACCCTTTTGGTTTGTGGCTTACTACAGGGAGGGACGTGGTAACCTTATCCATGCTTCCCGGTATCTGGAGAAAGAAATTGGATTACTACCAATGGGCCACATAAAGAAATATGGTAAGGGCGTTTTAATCAGAGCCAAAGGTCTTACACAGGCCATGATGCTCCTCAATCTCCCCTGTCCTTCTGATAGCATGTTTTAATCTATCAAACCACATCGAACATTTAATTATAGCAAGGGGCATATATATAATGAGGACCTGTATGAATTCTCAGAAGAGTATATTCTCGTTATGTGCCCAGACAGTGTCTAACGAGTAGCAAAGATGAAAGGCAGTAAAAATATGATCATCCTCACTTTCTATGGCTCGCATATCCCAGATCGCGTTAACATTAACCCCACCTCTTTTGGGGTGAAGCCTTCTGTTGAGCATCCCTTAAAGTGTTTCTGTTGTTATGAGTTTGGTTATGGGAGGAGGAACTGCAACAGCTGCAGTAGTTGGGAATTACCCTCTCTTATCTCTCAATTACCCTCTCTTCCCTCCCTCTGTGGCTGGGTACCAGTTCGGAAGTCGTGACGTGTGTGTGTGAGCAGCAGTTGACCTGGGCCACGGTAACGGGCTCGATTAAGCCTATGTCCAGTAACGGAACATAAAAAAAAAAAAGACCTGTTCCCGGTGTGGTAATTGTTCTGCTCTTGACTCACATCTTACTTCTGAGTGTCGATCAAAGAGTTACTGCTTTTACTGCATGGATGTTCACCCCTTACGTTCTCGCCAATGTAAAATGTACCTCCTTTAGCAGGATATCCTCCACTTGGCTAATACCCAATTCATCAGCATTGGTAGTGCCAGACGGCAACTCAACTTCAGGCGACAGAAGGATGGTGGTGTGAAGACATACGCCTCCTCCCTTCGCCCTAAATCGGTTGCAGCGCTCTCTCAACTCTCTCAGTGAGAGCGTTTCTAAGGTTACACTACATAATAGTTTATCTGTCTTGGAAACTTTATCAGACACTCATTCTGGTGACCCTTCAACTAATGACAATTCTCAGAGTTTAGCTAAAGGTGTCCATGTGGTAGAGGTTCACGCTGCCACACGCTCTCTAAAATGGAAACTTTAGTTAGAAAAACTGCCACAGAGACGCCTTCGTGGTTCCTCTGAGGCACTTGACTCCTTGCAAGGCAACTGTTTCTTTGGACTCATCCATAGTTTCCTCTCAGTTTCACCAGAAGCGTTCTCGTGGCTCTGATGAATCTCTTGATTCAACAGATGTTCCCCCTCACAAGCTTACTTCAGGATCATCAGAGGGGCGTGAAGTGAATGTGGATGCCTCGGATGTTGTGACTTCAAAAGATTCAGTTTCTCTTCCGCTGGAGCAGTGGAGTTATTCTACAACGTGTATTGTGGAAGTTGATGTATCTGCCTGTGTCAGTAATACCACTGCTGTGCAGGACAGCACCAATGTAATTGTTTCTAAAAATATCCATGCTCATATACCTTCATTTTCTTCTAACATATCAAATGCTTCAGGGCCTCGTCTATGGGTCCCAATTACTGCCCCAAGTACTACTTCTCGGGTTTGCTCTTCTTCAAGTGGCCCAGGATTAGACAAACCTTATCGTTTGAGTAAAACCTCAGGTCAACGTGGTAGTGGGAAGTACCTCCGTGAGGCTTCCCAGAAATCAGTACTAAAGTAACACTGTTTAAGGCCCTTCAGTGGAATTGCTGTGGCTTGCGTGCTTCTTGGGAGGAACTGCGCGTTCTTCTCTCTAGCTTCTCTCCAGCATGTGTTTCTCTCCAACAAACAATGCTTGGGGCCTACATTCCTGCCAGTCCTACAGCATACTCTGCATTTTATTCCAATTCATTTGAAGGGCAGGGTCACCATGGTGGCTCTGCCATCCTAGTTCGCCGAGATGTTCCATGCGCGAGCCTGGAGCTAGACACTATGCTAGGTTAAGGTTTTTATGGGCCGCCCGTACACTGTGTGCAGTCTATACCTTCCTCCCAGTGTTACATGTGAGAGATGTGAGAGATTACAGGTCTCGTTAGTGACTTTCCCTCACCCTTTATTTTATTAGGTAATTTTAATGGTCGTCATCCTATGTGGGGTGCCAGATCGGTAAACCCCAGGGGTGTTTTATTGGCTTCTATTATTGAGGATGAGGGATTAAGGGTTTTAAATACTGGAGAAGTGACACATTTTAATAGCCCTACTGGAATTTTTACCGCCATTGACATTTCCCTTAGCTTACCCAGAGCTCTGTTGGATTATACTTGGAGTGTGTTGCCTGATTTATATGGCAGTGACCATTTCCCTATACTTTTAGATGGTAACAGGTATGAACCTCAGTCTCGTCTTCATAGATGGAAATTAGAGAAGGCTGACTGGCAGTTTTTTTAGAGAGTTAACTTCTTCGGTCTCTTCTGTATCCGATTTTGGTAGCTCTGACGAGGCTGTAACATATTTCACTGATATGCTCCACTCTGCTGCTGTCAACTCAATCTCTAAAACTTCTGGCTACTTTCCCTAACATCCTGTCCCTTGGTGGTCACCAGTCTGCACCACTGCTGTGCAGGAGAAGCGCTTTGCTTTCTCCCGCCTTCGTCACAATCGTGGGAACCCAACTCTTTTAGAGGACCTCCGACGAGCAAGGGCTCGGGCTAGACGAGTTTTAAAAGAGGCCCGACGTGCATCTTGGAAGGCCTATGTGTCTTCAATCAATACTATAATCCCACTCACCCAAGTGTTCAGGTGAGTCCATAAGATGGCGGGGAAGTTTTCTCCTAGTTCTCCACCTATACTTAAGGTCAATGGAATTAAGATCATGGATGGTTTGACAATGGCCAAACCATGGCAGAGGCTTTTGCTAGAGTCTCCAGCTTTGACTCTCGACCTCTGGCTGTCAGGCATGAGTTGAGAGCCCAAGAGCACACTGTCGTGGATTTCTCGGGAAACGAGAATGAAAGTTATAACCATATATTCAACCTGAGAGACCTGCACTCTGCTCTCTCTCTCTGCGGCGACACTTCTCCTGGGCCAGAAAATATCCCATATGCAATGTTGTGACACTAGGGTGAGGAGGCGATCTCATTTATTTTAGCTTTATATAATAGAATCTGGCTGGAGGGTGTCTTCCCTTGTGGGTGGAGGGTTGCTACCATCCTTCCTTTTCTCAAGCCGGGCAAGGACTCTAGTGTTGCCCTCAGTTACCACCAATTGTCTTGACCTCCTGTCTCTGTAAACTATTTGAAAAGATGGTGAATGTTAGACAGGTAAACTTCTTGGAACGGGGTGATTTTCTGTCTCCGTCCCAGTCTGGCTTTCGTAAACACCGTTCCACTACAGACGCTCTGCTCAGATTGGAAGCTGCTGCATGTGAGGCTTTTGCACGACATCAACACCTTGTCTGTGTATTCTTTGATTTAGTGAAAGTGTATGACACTACATGGCAATATGGCATCCTGCAGCAACTCCATGTATATGGCCTGTGGGTTCGCCTTCCACGTTTTCTTAAGCAGTTTCTCTGTAGTCACTGTTTTCTGTGAGGGTTGGTACAGCCCTCTCAGCATCTGTTGCACAGGAGGAAGGTGTCCCCCAGGGAAGAGTCCTAAGTGTCACATTGTTTGCAGTAGCAATTAATGCCATTGCCTCATCCCTTTCGGATGGTATAGTTAACTCGATGTACGTTGACGACCTGGCAGTCTGGTTTGCTGCCTCACATATGTCAGTGGCGGAGCGGCGCATGCAGCTTGCCCTTGACAGGGTGTCACGTTGGGATGGTTCTCATGGCTTTCGATTTTCTCCTGCCAAGACAGTTGCTATGCACTTCTGCCATCTCCGAGGTGTTCACCTCGATCTGAACTTATTCATGTATGGTCATCTGATACATTGTGTCGAAGAGACTAGCTTTTTTGGGTCTCCATATTGACAAACGTTTAACTTATGTTCCCCACCTACGTTCACTTAAGGTCTCTTGCCTCAAGGCTCTTAATTAACCTGTTGAAGGTCCTGGGCCATACATCCTGGGGGGCTGATCGGGTCACCCTCCTCTGCCTATACCATGTTCTTATTAGGTCAAAACTCTACTATGGGTGTGAGGTGTACTCCTCTGCCACGAATGCCAGTCTCAGAGTTTTAGATCTTGTTCATCATGCTGGAGTATGTTTGGCGACTGGAGCCTTCAGGTCGTCCCCAATTCCCAGTCTCCTGGTGGACACTGATGAGCCACCTCTTGATCTCCGTCGCCAGTCCTTGATGGTTCGTTGTTGGCATCGATTACATCAACTTCCTGACTCTCTTCCCTGTTTGACGGTGTCATCTGATATCATGTCTCAGTACTATTTTTCACATTCTCGCACACAATGGGCCTTTGGCTTCCGGGTCAGGAAGGCTATGGAGGAGATGACATATTGATGACTTCCAGAATTGTCCTGTGTGGGTCGCCAGGTTTGCTCCATGGCTTTTTCCAGTTTTCCCATGCATCTGCTTTTCAGACAATAATGAATCTCTTACTGCTCCAGTGGCTCGTTCCCTCTTTTTAGAACATGCCTCCTCTCACAGGGAGTCTCTCCCTGTGTACACTGATGGGTCAAAGGCTAATGCTGGAGTTGGTTTTGGAGTTGTCTTTCCTGACTTTTGCAGAGGTGGCAGGCTCCCTTCTGTCATGTCAAGCTCGGCCATTTTATATGCCCTCCAAGTGATTTTACAATTTATAATGATTCCTTTAGTGCCTTGCAAGCCTTGTGCAATTTTAACTCTTCCCATCCCCTGGTGTTGGCCATTCTCGAGTGGCTTGTCCTCCTGGGTCGTCGTGGCCGCAAAGTCACATTTTGTTGGGTTCCGGCCCATGTGGATGTCGGTGGGAATGAGAGGTCTGATGCCCTGGCTATGGCTGCGGTCTCCGGTTCTCAGCCTCCTGCCGGGCGTCATCCCGTTTCTGCAGTGGACCTTCGACCCTACATAGATACTGCCATTTGTTCCTGCTGGCAGGACAGATGGGATGCCGTCGGGGCTAAGAAGCTCCGCAACATCCGTCAGTGCCTTGGTTTGTGGAGCTACAGTGGCCTGTCCCACCGGTGGGAGACGGCTCTTGTCCGTCTCCGCATTGGCCACACATTTTTGACTCATGGCTTTTTAATGGAGAGGGCTCACCCTGTCTACTATGATGATTGTCTGATCCCTCTGATAATACGGCATCTTATTGTCGAGTGTCCCAGCCTTGGGGACCTTCGTCGTAGGCACCTCTTCGAGTACCGGGTGGGTGACGGTTCTTACAGTCTCTTCCAGGTGCTCGGGGAGGAGTCTTTTTTAGATGGTTAGATGTTTTTTAGTTTCATTCTTTTATATATTTTACTTAAGTCAATGGGCTCTTTTAGTAAAAATGTGCTTTTTAGTTTGTGTATCTTTTTAATCATGCTGCCTATCCCTTTCGGGGTAATGAAGCCTATTTAATGTATGTTTATGTTCTATTAATGATGTAGCTGACCATTTTATGTTGGGCGGTATATGACCCTAGCTGTTGCGCTGCCAGATGCATCAAGGAATCAATCAATCAATCAATCAATCAATCCATCCATCCAAACATGTCCCTACCACACACCTCTGCGTCTCCTCCACACGCCACCGCTCAAAACACTACTCTCCCTGTGCCTTATGTTCCTCCCTTCAACCACGACGTACACGCCTGGTTCCTCCACCTGGAGGCTGTATGGCTGGGCCAAAACCTTACGCAGGACCAATGCTACCAAGCCATCATTCGTGCCCTTGCAATTGATGTATTTTCTCCATTGTCACCACTCCTCCCTACCTTCAACCGACTCACTATATACGACGAGTTTAAGGCCGCCATTATCTCAACCCACGGCATTACAACACAACAATACCTCAGGGCATTGGAAGAAGTGCAGCTGGATGGGCGTCACCCCTCTGAAGTGTTGCGACTCATACAACAGTTAAATGTAAAAGCCTCAACGCCGTTCAACAACGACGTGTTGCGTATCAGACAGTCCATGCTGTTGCCTATTATCGTCCAGTTGCACCTCTAGGCACTGCCCAACCTCACTCTCCATGAGTATGGCAAGCGTGCTGACGACCTGATGTCCACTTACGCAGATGTTGCCCACAGGGGGCCCACTCAACATACCACAACCACCATCGCCACGCCACCCACACCTACCTCCGGGCTGCAACCTCTTAAGCACCCAACTCCAACCACTGACACCACCACCACAACCTACCCCTCCATATTAACAGCATCTGCAAGTACCACAGACACACCAACACCAATACGCCATACCAACACACCACCACCAATACATACAAACTCGTCCACAACCCCCCATACCTAACGCACACCAACAACACCCCTCACATACACCACATTTTAACATCACCCCGCCATTAACAAGACCAAACCTTACACCAAAACAACTCTCCTCTTTCGCACATCGCGTACAAACTTTCAACCAAAACATGGACACATTTGGCACACCATTCCCACAACACTACCAACAATGGACCACACCAGCCTGGCAACCGCCATACCAGACACCATCAGCGCCCCTACACCCACGCCACCAACACCAATAGATGTCACCATCCTGCCTACCTCCACCAGCGCCATGTCATACACCCACTACCACACCACATCACTGGCAGAACCCTGACTTCTGCACGTACCATCAGAGGTTCAGACATGCTGCACGCAATTGCCACCCCCCATGTAACTGGGGTTTCACCGCCAATCGCCGTCCTGCCAGAGCTTCTCAGGGAAATGAGTAAGGCGGTGGCAAGACGACGCCATCCACGCTACCGCTTACTCAACGACACCCAACTCAGGGCCACGCATCAACACACCTACCCTATAGCACCATCTGCAACCCTCGCCACCGCTCCACTACCACCTGCCGTGCAACAAGCCACCATACCTGCACGTACTCCTCAACCGACCACCAGCACTCTCCTGTGGGTGGAGGACCTAGAATCGGGGGACAACTTCCTCGTCATCTTTGGGTCAGAGGTTAGTGTTGTGCCCCCGGTGGCAAAAGACAGAGAATGCCAAGTTTCCACTGCATACGACCTTTTCGCTGCCAAAAAAATCACCCATTGCTACATTCGGTACGAGGAGTAGGGGCGTCACCCTACTTCGGCAGGAGTATGTAGTGTGGCCTTTCATCATGGTGGATGTGCAGGCCCCATATCCTGGGCCTTGATTTCTTAACTTCACATAATCTCCTGATAGATGCCAGAAGGCAATGCCTCATGCACCAACCATCATACATACCAAACACTGTAAACACCATACACCTTCCATCACACAAATTACACACTCCAACTCTTACGAATATGTTATACAAGAATTCCCTAATCTCCGGTCTACCTCATCTACACAGCTTGTGCATGACCCAGGAATCAGTCACACCATCACCACGACCGGCCTCCTTGTTTTCGCTAAACTCAGGAGGATGCCCCCTGAAAGACTGGAAGCAGCCAAGAGGGAGTTTCAGGTTATGTTACAGCAGGATGTGGCGAGGCCATATGACATTGCATGGGCGTCACCCCTGCATATGGTACTGAAACAGCAAGTAGGTGAATGGAGGGCATGCGGAGACTATAGAGCCTTAAACGCTGCCTCCATTCCCGATAGATATCCAATACCGCACGTCCTGGACTTCCACTCCAAGCTCCAGGGGTGTGCGGTATTCTATATAATTGACCTTGTTCGTGCTTTCCACCGGATTCAAGTAGCAAAGGAAAAAATTAAGAAGACTGCTATCACTACCCCTTTTGGCCTGTTAGAGTTCCCTTATATGAACTTTGGGTTATGCAATGCTGCCCAGACCTTCCACGCTTCATGGATAAGGTGCTGTATGGACTAGATTACGTTATCGTCTACATCAAAGATATTCTCGTCGCCTCACACACCCACGAACCAGCACAGGCAACACCTGAGGGAACTGTGCGACCGCCTGCAGCAGTATGGCCTCAAGATTCACCCCTCCAAGTGCATTCTAGGGGTAGAGAGCCTGGACTTCCTCGGACACAGGGTGACCCCCAACGGCATCGCCCCGCTGCCCCAGAAGGTGGAGGCAGTATGGGAATTCCCGTTACCCACCACGCCCAGGAAACTTCGAGAACTTTTAGGTGTCGTTAACTACTATCACAGATATATCCCCCACGCCGCCTCTGCCCTCTCTCCACTCCACGACCTACTTAAAGGCTTGAAGAAGTCACAGAAGAAGCTTACATAGATGACTTCAGCCACCAAGGCATTTCAAGATTTCAAACAGCGCCTAGCTGACACCACCCTCCTCACCTACCCCACACCGCACGCCCCCCCCTTCAATCTACACCGATGCGTCCAACGACGCTATTGGGGCTGTCCTACAGCAAGAAGTTGACGGTATGCTGAAGCCGATCGCCTTCTACAGCAAGCGCCTGGAACCACCACAACGGAAATATAGTGCCTTTGACAAGGAATTAGTCACCATCTATGACTCTGTCAAGCACTTCCGGCATTTCTTGGAAAGAAGGAGTTTCCACATCAGAACAGAACACAAGCCACTCATAACTGAGATGAAACAACCAGGGACAAACTGGTCCCCTAGGGTATCACGTCACTTGCATTTATCTCAGAATTACTACGGACATCAGGCACATCAAAGGTGAGGAGAACGACGTAGCTGACGCCCTTTCCAGGGCACCCCCTATTATTCCATGCATATCCTCTAACCAACAGATGCCGCTCCTAGATTTCTCAGCCATTGCAGCAGCGCAGGCATCAAATAAGCACCTCAACCAACTCCTTAACGGTGACACAGGTCTGTGGCTGGAGCACATACCGGCACCAGACGGCATCACGTAACTATGGTGTGACACTTTATGCGGTACACCTTGGCCATACATCCCCTCTCCCTTCAGGTACAAAGTATTTAACCACTTTCACTCCTTGATCCACCCAGGTGTCGCAGGTACTCTCCACCTCATCAGCTGTAGAGCTGTATGGACTGGCATGAAAAAATAGATTAAGGAGTGGCTATCAGCGTGTGTGCCATGCCAGAGAGCGTAGGTGGGGCGCCACACCCACCCTCCATTATACGATTTCCCCATACCCACCAGCAGGTTCCTTATGGTCCATATCGATATCGTCGGGCCACTCCACCATCACGGGGTCCTCATTACCTCCTCACCTGCGTGGATTGTACTACGTTTTGGTGCACCGCGACGCCCATGACAGACATCACAGCAGAAGGTACCGCCCGCTACGTCCTCAACACTTGGGTTGCAAACTTCGGTCCGCCAGCTGTCATCATAACGGACCAGGGTATGCAATTCGAATCCAGGGCGTGGCAGGAAATGCTTACCTTATTCGGCACCAGAAGATAGAGGACTATGGCTTACCACCCCAGCAGTAACGGAATGGTTGAACGTCTGCACAGAAGGTTGAAGGA
The DNA here is from genome assembly GCA_033782935.1 of Petrolisthes cinctipes. Classification (NCBI taxonomy): domain Eukaryota; kingdom Metazoa; phylum Arthropoda; class Malacostraca; order Decapoda; family Porcellanidae; genus Petrolisthes; species Petrolisthes cinctipes. Next base: position 6,968,590 of record JAWQEG010000249.1, on the reverse strand, counting down.
CTCATTTCGCGCCTTGCAACCAGATCAATGGTCCTCCTGACCTTACGTGCCACAGTGAAGGAGGACCTAAACCACTCACCAGCTGAACTCGTCTTTGGAAAAGATCTCCACCTACCCGGACAGTTCACATCTCCAAACACGAACACCTCCAACCTCTTTTTCCTCCCAGCCTTGAAGGCAGCCATCTCCAGCGCTCGTCCAACGCAGATGAGGAAATCCAACTCGAGAACTTCCTACACACCACCGGGTCTACACACAACCACACACCTATTCCTGCATAACGACTCCCACAGGACACCGCTGCAAGAACCATATAGCGGCCCTCACCCCGTTATCTCCAGGACGGACGCAACAGTCACAATTAAGGTGTCAGGAAAACCTTATGTCACGTCCTGGGAGCAGGTCAAGCTGCCTGTTACCACTCCACTCCCACACTCACCTACATCCTCACACCAGATACTACCGGTACCTGCCAAACCACCCACCCCACTCTCAATATTCCCTCACTACAGAGCACCACTCCTACTACCCTACAAACCCACCACACATTCACGTCACAACCCTCTATTCCCCCTATCACCACAACACAGCCTTCATCGCCACCGTCATCCCTACCCTGCTCTCGCTCACCATCACCCATCTCTACCACACCCACCACAGAACCACAACCACCCCATCCTCCACCCACCCAACACAGCCCACATCATACCCCTCCCATGCTGACACCGCACACCCATCCAATACTCCCGTCTCCTGGTCCACCCCTACCTATCCCTCTTCCACCCTCTCCTACGACCCATATCTCCCCTACCCAGGCCGTCCTGCCTTCCCCTACTCCCAACTCCACCATCCCCCCTCCCAAATCCTCCACGACACTATTAATCCCTTCTGATCTTCCCCAGGATAATATTCCCATCACATAACCATTTCCAGCCATGCCCCCTCGCACCTTCGACCCAGACCTCGCATCTCAGCCTCCACCACTCGCTGCCACACCTGCTACTCCTCGGGAACACCCACAGGACGACGAGCCTTCCCTGCCACCTGAGGGTTTCACATCACGTGCTGGGCGGAGCTTACGGCGACCATCAAAATATTTATCCATGCTTCACAATGCATACACACACCCACACCTCACACACAAAATCACACACTCAATATGTTTCCGTTTTACACCCTATACACTACCTGCACACTATTGTACTACACTTATTGTATCCTTATTTGTTAGTTTATATATTTTGTATATGTTTGTTCTCTCTCCCCTTTCTCCACGTACGTTCCTAATATATCTGGTAGGAGGGGGGGTTAATGTAGCAGCCACATGTGTGGCCACTCTATGTACCACACACATATAGCCATTCCTGTATAACTAGGTATACCACTCCTAGATCCCTGGTCTATTCTTAGTCGGCCAGGTAGTTAATCCCCCACCCAGACAGACCTAAGCCGCCCCTGGGACCACGCCTACTTCCAGCCAAGCCGCCGTTAGCCCCCGGGAGACCGCAGATGTTGCCTCCACTCCCAGGCTAGAACTAAATATATAGGGCGTCCTGACCTGCTAGGACACTCACTCCAGCACCAGCACCGGAAGAAGAAAGTCCTTGACCAGTGTCGTCCTGCCTGCCACACCTACTAGCTGCTCTACGTCTACCTGTGTTCCCATGCTGATCACACAAGTAACTTCCTACCTCCAGCCAACTCTCCTGCAGCGACTACGGCACGGCACGGAACGCCAGCATATTACCATATTCTGTGTGACCTTCATGTACTACCAATAAACTGTATTGTGTATCCTAGAGTCTGTTCACTCCAGGTAGCAACGCAAGGCATCCCTTGTCGTTTCAACATACTCATTACGGACAACAAGCAACCTGCTCTAGCTTTTTGTTTTTCTCACTCTCTCTTGCTTCTCAGTACACACACACACACACTATCACTCTAGCACCTCGTTTTTTTCTCTCTCTCTTGCTATTCAGTATACACACACACACACTATCACTCTAGCACCTCGTTTCTCTCTCTATATATCTTGTTTCTCAGTACACTCACACACATTAACAGGTTTAGTATAAAGCCGTGACGTTGCATATTATCTGTTGTTATATATGCGTAAATCAAACATTGAAAACCGTGTCAAAGTAATATCATTATCACCTCATAATTATTTTGGATAGTAATATTAAATATGAGCTTCCATTAAGACCAACGTCACTCTTTTGCGTTCATTATGGATAAAAACAAAACAAAATCGAGAAACTTTTTACATTACACAATACTGAAAAACGATTCCTGCCAAAATATTTTTTTAAAATTTTCTTTTGGTTCTCTAAATCTTTAGAAAATATTTGTCTCTATAAGCAGAAGGATTATTCAAAGACACGAATTCGGGCTTGTCTAAAAATGTTTCATAATTTTATTGTCGTGATTTAGGTTAATGTTTTGTTTTATTTTGATTTTATAGATACATGTAGTTCACTAACTGTACCTTATAATATAATTTTATTTGTCACACTCCCAAAGCTACGGCGGATGAGAATCTCCACAAGTAAACCAAGGAGAGACACAATAGAGCCGAAGATGAGTAGGTAGAAGGCGCCCTGCAGGTGGTCTAACCCTAACGCAGCATGTCCGTCTTCACTCTTCAAGTAAAGAAAAAGATTAACTGCAGTAATCCCTTGTTTTGCACTGTTGTTATAAATATGTATTGCACTGTTTATAATGAATTAGTGTACAGTAAGCCCTCATTATTCGCTGGGTATATGGGTGTGTAATGTACTAAGAGGGTTTACTGAACACAAATTCATTACAAACAGTGCAATACATACAGTACTTATAACAACAGTGGAAAACAAGGGATTACTGTAATTGAAATCTTCAAATTAGTAGCTAAAGTAAGCTTTACTTATAATACTTCAGCATGTCTTCCCACCAGTCTAGTGTTAAACAATGGTACAGTGGCAGACATAAGAAACAAATACACTTACAACGTGCCCCTTATAATGATTGGTACTGTCCTGACCAAAAATATAATTACAAAAAAAAAAAAAAAAATGAATGTTAAAAATTTAAAATAAAATTAATTGCAGCATGCTATGATACTCCCTGTTGATCAGAACAGCACGGTCATTAACACACAAAAATTTGGTTGCCCGTGGTATTTGCCAAACCGGCAAGGGAGTCGAATGTTACGCAGGGCGGAGATGGAACAAGAAAGTCTCTATTCATTTTTACAATTTTATTTTTACCTACAATTGATTCAAATAGATATTAAATTACCCTGACTGAAATATGAATAATCTCTCCCTTTGTATTTAAACCCGTAATTAATTAATTATCACAACAGAGCAAAGAAACATTAAAAGTTATAATAACTAAATAAAATAATGTTTAAAGTTCCCTGATATTTCAATGGACTTAATATACTAATTTTAAAATTACTACAAATAAGCTACAGATAAGAACTTGACACACTCGGTAATATATATAAACAAAAATAAAGAGAACTACGACATAAAATCAAGACACGCGACCCACACACTGAAAACTTACCCCTCAACTTTAACTTCCCTTTTCTCCAAACATTCACCCCAGAATAGGTATTTCAGTACCACCTATACCAGTAACAGTGGGGAGTCTCTTCACGCCTGTGGAGACCCCACCCAACTGTCACCATCATGTACTCGTGGGTCGTCCACCTCAGCTAATGGAAATACCTGCCGGAAACTCTCATTTATCAGTTGGGCTGGTATTACTTACCACCCACTCCTTGACTAAGAGCTGGAGTCCGTCCACTTCTACACTTGACTGAACTTACCACTCTCGTCTTGCCTGGGGAATTAAGTTAATTACTCAAGGGTTAAAGTAAACTCTTGGACTTGTCTCTATTTACTGAAGTATATCAGATTACAGATTACAGGTTATACCAGACAACTTGTGTCTCTCTAAGATTATGCAGGAGGTGAATCTTCTCGCTTAGAGCAGGACTCCATCCTCCCTAGAGGCCTAGCCCATGGCCGGGTTCCAAGTGCGCCTCTCTTCTGTCGATCCTTCCTCACGTACCACACCCTTTCGTGCGTGACAGATTGCAACGATGGTGTTGATAATGCTTAGCTTATATATGAAATATAGACATGTTAGATACAAGTTTATATAAGAATAATCTGAGTAAATATATATTGTCCCTTATCTCTTCATACAAGATGACAATATGGAGTTGATTATAGTATAGAGATTAACATACATATAATTGCAGAGTGAATCTAGCAATCAGTGGCTCAGTATGGAAACTTCCCATCATGCTGTCAGGTCAGTACATTTCAAAGGATGTTGTGTCTTGTTAAACTGGTTTGAACTGCTTTCAACCCTTACGGTATATTCCACCACCAAGAATGTCATGTATCGCGAACGTGAATACAGGTGCGGATACATTGCTCGGCCACGCTGAAACAACTGCGTCCCCGCAGTTCAAATTAGAATTAAAAATTACTTTTAAACAGTGATTAGCCTTCCTGATAATTAGATTGACTCCTGACATGGTAACATATATATATATACAATATATATAGGATGCAAATATATACAATTGTTGATGAAATAAAATAAAATAAAAATAAATTGTCGTGCTCATGAATGATACAATGGATAAGCTATGAGATCTCCTTAAGTTAAATATTTATACATGGGATTAATATATGATACACATTCATACAATTCCTTAATCCTACATCCCTACAACTAACCATGTAGTGTAGTACCTAGTTGTTGGGTTGTAACTTAAAATTACTTTACTGTAGAGTTCATCTTCCTGAGGTTGAGATGTCTTATCTAGTAAAGGAGCTATCATCACAATTCTGCTGAAAAGATAATAATTGAATCTCTGATGACTAGTAGGTAGCTGCAAGACATCTATTGCAACCACATCCCAAGGCTTCACAGGAACTGGAAATGTTTGCAGAGGAGCTGGTGGTCACGTAGTCCTCTTATTCCTAGCACAAGACACACATTCCTTAATATGATTATCTATATCTTTACGCACCATCATCCAGAAATACTTTGATCTAGCTTCCCTTAAACACGCATCCCTCCTTCTATGTCCTGCTTGACGAGCATCATGAAAAAGCCGTAATATTGTTTCTATCAGCGACTCTGGCACTACTATTCTGTACTGTCCTTCCCCTTCAACTACAGTTACCTTATTGCGCATATTACCCTGAAGGATAAAATGTGTTGTTCACCGAGGCAACCCTGGAACCTCAATCTCTTCCCCTGACTCTAGACCATAAATTACCATCTTCCACATAGGGTCCCTTTATTGCTCTTTCCTTAATTTCTGTTGGGATATTGTACTTAATGTGAATCAGCAGCTACATTAATCTTATCAGGTACAAAATTGAAAGTAGGGTTGAATTCCAGAATAGTCAAGTGCCATCATGCTAACTTCCCGGTCATATTCTTCCCCTTGAACAACTCGAGGCATGGACGATGATCGGTACAAACTGTAATAGGGTAAAAAAAATAATAGGACGAAAATGTTTCAAGGCCCACACTATGGCATATGCCTCCTGATGTGATGTGTAACACTATATTTCTTCTGTGTACCATTTAAAGCCTTACTTGCATAGCCAATGGGCTTTAAATTTCCCCCCTCATCGTACTGTGCCAACACTGCCCCGAGTCCAACCCCCGATGCGTTTGTATGCAAGATAAAAGGTTTATTGAAATTGGTTTCGTCAGAGTCTCCTTTAATGTACTGAATGCCTCTTCTTGTGGTTGACCCCATTCAAATTTATTTGATTGTTTCAATAATTTAATCAAAGATGCTGCCTTGCTAGAGAACTGATATACAAAACTCCTATTGTAGCCCGCTAATCCCAGAAAGGATCGTACATGATCTGCCTTGGTCGGTGTTAGAAACTTTAATAACCTTTATCTTATCCTGATTCACATGTATACCAGATTCGTCTACTTCATGACCCAAATATTTAATCTTTTGTTTCAGGAATTCACACTTACTAAGTTTTAGCTTCAAACACGTTCCAATACCTTCCTTAATTTCTCCAAGTGCGTAGGCACATCCTTTGAGAAAATAATTAGGCTATGTCATCCATGTATACTAATGCATCTTTCCCAATTAACCCCGCCAATACATGGTTAACTAGCCTTTGAATAGTCGTAGGGGCATTTCAGAGCCCAAATGGCATTCTGCGAAATTGATAATGACCCTGATGAGTGGAAAAAGCCGTTACTTCACGAGACCGCTCGTGGACTGGCACCTGCCAATATCCTGACAGCAAATTCAAGGTAGAAAAAACCTTGTTTCCCTCACCTATAGCCTGCAACAGGTCATTCAAATGAGGCATGGGGTATTTATCAGGGACTGTCTGTTGATTTACTCTCCTATAATCAATTACAGGTCTATATGTGCCATCCTTTTTTGGAACCAAATCTATGGGGCTATTCCATGGAGAGGTCGAAGGTTCAATAACCTTCTGCTTTAACATGTCTTTCACAGTATCGTCCACTATCTGTCTTTGTGAATGGGGGAGCCTATATGATTTTATGTAACTGGGTTGCGCTTCTCGCTTTAATTTAATCACATGTGAAGTTAGGTCTGTACTACCCAATGGTTCTCCTGCAAGAGCTATAGCCTTCCTATAGCCTTCAGTCCAGACTGAAAAGGTGTAGTGATCAGATGTGTTGACCTGCTCTGAGCTCTGTGCCCTTGTTGCCTGGAAGGATCGTCTCAGCTCCAGAAAATTGAACGAACGTTGAGTAGAAATTATAATTTTTGTATTTTTATCCTATCCAGTTATTTAAGTAACGTAATATCTCTGTTAATATTGAGTAGTTATTTGGCTAGCATTGTTTCTTAGGAATTTTTGTCTGTCCTATTGTGTGAGTGCATTTGTACTACTGTGTGTTGTTGTTATTTTTGAGTTCATTCATAATATTGTGTCTTAATTTTTTATCTGGCTTAAATTTCACCACTGTTGTAAATTGGTGTATTATTTTTATGCATATTAGTGTATCAATTTTGTGTATATATTAGTATATTAACTTTACGTATATTGGTATATTAATTATTTGTTCCCAGACACACCTCACTCCCTGCCATTCCTAAAATTCCCGTGGGAAAACCTTTTCTGACCTGCATCCATCCCTCTTCCTGTCTTTCCCTACCTGTCCTGCCCTACTCTCTGATAGACCCCACATTCTGCATTCCTAAATTCCCAATGGATTGCCTGTTCTAAACTACCTTCACTCTCCTCACTCCGCCCACCTTTCCCTCCCTACCTGTCATTCTCTTCCCTCCCTTTCATCCCCAAACTCTCAAGCCCTAACTCTCCCTAAAATTCACACATAACCTACAGCATGCCTCGTTCAACTCGATACATGTGCCCTTTGTGTTCAGGACAATTCCTGCTCGAGCTGTTTCTTGACCAAGATAGTGAAAACAGTTGCCTGTTTTGTTATAACAGGGAGAAGATCTTGGCCGAGGTTAGGTAACTTAGGAAAGAAGTTGTCACTTTGAAAAGACAACTTCAGGTACAGGGTGACGATACTACTGCAAATAGTGACAGAACAGATGATAGCAGCAGGTCAGAAGATAGCAACAGGGCAGACAATAGCGATAGGAATGAAGGCTTCATTCAGGTAAGGAATGGAGCCAGGGCCAAGGTCAATAATAATAATGTAGAAAGCGCCATCCCAGCTAGCAATAGGTATGAACTATTAAACGATGAAGTTGGGGAGGAACCTAGTTTCTCCCTGGTGGGGGATAGTCTAGTAAGAGGCCAGGATAACGAGTTCTGTAGGGATAGGAAGAAAAAGAGAACAAATAGATGCTATCCTGGTCATAAGATAGAAGATATTATAGAGAAGGTTGACTATCTAGTAGAAAACTCACCAGAGAAAACAACGTTTGTGACACTAGTTGGCACAAACAACCTCCGGCTAGATGACACCGACACCATATTAGGAAAATTATTAGGGAATTCACAAATAGGAGACGGAAACTAGCAGTGTGTAGCATCGTTCCTAGATATAATGTTGGCCCTGACTATTTTAGGAAAATGTCGGTCGTCAATCGTAGATTAAAGGCGCTATGTAGGCAGGATAATGCAAAGTTTTTAGATACCTGGCACCACTTTTGTAGGGATAGAACATTGTATAGTCGAGATGGCTTAGATCTCAACAGTGTTGGTAAAGCGAGATTAGGAAGAGTAATAGGCGAATGTATAAATGAGATTCCAGTCTCTCAAAACGATGAGAACAATGCCAACACTGAGGAAGTAGAGGGACAGGAAGAAAACGATAGGCAGGTAGAAATAGATAGGCAGACAGAAACGGATCCGGTGCCAGATCCAGAGGACAACTCCGAGCAGGATTTTCACTGAACACATCGCGTTCGGCTCCACTGATAAGACACGGGCGTAACAAATTAAACCTTATGTATACAAACGCAAGGAGCATTATTGGAAAAAGAGACGAACTGCATGCATACGTAAATACTGAGAATCACGATATAATTAGTATAACAGAAACATGGTTAAATTTTAACGATAAACATTATTTGGCAGAAGTAGCTATCCCAGGTTATCAAGTTTTTGCTAACTGTAGGACACATAAAAAAGGGGGTGGAGTTCTTTGATTCATTAGAGATAACCTGGGTATAATCGAAATAAATAAAGACAAACACGATGCATATGATTCTATATAAGTCAAACTCAAAGTAATTGGAAAACATTTAATCATCGGTACAGTAATCGCCCCCCCCCAAAAAAAAAAAATAATACTGCAGAACATGACAATTTGCTGTAGGAAGAGATAAAATCAGTAATAGAAAATAAAAATGCCATTATATGCGGTGATTTTAACCTCCCAAGAATAAACTGGAAACTTCAGTCAGGCGACAACGAAGGAAAACGACTGTTAAAAATCGTTCGTAAGCTCTATTTAAATTAATTGGTACAAGACCCCACCCTAGATAATAATATCCTCGACCTTGTTTTAACAACAGACCTTGATTTAATCAGTTCATGCGAAGTCAGTGAGCCTCTTGCAAACAGCGATCACAGAATAATAAGATGTAACATAAACTGTAACACTAAAATCTGCAAAACTATAAAAGAGCAAATTTTGATATTAGAAAAGAACTAAACGAAATAATCTGGACGGAATTGCTAAATAATATAGACGTCGATACGATGTGTAATATATTTACAGAAAAACTCCTGTCAATTGAAAAGAAACATGTACCGAGAATAAAGAAACGAACTAACAACCGCAAATCAGTTTGGATGACGAACGAAATTCAGCGAACTATTAATAATAAGATATAGGCATATAGAATATAAAAACGTACCGATTCTTTCATAGACTATAATAAATATGTAGATACAAAACGTATGAGTGAAAGACAAATCAGACTTGCCAAGCGTAACTATGAGAAAAGTATTGCCCTCGAGTCCAAGACAAATCCCAAGAAATTTTATCAGTACATCAGAAATAATAAAAACGTGAAAGCAAGCATAGGGCCAGTACTAAACAAAAACAATGCCTTAGTTAGTGGGAATAAAGATTTTGCAACCATACTAAATGAACATTTTAACTCAGTTTTTACAAAGGAAAATGAAATTAATTTGCCAGAACCTCCGAACTTTTCACAGGTAGCAGGCGGTAATAAACTAGAAATTAACGAATTTACAGATGAAGAACTCTTAAAGTATCTAAAAACACAAGATCCTTTTAAAATTGTAGGATGTGACGAAGTGTCCCCCAGAATATTACGTGAATGCCATAGAGAAGTTTTACAACCTTTAAAAATAATATTTTATAAGTCACTAAGTAAATGTAAAGTGCCAGCCCTTTGGATAAAAGCCAATGTAACTCCTATATTTAAGAAAGGTAATAAAAGTCATGCTAGAAACTACCGCCCAATAAGTTTAACATCTGTTATAAAAATATTTGAAAAAATTTTGCGAGATAAAATAGTATCACATCTAGATGAGCAGAACTTAATTCTGGACTCACAACAGGGTTTCCGTAACAACAGATCTTATCTAACAAATTTACTTGAGTTTTTTAACTACATAAGTTGTAATGCAGACGAAAAAGTGCCAACTGATATTATATATTTAGACTTTCAGAAAGCGTTTGACACAGTACCGCACAAGCGACTACTATTAAAGTTAAAAGCACATGGCTTGGGGGAACAGTTGTGCCCATGGATTGGAGATTGTCTATCAAACCGCCGGCAATGGGTCGTAATTAATGGGGAAGCATCAGACTGGCTGGATGTTGTAAGTGGGGTGCCACAGGGATCAGTGTTAGGACCAACACTATTTTTTATATATATAAACGACTTAGAATGCGGACTTATTTCGAAAATATCCAAATTTGCTGATGATACAAAAATTAGCAGTACTGCAAAAAGAGATGAAGACTGTGAAGCCATTCAGAGTGACCTAAACACACTGTCAGAATGAAGCGACGAATGGTTGTTGAAGTTCAATGCGGATAAATGTAAGGTGATGCATGTCGGTAATAACAACCTTAGACACAATTATAGATTACATGGTAGAAATCTGGCAATAGTAAATGAGGAAAAGGACTTAGGTATCATAATTAGTAGCGATCTAAAGACGAGTGCGCAGTGTTTGGCAGCAAGTAAAAAAGCTAATGTAGCTTTTTATAAGTTATAAGTTATAATGCGCTTATATACATCTCTTGTTAGACCACATTTAGAATATTCAGTTCAGCTATGGTCCCCTTGTAATGCTAAAGATGCTAAAAATCTGGAAAGCGTACAAAGAAGAGCAACTAAAATTATTCCTAGCATTCGTAATTTAACGTATGAGGAAAGATTAAATAAGCTCAACATGTTCTCTCTTGAAAAACGTAGAATACGTGGCGACCTCATCGAAACTTTTAAAATCCTTAAAAACTTTGATAAAATTAATTATGAAAAGTTATTCCAGCTCTATCCCCAGTCTGGAACGAGAAAAAAACAGTTTTAAGCTTAAAGGGCAACGTTTTAACACTGAACTGCGAAATATTTTTTTCAATATCAGAGCGTAGACCATTTATGGATTTCACACCATTTACTCTGCCCGGGAGGCACATAACCTCTTCCTGGATAATAACTATCCTGATGTGAATAGTGGAACCCTCTACCACGTCCTCTATCCTGCCCTCCACGCTCCCGCATGATTGCGCCTCTAGTGTATGCCTGACCCCTGTTCAATGAAACTCGATATTCATCCCTTTGAGATCTATTCTGTAATTGAGAACAGTCGGCCTTTACATGGCCCAACTTACGACAATGGAAACATTCTATCTGGTACTTCGCAGATGAATTTCCCCCCCTTGTATTCTATTGCCCAGCGACCGCATTTACGCCTGTTTGCGGCCCGCCCTCTGACCTCTTGTCAGCTACCTCCGTTTGCAATACAGAAGTCTGTACCTTTGTAGCATTTTGATTCTGAAACGGTCTAAAAACCGTGGAATCTCTGATTTCCCCTTTTAATTCATTGATCAAATGCCACACTCCCTTGCCTTGCTCAAGCTGTTTTTTCCGGACTCTCCTCTGGTCCTCCTGTTAGACCCATATAAAACAGTAGATATTAAAAAATGTCACAGGCATCGTCTACCTTCATTCAGTCTTCCCCATTAATATCCTTAGACCATTTTGTGTCCTCTATACAATCCTGTACATCCTTATGTATAGCACCCGCCCTTGATCCCGCCACTTCTAGCGGTGCACTCCATGCCTTGATACCTAACTCCGTGAAAGCCTTATGTGCCCATGCAGAGCATCCCTCTGGAGCAGCAGTTCGGTACACTATAATTAACGCCTTTTTAAAATCCTCCCAAGTCTGTTGTTTCTTTGGCGACCTACCCAACAGACAACTAGAATTTAACAACTGTCTTGCAGACTGCCCTTCAATCCTCGAGTCCGCGTATCCTATCTTGCCTTTATCATCAGTAATATTGTACTCCACAAAAGACTGCTCGAGTCTCCGTATAAATTCCTCAACCGTATAGTTTTTATCCGGATCCCCATCAAACTTTGGGACTGAATCCTCACCTGTAAACACTCTCATAATATTCATTGGCTGATTACCGTGGGCGCTACCCACCACCAAATTGCCTTATATACTAGAGTTAGTGACACTCTGTTGCCCTGTCGCCTGACTAGGGGCTGATCACCTAACAGCACTAGTGCTTGCAGTCGCCATTGGAATTGTAGCTTGTACAACTGTAGTATTAAGCTTCCCCAACCCTCTTGGCGGTAACTTACACACGTCTTCCCGTGTTCCCTCTGATACGTCACTACCCTCTACACGGAACTGATATTCATCTTCTCAACTGCCCTGGCACTGGACTATTTAGTCCCCTCAATTGCTCATGTATATTAATGGTATTGAGAATTGATGGGAAATGTAGTCACCCCTCAAAACTGCTACTACTATCCTCTGAATCCCCTCAATGACTCTAATCCCTTAAACATTGTGACGGTCAACATATATTTATTTTACGTGGGTTCTTTTCGATGTATAAGCACTTATACAGTATCAACAGATTTGTGTAAGGTAAACGAAACAACCAAATTACAATTACTTTACTATATTTATTAATTTCAGTCGTGCACCAACATAAACAATTAATAGATTATTAACACACGCATGCAATTCCACACAAATAAGAATAGCTAACTAGCTAATATCGTAATAAATCGATAATCACAACACTCGTTATCTTTCAAGGTCTTGTAAACGTTGTCGTACTGTTTTCTCTCGAATATTTATATGAATTATTAATCAAATCTAACACTGTGTTAATTATTTGTTAGGTGCTATTTCAAGACCTTCCTACTCAATTACGTTAATTAATATTTAAATGCAAACTAACACTGTTGAGTTTGGAATCTAAAACCAAGATCGCTACAGACTCAGTTAGAGATTATGTCCTACACCTGTTAAATATTGAATGTCAATACACAATATCCCTGTACTCACGTACCTTCTCGATGAACCAAGGCTGCCTCGACTAGCCTGGTAGGAAAAAGCCTCTCCTCTCACCTTATTACCAATCAATTGTCTGTTGCAATCGATTAATAATACATATAACCATAAAGCTTTGAAATACCGGATATTCAACCTTGGTTACCTCTTCGTCAGGTAGACAAAGGCGAGGTAAGAAAGAGACAGATTGAGCAAGGACGAGCAATATGTGTGTTATCTCGTGTGGTGCAGGCCAAACTAAGATCAAACTGGCTGCTTCTGGTGGCGCATCCACTCGGGCAACGACGCGTGTCTGCGATCAATATCCATACAAACTCGTTCGGAGGCCTAGCTACTGACAAACTTGACATCCTATACATCATATACACATTAGTTATACATGCAATTTTAGTAAACATCGCATGAATAATTCCCAATGAATTCCCCACTTCACGAATCATACGCAATTTAAGGAAATTAATCGATCTTGGCATGATCAATTATTTCAATAATAATACGAGCGAGAAGCTATGGACGAAACCGACAGTTTAGAGGATGCTGTGGTCAGTATGCCTTCAAACCTACTGCAGCGGAAATTTCCTAAGCTAACTAGACCAGTGGAATATGTATACACCGCCTGCTCAAATAAGCCCTATCTCTAAGCTACGATATTATTATTTATAATTATGCCACGAGTCAACAACTGACTCGTGACAAACATATCCCGTTAGAAATATTCCTACACATCTTCACCACATACCAATATAAAATGACATATAGGCATAAAAAAATACCCCAACAACATATCACTATTGTATGTGTTTACTGTGTATATGTATAGAATAAAAATAACTAACAAAGATTGGGAATTGGAGATTAGAGATGACAAATGAAGATGTAGCCAGGAATGTGTAGATGCCACATACCCCCAGAGTAAATGATGGCCAGTCGTTACTCTCACAGCTCCCTTCACTCTTCTTGTTCACCCTCCTTAAGTCCGTCTTTGTTCCTTCCCAGATGAGAGTACCCACAACAGGCAAATCCTCCTTTTTCCTTGGGAAATGCACACAGGGAAAATGCCTGATTAATGTAGGTTATAGGTTATACAGCACCAATAGCTGGGAACATCCACCGGCTGTACAGCAGCTGGTCTCGCTTTCGCTCCGTCAGTGTTGCCAACGAGGAAAGCGCCCGAGCTGTCCCCACGTACACTCGCGGTCAGAAGTTGTGTCCCTATCCCCTGGTATGATGAACCAGGCGAGGTTGAATAGTTCGAACAACGGTACTGTACGTTGTGAGGAGAGAGGCGCAAGGTGCACCGTTGTTCGAACCTTTCAACTCATCTGGTTGCGATTCGTCGCGTCAGGGTATCAGGACACAACTTCTGACCGCCAGTGTACAGCCGGCTCCACTGCCGTGAGGGCCACTGCAGTGTTGTCAACACTCCCTCTCCTAGGCTTGAACCACAAAGTTCGGTCCGAGACACACATCTGAAGCACTCACTAGTGAGAGAGAAGGTAATGATGGTTGTATGCTGAGTGAAACGAATGACAATGAAATAATAATCTGTATGTGAGCAATTTTGTTTTTAGGTGGATGCAACAATAGGCACCAATTGATTCCTGATGTATTAATTTGCTATATTTCATAGTGTGGAATATTACATTGTAATGCTCGATAAATCAGGTTTTGATTAACTATTAAGATGCACCTGTGGCTAGTTAATGGATGTTCTGATAATATTGACATATTAACCCTTAAGGCATTCGCACCCCCTGTCAGGATATGGAAGTGGCTTAACATGTTGTGGCTTGACTACTTTTGAAGATGCCACCCAGGCACCCCAGCTATGTGCAGTCTTTGGCTAGGCCTGGCTATGGAAGGGTGTGTGCACCAGCTCGCTCTCCATGGTGGGAGATTAATTGCGTAAGGAGTCCATCAGACTCACATATGCTGTAAAGGTATAACTAATTATTTCCATTATTTTTAAATGGGTAAATTAGGCTAACACATGCAATACACAGCTATGGGACCTGAGAAGCACCATACGAAATTTCAGAGCTTAATTCCTATTAGTGGCCTAGTTATGATTTTTTGTCAAGAAATTGCATTTTTTTTCATTTTTTTTGTTTACTTTCTTTAGTCCCCCATTAAGAATATATATTTTTGCATAATTACTTAAGTAAGTGATTGATACTAAAGTAGAGGAGTTAATCTTTCTTTTCATGGTCTGAAAAACAATTAAAATTGATTACAACTTTGTGTTGTGATTTTTCTTAATAGGAGTCTGTCACACTCAACATATGCTATTCTAGGTGTGTCCAATAACGTATGCCTTTAAGGGTTAAGTAGGAGAGCCCTTTTCCTTGCTCCGGGGTAGAACTCAGCACTGTGACATTTGCGAGCAACAACCTCTACCTTACTGACCTCGCTGACACTTGAGGAACAATTACATAAGAATTGAGAATATTAGATAATCCAAGCGTAGGCACCATGAACTATCCATCATCTGGCCCCCGTTAATTATTACCTCAAATAAAACCGGGAAAGTAAATCCTATTTGCTGGCTGTAATATATTCGCATTGCAAAGACGAAAACTGAAGTTTGGTGGTAAAACTAAAATTGCAGGTTTAACAGGTGTAATACATTTTTTTTTTTTTCCAGGAACTGGAAATAACCTTGTAGACGAGGCTGGTGCAATTCTTGTGCAGGGTGCAGATGAACATCCCTTGGCTTCCACCTCCATCTTATCTCTACCCTACTCTTCCCTTTCCTTTACCACTTAGTCTCCATATAATTGGTCTTGGGGCTGTATTTAATAAGACAGATATGTTTTAGTGTAGGTTGTTCTCCTTGTCATCATTTATGCTTTCCGGTCCCGTCTTCTATTTATTAAATGAATGTCACTTGCTTACTAAACTGTCACGTTAGACCTCATTCACTCGAACTGACACTTCGCCACACACAGACAAAAGCGATCATTTTGCTAGTCCTCCTCTCGCTCGCCTGCCTCTGTCTGCATCTGATCCGTATCTGAGTTGAAAAATATCTGTGTTTTCACTGCTCACTCGCCCAGGCGTGAACCGCGAACTTCGATACAAGAGAAACGTCTGAAGCATTTACTAGTCTCGTCGCCTCGATGCCCGACCGGCTGCAGGTCTTTGTGAAGGAGGGAGTCTGGGCGCGATTCTGATTACATTGCATTCAATAGTAAAAAAATAATTACTACTCATGTAAGCCTAAGGGTAACAACCGTAAAGTTATGCATGTTCTTATCACAGTATTTGCCTCACAATTCTGCAAGGCAATAACGAGGAATAACGGTTCCTCAAGTGACAGCGAAGTCAGAAAGGTAGAGGTTGTTGCTCGCAAATGTCAGAGTGCTGAGTTTTACCCCGGAGCAAGGAAAAGGGCTCTCCTACTTAATATGTCAATATTATCAGAACATCCATACACTAGCCACAGGTGCATCTTAATAGTTAATCAAAACCTGATTTATCGAGCATTACAATTTAATATTCCGCACTATGAAATATAGCAAATTAATACATCAGGAATCATTTGGTGCCTATTGTTGCATCCACCTAAAAACAAAATTGCTCACATACAGATTATTATTTCATTGTCATTCGTTTTACTCAGCATACAAGCCTGCCAACCATCATTACCTTCTCTCTCACTAGTGAGTGCTTCAGATGTGTGTCTCGGACCGAACTTTGTGGTTCAAGCCTCGGAGAGGGAGCGTTGACAACACTGCAGTGGCCCTCGCGGCAGTGGAGCCGGCTGTACACAATACTATTCTGTTGGAATATAGAATAAATAACCAGGACACTGTGAATGTTACATATCCCACCGTTGTCACCATCATGTAACCGAGGGGAGTCTCTTCACGCCTGTGGAGACCCCACCCGACTGCCACCATCATGTACTCGTGGGTCGTCCACCTTAGCTTGTGGAAATACCTGCGCACCGGAAACTTTCATTTTTCAGTTGGGCTGGTATTACTTACCACCCACTCGCCGTCCTTGACTAAGAGCTGGCGTCAGTCCACTTCTACACTTGACTGAACTTATCACTCTCGTCTTGCCTGGGGAATTAAGTTAATTACTCAAGGGTTAGAGTAAACTCTTGGACTTGTCTCTATTTACTGAAGTATATCAGATTACAGATTACAGGTTATACCAAACAACTTGTGTCTCTCCAAGATTATGTAGGAGGTGAATCTTCTCGCTTAGAGCAGGACTCCATCCTCCCTAGCGGCCTAGCCCATGGCCGGGTTCCAAGTGCGCCTCTCTTCTGTTGATCCTTCCTCACGTACCACACCCTTTCGTGCATGACAGATTGCAACGATGGTGTTGATAATGCTTAGCTTATATATGAAATATAGACATGTTTGATACAAGTTTATATAAGAATAATGTGAGTAAATATATAGTGTCCCTTTTCTCTTCATACAAGATGACAATATGGAGTTGATTATAGTAGAGAGATTAACATACAGATAATTACAGAGTGAATCTAGCAATCAGTGGCTCAGCATGGAAACTTCCCATCACGCTGTCAGGTCAGCATATTTCAAAGGATGTTTTGTCTTGTTAAACTGGTTTGAATTGCTTTCAACCAATACGGTATATTCCACCACCAAGAATGTCATGTATCGCGAACGTGAATACAGGCACGGATACATACCTCAGACACGACAAACTCTAGGGCCTGAAAAATGTCACTTCGTGACCCCGTATAAGATGTCAGAGATATGGCTGGGTTCCTGAACACACCTATCTTTCAGACATACGTGACAGTACCTCCCCTTACCCACAAAACCCCCTTAAATTTTCTGACAACCTCTTAGAATAAATGACATAAGTATTTTAAATGACTTTTAGACCACTACTAATATCACTACATTCCTGAATTTACTAATACGCAGTTCACAATCCTAATAATAATGGTAGTGGCGGGCCCCGACAATGGCGACCTGCAAGACGAAAGGCCGGCTACAATATCTCACACAGTTAAATCACAATTCACACTGTATTCTTACCTCCTACAGCCTTCCGGTATCAATTCACAGGTAGGTCTAAAGTAATTGACTACAAAGATTTGTACTTAAAAAATGGGCAGTGTTGTTACGAACGAACCTGAAAGACGAAAGGCCAGCTACAATATGGCGTCCTTCTTCTGTCTACCCCCTGTGGACCCCGTAGCTCGGTTTCTTTCTCTCCCGACTGCATACAACAATCTCTATTTTCTACATGAATATTTTTACTCTCTCCCTGTAGGCTATTTAACAAAACTAATTCTTAAATAAATCTCTCCCATAATAAAATAAGGAAACTTCTCAAACATTACTAAATAATATCACTAATCAATTTTAAAATGGTCCGTAGTAACCCTTTTTAGAATAATGGAACTCTTCCCCCCTGGCGTTTTCAACACATAATAAACTCTCTCTCGACTCTAAATTTTAGAAAAAAAGGGTTATAAGGGTGGAAATGTAATGAAAATTAAGGTGGAACATATTCAACACTTAGCTACTGAGAACTTAACATTTCGACATAGCGTCACCTTTTCGTGAGAACATACATGAACATTCTGAGTTCCAACATCTACATACGTATTCAAAATTAATTCCCATCCATATAATAAGACACAAATAATTGCAATTCAATTAAAAAAAATAAACAGGTAATTATAAATAAATTATAAATATAGACACATATATCATAACATATTTCTCCATAATATTCACATACACAATTAACTAATTCATATAATATATATACATACATTATTACCAGATCAAGCTCTCAATTCTCTTCCCAAACTTTAGCATAGGAAAATGGCATTTAATAAGAAAAGAATGACTTATGTAAAAATGGAGTGTTGTACCCTCATTGAGCATCATATATATACAGTACAGCAGGGTAGGATTGGCCACTACACACGTCGTCTCATCCTACCATAATTATTATACTCAATGAGGGACCAGCTTCAGGTGTGTTTGTGTTATGTGTCCGCAACTTTACTTCTATTACTGGGGGGAAGCGGTGGCAGAGTGGATAGAGAGACGGACTGCGAATAGCAAGGGCCCGAGTTCGAGTCCACGATAAACGTCTGGGATTTTTCAGAGGTGACTGGGTCCAGCTGTTCTTCAATTACCAGACACGTCAAGAAAATACCCTCTACATCGTCGTCAACTCATAACATAGAAAACCATATATCAAGATGCTGTGAGTGACGGTGTAGCTGCCCTCTCCTGATAGTGACATGTATAAATAAGGTGTCGTCATCTAGTGGGTCAGAAGAGAAGTTACTGTACAAACATCACCACGAAGCTCACTGTCTCATCTGGTGCGACACCCAATATTCTCGGGGCCTCGCAAGAGTCATAGGCCACTGAAAGCCTTCAGTCCCGACTTTGAGGTATATATATATATATTTCTTTTTTATGTCAATAGATTTCAAATTTCGGTGAAGCTATATAGTCTTTGTCCACCGGGTTAATTTAAAGAAATAAGCTGTGTTGTCTGAATCATTGTTGGTTGCTACCTTGTCAGTCGGTGAAGACGGGTTATTTAATCACGTATCCCCTTGGATAATTCAGTATGCTACAGCCTAAGAGTTCCATCTCTTTTTTTTTTAATTATTTTTAATGGGTCGCACTGGTGAGAGAGAAGGATGGAATTCTTAGGAAGAACCCCCAGTCAAAACCCTCGTATTACAGTGGTGCCTAGTGGGTGAGATTCTGTAACAATATTAATGAATACCTGTAGTCACAATACTTATCAGCATTACACTGTTGGCAGTCAGTGGCATTTTACAGAAGAACGCCCTTCATAGAAAAAAATGTCATTACACAGGTGGCAGCTGGGTGGGATTCTCAATTACAAAAATCAGGTATATAAATCCCTAATAATACATTGAGAGTATCAAAATAGGAAAAAAAAGTTCGCTTTTATCAAAACGATCAATATGAAGGTACTATTATTTCTCAATCATAATTACTTGTTGTCACGGCAAAGAGATGTTTACATTGATCCATTCCTATGCTTATTTAATTTGTAAATGTTCATATTTTCCTACAATATTTTAAAATTACAAAATTTCATTATTTCCACTTGTAGTATGCTTCCAAATGCAATTTCAAGGAAAATACATACCTCACTTTTATAATATATACCCCCAGTCAGTTCAGCTTTATGTCTGTTGTCCTTAATTCGTTGGTTCATTACTTGGTCCACCCACAATGTCATTATTCCCGCGGCATCCAGTTGCTGAGTCAATCTATCAAAACGGTGGTAAAACGGAGCACCTAATCTGAAACATGATATACATACATATATATATATATGGTCTGCCAGGCAGAAGACTACAGTCAGCCAGAAATATACATTGGCTGCCAGCTCGTAATAGATTATCAGTTTCATTGTATTTAATACACCATCACTTCATTTGTTTTTCTATTGCCTTCCTATGTTATTTTTGTTGTGGGGCGTACCCCAGCTGGGCTGGACTTGGTATGTTTTGTTGGTTAATTGGGTATGGACTGATGTAATCCTGGAGGTTATTGAGTTGTTGCAACCCCCTCCATATATAAGCAGGATAGGAGCTATTCAGCGTAGAAGGACTCATTAACCAGCCATGGCCCAGTCAACACCTCTACCAATCGATACCACTTCCCCTGCTGACCATCTTGTTGGCAGGGTGAAGAGGTTACAGCCAAAAACCGAGACTACTTTGTCCACAGGGAGGGCATCCTTCTCTCTGTCGCCACCACCTTACCACCATCATTGAGGGACGGGGAGGAAGTGTCGTCTATCCGACATCCTGCAAGACATCTTCATGAAAAATAGCTTGCCACCGATCGCCATTTCTCGTGATCTACACCCACCCACCAATACTCGACGATTTTTTTTGCAGCTGGTGTACAATGAGGACCTGTATGCATTCTCAGAAGAGGACATTCTTGCTATGTGCCCAGATAGTGTCTAACGAGTAACAAAGATGAAAGGTAGTAAAAATATGATCATCCTCACTTTCTATGGCTCGCATATCCTAGATGCATTAACCCCACCTCATTTGAGGTGAAGCCTTTTATTGAGCGTCCTTTACAGTGTTTCTGCTGTTATGAGTTTGATCATGGGAGGAGGAACTGCACAAACCGTTCCCACTGTGGTAATTTTTCTGCTCTTGA
The DNA here is from genome assembly GCA_033782935.1 of Petrolisthes cinctipes. Lineage (NCBI taxonomy): Eukaryota > Metazoa > Arthropoda > Malacostraca > Decapoda > Porcellanidae > Petrolisthes > Petrolisthes cinctipes. Next base: position 6,947,385 of record JAWQEG010000249.1, on the reverse strand, counting down.
CTCACATCCTACTTCTGAGTGTCAGTCAGAGAGTTACTACTTTTACTGCAGGACGCTTACCCCTTACGTTCTCGCCAATGTAAGTTGTACCTTCTCGAGCAGGATATTCACCACTTGGCTACACTCAATTTATCAGTATTGGTACTGCCACACAGCAACTCAACTTCAGGCAACAGAAGGATGCTGGTGTTAGGACATACACCTCCTCCCTTCTCCCTCATCATTCCAAGTCGACAGCATCTAAATCGGTTGCAGCACCCTCTCAACTCTCTCAAGAAGCAGCTGCTTCTTAGTCTAGTGAGAATGTTTTTACGGTTTCATTACATAATAGTTTCTCTCTCTTGGAAACTGTATCAGACCCTCATTCTGGTGGCTCTTCAACTTATGACAATTCTCAGGCTTTAACTAAAGGTGTCCATGTGGTAGAGGTTCATGCTACCACACGCTCTCCAAAAACGAAACCCAAGTAACTAAATTGCAACAGAGACATCTTCGTGGTTCCTCTGAGATACTTGACTCCATGAGCGTTCCTCCTTGCAAAAACAATCATCTGTGTAGACTCATCCATAGTTTCCTCTCAATTTCACCAGAAGCGTTTTCGTGGCTCTGATGAATCTTTTGATTCAAAAGATGTTCCCCTTTCACAAGTTTCCTTTGGGAACATTGGAAGGGCGTGAAGTGAATGTGGATGCCTCGGACAATGTGACTTCAAAAATTACAGTTTCTCTTCCGCTTGAGCAGTGGAGTGATTCTTCTACCTGTATTATGGATGTTGATGTATCTGCCTGTGTCAGTGATACCACTACTGTACAGGTCATTACCAATGTGGTTGTATTAAAGAAAATCCCTGCTCATCTACCCTCACCCTCTTCTAACATATCAGATGCCTCAGGGACTCGTCTGCTGGTCCCAATTACTGCCCCAAGTACTACTCTTCGGGTTCGCTCTTCTAGTGGCCCAGGATTAGAGAAAACTTGTCGTCTGAGAAAATCCTCTGGTCAAGGTGGTAGTGAGAAGTCCCTCCGCGAGGCTTCACAAAAATCAATACTAAAGTAAGGGCATTCAAGGAATTCAAGGTCCTTCAGTGGAATTGCCGTGGCTTATGTGCCTTTTGGGAGGAACTGTCCGTTCTTCTCTCTTGCTTCTATCCTTCATGTGTTTCCCTCCAAGAGACAATGCTTGGGGACTACATTCCTGCCAGTCCTCCAGTATACTCTGCATTTTATTCCAATTCATTTGAAAGGCAGGGTCACCATGGTGGCTCTGCCATCCTAGTTCGGCGAGATGTTCCATACACGAGCCTGGAGCTTGACACTCTGCTCCAGGCTGTTGCAGTTAAGGATTTTATGGACCGCCTCTACACTGTGTGCAGTCTATACCTTCCTCCCAGTGTTGCAGTTGAGAAAGGTGATCTTAACCGTCTTGCACAGGTCCTCCCCTCTCCCTTTATTTTATTGGGTAATATTAATGGTCGGTCAATCCCAGCAGTGTTTTATTGGCTTCTTTTATTGAGGATGAGGGATTAGGGGTTTTAAATACTGGTGATGTGACACATTTAATAGCCTTACTGGGACTTTTATCGCCACTAATATTTCCCTTTGCTAACCCAGTGCTTTGTTGGATTTTACTTAGAGTGTGTTGCCCGATTTATATGGTAGTGATCACTTCCCTATACTTTTAGAAGGTAACAGGTACGAACCGCAGTCTCGTCTTCCTAGATGGAGATTAGAGAAGGGCGATAGGCAGTTTTTTAGAGAGCTAACTTCTTCGGTCTCTTATGTAGCAGATTTTGGTAGATCTGACGAGGCAGGAGCAATTTTTGGTAGCTCTGACGTGGCTATAGCAGTTTTGGGTAGCTCTGACAAGGCTGTACGATATTTCGCTGCTCTCATCGCTGTCCCTAAAACTTCTGGCCACTTTCCCAAACGTTTTCTCCCTTGGTGGTCACCACAGTCTACACCATTGCTGTGCGGGAAAAGCACGCTGCTTTCTCTCGCCTTCGTAACCAACTCTTTTAGAGGACTTTTGACGGGCAAGGGCTCGGGCTAGACGAGTTTTGAAAGAGGAATGACGTACATCTTGTGTGTCTTCAATTAATACTAAAACCCCACTCACCCAAGTGTTCAGGAGAGTCCGTAAGATGGCGGGAAAGTTTTCTCCTAGTCCTCCACCTGTTCTTAGGGTCAATGGAATTAAGATCATGGATAGTTTAATAGTGGCCAACACCATGGTGGAGGCATTTTCAAGGGTCTCCAGCCGTGACTGGATTTCTCGGGGAACAAGAATGAAAGTTATAACCATATATTCACCCTGAGAGACCTGCATTTTGCTCTCTCTCTCTCTCTCTCTCTCTCTCTCTCTCTCTCTCTCTCTGCGGCGACACTTCTCCTGGGCCAGACAACATCCCATATGCAATGCTGCGACACTTGGGTGAGGAGGTAATCTTATTTCCTCTAGCTTTGCATAACAGAATCTGGCTGGAGGGTGTCTTTCTTTCTGGGTGGAGGGTTGCAACTATTCTACCTTTCCCCTAGCCGGACTACCTCTTGCTAGAAATTATGTCATGAAATCAATACGCGTTATTTTTTCTCTCTCGTATGAGCTAGTTGTGGGTATGTTTTTTTTTTTTTTTTTTTTGTGTGTTTGTGTGGTACAGTTCTTTCTATTTCCTTCCTGCTTGCTGTCAAACCTCTCTATCACCGTTTTCTATAGCACTATATGACCTCGCTGTTGCGGCGCCTAATATCAATCAATCAATCAACCTCTACATATTGAGAACCAAAATGCGATCAACAACATAATCTCAGCCGTAGTTTTTCGAATCATATAATTGGACTATAAGTGATAAGGGAGAAAGGCCTATGTCATTAAAACTTTTTAAGAACGAATGAGAAGGTTAAAAATATGAGAAAGAAAAGATAAACGGTAAGAAAGGAGGGAAGGGCAAGCAAGAGAGGGATAAGACAGTAGGGTGGATGTGTAAGGTTGCCAGTTACTTGAGAGATTCTGTAATATATATAGCCTATGCATAAAATTAGACCAAGTTTATTGAAAACACCATATAGCGGCGCCTATTTAAATTTAACATCGATTATTTTTAAGGAAATGCATATTTAGAAAAAAAAATTCCTGGTAAATAGCTTAATGAATTTGTTGACAAATATGATTATTAAAAAAGTTAGAAAATTAAACAGTCTTCTGCCGAAAAAACAAAACAAAAACAGCTGGGCTTGGGAGAAGGTGATAAATAGGGTGAACTATAAACACGAGGGATTTGATTGATATTAGGTGGCGCAACAGCGAGGTCATATAGCACCAGGAAAAGGTGATAGAGAGGTGTGACAGCAAGCAAGAAGGAAATAGGAAGAAAAGAGGGACAGTTGAAGAAATGTAAGCTAGTGGCGGGGACCGAAGGGTCGCCAAAACCCTTAAAGTATTGCCCACATCATTACAGGCAATACCCCCCTACGGGGCAAGCACGAGGGATAAAAGGAATACAGGGATACCTGTCTAATATCCAAAGGATAATATATATTCAGTATTCTATCCCATTACGATGGTGAAAAAAAAACAGTGCCTTTATTAAAAGGATATAATGTAACAGATATTCTAATTATATTTATTTGTTATTACTTTTCAACTAATCACCTTCATTTGTCTTACCCTCTTTTCCCTCACCCTCGCCTCAAATCATCACATTTCTTCTCCTATATCCACCTACGTTAATGCAGTATGCACTTCTTTAAACCAGCAGGGTTCTTCAACTACGGGTCCCAAATTCCTCCAAACTGGGTCGCAGTCTCACAAAAATAAATACATGAATAAAATAGAATAATAATGTTCGTGACAATAAAATAAATATGAAGTTCATACATGAATCCACCTAACATATTTTTATAATCGAATATTCATATATTTAATTATCAATACAAAATCATTGCACAAATATTAGCCTTCTTGAGAGAGAGAGAGAGAGAGAGAGAGAGAGAGAGAGAGAGAGAGAGAGAGAGAGAGATAGGTGAGGCAGTGTTTATAATTCTGGTTAGAATGCCTTTTAATCATAAATATTACGTTTCAGTTTCTGGCCTTGTATTTTCTTAGGTTGATAATTCTGGCAATTTGTAAAAGATCTTTCTGTATGGGTCGCGAGAATGATTTTATAGTAAAAAGTGGGTCACGACTGAAAAAGTTTGAAGAACCTTGCTTTAAACTATTGGTGATTCGATACCGTTCACAGTGTATGCTTCATTCATTCCTCCTGACACACGTCTTCTCTACCTGATCATTCGTTACCTTCCTATATAGCTCCGCCCACATTCCTCTCCCACTAACATCCCCCCTCCCTCCACCTGCAACTGTTGCCAGATCCGACGAGGCCCAAACCAAGTCGCTGATGGATGGGGTGTGGACCCTTGATCTGTCCAGAGATGGGCATTGATGACTTCCAGATTTGTCCTGTGCAGGTCCCCAGGGTGGCTCCATGGCTTCTTCCAGAATTTTAAACCTGCACCTGCTTTTCAGACAAGAAGGAATCTCTTCCTCCTCCAGTGGCTCGCTACCTCTTTTTGGAACATGCCTGTACTCACAGGGAGTCCCTCCCTGTGTACACTGATGGGTCAAGGTCTGATGCTGGAGTTGGTTTTGGGGCTGTCCTTCCTGACTTTTATCGTGGTGGGAGGCTCCATTCTGTCATGTCCATTTTCACTGCCTGAGCTCTCAGCCCTCCAAGTGATTTTAATTCTCCTGCAGCCTTCCTTTACTATTTTTAGCGATTCCTGTAGTGCCTTGCAAGCCTTGGGCAATTTTAACTCTTCCCATCCCATGGTGTTGGCCATTCTCGAGTAGCTTGTCCTTCTGGGTCGTCGTGGCCGCAGAGTAACATTTTTCTTGGGTCCTGGCTCAGGTGGAGTGTCGAAGGGAATGAGCGGGCTTACGCCCTGGTTAAGGCTGCGGCCTCCTTCCAGGCATCATCCCGTACCTACAGTAGACCTTTGACCCTACATAGATGATGCATTCGTATATGCTGACAGGACAAATGGGATGCCGTCGGGGCTATCAAGCTCTGCGGCATCTGCCAGCGCCTGGGTTTGTATAGATACAGAAGCTTGTACCGCCGGTGGGAGACTGCTTTTGCCCGTCTCTGCATTGACCACACACTATTGACTCATGTTTTTTTTAATGGAGAGGGCACCCCCTCCCTACTGTGATGATTGTCTGGTCCCTTTGACAGTGCTGCACCTTCTTGTCGAGTGTCCCAGCCTTGGGGACCTTCGTCGTAGGCACATCTCCGAGTACTGGGTGGGTGACGGTTCTTACAGTCTCTCACAGGTGCCAGGGGAGGAAGCTTGTAGTGTGGGTGAGAACACCCTCTCCTAAGTGGAGCAGGCTGGCCTCCTCCACAAATTGTGCATTATATGATATTTATGGCTTCTTAGGTAGTTCAATGTTTTAAATTATGATTCTTTTATATATTTTGCTTTAGATAATCAGATTATTTTAGTAAAAATGTGCTTTTTAGTTGATATGCCCTTTTAATCATGCTGGCTCTCCCTTTCGGGGTGGTGAAGCCTGTTTGGTGTGTATAAATATTTTATTGATGATGTAGATGACCATTTTATGTTGGGCTGTACATGACCCTAGCTGTTGCACCGCCAGATGCCTAGTGGCATCTATTAATAAATCAATCAATTCTAGGTAGGAGAGTCGTCTGATGTTGGTTTATTTTTCTAGTATGGTAGTGTGGTTTATAAGTGTCAGAGCTAGGTGGTCATGGGCACAGTAGTGATCCTTTATAGCCCATGTTGTGGCGCTATGCACGCCACTCCATCCCTTTGTCGTTGCCGCACCTCTATCCTTTGTCTGGGCCCCACCTCCACCAACACTCCTTCCCGGGCAATGATTCACCAAGCTGCACACCTGCACCAGGTGGGAAAGTCACGTGAGGGACGCTACATCCGGGACAGTGGCCGACGAGATAAAAGGCAGCCATCAGCCGCTGGAAGACAGACTATACGACTAGCTCCAGTACCAAGAGCTCCTGCCCTGTCTCGCTGCCGTCGTCCACCACTTCACCACTCTTCACTGTTACCGTTATACCCCTGACTAGAGGTGCATAGTGAGCTGACGGGACAGTGACGTTTGTGTTTTACAGACGTAATTGTGAGGCTGATAGTCAACACAGTTACAAGTGTGTTGGTAAATCAGATGGATTGTGTAGGACCAGGTTAAAGGTTGTAGGAGTAAATTAGAAGTTAGATCTCGCTCTCTGAGTCGGTTGCCCAACGTTCCGCCTGAGCCATCCCTTTGCCAAAAGTGAGTAACTGTGATGGCAACAGTGTTTATGTTTGTTCGTGTGTTCATATTCGGCAAAAGTTCGGATCATCAACACTTTTCTTCTGAAGTGAACTTCAGATACAGCCTAAGTTCATCCCATCGATGGCAGGTTAATATGGAATTGGGTGCGGTTTGACAAATTTGAAAATATGAACTATTTCTGTCAATGGCCATCTGAAAAGGAGAATGAAAGAGTTTCGAGTTTATTACAGATTTTTTTTTTAATTAATTTACAAGGGTAAAATTAATTAATAAATTCGATAACGGCAACGGAACATGAGGTGGTCAGTATGGCTGAAGGCTTCTATACTGGACTTCCTAATTTATGTCGAGGCGGAGAGACAAATGTTTCAAGAGTAAGATGGCTCTCCCATTGACGCCACCGGCATGAGTATGGTCACACAGAAAATTATTGTTGTGTGCCACTGGTCACACTGATCAAAGCAAAAAATTATATGACTAAATTCATAAATTTGATAACATACAGTACATTGCAGATTTTTTTTTTTTTTTTTTTTTTTTAAGCTGGTGGTCTCGTTTCGTAGATGTGACACCTGCGCTGAGTGAGCTTGTTTGGTCTCACTCACTGGTTCCCCCATGATATACAAAACAAAATACAGCTTCATCGTCGCACTTGCTCGAATATAACTACAAATATCAATTACAACCTCTATTTTAAGTTTCACAAATGCAGACAAGCAATTGTGAGACTTTGTGAGACTTAGAACATTTAGAACAGTCAACACAATTGCGTAGTAGCTACATTTACGATACGAGGCCGTCAGCTGAATAAATAAAGATAAGTTAATGAAGAGGCTGCGCTCTGTCTCGCCTAACCATTTTCGACCTCCAATATCTCCATGTCCTATTTTTTTTTAAGTAGTTTTAATTTATAGCCGTCTGACGAGCTATCCTATAGTGAAATTTAGACTTCATTATCTAATTCTGTTAAGATTCATGACTTTCCATAATCTAGTGTTGTATTGATTAATGACTTGCCATATTTAATCATGTTTCAGATCAAGAATGGTATTTCGTTAGGATTAACATAGACGATCCAAGACAGGCGAAATGTTAAAAGAGCAGTCAGACACCGATATCTATATTTATATGCTAAAAATGAATAATGTAATTTATACAGTTCATAATGTCAAGTTATAACCCCGCCATGAACTCAGGCTCTTGCTGAGGCTCACCACAGAAGATGAGTGTTGATGATCCGAACTTTCGTCAGTCCTGTAGTCGGTGGACATGTAATTGGGGTAATAATTTTATTTCGCTGTGTTGTTTGGCTGGGAAATCCTCTTTGTACCATTTATCTAGATGGTCTGTGTTGGAGAATCCATTGTTCACCAGGACTTGGATGAGACGTTCCAGTTCCTAGTGTGTATCTCTCCAACTGGTGCAGTAGGTGAAGGCCTTCCTGATGTAGGCGGAGATGGTAGATAGGAGGTATCTCTTTTTACACTCATTGTCACCATTCAGACAACGTCCGTTGTTGGTGGACTTGGTTTAGACCGTGGTCTGGTTGTGGTGCGCAATCATGAAGTCCAGGAACAGTCTCGCTCCAACACTGCTGGAGTGTGGACGTTCCTACTGGCACTCTGCCTGAATTCTTGTTTGTGTTGTTTTTGCACTCTTGTTTGTATTGTTTGTGCATTATTGTTTCTGTGTTGTTTTTTGTGTGGTGTTGCTTGTCTGTTGTGGTTCTGTGTATTGTTTTGTTGTGATTGTCTGTGTGGGTGTGGGTGTGGGTGTGTGTGTGTGTGTGTGTGTGTCTTAGGCTGATTGAGTGTTCAGTTGTTCGTGTTGTTGTTTGCTTCCCATCTAGGCCTTGCCTGGCCTGATGGAGATGAGGATTTCCTTTGATTTCCTCCCCTATCTTCCACCGTGTGAGGTGAGGACACCTCATACTGACCAGCCTTGGTGCTACTGGTGTTGGGGAGTTGGGCATATCTCCCGGTACTGTTCTGCCAGGCCGAAGTGTGCTTGGTGTGCCACCGACCCTGATTCCAAGACATGTCCTGTCAGGGATGAACCATCACGTCCTGCTGCCTCCACCTCTGAGCCTTCACCTCCTAAGGATACATCTCGATGGAAGAGTCCACGATGCCTTCAGCCAAAGGTTAACGTGTGGCATGGATGTACTCGACGTCAGGTGCAAGCTCGTGTCTCTACTATTACTATGTCTCCAACACCACCTTTGCAGACTGCTCCTCTTACCAGCCCTGCCTCGCCTCCAGACCTGGCCCTCTGCAAGTCTGTTGCTACCCTTATGGCACGATGTACGGCCCTCGAGAACCACTTTTCTGCCATTGAAGCCAGGATTGATGGGCTGGTTGCTGCTCAGGCTGCCAATGACTCCAAACTCTCCACCTTGGTCGAGGCTCAGCAGGCCATCATCTCAACTGTCACTACCCTTACCGAAAAGATGGATACTGTTGCATCTCGCCTTGAAAAGCTTTTCGAATCAGTCCCTTCTCCTAATCAATCTTCTTTTCCAGGTCGCTCATCTGCTCCCACTCACCGGACTTCTACCTCTAAATACAGAGTTTGCTAGTGATTGTCGGCTGGATGTCATCTCCTGGAATGTATGCGGTATCACCAGTTATGCTAAGCTCACTCAACTCAAGGCCTATGTATTTCATCATCATCCCAGTGTTATTTTTCTCCAGGAAGCATTTCCAGGATGGCCGCTCGCTGCTGGACAAGCTCCTCCTCTCTCAGGTTATGTACCATATGTTCATCTAGTAAGGAATGGTCTCCTGACTTACATACATAGCTCCTTGCCACATCACCTTCTCAGTACCTCCTCTGATCATGACATGACCTTTCAGCTATTTTAGGTTCTACCTGGGGATGGAGTATATGGGAGATTTTAATGCTCGGCATTCTGATTTGGGTGATGGTTCTGGCTCTATTAATCGTAATGGTGTTTGTCTCCTTTCATACATCCGCAAGCATCATCTAACATGCTGGGACACTGGCGGTGCCACTCATTGCCTGGGAGACACTCTGGATTACATCCTCTCGTCTGGCCTGATAGTATCTCGAGTTCAGTGCTTCTCCGTGCCAGACTTATTCTCTGATCACATCGCTCTTCGGTTTCATTATTCTCTACCTGCTGGGTCAAGTGGTTCAGCCACTCGTTAGCATATTGCTGTTCCCCCTAAATATTGCCCGACTTACATCTTATTTATGGGCCATGTATTTCCTACATTTGATATATCATCAGCTGAACAGTTGTACTCTGATCTTGTATCTGCTACTCATGACTTTTATAGGGTATAAGTGTCCCAGCCACACCTCCAGCATTGCCATACTGCCCACTGCTGGACGCTGGATGCACGTATATAACCCAACCCCTGACCAGCTCCATCGTTACCAGATGTCTAGGGACACTTTAGTTGCCCTGCAGGAGTGTGCTCACACTGAGTCTTGGCAGCGGTTCACGGAGAGCATTAACTAGCAAACAAGTGTGGCTTCTATGTGGCACCTCATCCGTCGTTGTTAAAATGACACCGGCCACTGCTCATCATCACACTCCCGCCGACTATGCCCAACAACTTGTCGATATCCTGGACAGAACAATCTACCCCAGCCAGTCTACCAATCCACATACAAGATACACTCGGTTCCCGTGCTGCTGTCCATCGGCTACATCTAATTTCAGCTCTGTCGCAAGATGATGACTGATGCAGAGGAGATACCTGAGGAGGATTTGTGCCTGCTCTCTCTCTGGGTAGAGCTTCTTCTCCTGGTGATGATGGTATTACTTATGCTGTGCTGCGCCTACTTCAACAAGTTCCTGGGAACCCTCTACTTCGACTGTACAATCTTTGTCTTCGTGACGGTTGTGTACCACGAGCCTGGACCAGCAGCACAATAATACCCATCCCTAAGCCCGGCACTGCCAAGTTCAGGCCTATTTCCCTTATTTCCTGTTTTTGTAATGTTATGGAGAGAATCTTACTCAATCGTCTCATGTACAGACTGCAGGATCATCTTTCTCCATGGCTGTTTGTTTTCCTTCACCAGCGGAGCACACACCTCTGCCTAGTCGACCTGTACTCTCGCCTTTCCAGGGACAGTGTGGTGGCCTTCATTGACCTTCGAAGTGCCTTTATGTTGCTAATAGAGACGTCATTTTGGATCAACTGGTTGACTTTGGGATAAAGGGTAATCTACTACGGTGGTTTCGGGGCTACCTGAGTAACAGGACCTCCCATGTCTTTTTCAGTGCTGTGCTCAGTCATTTGCGCAGTTTCCATCTTGGTACGCCTCAAGGGGGTGTCCTCTGCCTATTGTTATTTTATATTCTGATGCATCGGTTGCTCACTTCTCTCCCTGATATTCCTGGAACTACAATTACGTGCTATGCTGATGATATCTGTGTTCATTCTACCTCACCAAGGGATCTCCAACGGTTTCTTGACTCCTTCTCTGTGGACTCCTCTCATTGTGGCATTATTGTCTCCCCAGATAAGAGCAGAATATTCACCTGCCAACTTCCTCAAGCTCGGCCAGTGTTCACCATTGGAGGGACTCTCATACCCATGTGTTCCCCGCACCACTACCTGGGCGCGCCAGTCAATATTTGGCAGATTGTCCCTGCTAGACCTCAACACCATCCCATTGTCCATGACTTATTGGGTCGTCTCCAGCTCCGACTTACACCACTTCAATGGCTCAATAACAACTCCTCGGGCATTTCCATCCCAGTAGCCAGGACCATCTATATTGCTATTATCCGTTCAGTTGTTGATTACCTCTCCCCTGCTTTGATTCAACTTCCCAGGGCTACTTTTGAAACTTTTGAAAATTTTTAGAATAGAGCAATGAGACTAATTCTCGGTTGTCCAATGTCGACCAGGATAGTGAACATGCAGCGTAAGTTGCGTCTTCCCCCATTAGTCGAGAGAATGCGTTCTAATGTTACTTGCTTCACTGTCAAGTGCCTCCATTTCCCACATCTTTCACCCCATTACTCTCAGTTAGTCAGAACTTCTCTTAGACCAAACTCTCCTGTCCCTGCCATACTGCCTGCTGGATGTACTCTTATAAGGTCTGTTTTCTCTATGCTCCGTAGTCTTAATATAGATATAATGGTTGCAGACGTCCCCCCAGGGCCCCCTCTGTGGATGCTACCAACACCTGATGTGAGCTTGACACCTACTTCCAAGTCGGAACTGCCTTCTCTACAGCGGCAGTTGGCTCTGGAACACATAGAAACAGTGACGTCCTCCATCACAGATCCATACTGCCTCTATACTGATGGCTCATTGCAGGTGGATGGTACAGAAGTTTGTTCCGTTTTCTCACCTGACTTGGAGTCACCTTCAGGAGGCTGGGTTGGCCGTCGTCTCTGTAACCACTCTAGCTCAACATTGTGTGAACTGTATGCCATTCTGGATGCTGTTAGTTTTGTTTGTCAACGTGGAGTGAATACTGCCATTTTTTTGTGACACCAAACCTGCCCTTCATTCCCTACGAAGAGAGGGTGAAGAATATCAAATCCAATGAATGAATGATTTCCTGCTTAATTTCTTAGCTTGAGAGGTTCATTATATCTTGCTGTCTATAAACCATCCTTACCTCCTCTAATTGGAAACTACTGTCTCCTCCACGCTGACCACACACCATCTATAGAAAGTAAGGTAATAATAACAACCTAACCTGCCTGTGTCTGTTTTGGCAGAGTTTAGAGGGAGTGTCCACTTGAGTTGTATATGTAGATACCCCCATACACAGGTTACACAAGGGCATACACAGGTTACTTACACTAGGACATACACGGGTTACTTAGACTAGGGTATACACAGGTTACTTACACAAGGGTATACACAGGTTACTTACACAGGTTACACAAGTGATATATATATATATATATATATATATATATATATATATATATATATATATATATATATATATATATATATATATATATATATATATATATATATATATATATATATATATATATATATATTCCATTCTCTTATTTCGATGACGAAATTGACGTACCTGAAACCCCAGCCAATGAATGAATACATTTTAGTACTTTTCTTTGAGATAAAGAATGGCATGTTTCCGTGGCCGTCGCCATAGTAAGAAGCAGCTTCTACGGTGATGGTGTGTTCAATTGCAAACATGGAGAATCCGTTCCTCAGCATCTTTTGTAGACCCTTATGTGCTTCAATAACCTGCAATTATAATATGAGAAAATTAGTACAAACTACAACACATACATGTAGGCGTGCGCTTGTTTGTGTGTAAGAGAGTATCATTATAATGATCTAAATAATACTGCTCGAAAATTTCACCCAATGGTGAATGCATGAATTGGCTTTCATACTGTATATTTTCCTACAAGGAGCAACATGGTCTGAGAACATTTTCATGAGGAGTCAGACAAGCAGTTGGCTCCACTTCCGTGTTTCCTCCTTAGCGTTGCTAATATCGGGGCGGCAAGAAATTTAGAAAAAATGGCGACAGGGGATTGATTATCAGACAATCAATGAGGTAATTGAAGTGTTTAGGTTGGAGAACTACGCGAGGATGGCTTAGAGACAAAAATAGTGTTTGTTTTTTTTATACTGAACTGACGTTTTCGGGTGCATGGGTAGGTCCTATGTAAACGGGTCAGCTGCAGTTTAGTTAATTATTAATGTGCTGCGACGATTAATTGTTTGCAAGAATACAGACATTATAATAATATTATAACGTTTGGTGTTTGTCATTTTTCTGTTGTCTACAACAAGTTTTAAAATTATCTCTAAAGACACAGTCTTGCGTATAAATAATGAAGACTATAATTGTTACTTATAACTAATCTAACATGTTGAGATAAACATGAATCATTCGCCATCGTGTTCATAACTGATAAAAGGTCAAAATTAATCCTACATGAAAGAAAACAATTTACTTTTAAAGAAAGCTGTAGCTGACAGATATGCTTAACTCCAACATCTACATTTCGTTGTTTGATAACTCTCCAATAACTCTACAGCTTATGAGAGCACAATTTGTATCTCGGGATATGATCAATGTTATATATATCAGTGGTAAATGACACACTATACACATTGGCACAGCCCCACGCACAATAATGATTATTTCTCCTGTTTGGGAGAATTTTCTCTCCAAGTTTAAGCAAATATCATGTTGCTATAACATGGCACGCAACCACAGCTGACCATAATATACTAAGCTCGTCCCTACAACTTTGTCATTATATTATGCTTAGTAGTCGGTGATGATGACAATTTTTGTTAGTAACAATTTAGTAAGAATTTTATGAGCATTATGATCAGTGGTAGTTGTATATCGACGATTGTCATATTACGTTGCTTCCTGTCAGTTTCGACCAAGGATAATAAAATAGGCTTTAGATTTATGGGTGCGTCTACACGGGCGATAAAACATATCGACAACAAATATCACAACATTGTAAGAAACAAGTTTTTGAGTTGCCAATGATATACTAGTGTGTGGTGTGGATGGTGTGTCTCCAGATGTTGACGGCGAAGTTTTGGTCAATGTTTAAAACTTGTTTGCAACTGAATGTTGCCAGTGTGGACACACCTTTATCACTATATAGTGAACCTTCACAGACTTCGGTGGTCCTATTACTATGTGGTCACTGACAAATTTACCAAGGATGGCAACATAATTTATCGCGATTTACTGAAGTAAGATATATAAAAGAGTTAAAACTAATAAAAAGCAATAAATATAATAGAATTCACAATTTCCACACACAAGAGGTGCTCCTTCCAAAACTACAATCCTCCTCCCCGAGCACCTGTGAGAGACTGTTAGAACCGTCACCCACTCGGTACTCGGAGAGGTGCCTACGATGAAGGTCCCCAATACTGGGACACTTGACAAGAAGATGCCGCACTGTCAATGGGACCAGACAATCATCACAGTAGGGAGGGGGTGCCCTCTCCATTAAAAAAACATGAGTCAAACGTGAGTGGCCAATGCGAATATGGACAAGAGTCTTCTCCCACAGGCAGGACAGGCCGCTGTAGCTCCGCAAACCCAAGGTCTGGTGGATGCTGCGAAGCTTGTTAGCCCCGACGGCGTCCCATTTGTCCTGCCAGCAGGAACGAACGGTAGCATCTATGTAGGGTCGAAGGTCCATGGCAGATATGGGATGACGCCTGGCAGGAGACCGAGAAAAGGAGGACGCAGCCTTAACCAGAGCGTCAACCCGCTCATTCCCATCGACACCCGCATGGGCATGGGACCCAACGTAATGTGACTCTGCGGCCACGACGTCCCAGGCGGACAAGCCACCAGGATATGGGAAGAGTTAAAATTGCCCAAGGCCTGCAAGACACTACAGAAATTGCTAAAAATTGTAAAATAAGGCTGAGAGAGAGGAAAAATCACTTGGATGGCGTATATAGTGGCCGAAAGCTCGGCAGTAAAAATTGACATGACAGAAGGCAGCCTGCCGCCACGACAAAAGTCAGGAAGGACAGCCCCCATACCAACTCCAGCACAGACTTTAACCCATCAGTGTACACATGGAGGGACTCCGTGTGAGAGGAGGCTTGTTCCAAAAAGAGGGAGCGAGCCACTGGAGGAGGAAGAGATTCCTTCTTGTCTGAAAAGCAGGTGCAGGTGAAAACTTCTGAAAGAAGCCATGGACTCACCCTGGGGACCCGCACACGACAAATCTGGAAGTCATCAATGCCCAACTCCTCCATTGCCTTCCTGACCCAGAAGCCAAAGGGCCATGGTGAGCAAGGATGTGAAAGGTAGTAATGAGACATGATATCAGATGACACCGCCAAGTCGATGTAATCGATGCCAACAACGAACCATCAAGGACAGGTGACAGAGATCGAGAGGTGGCTCATCAGCATCCACCAGGAGACTGGGAATTGGGGACAACCTGAAGGCCACAGTCGCCAGACGTACCCCAGCATGATGAACAGGGTCTAAAACTCTGAGACGAACATCCGTGGCAGAGAAGTACACCTCACATCCAGAGTCGAGTTTTGACCTAATAAAAGCATGGTATAGGTGGAGGAGGGTGACCCGATCAGCCCCCTAGGATGTATTGCCCAGGACCCTCAACAGGTTAAGAGCCTGGAGGCAAGATACCTTAAGTAGACATAAATGGGGAAGCCAAGTCAAATGTCTGTCAAAAAGAAGACCCAAAAAGCAAGTCTTCTCGACACAACGTATCCGATGACCATAAATGAATAAGTCTGTATCGGGGTGGACTCCTCGGATGCTGCAGAAGTGCATTGCAACCGTCTTGGCAGGAGAGAAGCGAAACCAATGAGAACCAGACCTACGCGACACCCTGTCTAGGGCAAGCTGCATGTGCCGCTCCGCCATTGACATACGGGAAGCAGCAACCTAGACCGCCAGGTCGTCAACGTACATCGAGTTGGCTATACCGTCCGGAAGGGATGAGGCAATGGTAATAATTAATACTGCAAACAACGTGACACTGAGGACGCTTCCCTGGGGGACGCCCTCCTCCTGTGCAACGGATGCTGAGAGGGCTGTACCAAACTCCGACCACTGAGAAACTCCTTAATAAATCGTGGAAGGCGACCCCACAGGCCATATGCATGGAGTTGCTGCTGGATGCCATATTGCCATGTAGTGACATAAGCTTTCTCTAAATCAAAGAATACACAGACAAGGTGTTAATGTTGTGCAAAAGCGTCACATGCAGCAGCTTCCAACCTGACCAGAGCGTCTGTAGTGGAATGGTGTTTACGAAAGCCAGACTGGGATGGAGACAGAAAACCACCCTGTTTCAGGAAGTATACCAGTCTGACAATCACCATCTTCTCATATAGTTTACATTCTCCTAGAAATCTAGGAGAGTAAGCTCCTTGGCTCCCAACTCAGGACTGACAGCCAGAGGTCGAGAGTCACGGCTGGAAACTTTAGCAAAAGCCTCTGCCATGGTGTTGGCCATTGTTAAACCATCCATTATCTTAATTCCATTGACTTTAAGAACAGGTGGAGGACTAGCAGAAAACTTCCCCGCCATCTTACGGACTCTCCTGAGCACTTGGGTGAGTGGGGTTTTAGTATTTATTGAAGACACATAGGTCTTCCAAGATGCACGTGGTACCCCTTATAAAACTCGTCTAGCTCGTTCCCTTGCCCGTCAGAAGTCCTCGAAAAGAGTTAAGGCCCCCACGATTGCGACGAAGGCAAGAGAAAGCAGTGTACTTCTCCCGCACAGCTGTTGTGCAGACTGGTGACCACCAAGTGACAGGACGTTTGGTAAAGTGGCCAGAATTTTTAGGGACAGAGATGAGAGCAGCAGAGTGGAGCATATCACTGAAATATGTTACAACCTCTTCAGAGTTACCAAAATCTGCTACAGAAACGACAGAAAAAGTTAGCTCTCTATAATACTGCCAGTCAGCCTTTTCTAATCTCCACCAAGGACAGATAATCTTTTGCCTCATAAGCTGCTTTGGCAGCATCATTTGCATTGAAAGTAATATAGCACCGATTTGAACTGCAGTCACTGTCATAGGTGATGTGGATACGAACCACTCCAAAACACTTATAAATCAAATGAATAGCGCCATATGAAAGGGATGCAAGTACATTAGTCAATATTAACGTGTCCATACCACCAGCAGGGTTCGTCGACAAAACACCCGACCTGCTGGGTCTTCTCTAATTTGCCGCCTTCTGCATACCACCACGACCAGAGAGTGATGTCTCGAGGGCCTGGTCGACCACCGATCGAGGAAAAGAAAGAGGCTTATTGTTATCCATAATAACATTGTTATTATTAAAATGGCCCCAGGAGCCAAGAGCTACTATCTACTGGGCAGATGAGTGGACTGAGCGTTGGTCGCCATGGGTGGGGTACCTCGTCCCCCACGGGGCCACTCGTTTTAAAAAGTAACCCCAATGGCTTGAAAGTTTGCCCATGACAATGCTGAGACCCCCTTCCCCAACGTTTCCTGGCCCAGACACCCAATCATACAACTTAGGACAGCCCCTTGAGGACAGTCCCTCTGGAGGGCAGCACTGTTGGCTCGTACTGGCAGCCTATTGCATGGAAACCATTTAGTCTGGTCTCTCACTGACGACCTTTCTAGCATGGGAAGCCTTCTCTCCCCAAAATAGGGGCAGAGCAGGGTTCAGAGCCCCCTCTAGTCTAGTTCGCCAGGTCTAAAAGACCCACCACATCAAGGGCGGTTTACCGCTGAGGAGGCAGATACCTCTGTATCAGTGAGGAAAAGATGGTGAGGTTTAGTTGAAGATATGTAGTGTTTCACAATTAGAAATTAACAATAAGACCACGAATTTTGCTTAAATGGGGAAGCACAGTGTTGGTAAATCTGGAGCAACTGATTCCTCCAAACTATTGCAAACAACAAATCACCATTATTTTTGTTCATCTGGTCCTGTTTCCTTACATACTTTGCAGGAATCAAGGCAATCCATTGTAACAAAAGTGAATTATCCCTTTAACCCTTACACTGCCGCCGACAGCATATGCTGTTCGCTACAGAGCACTCCCCAGTGCCACCGACAGCATATGCTGTTTTCACTTATAATAATTGTTTAAAAGTGGGAATAATAGGTTTAGGTACTTGGTGGTTACTGACAACTCACCACGGTTTTGCACCAAACACAAAACTCAGCCAGGACAGTTGTTGGAGTATAATATGAGACATTAGGTGGTAAACTTATGTTCATTGGAGCCTACTAGCCAGTATTCTGGGACTCGTTTTGGTTTATAATCGACCGGCGGCCGTGGTTTTTGTTATTTCGTCGTAATGCGTCAATAAATTATATGATTGGAACTTTTTATATTAGTATTTACCATTTATTATTTATATGGTGTACAGTAGGCTATATTTATGTTTGAAAAATTTGTGTTATTGAATAATTAGGCCCAGAGGACACACGGACGGTTTGTAGTGAACATACAAGGACCACACACACGTCCTTTGACTATTCACCACTGAAGAGGCCAAACTGTATGGTAATAAATCATTTGTCTACCATTGTGACTTTTCTTCACCTTCACGTTCCCACTACAGTGGTGTTACTGTGTGACAAGTGTGTGTAATCCTTGTGTAACCATTACAAAGAACCTGTGTGTCTCGGGCCTTATTATTTACCCATCCACCCAGAGACAGTTATAAGGACAAAATAATAATTACTGTATAGATATGTACAGTAAAGCATGTATTGTAAATTGTACAACAATGAAATTTATTTTATTATTCGTGTTATGTAAGTAATGGATATTTGTACAAGGCTTCTATAATGGTTTATAGGGCCTAATAGGCTACGTACGTATTTTTAGTTTTTGTCATAGTTCCTCACTAGCCTGTGGTACGTGATATTTTTTTCATTCTTCCTCTAAGAATAACAATTGATAAGTCTTTAGTTATATTCCTAAATAGATGTAATATTTTACTGTTTCCATTAGGCTACTACAAATACTTCCCGTTTGCCATATATATACACCTCTTTATAACACAAATATATTTTCCTATGAGTGACATAAGCTCCTATGGGCCTCATGCTAGTCCTATTTATAATAATAATAACTTTCTGTTTGCCAAGTTCATCTCAGCTTGCCCAGCAGATAATAAGTTTCTGCTGTTTGACAACTTACCAAAACATATGTTTGCTTGGAAATTCTACTTTCATTATCTTTTCTGATCTATCTCGCCTATATTATTATTATTATTATTATTATTATTATTATTATTATTATTATTTGTGCAGTGGTTATCACTGCCATGCTTTCTGAGTTACAAGTATTTAGTGGGAACATAACTATTAGGCTATAGTGGGAGGGAGGTTGAGGTGGCAAAGGCATTCCAAGTATTGAATAAATCAGTCATTACTTAGTTTTAGTAGTTCAAGGACAAGAGTGTTTATTCATATACACATATGAGCGAAAAGAAAATAGGAAAAATGTATGTATTGCTGATAATAAAATAATAATTATACTGTAAGCCATTTACGAGTGGTAATACTGCTGCATCTCTAGTTCTCTACTGCGGGCTGCGAGCAAGGGAGGACAGTATTGCCAGGTGCAGGGAACATTCTCTGTTTTATAAAATTTTGAAGTTCACATGGAAATTATATAAAGATTGTTCAAGGGTATACAGGGAAACTTCTACCAGTCGAAAATAATTTCAAAAAGACCGTCAATGTTCATGAGTAATCAGGGAATAATTGAGGCAAAATGGTAAATTCTAAAGTTGATGGTAGGGAAATTTCGTCAAGCCAACCTGAGCTGGCATCACTGTGGGAGAGGGAGAGGGTCGGAGGGAGTAGGCCTCTACGGGCGTTCGTCAATTCCCGCCCAAAATTTGAATTTCACCTGATGAAAATCTTATTCCCCCACAGTTATAGCAAATAAACTATGGCATTCTAATACAGACACAACAGAATATTTTTTCATTATACTCAGGTAATAATTCCTTAATATTTAATAATCCGGTATATACCAGTTTGCAAATGCAAACAATACGGCAGCGTAAGGGTTAAACTAACGAAGAGTGAGCCTGTACACCTACCTACCAAAGCCATCAACGAGCAGGTAGAAGATAAGATTTACTAGGGTCAGATGATTCCCAGAATAAACAGGTACACAATAGATGACCAGTTATCATAAACTACCTGACTGTCAGATAGCAGTAGGGTCAGATGACTCCCAGATAAAACTACCTGACTGCCCCACCAGCACATGTAGCTGGAAATAGGCATTAAAATAACAAGGGTACCCAGACTATGACCCTCAAGTAAACATGACTCACTAAATTGATAATACTGTATCTAGAGACTGATGGCAGCTTAAGGTAGAGAGAGAATATAAGCAATGGGAGAACAGACTTAGAGACATAGCTAACACCATTGCTAGACAATCTGCTGACGTAAGCAGCTCAGCTAACTACGACCCCGTTTTCAAGACCACAAATGGGAGGCTGAGCTACGAGAGATAGACTTTGCCACAGAAGACGTAAATTCTAGCTACAACAAAGAGTTTACGATTAACGAACTTCTCGCCCTGAAATCCTGTAAAGGCTCCATCCCGGCCCCTCAGCCATTACGTACGGTATGATTCAGCATATTACTCAGGACAACCTGAGTAAGCTGTTTTCGGCGTTTAATGAGATTTGGACGTCTCGAACGTTTCCAAACTCATGGCACTACGCACATGTCGCACCGATACCTAAACCAGACGGTCGCCTTACGAATCCCAGTTCGTTTCGTCCTATTGCGCTGACTGACTGTCTATGTAAGGTCATGGAACGTATGGTAAATAAGAGACTGGATTTTGTTTTAGAGTCGAAGAATATGTTAAATGTTTAACAGAGTAGATTTCGTCAACATCGATCCACTCTAGACCATTTAATGCATTTGGAGCATTGCATTGCCGAGACATTTGCTCGGAAACATTTCATGATAGGTATATTTTTGGATTTTCAAAAGGCATACGACATGACATGGCGTAACGGACTACTACATAAACTTTATGCCTATGGCCTAAAGGGTAATTTGCCTATATTTATCAGTAACTTCCTTGCTGACAGGACATTTTCTGTCAGGTGGCCCTATAACGTAACATCCGACATATTTGTCCAAGAAAATGGGGTGCCCCAAGGAAGTGTACTTAGCCCGACTCTTTTCAGTATTGCTATAAATGTTGTAGAAAGAAATTAAATGTCCTCAAATACGTATCTGGTAAATCGTGGGGAGCTGACAGAACATCTTTATTGATGATGTATAAGTCCCTCGTACGTTTAAAGCTTGACTATGACGCACAGGTGTATGGGTCTGAGGCGACACTCAAAAGATTGGATGTATTTCAGAATGTATGTTTAAGATTATGTCTTGGAGCTCTTAAATGTACTCGTGTGGAGGGGACTAAAGTAAAGGCTAATATACCTCCCCTCCGCATTCGTCGTGACCACCTATTGTTATCATACGGTATTACCGCCTACCGAAAACGATCGCTGGCCATCCCAGCTTGTGAGATCCTCCTGCAATAGAAACATCTGCTGCATGGGGCCCTCAAGTCAGTGGCTGTGCTGCTTCACTTCCTCTGTCAAGCATTAGGGTACGACCTTTCTAGTGGGGATCGACTCATCCTGTTAAATATTGCGCCCTGGGAGTCTAGTCCCACCAAAATCATTACTGACTGGCTCCCCACCGCCAAGTCCCAGTCGCCGGAAGTGGAAGTCAGACAATTGTTCCGGAAGATCCTCACTAGAAACCTAGCGTCATTCTACTTGTACACTGATGGCTCTAATACGGATGAATGTGTGGGTGCAAGTGTATGGTCAGCGGAGTGTCGTCTTAGATACCAGTTGCCCGTATATGCATCTGTGTTTACTGCAGAATTATTTGCCATAGCCGGAGTTATAGATTTTGCTGAAAATTCATATTACGACAGTTCTGTCATATTTTCGGATTCACAGTCAGCCCTTCAGGCAATTAAATCTTGCAAAACCACTAAAAATGAAATCCTGGGCAATATTATCAATGAATTACATGTGTCTGCTAAGTCCATCTCTCTGATTTGGGTGCCTGGTCATTGTCGAATCTTCGGTAATAAACAGGCTGACTTACTTGCAAAGTCGGCGGTAGAACTTGAGGAAATGTGGGAAGTCCCTCGGGAGATACAGTCGTGTCTCTCTTTCGGTAAGAAATCAATAAATCTTCTGTGTCAAAGTCAGTGGACCGACCTGGCTATACCTATCATCAAGCCTCAAGTACACAGTCTCACCCCAACCTTCCTGGAGTGAAGACGTGTTCCTGGCGCTCTGCCTGTGTTGTTGTTTGTCTTGTTTCAACGTTCTTGTTTGTGTGTTGTTGTGTCAGTGGTGTTATAGTGGTTGTTTACATTTTCTATCTCATTTTTTTTTGTGGTATTGTTGTTTGTGGTTTATTTTTTTTTTATTGTGGTTCTGTGTGTGTATGTTCGTGTGTTCGTGTGTGTTCAGTTGTTCGCTTCCCATCTAGGCCTTGCCTGGCCTAATGGAGAGCGCGGATTCGGATGTGGCTTCCTGCCTGGAGGCCGACTTGGCCATGTCGGAGGAGGATGAGTCTCCTATCGAGGATCACTGGCCTGAGCTGCCTTCTCGCAACCCTCCCCCTCTCTCCTCGGTCACTCCGCAGCTCAGGTTGCAGCCTTCCACCTCCTCAACCTCTACCAAGCGACCCGTTGATGCCTCGTCCGACTCCTTGCAGGATTCCGATGGTGTGGACTGTTTGCCTCCGGCTGCCAAGACTGCCAAGGGTGCTTCAGCTGTGCATGACGTACCTTCTCTGCCTCAACGTGGTGTTTCTTCCTTGTATACCAACTCCTTGCCCTCGTCCAACCTTCCTGCTTTTGCCCCAAGAAATGCCTATGTCAAGCTCTCCTTCTCTGGGAACCCATCTACGGACACAAAGTTGCGTTGGTTGTCTGATGTCAACAGGGCCTTCCAGCTGCAGCGTGAACTGGCTGAAGTGAAGATGGCTGCTGTCACCTCCCGGTTTGTCTACATCTCTAGGAAGCGTCAGGATATCATTGATAGAGTGAAGGCTGGTGAATTTTTGTCTCTGCCTCTCATTCTTGAAGACTCACCCGAGAGGCCTCGTAAGTTCCCCAGCTACATCCTTACCCGTTTTCCTATTGATGTTGACCCGAAACTTGCTAAGGGATACCCTGGTGTGTACTTTGCCCGTCGTTTTTTTCCAAGATGGTTCCCCCATTAGCCGTATTGTTGTTGTCTGGAGTCAACCTGATCCACCTCCAAATGAGATTTCCTTTGATTACCTCCCTTGTCTTCCACCGTGTGAGGTGAGGAAACTTCATAATGACCAGCCTTGGTGCTACAGGTGCTGGGGTGTGGGGCATATCTCCCGGTACTGTTCTGTCAGGCCGAAGTGTGCATGGTGTGCTGCCGACCATGATTCCAAGACATGTCCTGTCAGGGGCGAACCATCACGTCCTGCTGCCTCCACCTCTGAGCCTTCACCTCCTGAAGATACGTCTCGATGGAAGTGTCCACGATGCCTTCAGCCAGGGGTTAACGTGTGGCATGGATGTACTCGACGTCAGGTCCAGGCTCGTGTCACTACTATTGCTCCGCCTCAACCACCGCCACCACCACCACCTCCCCAGTCTGCTCCTCCTACCAGCCCTGCCTCACCTCCAGACATGGCCCTCCGCAAGTCTGTTGCTACCCTCATGGCACGATGTACGGCTCTCGAGAACCGCTTTTCTGCCCTTGAAGCCAGGATTGATGGGCTAGTTGCCGCGCAGGCTGCCAATGACTCCAAACTCTCCACCTTGGTCGAGGCTCAGCAGGCCATCATCTCAACTGTCACTACCCTTACCGAAAAGATGGATACTGTTGCATCTCGCCTTGAAAAGCTTTTCGAGTCAGTCCCTTCTCCTGGTCCATCTTCTTCTCCAGGTCGCTCATCTGCCCCCACTCACCAGACTTCTACCTCCAAATACAGAGTTCGCTAGTGATTGCCGGCTGGATGTCATCTCCTGGAATGTATGTGGTATCACCAGTTATGCTAAGCTCACTCAACTCAAGACCTATGTTTTTCGTCATCATCCCAGTGTTATTTTTCTCCAGGAAGCATTTACAGGACGGCCGCTCGCTGCTGGGTAAGCTCCTCCTCTCTCAGGTTATGTGCCATATGTTCATCTGGTAAGGAATGGTCTCCTGACTTACATACATAGCTCCTTGCCACATCGCCTTCTCCGTACCTCCACTGATCCTGACATGACCTTTCAGCTATTTGAGGTTCTACCTGGGAATGGAGTACTACAACTATGTAATGTCTATTCTGCCCCAGCTAGACTCACTCTTGAGGCTCTTCCTTCTCCAACAGTGCGTGGTATGGTGTATATGGGAGATTTTAATGCTCGGCATTCTGATTTGGGTGATGGTTCTGGCTCTATTAATCGTAATGGTGTTCGTCTCCTTTCATACATCCGCAAGCATCATCTGACACGCTGGGACACTGGTGGTGCCACTCATTGCCGGGGAGGTACTCTGGATTACATCCTCTCGTCTGGCCTGATAGCATCTCGGGTCCTGTGCTCCTCCGTGCCAGACTTATTCTCTGATCACATCGCTCTTCGGTTTCATTATTCTCTAACTGCTGGGTCAAGTGGTTCAGCCACTCGTTTGCGTATTGCTGTTCCCCCTAAATATTGCCCGACTTACATCTTATTCATGGCCCATGTATTCCCTACATTTGACATATCATCAGCTGAACAGTTGTACTCTGATCTTGTATCTGCTACTCATAACTTTTATAGGCTATACGTCTCCCGGCCACACCTCCAGCATCGCCATACTGCCCACTCCTGGATGCTGGATGCACGTATACAGGAGGCAAAGGAGGAGGCTGAACGTGATGGCCTATTGTTTCAAGCCAACCCAACCCCTGACCTGCTCCATCGTTACCAGATGTCTAGGGACGCTTTAGTTGCCCTGCAGGAGTGTGCTCACACTGAGTCTTGGCAGCGGTTCACGGACAGCATCAACCAGCAAACAATGTGGCTTCTATGTGGCACCTCATCCGTCGGGTTGTTAAAAAGACACCGGCCACTGCTCGTCATCACACTCCCGCCGACTATGCCCAACAACTTGTCGATGCCTGGTCAGAACAATCTACCTCAGCCAGTCTACCCATCCACATACAAGATGCACTCACTTCCCGTGCAGCTGTCCATCGGCTACGTCTAATGTCTGCTCTGTTGCAAGATGATGACGATGATGCAGAGGTGATAACTGAGGAGGAGTTGCGACGTGCTCTCTCTCGGGGTAGAGCTTCTTCCCTTGGTGATGATGGTATTACTTATGCTGTGCTGCGCCTACTTCAACAAGTTCCTGGGAACCCTCTACTTCTACTGTACAATCTTTGTCTTCGTGATGGTTGTGTACCACGAGCCTGGACCAGCAGCACAATAATACCCATCCCTAAGCCCGGCACTGCGAAGTTCAGGCCTATTTCCCTGACTTCCTGTTTTTGTAAAGTTATGGAGAGAATCTTACTCAATCGTCTTATGTACAGACTGCAAGATCGCCTTTCTCCATGGCTGTTTGGTTTCCTTCCCCAGTGGAGCACACACCACTGCCTAGTCGACCTGTACACTCGCCTTAACAGGGACAGTGTGGTGGCCTTCATTGACCTTCGAAGTGCCTTCGATGTTGCTAATAGAGACGTCATTTTGGATCAACTGGTTGACTTTGGGATAAAGGGTAATCTATTACGGTGGATTTGGGGCTACCTGAGTAACAGGACCTCAGTGTGTGTTTTTCAGTGGTGGGCTCAGTCCTTTGCGCAGTTTTCATCTTGGTACGCCTCAAGGGGGTGTTTTCAGCCCATTGTTATTTAATATTTTGATGCATCGGCTGCTCACTTCTCTCCCTGATATACCTGGAACTACAATTACGTGCTATGCTGATGATATCTGTGTTCATTCTACCTCACCAAGGGATCTCCAGCGGTTTCTTGACTCCTTCTCTGTGTCCTCCTCTCACTGTGGCATTATTGTCTCCCCAGATAAGAGCAGAATATTCACCTGCCGCCTTCCTCAAGCTCAGCCAGTGTTCACCATTGGAGGGACTGTCATTCCCATGTGTTCCCAGTATCGCTACCTGGGCGCACCAGTCAATATTTGGCCAATTGTCCCTGCCAGACCTCAAGACCATCCCATTGTCCAGGACTTATTTGGTCGTCTCCAGCGCCGACTTACACCACTTCAATGGCTCACTAACAACTCCTCGGGCATCTCCATCCCAGTAGCCAGGACTATCTATATTGCTTTTATCCGTTCAGTTGTTGATTACCTCTCCCCTGCTCTGATTCAACTTCCTAGGGCTACTCTGGAAACTTTAGAAAAGTTTCAGAATAGAGCAATGAGAATAATTCTCGGTTGTCCAATGTCGACCAGGATAGTGAACATGCAGCGTGAGTTGCGTCTTCCCCCGTTAGTGGAGAGAATTTATTCTAATGTTACTTGCTTCACTGTCAAGTGCCTCCATTTCCCACATCTTTCACCCCATTACTCTCAGTTAGTCAGGACTTCTCTTAGACCAAACTACCCGGTCCCTCCCATACTGCCTGCAGGACGTACTCTTATAAGGTCTGTTTCCTCTATGCTCCGTAGTCTTAATATAGATATAATGGTGGCCGACGTCCCCCTAGGACCCCCTCCGTGGATGCTACCAACACCTGATGTGAGCTTCACACCTACTTCCAAGTCGGAACTGCCTTCTCTACAGCGGCAGTTGGCTCTGGAACACATAGAAACAGTGACGTCCTCCATCACAGATCCATACTGCCTCTACACTGATGGCTCATTGCAAGTGGATGGTGCAGCAGGTTGTGCCGTTTTCTCACTTGACATGGAGTCACCTCCAGGGGGCTGGGTTGGCCGTCGTCTCTGTAACCACTCTAGCTCAACATTGTGTGAACTGTATGCCATTCTGGATGCTGTTAGTTTTGTTTGTTAACGTGGAGTGAATGCTGCCATTTTTTGTGACTCCAGACCTGCCCTTCATTCCCTCTCTAGTGTTCAACCCACACACTCTACTTTTGTTCAGCAGATTTTATCGTTTTTGTCCATATTGCATCATCGTAACTTGACTGTCAAATATTTATGGGTGCCATCCCATGTAGGTTTACGTCACAATGGTACAGTTGACAGACTCGCAAAGGAAGCCTGCCATCTGCCTCCTCGTTGTGTTGGACGTCCTCTCTCCCTGACATGTTACCTCTCTAAAGTCCGCTCTGCCGCTCTCCTCCCTGTACGGCGACGCAGGGATGCAGAGAGGCCCTTTAGCATCTCCATCACACATTATGAGTCTGTCTGCCGTCACAAATATTCCTACCGTCGTCGAGGCCTCATGGTTCGGAGGCACAATGTAGTCTCTGCTCGTTTGAGGCTTGGCTACCGGCCACCGTGGCAGGTTGCTGGAATGCAGGGTGAGCCTCCCTTCACTGAGTGTCGCTTGTGTCGAGCGCCTCGTGCTAACACTGTAGAGCACTATTGCCTGGCCTGCCCCGCTGTCCGACACTTGCTGCCCCGGGGTCTGCCACTAGATGTGATTTGTCGACACCTGCTAGACCACAAGGTTCTGGAGGAGCTTCTGGTGCGCCACCCTCGTTTTGGTGGATTTAAGTAGGTCATAATGTAATATTTGTCTGTATGCATGTGCTCCATTCTGTTATGTTTTCGTGATGTGTGTGTGTGGTGTGTGTGTGTGTGTGTGCGTGTGTATATGTGGTTGTAGTCATTGTATTCTCATGAGTCCCGCCTACCCGTATGTATTGTTGCCTGCCTGTTGATTGACGCTACGGCGCAATTAATAATAAAAAAAAAAAAAAAAAAAAAAAAAAAAAGCCTCAAGTAGAACGCTGGTTATCAGCTTATCGCCAACATCGCCGAGAAGAAATAGTACTTGCAAGACTATTAACTCACATGATACCTTATATCAATCATAGTTTCCCACCACAATGCAACACCTGTGGTGTGGTGCTATCAGTCAGTCACATCATTTTGCACTGTAGTAGGTATGTTGGGGAGCGTCAGCTTCTGGCTGCCTACTGCAGGGTAAATCAAGTTCCCATGAATCTGAACTCTGTCTTGGGTGATGGGGATGTTGGTGTGACTGATAAATTGATGACTTTCTTGAAATAGACCGGACTACTGAGAGAGTTGTGACTTAGATTTTATTATAATTTATGTGTGGGATGGGTATTGAGGTTTTTATACATATTTATATATCTACGTATTGTCAACTGCTTCAATCAACAAATAAATCCCCACCATGCACCACAATTCGCTGCCACCTGGCGTCCCTCCTGCCAACCAATGACACTTTCACTCATATACTGATCAACTCCAACCTTTCATCTCATTCCCAATATGAATCTTCCACTCCGTTCCTCCACCCCACTCGAGTGCACTTTCATACTCAACGTCTCATCCCCATACGCTCCAAATGAACGAACCACCTCAAGATGTTCGTTTTCACACTCACCATTGCATCCACATCCACACCATATTGCTCACGTCAACATATTTCACCATATAGTTCACCATGTCAATATCTCACCATGTCACTATATTCACTACATAGTTAATTCAGTTGACATATATTTCATATATATATATAAATTATGTACAATGTAATATAACTATCAGGACTAACATTATATGTATTTTGTATATATATCTATTTGTGTATATTAGATTTTTTATCTTTCATATACATTTATTTTTATATATGAGATTGGACTGTTATAACCTGTAATTTTTTGCCTTGAATTAGCATAATTATGAAGGATTACAAATTACGTATGCGAGGAGGTGCATTTCCTGAGGCAATTCTCACATACTGATGTGTCCTTCATTGTTCACATGAGCCAGCATCAATGACTGGAGCGAACTACTGGGTTGGCATATTTGTTTACAGTTATGTCATCCTGGGATGGCAAGGTCATGGATGCTGGAGTTGCAAGCCTAATAACCCCATAAGGGGTGATGGCTTTTTAACGAAAAAAAAAAAAAAAAAAAAAGACTTAGTAGCCACTTCATTCTGGACTTCACAAAGAGGCACATAAGACACTCACAGGGTACAGAATTCCTTAAGAGTTAAGTTAAATAAGAATAAATTGAGTTATTTAACCAGTGAAGTTTGACTTTATGCCTTGACTGAATACCACGCCACCAGCTTCACTACCAACTACACACTTAAGAACAAGGTATGTACCAGATTCTTTGAAAAGACAAGCTAAGGACTGGTACAAGCCCAGACCATCTAACTTGTATAGTGTCTTTATCATTAGGGCCAGAATATGGAGATGTGGTTGCTATTCCAAAGGGATCACTGATGCCCGTTTATGTTTTCAATATATGATATTTAGAAATTAATTTTTAATAAGTATGTGGTGCTTAGTGTTTGTTTGTATGATGCAAGTAGAAAAATAATTATGTTTAAAGGCTCCCATACATGGTGTGATCAGAACCTTGAGACCTGGTCGGACAAACTAAATCGGATGATCCTACGCCAACACACTATCCGACCCCACCACAAATACTGGAAGACCAGTTCAGTTGTTGACAGTAAAAGGTATCTCTGAAAGGAGGAGTTGTGTTGTTGGGAATTGCCACGGTGGCCTTGATAATGATGTCAAAGCAAAGAAAATGGAGCAAAGATTCGCTCCTGAGAAGAGAAAAATTATCACACAGGATACACAACGAGTGATATGGTCTGAATAGGCGAATTTCAAAACCGAACACTACTTGGACGCAGACCGGCGACTGCCAGACCCACAGATCAGGCAATAGCCCATACTTGATAAAATCTGGCTGGATCCAATCACTCCTCATCGGTGCTCTCTGGGCCAGATCACACAGTGGATAGGGAGCGCATACATGCTCAGTGGCACTAAGCAAACACACTGCACAAACTATTATATGAGAAAATCAGATAATGTACAATAATAGTAGCCAGATACTATAGCTCCAGAACTGAAAGTCGTTAGTATTGTATATGTGAGTCGCTCTCCCTTGACAGTCATTGTTACCAAATCATCTTGCCTTAATAATATAATAAGAATTATATGGAGCTTCCTGTACATCCTATATATTTCCAGTGAAATAAACAAATTTACAGTTGGCGAAAGAAGTCTAAGTGTGGCCGTATGGGACCTGTCAGGCATTAAGAAATTCTTATTCGAAGTCCCACTGACCTCCATGTGTTTATTTACTTCCACTACCGCTGGGTTCTTATGCCTTGTGAAGTACTCCAGTGGCACTCCAGTCCAAATCAAAGCATCGATGCCCCATTTCCATCCATCAGCATTCACAAGGTCATCCACAGTCTCTGGGGGGCGGGTCCTGGCCTTATTGACGGTGAGGTGAGAGATCAGCTCAGATTCAAACCCAGTATATATTACCAGACAATACACCAGCCACGATCCTACCATCACCTGAGAGAGAGAGAGAGAGATTAATACCATATCTATCTGAATTCGGTCTAGTGTTACTGTACCTTATTAGCAGAATATAAGGTGATGGAAAAAAGGCTTAGGTGGAGATTCTTTTGTTGGTGGGGAATTAGAAGGTCTGGGAATTCTCCAAACTATGCTACGAAACAACAGATCCCCTATCAGTATCATTAAGGGCATCTGTTTCCTGGCATAGCTTGGGGGTATTAGAGACCTTCTAATTCACCAACCAACAAGAGAATCTCCCCTTAAGTAATGCAAATGACCATTTTACTATATTATTCTATAGTCACTGTGGATGTGCTACGAACATTAAAAATTCCATAATACTTGGCCTGATGTGGCTGAAGTCGGTACTTTTGGATGTACTTCCATGAGGGCTCCCCAGACATATAGCAACGCTGTATCGACCCTGATGTCAGGCCTTTCTGTAACTTGGGACCACGTCCAGTGAATCAACCACAGCATGACTCCAGCAACTACGACGCTTACCATCACGAAACCCCATACGGTTCCTGTTTCAATATGCACACTGAATTCAGTACATGCCACATGCAAAACTTTATTCCCTGGCAATTCATTAATAATTTTTGAGTAGGTACAGTCATGGTCAAAAGTCCTGCAACCTGGTGAATAAAAGCGAGCCATTTGAGTGAATCTTATGAACGAATATTACAGAGACTAACAGCTATAGTTTCGAGTCTCGCTCCAGAACAGGTGGAGTGTGGACGTACTCGTGGCGCTCTGCCTCCATTCTCGTTTGTGTTGTTGTTTTGTGTTGTTTTGGAGCTCTTGTTTGTGTTTTTTGTGTTGTTTGTGAGTTCTTGTTTGTGTGTTCCTGTTTCTGTGGTGTTGCTGGTGTTGTTTGTCTGTTGTGGTTCTGTGTATAGTTTTGTTGTGATTGTCTGTGTGTGTGTGTGTGTCCCTGGCTGATTGAGTGTTTAGTTGTTTGTGTTGTTGTTTGCTTTCCATCTAGGCCTTGCCTGGCCTGATGGAGAGTGCGGATTCCTGCTTGGAGGCCGACTTGGCAATGTCGGAGGAAGACGAGTCTCCAATTGAGGATCACTGGCCTGAGCTGCCTTCTCGCAACCCTCCCTCCCTCTCCTCGGTCACTCCGCAGCACAGGTTGCAGCCGTCCACCTCCTCAACCTCTACCAAGCGACCTGTTGATGCCTCGTCCGACTCCTCGCAGGATTCCGATGGTGTGGACTGTTTACCTCCAGCTGCCAAGACTGCCAAGGGTGCTTCAGCTGTGCACGATACCTTCTCTGCCTCACCCTGGTGTTTCTTCTTTGTATACCAACTCCTTGCCCTCGTCCAACCTTCCTGCTTTTGCCCCGAGAGATGCCTATGTCAAACTCTCCTTCTCTGGAAACCCATCTACAGACACAAAGCTGCGTTGGTTGTCTGATGTCAACAGGGCCTTCCAGTTGCAGCGTGAACTGGCTGAAGTGAAGATGGCTGCTGTCACCTCCCGGTTTGTCTACATCTCTAGGAAGCGTCAGGACATCATTGATAGAGTGAAGGCTGGTGAATTTTTATCTCTGCCTCTCATTCTTGAAGACTCACCTGAGAGGCCTCGTAAGTTCCCCAGCTACATCCTCACCCGTTTTCCTATTGATGTTGACCCGAAACTTGCCAAAGGATACCCTGGTGTGTACTTTGCCCGTTGTTTTTTCCAAGATGGTTCCCCCATTAGCCGTATTGTTGTTGTCTGGAGTCAACCCGATCCACCTCCAAATGAGATTTCCTTTGATTTCCTCCCTTGTCTTCCACCGTGTGAGGTGAGGAAACTTCATAATGACCAGCCTTGGTGCTACAGGTGCTGGGGAGTTGGTCATATCTCCCGGTACTATTCTGCCAGGCCGAAGTGTGCATGGTGTGCGGCCGACCATGATTCCAAGACGTGTCCTGTGAGGGGTGAACCATCACGTCCTGCTGCCTCCACCTCTGAGCCTTCACCTCCTGAAGATACGTCTCGATGGAAGTGTCCACGATGCCTTCAGCCAGGGGTTAACGTGTGGCATGGATGTACTCGACGTAAGGTCCAGGCTCGTGTCTCTACTATTGCTCCGCCTCCACCACCACCACCACCTCCCCAGTCTGCTCCTCCTACCAACCCTGCCTCACCTCCAGACCTGGCCCTCCGCAAGTCTGTTGCTACCCTCATGGCACGATGTACGGCTCTTGAAAACCGCTTTTCTGCCCTTGAAGCCAGGATTGATGGGCTGGTTGCCGCTCAGGCTGCCAATGACTCCAAACTCTCCACCTTGGTCGAGGCTCAGCAGGCCATCATCTCAACTGTCACTACCCTTACCGAAAAGATGGATACTGTTGCATCTCGCCTTGAAAAGCTTTTCGAGTCAGTCCCTTCTCCTGGTCCATCTTCTTTTCCAGGTCGCTCATCTGCCCCAACTCACCGGACTTCTACCTCCAAATACAGAGTTCGCTAGTGATTGCCGGCTGGATGTCATCTCCTGGAATGTATGTGGTATCACCAGTTATGCTAAGCTCACTCAACTCAAGGCCTATGTTTTTCGTCATCATCCCAGTGTTATTTTTCTCCAGGAAGCATTTCCAGGACGGCCGCTCGCTCTTGGGCAAGCTCCTCCCCTCTCAGGTTATGTGCCATATGTTCATCTGGTAAGGAATGATCTCCTGACTTACATACATAGCTCCTTGCCACATCGCCTTCTCCGTACCTCCACTGATCCTGACATGACCTTTCAGCTATTTGAGGTTCTACCTGGGAATGGAGTACTCCAACTATGTAATGTCTATTCTGCCCCAGCTAGACTCACTCTTGAGGCTCTTCCTTCTCCAACAGAGCGTGGTATGGTGTATATGGGAGATTTTAATGCTCGGCATTCTGATTTGGGTGATGGTACTGGCTCTATTAATCGTAATGGTGTTCGTCTCCATTCATACATCTGCAAGCATCATCTGACACGCTGGGACACTGGTGGTGCCACTCATTGCCGGGGAGGTACTCTGGATTACATCCTCTCGTCTGGCCTGATAGCATCTCAGGTCCAGTGCTTCTCCGTGCCAGACTTATTCTCTGATCACATTGCTCTTCGGTTTCATTATTCTCTAACTGCTGGGTCAGGTGCTTCAGCCACTCGTTTGCGTATTGCTGTGCCCCCTAAATATTGGCCGACTTACATCTTATTTATGGCCCATGTATTCCCTACATTTGACATATCATCAGCTGAACAGTTGTACTCTGATCTTGTATCTGCTACTCATAACTTTTATAGGCTATACGTCTCCCGGCCACACCTCCAGCATCGCCATACTGCCCACTCCTGGACGCTGGATGCACGTATACAGGAGGCAAAGGAGGAGGATGAACGTGATGGCCTATTGTTTCAAGCCAACCCAACCCCTGACCTACTCCATCGTTACCAGATGTCTAGGGACGCTTTAGTTGCCCTGCAGGATTGTGCTCACACTGAGTCTTGGCAGCGGTTCACGGACAGCATCAACCAGCAAACAAGTGTGGCTTCTATGTGGCACCTCATCCGTCGGGTTGTTAAAAAGACACCGGCCACTGCTCGTCATCACACTCCTGCCGACTATCCCAAACAACTTGTCGATGACTGGTCAGAACAATCTACCCCAGCCAGTCTACCCATCCACATACAAGATGCACTCGCTTCCCGTGCTGCTGTCCATCGGCTACGTCTGATGTCTGCTCTGTTACAAGATGATGACGATGATGCAGAGGAGATAACTGAGGTTTGGTTTCCTTCCCCAGCGGAGCACACATCACTGCCTAATCGACCTGTACTCTCGCCTTTCCAGGGACAGTGTGGTGGCCTTCATTGACCTTCGAAGTGCCTTCGATGTTGCTAATAGAGACGTCATTTTGGATCAACTGGTTGACTTTGGGATAAAGGGTAATCTACTACGGTGGATTCGGGGCTACCTGAGTAACAGGACCTCCTGTGTGTTTTTCAGTGGTGCACTCAGTCCTTTGCGCAGTTTTCATCTTGGCCTCATGGTTCGGAGGCACAATGTAGTCTCTGCTCGTTTGAGGCTTGGCTACCGGCCACCATGGCAGGTTGCTGGGATGCAGGGTGAGCCCCCCTTCACTGAGTGTCGCTTGTGTCGAGCGCCTCGTGCTAACACTATAGAGCACTATTGCCTAGCCTGCCCCACTGTCCGACACTTGCTGCCCCAGGGCCTGCCACTTGATGTGGTTTGTCGACACCTGCTGAACCATCAGGTTCTGGAGGAACTTCTGGTGCGCCACCCTCGTTTTGGTGGATTTAAGTAAAGTAGGTCATGATATAAATATTTGTCTGTATACTTGTGCTTCATTCTGTTATGTTTTCGAGATGTGAGTGTGTGTGCGCATGTGTGTGTGCTTGTGTGTGTATGTGGTCATTGGGTTCTCGTGAGTCCCGCTTACCCTTGTGTACTGTTGTCTGCCTATTGACTGACGCTACGGCGCAATGAATTAAAAAAAAAAAAAAAAAAAAAAAAAAAAAAGCTATAGTTTCGGATAATTTTTCGAAGCCATCTCATTGGAAGGTGTTGCAGGACTATTGACCGTGACTGTACAGCCATGGCTGATAGTGCTGGACCAGGGTCCAAGGAGTGTTGGAGAGCAACGGAACAGAGTTCGAACAAGTGAATTTTCCAAACCATTCTCAATGTTGAGAGAGGTTTAGAAGACTCACTTTTTCGAACTCTGTTCAGTTGCTCTCCAACATTCCTTGAACCCTGGTCCAGCACTATTACCCATGGTTGTACACTCGCGATCCAAAAGTTGTATACAGGTCTTGTTGAAGTTTCGAATCATTTGAGATACTAGTGAACCAATTACGCTTATTCTTTTTCACATTTGCTTGAACTCGCTTAAAACTCAATTAGGCTATTCGAAGCAAGCCTGGATACATATTTTGGATTGCGAGTTTACAGCCAGCTCCAGTGCTGCGAGGCCACTGCAGTGCGGTCAGCGCTCCCTCTCCCAGGCGTGAACCACACACAAACTTCGGTCTGAGACACACATCTGAAGCACTCACTAGTGAGAGAGAGAGAGAGATGGGAATGAGGGTTGGCAGGCTTGTTTGCTGAGCAAAACGAATGGCAATTAAATAATAATTTGTATGTGAGCAATTTTATGTTTATGTGGATGTAACAATAGGCACAAATTCATTCCTGATGAATAAATTATTTTGCAATATTTCATGATCCAGGATATTACATTCTACACTCTACAAGAGTTCCACCTGGACCACTCCTTCACTTGAGTCTCGCCCCAACCATACTGGAATGAAGACGTGTTCCTGGAGCTCTGCCTGTATTGTTGTTTGTGTTGTTTCTGCATTCTTGTTTGTGTGTTATTGTTTCTGGGGTGATCTAGGTGTTGTTTATCTGTTCTATCTCGTTTTTTTGTGGTTTTGCTGTTTGTGGTATTGTTGTTTATGGTTTGTTTGTTTTGTTGTGGTTCTGTGTGTGTATGTTCATGTGTGTTCAGTTGTTCGCTTCCCATCTAGGCCTTGCCTGGCCTGATGGAGAGTGCTGATTCGGATGTGGCTTCATGCCTGGAGGCCGACTTTGCCATCTCATAGGAGGATCAGTCTCCTATCGAGGATCACTGGCCTCAGCTGCCTTTTCGCAACCCTTCCCCCCTCTCCTCGGTCACTCCACAGCTCAGGTTGAAGCCTTCCACGTCTTCAACCTCTACCAAGCAACCCGTTGATGCCTCGTCCGACTCCTTGCAGGATTACGATGGTGTGGACTGTTTGCCTCTGGTTGTCAAGGCTGCGAAGGGTGCTTCAGCTGTGCATGACGTACCTTCACTGCCTAAATGTGGTGTTTCTTCTTTGTATACCAACTCCTTGCCCTCGTCCAACCTTCCTGCATTTGCCCCAAGAAATGCCTATGTCAAGCTCTTCTTCTCTAGGAACCCATCTACTGACACAAAGCTGCGTTGGTTGTCTGATGTCATCAGGGCCTTCCAGCTGCAGCGTGAACTGGCTGAAGTAAAGATGGCTGCTGTCACCTCCCGGTTTGTCTACATCTCTAGGAAGCGTCAGGACATCATTGATAGAGTCAAGGCTGGTGAATTTTTGTTTCTGCCTCTCATTCTTGAAGACTCACCCGACAGGCCTCGTAAGTTCCCCAGCAACATCCTCACCCGTTTTTCTATTGATGTAGACCCGAAACTTGCCCATCGTTTTTTCCAAGATGGTTCCCCCATTAGCCGTATTATTGTTGTCTGGAGTCAACCCGATCCACCTCCAAATGAGATTTCCTTTGATTTCCTCCCCCGTCTTCCACTGTGTGAGGTGAGGACACTTCATAATGACCAGCCTTGGTGCTACAGGTACTGTTCTGGCAGGCCGAAGTGTGCATGGCATGCCGCCGACCATGATTTCAAGATGTGCCCTGTCAGGGGTAACCTTATCCATGTTTCCCGATATCTGGAGAAAGAAATTGGATTATTACCAATGGACCACATAAAGAAATATGGTAAGGGCGTTTTGATCAGAGCCAAAGATCTTACACAGGCCATGATGCTCCTCAATCTCCTCTGTCCTTCTGATAGCATGTTTGAATCTATTAAACCACATCGAACATTTAATTATAGCAAGGGGCGTATATATAATGAGGACCTGTATGAATTCTCAGAAGAGGACATTCTCGCTATGTGCCCAGACAGTGTCCAACGAGTAACGAAGATGAAAGGCAGTAAAAATATGATCATCCTCACTTTCTATGGCTCGCATATCCCAGATCGCTATAACATTAACCCCACCTCATTTGAGGTGAAGCCTTTTGTTGAGCGTCCCCTACAGTGTTTCTGTTGTTATGAGTTTGGTCATGGGAAGAGGAACTGCAATAACCGTTCCCAGTGTGGTAATTGTTCTGCTCTTGACTCACATCTTACTTCTGAGTGTCGGTCAGAGAGTTACTGCTTTTACTGCAGAGATGCTCACCCCTTGCGTTCTCGCCAATGTAAGATGTACCTACTTGAGCAGGATATCCTCCACTTGGCAAATACTCAATTCATTAGCATAGGTAGTGCCAGACGGCAACTCAACTTCAGGCGACAGAAGGATGGTGGTGTGAAGACATACGCCTCCTCCCTTCGCCCTAAATTGGTTGAAGCACCCTCACAACCCTCTCAAGAGGCAGCTGCTTTTTGCTCTAGTGAGAACGTTTCTAAGGTTACTCTATATAATAAATTCTCTGTCTTGGAAACTTTATCAGACACTCATTCTGGTGACCCTTCAACTGATGACAATTCTCAGACTTTAGCTAAAGGTGTCCATGTGGTAGAGGTTCACGCTGCCACACGCTCTCCCAAAAGGAAACTTAAGTCACCTAAACTGCCACAGAGACGCCTTCGTGGTTCCTCTGAGGCACTTGACTCTATAGATGTTCCACCTTGTGAGGCAACCATCTCTGTGGACTCATCCATAGTTTCCTCTCAATTTCACCAGAAGCGTTCTCGTGGCTCTGATGAATCTCTTGATTCAACAGAAGTTCCTCCTCGCAGGCTTCCTTCGGGATCATCAGAGGGGCGAGAAGTTAAAGTGGATGCCACGGATGTTGTGACCTCAAAAGATTCACTTTCTCTTCCGCTTGAGCAGCGGAGTGATTCTACCACCTGTAATATGGATGTTGATGTATCTGCCTGTGTCAGTGATATCACTGCTGTACAGGACAGAACGAATGTAATTGTTTCAAAGAATATCCTATCTCATATACCTTCATCTTCTTCTAACATATCAGATGCTTCAGGGACTCGTCTAC
Organism: Petrolisthes cinctipes; assembly: GCA_033782935.1. NCBI lineage: Eukaryota > Metazoa > Arthropoda > Malacostraca > Decapoda > Porcellanidae > Petrolisthes > Petrolisthes cinctipes. The sequence continues at coordinate 6,909,264 of JAWQEG010000249.1, read as the reverse complement.
GGGTTCCAATTACTGCCCCAAGTACTACTCCTCGGGTTCGCTCTTCTTCTAGTGGCCCAGGATTAGACAAATCTTATTGTTTGAGTAAACCCTCAGGTCGAGGTGGTAGTGGGAAGTACCTCCGTGAGGCTTCCCAAAAATCAGTACTAAAGTAACACCTTTCAAGGTCCTTCAGTGGAATTGCCGTGGCTTGCGTGCTTCTTGGGAGGAACTGCGCGTTCTTCTCTCTAGCTTCTCTCCTGCATGTGTTTCTCTCCAAGAGACAATGCTTGGGGACTACATTCCTGCCAGTCCTCCAGCATACTCAGCATTTTATTCCAATTCATTTGAAGGGCAGGGTCATCATGGTGGCTCTGCCATCCTAGTTCGCCGAGATATTCCATGCACGAGCCTGGAGCTTGACACTCCGCACCAGGCTGTTGCAGTTAAGGTTATTATGGACCGCCCGTACACTGTGTGCAGTCTATACCTTCCTCCCAGTGTTACAGTTGAGAGGGGTGATCTCAACCATCTTGTACGGGACCTTCCATCTCTCTTTATTTTATTGGGTGAGTTTAATGGTCGTCATCCTCTGTGGGGTGACAGTTCGGTCAACCCCAGGGGTGTTTTATTGGCTTCTTTTATTGAGGATGAGGGATTAGGGGTTTTAAATACGGGAGATGTGACACATTTTAATAGCCCTACTGGGACTTTTACCTCCATTGACATTTCCCTTTGCTCACCCAGTGCTCTGTTGGATTTTACTTGGAGAGTGTTGCCTGACTTATATGGCAGTAACTATTTCCTTATACTTTTAGAAGGTAACAGGTACGAACCACAGTCTCGTCTTCCTAGGTGGAAATTATTTTTTTACTGATATTCTCCACTCTGCTGCTCTCAACTCTATCCCTAGAACTTCTGGCTACTTTCCCAAACGTCCTGTCCCTTGGTGGTCACCAGTCTGCACCACTGCTGTGCGGGAGAAGCGCGCTGCTTTCTCTCGCCTTCGTCGCAATCGTGGGGACCCAACTCTTTTAGAGGACTTCCGATGGGCAAGGGCTCGAGCTAGACGAGTTTTAAAAGAGGCCCGACGTGCATCTTGGAAGGCCTATGTGTCTTCAATTAATATTAAAACTCCACTCACCCAAGTGTTTAGGAGAGTCCGTAAGATGGCGGGGAAATTTTCTCCTAGTTCTCCTCCTGTACTTAAGGTCAATGGAATTAAGATCATGGATGGTTTGACAGTGGCCAATACCATGGCGGAGGCTTTTGCAAAGGTCTCCAGCCGTGACTCTCGACCTCTGGCTGTCAGGCATGAGTTAAGAGCCAAGGAGCGTACTGTACTGGATTTCTCAGGGAACGAGAATGAAAGTTATAACCATATATTTACCCTGAGAGACCTGCATTCTGCTCTCTCTCTCTGCGGCGACACTTCTCCTGGACCAGACAACATCCCATATGCAATGTTACGACACTTGGGTGAGGAGGCGATCTCATTTCTTTTAGCTTTATATAACAGAATCTGGTTGGAGGGTGTCTTCCCTTCTGGGTGGAGGGTTACTACCATCTTTCCTTTTCTCAAGCCGGGCAAGGACTCTGGTGTTGCCCTCAATTATCGACCAATTGCCTTGACCTCCTGTCTCTGTAAACTATTTGAAAAGATGGTGAATGTCAGACTGGTATACTTCTTGGAACGGGGTGATTTTCTGTCTCCGTCCCAGTCTGGCTTTCGTAAATACCTTTCCACTACAGATGCTCTGGTCAGGTTGGAAGCTGCTGCATGTGAGGCCTTTGCATGACATCAACACCTTTCCTGTGTATTCTTCGATTTAGAGAAAGCCTATGACACTACATGGCAATATGGCATTCTGCAGCAACTCCATTTATATGGCCTGCGGGGTCGCCTTCCACGCTTTCTTAAGGAGTTTCTCAGTGGTCGCAGTTTTTCTGTGAGGGTTGGTACAACCCACTCAGCATCTGTTGCACAGGAGGAGGGCGTTCCCCAGGGAAGCGTCCTCAGTGTTACATTGTTTGCAGTGGCAATTAATGCCATTGCCTCATCCCTTCCAGACGGTATAGCTAACTCAATGTACGTTGACGACCTAGCAGTCTGGTTTGCTGCTTCCCGTATGTCAGTGGCGGAGCGGCGCATGCAGCTTGCCCTTGACAGGGTGTCACGTTGGACTGGTTCTCATGGGTTTCGATTTTCTCCTTCCAAGACAGTTGCTATGCACTTCTGCCGCATCCGAGGCGTCCACCTGGATCCGAACTTATTCATGTATGGTCATTGGATACGATGTGTCGAGGAGACTCGCTTTTTGGGTCTCCTTTTTTGACAAACGTTTGACTTGGGTTCCCCACTTACGTACACTTAAGGTCTCTTGCCTCAAGGCTCTTAACCTGTTGAGGGTCCTGAGCCATACATCCTGGGGGGCTGATCGGGCCACCCTCCTCCGCCTATACCATGTTGTTATTAGGTCAAAACTCGACTATGGGTGTGAGGTGTACTCTTCTGCAACCGATGCCCGTCTCAGAGTTCTAGACCTTGTTCATCATGCTGGAGTACGTCTGGCGACCGGAGCCTTCAGGTCGTCCCCAATCCCCAGTCTCCTGGTGGACGCTAATGAGCCACCTCTTGATCTCTGTCGCCAGTCCTTGATGGTTCGTTGTTGGCATCGATTACATCGACTTCCTGACTCCCTACCTTGCTTGGCGGTGTCATCTGATATCATGTCTCAGTACTACCTTTTACATTCTCGTGCACCATGGCCCTTTGGCTTCCAGGTCAGGAAGGCTATGGAGGAGATGGGCATAGATGACTTCCAGATTTGTCCTGTAAGGGTCCCCAGGGTGGCTCCATGGTTTCTTCCAGAAGTTTTCCCCTGCACCTGCTTTACAGACAAGAAGGAATCTCTTCCTCCTCCAGTGGCTCGTTCCCTCTTTTTAGAACATGCCTTCACTCACAGGGAGTCCCTCCCTGTGTACACTGATGGGTCAAAGTCTGATGCAGGAGTTGGCTTTGGAGTTGTCTTTCCTGACTTTTGCCGTGGAGGCAGGCTCCCTTCTGTCATGTCCTTTTTTACTGCTGAGCTCTCGGCCATTTTATATGTCCTCCAAGTGATTTTTACTCTCCCTCAGCCTTCGTTTACTATTTTTAGCGATTCCTGTAGTGCCTTGCAGGCCTTGTGCAATTTTAACTCTTCCCATCCCCTGGTGTTGGCCATTCTTGAGTGGCTTGTCCTCCTGGGTCGTCGTGGCCGGAAAGTCACTTTTTGTTGGGTCCCGGCCCATGTGGGTGTTGATGGGAATGAGCGGGCTGACGCCCTAGCTAAGGCTGTGGTCTCCAATTCCCGGCCTCCTGCCAGGCGTCATCCTGTTCCTGCAGTGGACCTTCGACCCTACATAAATGCTACCGTTCGTTCCTGCTGGCAGGACAGATGGGATGCCGTCGGGGCTAACAAGCTCCGCGACATCTGCTAGCACTTTGGTTTGTGGAGCTACAGTGGCCTGTCCCGCCGGTGGGAGACGACTCTTGTCCGTCTCCGCATTGGCCACACATTATTGACTCATAACTTTTTAATGGAGAGGGCTCACCCTCCCTACTGTGATGATTGTCTTGTCCCTTTGACAGTACGGCATCTTATTGTCGAGTGTCCCAGCCTTGGAGACCTTCGTCGTAGGCACCTCTCCGAGTACCAGAAGGGTGACGGTTCTTACAGTCTCTCCCAGGTGCTCAGGGAGGAGGCTTGTAGTGTGGGAGGGAACACCCTCTCCTATGTGGAGTAGGCTGGCCTACTGTGAATTTTATTATATTTATGGCTTTTTAGATAGTTCAACGTTTTCTTATCTTTTATATATTTTACTTGAATTAGCCAGGTTTTTTTTTAGTATAAATGTGCCTTTTAGTTTGTATGTTCTTTTATTCATGCTGCCTATCCCTTTCGGGGTGGAGAAGTCTGTTTAGTTTGTGTAAATATTTTATTAATGATATAGATGACTACTTTGTGTTGGGCGGTATATGACCATAGCTGTTGCGCCGTCAAATGCCTCATGGCATTTCTAAATCAATCAATCAATCAATTAAGCCGCGTCCCATCTTCAAGCATTCACCACTCTCCTCTACTCGTTTCTGTCCTGCGCAATCACTCCACCTTGCTCCACATGTATACCTCTTCCACTCAGAGCTCCTTTCACAGTGCCCATCCATCTCCTCTCTGGCCTTCCTCTCCTCCCTACACCTCCCACATTTGAGCCCCATATCCTCTTTACCATTCTATTCTCCTCCATTCTCTCCACATGTCCAAACCATCTTAAGATACTCTGATCTGCATGGCCTGCCATGGCCTGCTAATTCTCTCACAACACCTGTCCTGTCCTCACTTCCTCATTCCTGACTCTGTCCATTCGAGCCACACCACACATTCTTCCCAGACATCTCATCTCTACTATATTCAACCTTCTCTTCTTACTTTCTATCATATTTCATTTTTCAGCTCTATACAGTGCAGTAGGCACTGCTATCTCTTCGTTCAACTTCCTCTTTACATCCATTCTAAGTGACTTACAGCCAAACATTCTATTCATTACTCCTAGCACCTTTCCTACCTCATTTACTCTAGATTTTACCTCTGTCTCTATTTTGCTATCCACCTTCACCTTTGACCCCAAATATTTAGAGCACTCCACCTCCTCCAATATTTTACCATCTAGCATTATATTCATCCTTCTAGTCTCTGCTCCCTTCCTACATCTCATTACTTTGATCTCTGCCACATTCACTCTCAGTTTCAATCTCCTGCACACCCGTCCAAACTCCTGCACTAACATACTCAGTTCTTTTTCTGACTCTGCCACTAATTCCGTATCATCAGCAAGCAGTAATTATTTGAAGCCCAACTCTCTACCTCTTGTCCACCAAACTCTCCATCACTCTAGTATTTACCTCTCTTACCACACTGTCCATATAAATATTAAACAACTATGGTGACAACACACAACCTTGACGGACTCCCACATTTACTGGGAACCATTCACTCAAGTTACTTACCACTTTCACACTCGCTCTACTGTTCACATAGAATCTTTTCACCCTTCTCAATAATTTCCCCCCCAGCCCGTACAACTGCAAAATCATATCCTATGCTTTCTCGAGATCCACAAATGCCCATACTAATTCTTTACTTTTCTCTAAATACTTTTCACACACCTGCGTTACTGCAAATATCTGGTCCACACAACCTCTTCCTCTCCGAAAGCCACCTTGCTCTTCACCAATCACAGTCTCCGTACCCTCTCTGACTCTTCTTATTAGCACCTTCCCATACAGGTTCCCTACTACACTTAATAACAGACTTACAGCCCTGAAACTCGTACATTGGTATCTATCTCCTTTTCCCTTATATAGAGGTACTACACAAACGCTCACCCAATCTATTGAGACCTTACCACTGTCAAAACACACCATCAACAACTTTACCAACCACTCCATCATACTTGTTCCACCATATTTCAGACTTTCTACAGGGCATCCATCCAAACCTGAAGCTTTCCCTGTTTTCATTTCTCTCATTGCTTCCTCAACCTCCTTCTTTCTTATCGGCTCCTCATTTAATCTCTCCAACCTGTTTACTCCATTTCCCCTTCCAAACACAGCAATCTCATATTCTCTATCCTCATAAAAAATCAGCAATCCCTCAAAATACTCGGCCCATCTCCTCTCTTCATAACCAGCCCGGATTCACTAAACGCTCCCGTAAGAGCAGTAAGTACGCTCCCGTAAGAGCAGTAAGGCTACCTTACGATTCCGACAGCACGGTGCTTAAGGTCTATTCACTAAGCAATCGTAAGGGAGCGAGAAGTTATCCTCATCGTGAGTCGTAGTTCATATTTTGACGGTAGATGGCTCTACTTTATTTTATCTTGTAGTCTGCTAACCAATCACGAAGTCGGTAACAAAAGAGCCCAACCAATCAGACGCAAGAATCTCCCATCAGCTGATATTATTATTTTGTAAACAGTGAAGGAGAGTGCTATACAAAACATTATATTTGCACTTAATGCTGCAGCGAAGTACAGCCGGAATACAGAAAAAATGTCTAATCAACTGTTTTTTTTCCTTCTTTAATTCTCTTTTAGTCCAGCAATGCCTGTTTTCATACAATACAGTATGTATTCGATTTACTATAGAGAAATCCTTTTGTTTAGAGAAAGAACCTGTTGTAGCTATTTATTTGAGGAGAGCATTTGGAATATACTGTACGAGTTTTAAATAGGGTGAATAGGAATATGGGTTTTAAAGTAAACTGCGAAAACTTTGCAAAATATCAAAAGTAGCCTAACTTTATGTTACTAATAAGCAATGAAGTTTATGGGGACCTCACTTGGACACACCACTGAGGACTGTGTGGTAGTAAAGTAGCAAAGTTAACTTGCCTCAGTTGAATATATATATATATATGGTGATTTAATGTGTAAGTATGAAATATCAACAATTCCTTCATGGTGATACAGTATACAGTGTGACATAATATATGTTACGATATATAGCAGTAATGATCATCAACATTAACCATATGTTTTCTAAAAACATAGGTATTATTGTATTTAGTCCACAATTCTTGACGAATTCCTTTTAGCTCTTGTGATGGGGGTTAATTAAGGCCTGAAGTTAGATTATATCAAGAAGTTCCAAATTCTCCATTCTTAAATCTCTGCCTAAGGTGAGAGTTATTACAGATAAATGCATCATGAGTGCTGCCAGGGTATTTTGCACACACATTAGTTATGTAGGCTACTGATCACTGTTGGCAACAATTTGGATGTTGATAAAGTGATACTGTTTCCTGTTCACATACAAATGTTCACTTTCCTTGGGTGCTTTGATTGGAACATGTGTGCAATCAATTGTTCCAATTATATTAGGAAAACCTCTTAGTCTATGAAATATATGCTTAGTGTCTGTTGTGGCAGCTATTCCTCTAGGTATTTTTATTTCCAGTCTTGCTTTTCTGTAGAGGGCTTCTGTAACTTTATTTATTACTCTAGACACAATAGACCAAAAACACTCTGAAAGCTATCACTTCCATAAAATCTTAGGGCAACTAAAACCAATGTATGAGTGGGGATAGCATGAGATCGCCTAGTAACTCTTCCAATTTCTGAAGCTCATCACATGATCTCAATGTTTCCACTCGAGGAAACTGATAATACCGTATTAGGTGATTATCATCAACATGGAGTTGCAATGCAACTTCCTGCTCAACAGCAACAACGAGTTCCATGGTGACATGTCTGTAAAGTACGCCTGGCAACTCCGTTTTACCTCGTTTGTCGGACATTTCACTCCCGTATCTCGGGTAAGGGTGCCTCCTCGCGCCCTTAGCTAATACCGTACGATAGTTTGGGTTAAGTCTCCCTTAACTCGTTAGTGAATAGCTCTTTCACCCGCTAAGGTCCTTTAACGTCGCTAAGGTCTCGTAACTGCGTTAGTGAATCCGGTCCCTGAAGCTTTTTTGGGTTCTATTATTTTTCAAACTTTATTACTGATGTCTAATCTGGTCCACTGCCTCTGCCACAGGAGATGAATTCAAGACTTAATGAGGGACACAAAACACCTGAGATCCGTACGGACTATACTATATGGTCCTGTGGGCTACGTCATCATGGCGTAGCCTAGGTATGAGGTGGTGTTGGCTCGTCTTCGGGTTAATGCCACCAGATTAACCCACCTCAATCCATATATTAAACTTTTCCCCCCAAGTGCCCCTCATGCAAAACAATTTTATTAATACCACACATCTTGGTATTATGCAAGAAATATGAGGGGCAACGAAACAAACTTAAACAATATTTCAAACATAAAAATATGGTTCTCGCCATAGATAATATTCAATCAGATGATAACATTATTATAAACTGATAAGTTTTCCGAGGGAGACAAAACTTTATGACCTATAAATTGATATAATAAAATGGAACCATTGGTTTAATGACCTTTGGTTATACGCCACTGGTTGATAGCTAATAAATCCAATCAGTAGTAATAGTAGTAGCATTTAGGATGTCGACGTGGGAGCTTCACTAGAGGTGGTGGTGGGTCGGGGTGACGTTGCCCAGTCATTGTAGGTTCAGGAGGAAGCCCTACCGCAGAAGTGAAGGGAGAAGTGTTATAGTGGGGGTTGTGAAGGTGCTGTTAAATTCAGACTAGTAAGGTGTTCGGGTTGGGCACTATCTATGGAGTCACACCGTTTATCCAAGTAGGCGGTATTAGGAGTAACTGATGAGAGACGGGTACGACCCATAGACCACTCCAGTGAAAATAGTTCTCACGGTAAGCCGGTACATTGTATTACTGCTACTTTAGATTTATATCTACGGCCCTGTCCACCTCTGTCGCTACGCCAGCACTCAACGAAGCCATGTTCAAAAAGCCGGGTCTCTCTATGTCTATGAAACAAGCCGGGTCTCATTCCTGCATTCTTGAAACAGACCGGGCTTCACTTAAAGTGTATAAATACCCTGCCGGGCCCACACACAGTCAACAGTGATCTAACAATGCAAGAGCTTGTCCAAGCCCTAGGAGCCTGTAGTGGGACATCCCCAGGGCCCGATGAGATTCAGTATGAGATGATAAAGCATCTTGATCATGATTCCATGATCAAGATGTTGCAAGTGTTCAACGAGATTTGGAGGGGTCACACCTCTCCAAACTCGTGGCACTTTGCACATGTCATTCCCATACCGAAAGGAGGGGGGGACCCCAGATCGATTTCATCGTATCGCCCTATTGCGCTCACAAGTTGCTTATGCAAGGTCATAGAACGAATTGTTAATCGTAGGCTATTGCATTTTTTAAATTCCAGGAATTTGCTGGTTGACGAGCAGTGTGGCTTCCGTAAAGGTCGCCAGACGCTCGATCAGCTAGTAAACCTGGAAGTTCAAATTCAAGAGGCATTTGCCAAAAAAAAAATTTTGATTGCAGTATTTTTAGACATTGCAAAAGCCTACGACATGACTTGGCGACATGGCCTCCTCAGGAAACTATATGCGATGGGATTACACGGTAACCTGCCCTTTTTTGTTAAAAACTTCCTTTCTGACAGAACTTTCTCTGTCAAGCTTTTTTCGGATACAGTCACATTCTCGGACATATTTGTCCAGGCAAATGGGGTCCCCCAGGGGAGTGTTCTGTCTCCGACCTTAGTTCTATGTATAATCAATGACATTCTACCAGCTCCTCCTCGAAATCTTAAATACTCATTGTACGCCGACGACTGTGCGATATGGCACTCCAGCTGTAATGCAGAGTTTTCGGCAACTCGGATCCAATTGGCACTGGATTTGATTCACAATTGGGGCCTCCAGTGGGGTTTTAAGTTTTCAGTAAGAAAGAGTGTAGGGGTTATTTTCACTCATAGGAAGAAGCCAGACGTCCGGCTGACTATGGGTGACAACCCCCTACCTATTCAAAATTCAACTAAATTTCTTGGACTGCATTTTGACAGTCGACTGACATGGCGAGTCCATGTCAGTCAGTTAAAAATTAAATGTTTAAAAGCACTCAATTTGCTGAAGTGCATTTCTGGTACTAAATGGGGAGCAGATAGGAAGTCATTACTAATGCTATATAAATCCCTGATTAGATCTAGAGTAGATTATGGGTCAATAGTGTATGGTTCGGCATCTGAGTCTGTGTTGAAAGGTTTGGATGTTATACAGAATGCGTGTTTGCGTGTGTGTCTTGGAGCCCTACGTTGCACTCGAATCGAGCGTCGTTTGAGACGAGATCAACAAATTCTAGTATATTGTGCTAAAAAATCCAGGGTGCCGAGTCATCTTCCCGGGAATGCCTTGCTTCGGCAACTGCATCCGGGGGGCCATGGCGCTAGGCCCCTGGCAGAGGGACCGAGACATCCATCCTGGAACCCCTGCGCCCCAGGGGGCACTGGCTTGAGGCCAATGGGGACCAGGCCCCAAGTTCAGGTACCCGGGGAGCCGAGTGAGGCATTTGCAGCCGGGGGGCTATGGCGATAGGCCCCCGGAAGGGCCGAGTTATCCGCCTGGGCGTCGCATGGCCCCGGAGGGCACTGGCGTGAGGTCCCTCAGAGCAAGACTCCACGACCTCGTAGAGTGTGTCGGTATAGAATTATCAACATTCGATTCCCTGGTTTTAGTAAACATTGCACCCTGAGTAACACCCCCCTTCACTATTGTGGATTCCTGGTTACCAGGGGTTAAATCCTGGGTGCCAGAGGTGGAGGTACACCAGAGGTTTCGTGAGATAATTGTTAAACATCTTTCATATTTCCATCTGTATACCGACGGTTCCAAGACGGATGAATGTGTGGGTGCAGGTGTGTGGTCGACTGAATGTCAGTTAAGATTCAGACTGCCGAATCATACATCGATTTTTCTTGCAGAACTTTTTTTACTATTAATAAAGCTTTGGATTTTGCCCTATCGACGACCCACGCTAGGATAGTTATTTTTTACAGATTCATTTTAAGTTCACTTAAAGCTATTGAATGCTTGAATACTACTAACAATGAAATACAGGGTAATATCATTAGTAAGCTGTTTTGTGCCAATAAATCAATCAAGCTAATATGGGTACCTTCACATAATGATATTTATGGCAATGAACAGGCTGATATACTAGCCGATTCAACTGTTGATCTGGACCTTAGCATAGTCCGTACGGATCTCAGGTGTTTTGTTTCCCTTATTAAGTCTCGAATTCATCTCCTGTGGCAAAGGCAGTGGGCCAGATTAAATATCAACAATAAAGTCAAAACAATTATAGAACCCTGGGCTACGTCATCATGGCGTAGACGCAGGGACGAGGTGGTGTTGGCCCGTCTCAGGGTAAACTCCACATGGGTAACACATCTCGAACCCTTTGTTAATAGAAATTCCCCCCTCCAGGTGCCCATCATGCACATCAGTACTGTCTATAAGTCATCTATTAATTTTTTGTAATGAATTTGAGAATCAGAGAACTAAAATAAAACAATATTTCCTGATTATAAAACTAGCTTTCACCATCGAAAATGTTCTAGCAGATGACAAGAATATTATAAACAAACTGATGAGTTTTCTGAGGGAGACAAAACTTTTTGACCTTATATAGATTGATATAATAAAATGGAACCATTAGCTTAATGACCTTTGGTTATATGCCACTGGTTGATAGCCAATAGATCCAACAAGCAATAAGCAACACCAGTCAGTCTCATCGTGACTGTAGTGTTCCCTTTCCTCCTGGGCTAAGTAAACAACGGACGACCTCTACTCTGTTCAGTGTTGGTAACGTAGAGATTGTGTGTGGGAGAGACGCCACGATTACTTACTTACTTCTTGTTTTTATTGTAAATATCGTAAATTACCATTGTTTTGTGTTTTTGTATTGTTTTGACTTCTTGTTGGTTGATCTATGGTAATAAATTTTTTAACAGTAAAGGGTTTTTAAATAATTCAACCATCCTAGTTAACGTAGTAATCCCCCTAGACATCCACTAAGCTACGTTACAAAGGATTAAGGTATAGGATTATTTGAATGTGGTTCATAATTGTAGCTATATATTTAGCTGTTAGCTGGAATAGTCGTTGCTAGTTGAGTCATGTACGTAGCTGTATGTCTATTTTCCATATGTTCAAATGGCTGACTATTGTTATTCAATTGATATATATTAAGGGCATAGTATTTTCCACAAATAATTGTATTAAGTATACAATAGTCCTGTCTATTTCAATATAATTATAAAACTCTTATGTAACGTCTTTTTGAGCCTGACTTGATCACCGATAAAAATTCATCAGTTACATTTGATATTTAATGTGTATGTTGGTAAAATAACCTGACCCGTACCTACCACAAGGAGCTTGGAGATCAGTACGTGTAATCATGATAGCAAACTACTTCGGATTTGTCATCGGGTGGTCAATCTTTGAGATGTAGCCATACTCTTCATCCATCAAATCTTTAGTGCTCATCAACTTGTATGATATTATTGTACTATTTAAAATTTTAAAGGTTGTACTTCATATTTAACATTAACTACTTTTGCTGAATCATTGTCTATGAATGAAATAAAGCAATAGACAAACGTTTGTGTGACCATCAAGAACTTTCAGTTTAATCCTCGAGATGATTCCATAAGAAAGGAATGAATTGTACAGTAATTCAAAATCTGTATGAATACTTAAACCATTGTACCATAGTACATGTAAATCGCTATTACTGCAAGAATCGATATTCTCCGAGGAGTCACATTTTTTGAGGCGGTCAAATCTTTAGCCTTATTCAAACCGAGGTCGTCAAGAGTAATCGGTGAGGAAAAATCAAGTTTTCATGTAAATTTAGGAATTGTTTCACTTTCTCACCCCTCCACCCGCCATAGAGCCCAACAAGGGAAGGCTAGAAACTGGAGAAGAAAACTTCCACATCCTCAGAGGTAGGGAGAAAGTACACCTAGGTTTTCATAATTTATGAAAGACACCTGCGAGACAAATGGGGTTTCTACTATACAATGCCCATTTGACCCAAGTCCGAGAACTAGTAGCCGGCTGGTGACACCGCTGGGCTAGATCTAGGACGAACCGATTGGCTTTCGAGGATTCCTTCTCGATATTCAGCATGTACCGGTTTTTCTAAATATATATTCAATATCTATATCCCATGTAAACCTACAATGTACTCGCATGTATCAGGATGTATAGCAGACTAAACAACCTTACTCATCAGAACAGGTTCTGATCGTGAGAGCTCCCCTGCTTGGGAACCAATAATACTCGGCAGTATTGTCAGCATATACAATTAAGGTCACTAGGCCGCACAGGAGTCTTGTACTAGGTATAGATTCACACTCTCTAACTAGCCATCAGCTAGTTAAGACTCCTAGACAAACTCGCTGTACAATACACTTGCTCCCTTGAATTAACTCTGTTTATAACTGTGTTAATTGTGTTTATAACTGTGGTACCAACTCAACCTTAACTCCGAAGAGAATACAGACCTACAACCTCTATAACTCAACTCTATCACGTTACCGCATCATCGAATCCTTGGGCATCCTTCAACCTGAACAAGGGAAATGACAACGTCAATAAACCCTTAGTGAAGACAACGTTTTTTTGGTTTGTCAATCAAAACACATATGACTACTGCTCATGTCTCTTGACTGTCATGCAAAAATACCTTTTGATTCATATATCTTTTAGATTTCCGCTTTATCCTTTGCCCCTCACCACCGTTCTCAAACCTCTTTATCACCATTATAATTGTTTCCATTTATTCCAGGTGACCAGTCCATCTCATAACGCTTTTCTCTACTCTCGAACAAAGTGATTTGTTATCGAAGGCTAAGCTTTTCGCAGATTTATGTATTTCTTCCTGTTCCACTATTTGCAACTCTTCACACTCTTATCAGTATCAATCTATGCTGTTCTTACTCTCCATATTTTCTATACTGTACAGCCACGATCCACAGTGTCTGACATGCCCGGGCTGCTCAGAGGAGAGGGACATATGCCTTTCTGGTCGGGAGTTGCGAGAGCTCTGACGCTTCACAAGACATTGGATGAGATAGTGAATACTTTGCTTCTGTCTGGGTTTCAGATAGCCAGCATTAATAATTCTTGATATGTTTGCATGAATATTCACCAGACGTTTTATTAAAGATATTACATATATTTTAGTTAAAGATTTAAATTATTCATATGCATATTATTTGCTTATTAGTATTCGGTATTAAAAGCATTGAATACTGAAGGAAATATAATCGTTATTCAATAAGGTGTGTTATTCCAATTAATATTATATCGTTGTCATGATGTTTTCAGCTGTGTTGTGCTAACTGTGTAATTATTACACTTTGATATTGATAAATTCATCAAGTATAACAGGTTTCATAATGTCAAACTGAAAGTCATTTTGATATGTACTACCGTAATATAATACTTTAACCAAGGAAGAAGGCGCAATGTATTTGAGTAAGGGAATATGTGTAAATGGGAATATGTAACTGAATATACACCAGTAAGGGTGGAACTGATAAGAATGCCAGAAAATGAAATACGTTGGTCACAACTTTGCTTAAATGGGGGGTGGAAGGAAGGCAGGAGAGAGGGGCCTGCTCTCCTTCTTCCTCATTCTGCTTCCGGTATTGTGACAGGTAAGAGCTGAAGCAAGTTGGTTCATTATATATATTGTAAAATGGCTTTAGATATTGTCAATGGTGGATCAATTAGTCCAGTGATGGAGTTTAAATAACTGAAGGATATTGTGTGTTCTCGTAAGGACATAGTAATTAATATAGGTTTTGTGCTCATTCTGCTTCCGGTATTGTGACAGCTGGGAGAAGACATATTGAATAGCAAACAAACCCTTGAGCAACTTGACACACGTGTGGTGAATAATACAAATAATAATCATTGCTGGCAATTACCATATCAAATAGTAGGAAAAAATAAGTGACAATTCCCAATTCGAATAATATTATTAGGATATTGATGTTAGGATATATTAGAATATTGATGATTAGGAAGTGATTTTTTAAAATATTGTGATCATTGTTTTTTTGTATGTGGATTTAAGTGTGTTTATATCTGTCAAAGTCAGCGAGATACTGAATACTTCATGTCCTGGTTTTGACAGAGCGGGGATTAGGAAATATTAACAAGGGAGGGTGGTAATATTGTAGTATTATATTAGTATTGTATTTACATTAATGTCTTTTCGTGCAATATAATTGTAAATAAACTGGTTTATAATTAATTGAGTATTTCCGTCACCGATATACTGTGATCCTATATAGATATTAGTTCTCAATTCACAACACTGATCGTAACCCCACTAAAATCGTAGTCTGGGTTGCTTACTCACGTGCCTAATTAAGCTAACGCTACGCTACCCTTCTGGTGTGTGTTCACTTGATTCCTCTGACAACTTGGTTTTGTAGTGGCAGCATATACCTAGTACTGAGGAGGGACTGTTCTTGTCCTGTTCTTCATCAGTCTCTTGTTTTTTTTTCAGACCAAGTTGATCCAGGGATAGGATAGAGTAGTAACATACACTTTTGGCTTTTTGTTTTGTTTTCGGCAGTGGGTTTTTGTTTTCCTCCCAAATTAAAGTAAATAAGTAATATTAATAAAGGAAGGGAAAATCACGCCTTTACACAAATATAATTCCGTGACATGGCCACTGTGAAGACATCTTTGTCAAGGGAATGAAGCAGTTCCGTATAAGAGACAATGAAACGGGAATGTTTGACCCCAAGGCTTCCTCGCAGGGCAGCAGGAAGCCCTGCATCATTACACATCTCGGGCTTGTCCAGGTAAGTTAGATACTCCATTTCATTGGTTACACTCTGTTTCTACTCAGTTTGCAAATGCTGCGTATGAAGTTATAGAAAATGTGTAACACACGTTAGCATTTAGGAAACAATTAGTGAAGTGTCGTACTTTAGCTTCACTCAGTTGCTTCCCAGTCCACCTGTCCCCTTATTTGCTAGCCCTCCTGCCTAGCTATCACGAAGTCGTTTGGTGTTATTGAGTGCACACTACAGTAATAGGGTCAGTAAATGAAAGTGACTTGACTACTCCTTAGCTTGGATCTGTCCTGGGCATTTACACATCTTAGTTACAATGTTTGTCCGAAATGCACAGTCCATACATATACGAGTATTTTTCATGTGACAATTGGCATGAAGTAACTGTGCACAATATGATACATTACAGGTGAATGGTGTGTTTGTCCATCTCCCTTCCCTCTGGACTCCTGGTCTCATGCTGTTCTGCTTGCATGTCTACTTGTCTATCGGAGTGATTTTTTTATGTTTCTTGGACCACTGGTAAGTTTTTGTCACTATTGCCACATTAAACTTATGCCACGAGCTTGAGAATAATATAGGCCTACGGTAGCTTTAGTGCATGCCAACGTGCCAGGTTCCTGCAAGAGGAGGGTTTGTAAGAATTGATCGTTATGGTAGGATGCACCACACATTTGCTGTAACCAATATAAAATCTAGTAACAGTTACGATTACAATAATTTTATTATAACGCAGTCATTTGTTTCTGGTTTTCCCAACATGCTTAAGGCCCTTTACTCCGAGCGATTATGAGCTCCGCACTTTTATGCCTAGGAACCCCTACACACGAGCGTTTATACGCCCGACGTTTTTACCCCAGTATCACAGTGTGTTTGTCTCCTCAGTTTCTATTCCGCTAGACTGTTAAAAAAATCTGCTAGATTGTAGGTAAAGCTCTTAAAATTTACGGCTAGATTAAAATCCGCTAGTTACTGTTGTAATTATGAATATTTTTCCCTCTAGATCATGAACAAATCAGTTAAATGTAGTGGAAAATCCGCTAAATTGCCATCACTGGACAGTGACGGGTAGCAGCTTTCAGTTCACACTGTGCTCACAGCCTACGGTCGTGTGTAATACCCTCCCTAACGGGAACCGCCTTGACGTGGTGTGGGGGCTTGCGTGTCTCTGAGACCTAGCGAGATAGACTAGAGGGGGCTCCGGCCCCTGCTCTGCCCGATTTCGGGGAGAGAAAGCTTCCCATGCTAGTATAGTCGCCAGTGAAAGATCAGACTAAATGGTTCCCATGCTATAGGCTGCCAGTACGAACCAATAGTGCTGCCCTCCAGTGAGACCGCCCTCTTGGGGCCGTCCTGTGTTGGATGGTTGGGTGTCTGGGCCGGGAGACGTTGGGGAAAGGGGTCTCAGCACCGTCATGGGCAAACTTTCGAGCCATTGGGGCTGCTTTATAAAACGAGAGGCCCCATGGGGGAAGAGGTACCCCGCCCACGGTGACCAGCCCTCGGTCCCCTCATCTGCCCCGTAGGTAGTAGCTATTGGCTCCTGGGGCCAATTAAACAAAATTAATGATATATTGATAACGAAAAGCCCCAATCTATCCCTCGAGCGGTGGTCGACCAGGCCCTCGAGACGTCACTCTCTGGTCGTGGTGGCATGCAGAAGTCTGCAAATAAGAGTAGACCTAGCAGGTCAGGTGATGTGTCAACGAACCCTGTTAGCGGTTTGGACACGTTAATGTTGACAAATGTACATGCATCCCTTTCCTATGGTGCAAGTCACTCCATTTTTAAGTGTTTTGGAGTGGTTCTTCGTATCCGAAACACTTATGACAGTGACTGTAGGCCTAATCGGTGCTATATTACTTTCAATACAAATGCTGCTGCCAAAGCAGCTTTTGAGGCAAAAGATTATCTGATTGTGGGGGATACTCACAGCAAAGTTCAGACGATGCGGTTCACAAATGTAGTTGACAGTGACAATGACTACCGCCCTAACATCATTGATGACTCTGTAGAGCATGTCCCTAAGGAGCATCGGGTTCCTACACCCTTTTGGTTTGTGGCTTACTTCAGGGAGGGACGTGGTACCCTTATCCATGCTTCCAGAGTATCTGGAGAAAGAAATTGGATTACTACCAATGGGCCACATAAAAAAATACGTTAAGGGCATTTTAATCAGAGCCAAATATCTTACACAGGCCATGATGCTCCTCAATCTCCCCTGTCCTTCTGATAGCATGTTTGAATCCATCAGACCACATCGAACACTTAATTAATTACAGCAAGGGGCGTATTTATAATGAGGACCTGTATGAATTCTTAGAAGAGGATATTCTCGCTATGTGCCCAGATAGTGTACAACGAGTATCAAAGATGAAGGGCAGTAAAAATATGATCATCCTCAGTTTCTATGGCTCGCATATCCCAGATCGCATTAACATTAACTCCACCTCTTTTGAGGTTTAGTTGAGCGACCATTGCAGTGTTTCTGTTGTTATGAGTTTGGTCATGGGAGGAGAAACTGCAACAAACGTCCCCAGTGTGGTAATTGTTCTGCTCTTGACTCGCATCTTACTTCTGAGTGTCAGTCAGAGAGTTACTGCTTTTGCTGCAGGGATGCTCACCACTTGCGTTCTCGCCAATGTAAGATATACTCCCTTGAGCAAAATATCCTCCACTTTTCTAACACCCAATTCACCAGTATTGGTAGAGGCTGACGGCAACTCAACTTCAGGTGACAGAAGGTTGGTGGCGTGAAGACATACGCCTCCTCCCTTCGCCCTAAATTGGTTAGAATGTTTCTAAGGTTACACTGCATAATAGTTTCTCTGTCTTGGAAACTGTATCAAAGACTCATTCTGGTGACCCTTCAACTGATGATAATTCTCAGACTTTAGCTAAAGGTGTCCATGTGGTCGAGGTTCACGCTGCCCCTCGTTCTCCAAAAAGGAAATTTAAGTCACCTAAACTGCCACAGAGACGTCTTCATGGTACCTTTGAGGCACTTGACTCTATAGATGTTTCTCCTTGTAAGGCAACTGTCTCTGTGGACTCATCCATAGTTTCCTCTCAATCTCACCAGAAGTATTCTCGTGGCTCTGATGAATCTCTTGATTCAACAGATGTTCCCCCCGCAAGTTTCCTTCGGGATCATCAGAGGGGCGTGAAGTGAATGAGGATGCCTCGGATGTTGTGACTTCAAAAGATTATTATTATGGATGTTGATGTATCTGCCTGTGTCAGTGATAACACTGTTGTACAGGACAATACCAATGTAATTGTTTCTGAAATATCAGATGCCTCAGGGACTCGTCTACGGGTCCCAATTACGGCCCCAAGTACTACTCCTGGGGTTGGCTCTTCTTCTAGTGGCCCAGGATTAGACAAAACTTATCGTATGAGTAAACCCTCAGGTCAAGGTGGTAGTGGGAAGTCCCTCTGTGAGGCTTCCCAAAAGTGAGTACGAAAGTAACACTATTCAAGGGCCTTCAGTGGAATTACCGTGGTTTGCGTGCTTCTTGGGAGGAACTGCGCGTTCTTCTCTCTAGCTTCTCTCCTGTATGTGTTTCTCTCCAAGAAACAATGCTTGGGGACTACATTTCTGCCTGTCCTCCAGAATACTCTGCATTTTATTCCAATTCATTTCACCATGGTGGCTCTGCCATCCTAGTTCGCTGAGATGTTCCATGCACGAGCTTGGAACTTGATACTCTGCTCCAGGCTGTCACAGTTAAGGTTTTTATGGGCCGCCCGTACACTGTGTGCAGTCTATACCTTCCTCCCAGTGTTACAGTTGAGAGGGGTGATCTCAACCGTCTTGTACGGGACCTTCCCTCTCCCTTTATTTTATTGGATGATTTTAATGATCGTCATCCTCTGTGGGGTGACAGTTCGGTCAACCCGGGGGGTGTTTTATTGGCTACTTTTATTGAGTATGAGGGATTAGGGGTTTTAAATACGGGAGATGTGACACATTTTAATAGCCCTACTGGGACTTTTACTGTCATTGACATTTCCCTTTGCTCACCCCGTGCTCTGTTGGATTTTACTTGGAGTGTGTTGCCCGATTTATGTGGCAGTGACCAATTTTCTATACTTTTAGAACGTGACAGGTACGAACCACAGTCTCGTCTTCCTAGGTGGAAATTAGAGAAGGCTGACTGGCAGTTTTTTAGAGATCTAACTTCTTCGGTCTCTTCTGAAGGAGATTTTGGTAGTTCTGACGAGGCTGTAAGATATTTTACTGATATGCTCCACTCTGCTGCTCTCAACTATATCCCTAAAACTTCTGGGGACTTTCCCAAATGTCCTGTCCTTTGGTGGTCACCAGTCTGCACTACTGCTGTGAGGGAGAAGAGCGCTGCTTTCTCTTGCCTTCGTCGCAATCGTGGGGACCCGACTCTTTTAGAGAACTTCCGACGGGCAAGGGCTCGAACTAGACGAGTTTTAAAAGAGGCACGATGTGCATCTTGGAAGGCCTATGTGTCATCAGTTACTACTAAAACTCCACTCACCCAACTGTTCAGGAGAGTTTGTAAGATGGCGGGGAAGTTTTCTCCTAATTCTCCGCCTGTTATTAAGGTCAATGGAATTAAGATCATGGATGGTTTAGCAGTGGCTGACACCATGACAGAGGATTTTGCTAGAGTCTCCAGCCGTGACTCTCGACCTCTGGCTGTCAGGCATGAGTTGAGAGCCCAGGAGCGCACTGTGCTGGATTTCCCAGGGAAGGAGAATGAAAGTTATAACCATATATACACCCTGAGAGACTTGTACTCTGCCTTCTCTCTTTGCGGCGACACTTCTCCGGGGTCAGACAATATCCCATATGCAATATTGCAACATTTGGGTGAGGAGGCTATCTCATTTCTTTGAGCTTTAAATAACAGAATCTGGCTGGAGGGTGTCTTCCCATCTGGGTGGAGGGTTGCTACCATCCTTCCTTTCCCCAAGCCGGGCAAGGATTCTAGTGTTGCCCTCAATTACAGACCAATTGACTTGACCTATTGTCTCTGTAAACTATTTGAGAAGATGGTGACTTGTATAATTCCTCGAATGGTGTCTTTTTCTGTCTCCGTCCCAGTCTGGCTTTCGTAAACACCGTTCCACTACAAATGCTCTGGTCAGGTTGGAGGCAGCTGCATGTGAGACTTTTGCACGACATCAACACCTTCTCTGTGTATTCTTTGATTTAGAGAAAGCATATGACACTACATGGCAATATGGCATCCTGCAGCAACTACTTGTAGATGGCCAGCGGGGTCGCCTTCCACTCTTTCTTAAGGAGTTTCTCAGTTGTCGCAGTCTTTCTGTGAGGGTTGGTACAACCCACTCAGCATCTTCCCCCAGGGATGCGTCCTCAGTGTCACATTGTTTGCAGTAGCAATTAATGCCTTTGCTTCATCCCTTCCGGACGATATAGCCAACCCGATGTACGTTGACGACCTAGCAGTCTGGTTTGCTGCTTCCCGTATGTCAGTGACGGAGCGGCGCATGTAGCTTGCCCTTGACAGGGTGTCACGTTGGGCTGGTTCTCATGGGTTTCGATTTTCTCCTGCAAAGACAGTTGCTATGCACTTTTGCCGCATCCGAGGCTTTCACCCCGATCTCGACTTATTCATGTATGCTCATTGGATACGTTGCATCGAGGAGACTCGCTTTTTGGGTCTTCTTTTTGACAAACGTTTGACTTGGGTTCCCCACTTAAAGTTTCTTGCCTCAAGGCTCTTAACCTGATGATGGTCCTGGGCCATTCATCATAGGGGGCTGATTGGGCCACCCTCCTTCGCTTATACCATGTTCTTTTTAGGTCAAAAATCGACTATGGGTGTGAGGTATACTCCTCTGCCACCGATGCCCGTCTCAGAGTTTTAGAACCGGTTCATCATGCTGGAGTACATCTGGTGACCGGAGCCTTAAGGTCATCCCCAATCCCCAGTCTCCTGGCTAGTACAGTGGTAACGCGCCTGCCTCGCATCCGTGAGGTCGGCAGATCGAGCCTCGCCCAGGCCCGAGAGTTTAAAACTGTTTACTGGGGGGTTACTGCCATGGCTGGGCACCATGGTGGGGAGTTGGGCTTGCCTGGCTGACGTTCTGGAGAGTATCTCATCAGAGATAGATACCAGAACTAAAACCTGCAACTTTAACTTTAACTTTAATGAGCCACCTCTTGATCTCCGTCGCCAGTCCTTGATGGTTCGTTGTTGGCATCGAATACATCGACTTCCTGACTCCCTTCCCTGCTTGGCACTGTCATCTGATATCATGTCTCAGTACTACCTTTCACATTCTCGTACACCATGGCCTTTTGGCTATGGAGGAGATGGGCATTGATGACTTAACGATTTGTCCTGTGCGGGTCCCCAGGGTGGCTCCATGGCTTCTTCCAGAAGTTTTCCCCTGCACCTGCTTTACAGACAAGAAGGAATCTGTTCCTCCTCCAGTGGCTTGTTCCCTCTTTTTAGAACATGCCCTCACTCACAGGGAGTCCCTCCCTGTGTACACTGATGGGTTAAAGTCTGATGATGGAGTTGGTTTTGGCGTTATATTTCCTGACTTTTGTCGTGGTGGCAGGCTCCCTTCTGTCATGTCAATTTTTACTGCTGAGCTCTCGGCCATTTTATATGCCCTCCAAGTGATTTATACTCTCCCTCAGCCTTCTTTTACTATTTTTTTCTTATTTACTACTTTTACTATTAGCGATTCCTGTGGTACCTTGCAGGCCTTGGGCAGTTTAAACTCTTCCCATCCCCTAGTGTTGGCCATTCTTGAGTGGCTTGTCCTTCTGGGTCGTCGTGGCCGCAAAGTATCTTTTTGTTGGGTCCCGGCCCATGTAGGTGTCGATGGGAATCAGTCGGCCTCCTGCCAGGCGTCATCCCGTTCCTGCAACGGACCTTCGACCCTACACGGATGCTACCGTTCGTTCCTGCTGGCAGGACAGATGGGACGCCGTCGGGGCTAACAAGCTCCGCGATATTCGCCAGCGCCTTGATTTGTGGAGCTACAGCGGCCTATCCTGCCGGTGGGAGACGGCTCTTGTCCGTCTCCATATTGGCCATACATTATTGGCTCATGGCTTTTTAATGTAGAGGGCTCACCCTCCCTACTGTGATGATTGTCTGGTCCCTTTGACAGTGTGGCATCTTATTGTCGAGTGTCCCATCCTTGGGGACCTGCGTCGTAGGCACCTTTCCGAGTACCGGGTGATTTGTGATTTTATGATATTTATGGTTTTTAGATGGTTTGATATATATATATATTTTTTACTTAAAGTCTTTAGTAAAAATTTGCTTTTTAGTTTGTGTGTCTTTTATTCATGCTGCCTATCCCTTATGTAGATAACCAATAAATGGCAGAAGCTTCGAGTGTCTGGTCCTCAGAATGTCGTCGTTGAAGGGCGAGGCGGCTTTCTCATTTCATTATTGCATGAGTCGCAACACTTTGGAGTGGCGGTGTGCGTTCAGCTGCACTTCATCCAGCGCCCTGAGGTACTGTTGTGTCGTCATGCCGTGGGTCGAGATAATGGCGGCCTTCAACTCGTCATATAAAGTGGTCTGGTTGAAGGTCGAGAGGAGTGGTGACACAGATGAAAACGCCTCGTGTGGAAGGGCACGAATGATTGCTTGATAGCGCTGGTACTGTGTGAGGTTTTGGCAATGCCATAACACCTCCAGGTGGAGAAACCACGAGTGTACATCATAGTTAAAGGAAGGAACGTAAGGTATGAGAAGAGTAGCAGGTTGAGCAGTGGCGTGTGGAGGAGAGGCAGAGGCGTGTGGGAGGGACATGATTGGTTAAGGGTGTGTGTTAGTGGGGGTCGCCATAACGAAAGTGTGAAAAAGAAAGAAAGTACAGGTGGTGTTGTGGTGTAGATGGAGACAGTATGCGTAGATCCACACTAATTATGCGTAGCACGGGGGGTAGTAATCACTGGGGGCAGGTGTGTGGGTCGTGTGTGTGTGGGGCAAGTGTAGGGCGAGCACGACAGGGGCGCGAAAGAGATTTGTAGTAAGTAGTAGGGGAATGAGGATGGCGTCGGGGAAGAAGGGGAAAGGGCAGGGTGGAGTGGTGTGGTAGGTTAAGAAAAGGGGCACGTGGCAGGGTAAGGAATGTAGGTAGGGGTTAGTAGGCAGGGGAAACGGAAGTGAATAGGGGGCAACTACGTTAAGAGTGGTGGAGGTGGAAGAGCACTGGGGGCATGGAGAAACAATAAATAACAGGGGGGGAATAGTGTACAATGTTTGTGTAAACAAATACCTTGCTGGAGACGTCGTGGATGGCGTAGAGGCGTGGGATGGAGAGTGGAGCGGTGGAGCGCGTGATGTGGAGCTGGAGAGTGGTCCAGTGGCAACACGTGGGGTGGCGAGTGGAGTGGAGGAGATACGTAGCTTGGAGATTGGTCCAGGATCAACACGTGGTTAGAAGAATGGAGTGATGGAGTTGTGGAGAGTGCTTGGACGTATGTCGAGACTTATGTGGAAGGTATACCACTGCATTTAATTAATGTAATAGAGCTGTTCCGGGGTCACCAATCATAACGTCAAGGAGGACCTAGCGTCATTACCTGGGGTGAACAGACTCTAGAATACACAGTAACAGTTTAATGGTACCGTAGTACACAAAAGTCACACAGAGTATGGAAGTATGCTGGCGTGCCATGCCGTGCCGTAGATGAGCCATCGCTGCTGCAGGAGAGTTGTCTGGAGACTGGAGCGCAGGCTGTGTGATCAAGACGAGAACACGGGAAGAGTTGGTGGCAGCTAGGCAAGTGTGGCTGTAGGCAGGTGTAGCGGCAGACAGGACCTTCGTCGACCAGGACTCGAATGTAAGTGACTTTCCCAGCAGCTGCTTGGCCTTTATATATCATCTGGAGCAGGGAGTAGAGACAGTGGCTGGAGTCTCGAGGGGAATCAGGCGGATTAGCTGGAGGCAGCAGGACACATGGGAGAGGTTTAGTCCTGTCTGAGCTGGGGATTAACGTACTTGTCAATCCTTGTCTGGCTATGAATAGACGCCTGGATATGGGAGTGGGTACACATGGAGATACAGGAGTGGCTATATATATGTGGATACAGGAGTGGCCACCTATATAGCCGCTACAACATAGTCACCATAATAACGACCAAAACCATATACGCTGCCTGTAGCTCAGCATTAATATACTGAAAAGAAAAAAGTGCAAAATATTGGGTAATCAGTAGGGTATGATCAAGGATGATAGACTATAAAGGATAGTCCACTAGACACTTGTTTTCCCACAATGCACCGCGGGAGTGACGTCACACTTGTAAACAAACCCTGCCTGGTGCCCAGACTGTCACTAGTCCAACTTGAAGTGTACGTGAAGCGTGAATGTCTGTGCCATATTATGGGTGTATGTGCTGTGTACAATTACAATAATGGCAGTAGACATGCAAAAAGAGACAGGGTGGAGCTCTTTCGGTTCCTAAGAGACCAAGAGAATGCCATAAAGTGGATATCGGCGTGCAAACGTGAGGACAAATTCAATGTTGAATGGGGAATTTCTGGAACTAATCCGCTAGATGTCACTGCTGTGCAGTCAGTTCATGCGACATGAGCTAAAATATTGTTTTTAAAAATCCCATCAGCATACAAATGCATAGAACCTTGATCATTATGATACTTTCGAAATCCTGCATCGACTTTTTAATACCCTGTATGGATAATTTTGAGATAAGTTGGTTAAATTAGATATTTTTGTTTCGTGATTATCGACCTTCTGCTGTCGATATTTAAAGTAAGGCATATGCCAAGGCTAAAATCTATTTATTTGGACAATACAAATAAATATGATTAAGACTGTACTACATATTATGACGTAACATACCCAGTAACATGGTAATATATAGATATAGTTATTTTTGTGGAGATATTAGCATCTCCTTCACCAAGTGAGCGACAAGGCAAAAGTAGCCGAGCGAGACTCGTTTCCTCAGCTCCTCCTTCAGCTGTTGCAACGTCCAGCTACCGTAGTCCATTGTTCTTATAAAAGAACCAAACCAAACACGTAACAATAACCAAAGCGTGCGCCAGTCGGACAAACACGTTTATTTTGTTTTGATTCCATCCACGATTCGACTACTTCGCCAGCACATTCGAGTTGCCTATTCTCAATTGAAATATGTATTTCAATAAACCAGGAAGTTGATCTATGTAATTCGGAGTTTTAACTATCACCTGCATGTTCTTTTTATGCTTAATGTATTTTCATTTACTTTGTTTCCAATCAATGGTGTACCTGTTCGGTAATCCCGAGATGGCCAAATAATCTGAATGCCAATTTCACCAGAAAATCAACTTAACTCCTTTTGATCACGAATAGTACTATTTTACCTGTGTTTTACTACTTAGAAAGAATTGTGTAGAAATATGTATCATTTAAGCTCGATGCATTTTTTGTGTGTATAGAATGACTCTGAAGGAATATTTTATTTTGCTTGTGTGCGCGATGAACCGCCGATTGTGATGCCACCTGGTGGCAACCACGAGTTTAGAAAATTCCCCATTGGCCCGAGTATGCTCTCTACACTTTAAGACAACAACAGAGTACGTCCCAAGAGATGCTTTGAACAATCAACGATGTAATGGATCTCCAAAGAAGATCATAATATTGCAACCTTGAGCTGTACCGACTCTGCACCTTCCAAATTCTAATCGAGAACCAGGTATGTTGAGATCTATCAAAGGCCCAACTTACTGTTACACCCTCAGCTATTTGCTTATACTGTACATATTTTTAACTTTACCCCATCTTATGATACTATACTGTACAGTATGTAGGTTAGGTTAGGCCAGGCCAAGTCTACCTAATTCTGTTAGAAATGTAGTCCAATACTGACTGCATCCCCTACTAGTGATAACTTTGGTATACCTAGGTAGGCTACAGTATTGTAATGCTCTATAACCAACAATTTCTCTCTTCCCCTTTTATGTATGGGGGTAAGGTGGGGTATTTAATACATTAAAACCATCATTCAATGTCCTAATATAGGTTACAATAGTAGGTAATTGTGGTAGAAATTCAGTAGTTTATCTAATGTGGATATTTGGTCCATTTATACAATCATGATTTTACCCATGGATTTTTATTAGGTCTGAATACTGTAACATTCATTTAATTTTCAGCTGGTACGGAGGCTCGCCGAGAAAGGTTATTCAGCAGGCATAGAAGGCTACTGGTACCAGTACTTCAAGAGGGTCTTCTCAATGAAGGAAATGGTGAGATTTTTTGTTTTCTTCTTAAAAGTGACTGTGTATAGTACATAGGCTATACAGTATCAGATGGTATCAGACCTACCCTGTACTTCATAGTTTCACAATACAGTAATTATAGTATGTTAAGAGTAGGGCTGGATAATGCATATATGAAAATAATGGAAGGGCCAAACATTTATTTATTCTTTTCTTTTGTATATGCAAACAAGTGTCATGTTATTATATGCCTCTAAAATCAATTCCTTCACAGATAATACACCAGAAGTGGTACAAGATGCTATTCCTCATGCACAAGAAGATGCCAAAGGTGATGCACATGAAGCACAATAGGGTCTGCTCAACGAAAGAAATGGTGAGATTTTTTTAAATTTTTTTATAAAAATGAAAGTGAATAGTTTAACAGTATTAGATGGAAAGAGTGAAAAGAAAACACCTTGAGGTGGTTCGGCCATGTAGAGTGTATAGGAAGCGAGAGATTTGATTAAAAAGTGAATGAGAGTGAGGTGGAAGGACAGAGTAGAGCAGGTAGACCGAGAGTGAGGTGGAATGATGGAGAAGAGAAGTATATGAGTAAGAGTGGCGTTGGGGATTGAGGCATCTGGCAATAGATAGATAAATAGATAGACAATAATTACCTTAGTACGACCAGATAACAAATATTTTTGAAAATACCCAATACATAATCTTGAAAATAGTCTCATTGTCTTTCCCAGGTCTTTATACCTATATGAGGTAATTTTAACCCATGACGAATATGAAGATGATGGAAGAGTCATAGCCTACATCTATCTATATCTATCTAGCCTACATAATTTATTCTATTTTTGTGCACAGTATATACAAACAAGTGTCATCTGATTATATGCCTTTAACATCAATTCCTTCACAGATAATACACCAGAAGTGGTACTAGATGCGACAGTCCAGCCAGCACAAGAAGATACCAGAGATGAACATCATATTTTCTCAACTGCAGTATGCTGATCGTGCTGTGTTTGTATTCCCAGACATGATGAGTTGAAAAGTGTTAAGTTAGCCGTTAACTCTCAGAAAGTTGAGCTCGTTAATCTGAAAAGTGCTAACGCAATACAGTACAGTACTTTCTGAAAAAGCGAATGAACTGACAGAAATTACGTTTATTTACACAATTTCCAAACCTGTGCAAAATCCACAGTGATTATACTTATGGACTGACTGTAATAATACAGTATTATGTAAATTCTAATTGCATTAGTTTTGCTTTATACATACCATAATGATTAATATATTGTGATAAAATTAACGTTAGTTTCTAGTTTTTCTAGAAAATGTGCAATTCCACTATGATTATACTCATAGACTGATAGTGATAGTACTTCATAAGGATATTGTTACTCTTACTTCTATGGCAAGAAACATTTATTACGGTACTGTACTTTATTTTTGGTACACATTTCATTTCGCAAAGTATATGATAATAAATATATAATTACATTCAGCATACAGTATTTTGTATTCATATTCCGATTCATTATTTTTCTACTTTTTAAAATCATTGTAGGTGTAAGCAATATATAAGTGACCTTGAATGGGGCATTTGGTAAATATCAAATGGGGCATTTTGAAATTAGTCTGAACTTACCTAACCTAACCTAGACTGCATCAAACTACCGGGACCTAACCTGGGCAGACTACTGGTACCTAACCTGAGCAGACTACTGGGAAATAACCGTGGTAAAGTACAGGAAATGACTGGGGCAAAATACTGGGACCTAGCCGGATCTAGCAACACTGCTACAAAGCGGTAATTCTTTCAATAAATACCGGGCATTTTTCTGACCTAACTGATGCATTTTTCTAACTTAATCAGGGTATTTTCAGACCTAATTGGGGCATTCTTCGGATCTATTCAGGGCATTTTTCAGATCTGTTGGTGGGGTTGAAAGTGACATATTTTAGAAATGGGGCAGTTGGAAATACTAAATAGGTATGGAAATCCTTTTTATAACATTGAAAAAATCCAGAATTTTCAATATAAATTACCTTTACATCCAGGTAATAGGTTATTATATAATATTTCGAGTGATAGATATATGAACATAACCTAGCACTAGTCAATATAAATACGTCGTAACCAAAGTTAAAAAACTGTTGGCTACTACCAAGGATGATCGACTAATGATCTCATTAGGTCAGCTAGGTCATGATTTATAAAAATGCTGCTTTATATCCATATGATTAGTAGGCTAGTTAATCATCCATCAAGAATTAAACACGTAAAACCTATTATCAGTCTAAATCATGACCTTATTATCAATGCCAAGTAGTACTGTAGGCCTACTTCTGGTGAGTATACGACGCACCAGTGGGCAGTGGTAGAGATCTCCTGGCTTCTCTGGATATCTATTGATGACAACACACTACAAACACATTTACTTTAAATTATAATGATCAATTTAAACTGTGTGGAATATAAAGACACCAAAGATTAGTCATTATTGTACAAATATGGGCTTAGAGATGCGAACGCGACTCGATATCAATCTTGGTCGTGGAAGGCTTCCAGTTTTATAGTCCATTATTCTATTTCAACAACTGATGTCGAGTTGTACAATTGCCGTTATATCAGTATGCTTCTTATCTTTTTAACCTACCAAGGTGCAGCTACCGAGAAACTCATTATTTCGATTAATATCAGCTGATATAATCTTTATGCCTGATATTTTACCTAGTGAGCAGGCAAGGTTTGGGCACCAGCTAGCAACAGAGCCTCCCGTGACGTCACGGATATTTACGACGTCATCACTATGACGTTTCAGTGGACTATCCTTTATAGTCTATTATCCTTGGGTATGATGCAGTATAATTCCACACAAAGTAAAGCTTCGTTGGCTTATGTATCTGCGTAATCGGTGATAACTAAAGATATAAGCACATGGACCTACGATTCGAATGAGTAGAATCAAAATGACTTTCAGTTTGACATTATGAAACCTGTTATACTTGATGAATTTATCAATATCAAAGTGTAATAATACACAGTTAGCACAACACAGTTGAAAACATCATGACAACGATATAATATTAATTGGAATAACGCACCTTATTGAATAACGATTATATTTCCTTCAGTATTCGATGCTGCATATGAATAATTTAAATCTTTAACTATAAACATATATAATATCTTTAATAAAACGTCTGGTGAATATTCATGCAAACATATCAAGAATTATTAATGCTGGCTATCTGAAACCCAGACAGAAGCAAAGTATTCACTGTCTCATCCAATGCCTTGTGAAGCGTCAGAGCTCTCGCAACTCCCGACCAGAAGGGCATATGTCCCTCTCTTCTGAGCAGCCCGGGCATGCCAGAAACTGTGCATCGTGGCTGTACATGCCCTTTTGTTGTAAGCGGTGTCTTGTAGCACCGGCTAATCTTATCCTAATCGCTACTTTTATTCAAGAATTTCTTTAAGGTCTTGCTTGAGTTCTCTTTTCTCTCAGATGTAATCCCGGTGCTTTACCTATATATACCCTCTCATATCGAGGCTTTCACACTTATTTATAGCTCTTCGTCACAATATCTTACTGTTGTTTACATGCTTACAGACAGACAGAGAGAAAGTGCCCTTCATATTGTAGATTATAAAAAACTTACCTGAAAATGGTCGAATAAAGGCTAAGTGTCTCGGAAGTGGTTGGGGTTTCAAAGATAGCATAGTCACGTGAGAGGTTGGGTAAGCTCTGATGAAATTAGCTGCCTTTAAACGAGAATCTGTTGACGCCACAAGTGTGCTCATGTCGACTTCCTCCCTTTGCAGGTAGCCCATCAGCCCGCTCCATGTCCCATTTGTGTCTTCTCCCCAACTATTATCTGGTTCCTTTAGCATAACGTACCTTAATAAAAAAAGAATTTAAATAACGTTACATAATTGTAACTGTTATTGTAGCAATTGTTGGAGGGCTGGGAGTTGTCACCTTTCTTCGGAGCAGGTCGGATCAGAGCAAATTTCTAAGAAGAGGGAAAGGTATTAGATATCAAATATAGGCAGAAACGTTTACCTAGGCAGGGTGTCAGCACAGAAACACAGTTCTTGAGAACAACAGTAAAAGCAGAAGGATGAGACATAGAAAAAACAAAGGAAATTGCGCTGATCTCCAGGTCGGTCTGTAATACGAGTAGGGTACTGTACTCGCTGCTCTAGGTCATTGATGATAAAAAGAAAAGTCTTGTTCACAAGGTTAAACAGTGAAGGCAGATGAAATCCAAAGGCTGATGTGAACATTGAAATCTCCTAAAATGGAGATTTCTGTGAAAGGAGAATGGGATATAATGTGTTCCAATTTTGAGGTAGTTTAGTCAAAGGAATTTGGATAGTCATTAGAGTTAGCAGAGATATAAAGCAAAACAATATTTATAGTTTGAGAGTGACAGGTGATACGAAGCCAGAGGGCTAGGAATCCAGAGTAGAGTCGGCAAAAAAAGTATCAACACCATCCTTATAATATATTATGTAGGGTTGGTATTCCTGACTAGACATACCCCACTCACGTTCCTCATGGCTGCACTTCTGGAACCTCAGTATGGTGTTGATAGTCGGAGGGGAATGACGTGTGTTTCCCTAAGCACTATTTTTGTCTCTCCTGTGAGTTTTCAAAATGTTCTCTAGTTCTGAAGTACTCAGACACTTTAAGTATTTTATAAATATGAAGTTGCAAATAGTAATTGCTCTTGATCACTTATGATTTTTTACCTAATTAGAGAATATTAACATTTTCATGAATGGGCAATCATACTGAAAGTGTTTTGTAGGGTAAAGTAGAAGAGAGAGAAGTTTGTAATGGCTCCCTTAATGATATAATTATGTAATTCATTTATAAGTTATTGTGAAATAAGTTGTCAGAAGCAAGAGCCTACACCATACTCTCTATTATATTACCATAGCTTCATATCGGATTCACCAAATTCATCCAGTGATTCAGTGGGGAATTTTTTATGGCATTACATTTCATTTTTGTGGGAGGGAGTCAGACTCAGTAAGCAAAGAGAGTAGTACCGATACCCTCACACCGTCATAGCCAGAGTGCCAGAGTGACTTACGGCTACTATACTCCAAGTATACCGTCTAGTTGGGGCTGGGGCGAGGGAAGGCAAACCGGCGGCAGCCACACCAGGGTTGCCATTTGGTATTTTTCATTACCAAATCAGGCTCAAGTTAGTAATGAAAAATCTGTTTGGTAATAATGCGATTTGGTATTGGACCTGAAAAATCGATTATATGATGTGTTTTAAACTTGCAGTTCTACAAAACCTTCATCTACACAACATAGGCCACTGATAATTTTAAGGCACACTCACACACACACACACACACATATATATATATATATATATATATATATATATATATATATATGTAACCCTAGCTGTTGCGCCGGTAGAGACCTAATGGTATTTATAAATCAATCCATTTTATTACCAGAATGCACTTTTTATTACCGAATAATTAAAAGAAGTGTAGTATATATATATATATATATATATATATATATATATATATATATATATATATATATAAGAAAATTATTCGAGGAAACAGTACGAGAACATACGAGAATATTTACGTGACCTTGAAAGAGAACGAGGGTCGTAAACATTGATTATTACGATATTAGCTAGTTAGCTATTTTTGTGTGGAAGTGCATGCGTGTGTTAATAATTTATTAATTATTTATGTTGGTGCACGACTGAAATTAATAAATATAGTTAAGAAATTGTAATTTGGTTGTTTCGTTTACCTTATACAATTCTGTTGATACTGTATAAGTGCATATACTTCGAAAAGAACCCACATAAAATAAATTTATGTTGACTGAATTGAGATGAAAAGGGGATAATTAACCTCTAATTGACAATCGTTGAGCCAACACAACGAAAGTCCACGAATAAGCCCGGGTAAGGTAAGTTACATCACTTACTTAATTAATTAATAATAATAATAATCTTAATTTAACGTCACATATATGTGCACTTCTTCTGCGGTTTTTGGTTGTAGTGGTGTCACCGCTAGATATCTAGAAAAATGATCAACCACAGTTAAGAAATAATTTGAGCCCTGAATCGAAATTGGTAAAGAAAGTAGATCTATAACTACTACGTCCCATGGGTCGCTCGGCAATGGGTATTCCCCTAATGGAGCAGGTCCAAATGTATGGCCTGTATTTGCATTGCATGTTTCGCACTGAGCGATATGTGTTTCAACATCAACCTTCATTTTATGCCAATAGTATTTTGTACGGAGAGTGGCCAGACATCTATCTCTCCCAGGATGTCCTGCTGCATTATAATATAAGGTTAATTAATACTGATGGAATCCTTATTTGTGGTATTACTATTTGATTGGTTTGTACATCACGCTTCCTAAGTTTTCTGTAAACTATATCATCATGAAGGGAGAAGTTATTTAAGTGAATGGGTAATTCTAGTCCATCATTTTCATCACCAGGGTTTAACCCTTTTATGCCTAAAGTGGGAATAATTGAATTGTTGGTGTTATACACTGCATGTAGGGTTTACTAGACCCAATTAATTAATATTAATTAATATTGTTTATTAACAAAATATGTTATTCCATCTACAAAATATTTAGTGTCCTATATATAGGAAGCTAGGAAAATCAAGTAAAAAATTCTTCTTAAGTGAACTTACATTGCATTTACAATAAAATGAACATCACTTGAATGTGCTATGTTGTACTTGAAAAATAAAGAAAATATCAATGGTTCCTTCTTTTCCTGAGTGTTTTTCATCTATTTCATGGCTACTTTGTAAGATATTCTTTGAAGCATTTCACATGAACACCTATGTTACACTTTTCATATTTTGTTGTTATCTTCATGTGGCAGTGAGCACATCGTGTTTGACTGCTCTGTAGAACAACCCAATGTGCATGCATATCATACTTGGCCTTACTCCTTGGTCTTCCTCGTTTACCCTGGCACGGAAGATTTGCATAACGCTCTAAATAGAAATGTGCAATGCTGCTCCTAAATGCAAGGAGGTCCATGGCATCCCTACCCTCACACAACTTGTGCAGTTGCCAAGCATTATTAATTGAGACATCAATACAATACGTCACAATGCATGCATACATTTTTTTTCCCCTTACAGCTACTCTATATTTTGAGATATTTTGATCCATTCTGTCAACTCCACCCATGTTCTCGTTATATACCTTGATCAAGTATGGTTGTTGCATCTGAATTCTCCTTTTCTCTTTAGCAGAAAAGCGTGATACCATGGAAATTGGTTCCATGCCTACAGCATTTGAGTACACAGTTACAACACTATTGTCATTCCAGCGACACAGAAATATCTCATTTTTGGTGTCTACTTTGTAATTATACACCCCTCTATCTGTTTTCTTCATTTCTTCCTTTTTCACCAGTGGCACTTTTCAATTTTGTTATCCCGCACAGCTCCTGTTGCTTTTACTGTAATGCCTCTGAGTGCTGTCATCATCTTCACACTGGTAAAAAAGTCATCAAAGCACAAATGATATATGCCTGTCGGTTGTAATTTAGAAGTGTCTTAGCAAACTCCATTACTAGATCTCCCTCTAAACCAAGGTTGTTTTCTTTGTTTTGACCTTTTCCTTGGTATACATCAAACCATACTAAGTAACCCAATGACCTTGTTCCACACCATACTCTATTGTTACTTGCTTCACTGTCAAATGCTTCCATTTCCCACATCTTTCACCCCACTACTCTCAGTTAGTCAGGACTTCTCTTAGACCAAACTCCCCTGTCTCTCCCATACTGCCTGCTGGACGTACTCTTATAAGGTCAGTTTCCTCTATGCTCCGTAGTCTTAATATAGATATAATGGTTGCAGACGTCCCACCAGGGCCCCCTCCGTGGATTCTGCCAACGCCTGATGTAAGCTTCACACCTACTTCCAAGTCGGAACTGTTTTTTCTACAGCGGCAGTTGGCTCTGGAATATGTAGAAACAGTGACGTACTCCATCACAGATTCATACTACCTCTACCCTGATGGCTCATTGCAAGTGAATTGTGCAGCAGGTTGTTCCGTGTTCTCACCTGACTTGGAGTCACCTCTGGGGGGCTGGGTTGGCCTTCGTCTCTGTAACCACTTTTGCTCAACATTGTGTGAACTGTATGCCATTTTGGATGCTGTTAAGTCTTGTTTGTCAAGATGGAGTGAATGCTGCCATCTTTTGTGATTCCAAACCTGCCCATCATTCCCTCTCCCAGTATTCTGCCCACACACTCTCCTGTTATTCAGTAGATTTTGACGTTTTTGGCGTTATTACGTCATCGTAATTTGACTGTCAATATTTTATGGGTGCCATCCCATGTAAATTGACATCACAATGCTACAGTCAACAGACTAGCGAAGGAAGACTGCTGTCTGTCTCCTCGTGGTGTTGGACGTCCTCTCTCCCTGATATGTTACCTCCCTAGAATCCGATCCGCCGCTCTCCTCCCTGTACGGCGGCGCAGGGATGCATCTCCATCACCCACTACGAGTCTATCTGCCGTCACAAATACTTCTACCGTCGTCGGGGCATCATGGGTCGGAGTCACAATGTAGCCTCTGTTCGTTTGAGGCTTGGCTACCGGCCAGCTTGATATGTTGCTGGGATGGAGGGAGAGCCTCCCTACACTGAGTGTCGTTTGTGCCGAGAGCCTCTTGTTAACTCAATAGAACACTATTGTCTAGCCTGTCCCACTGTCCGACACTTGCTGCCTCGGGGCCTGCCGCTTGATGTGGTTTGTCGACACCTGCTAAACCACCAGGTTTTAGAGGAACTTCTTGTTCGCCACCTTCGTTTTGGTGGATTTAAATACTGTACGTCATAATGTAAATATTTGTCTGAATTCTCGTGTTTCCTTCGGTTATGTTTTCGTGATGAGTGTGTGTGTGTAGTAATTTAATTTTCATGGGTCCCGCCTACCCTTTGTTTTGTTGTCTGTCTCCTTAATTGACGCCACGGCGCAATATATTAAAAAACAAACAAAAAAACTCCTAAAGTTAAAATTATGTTCATAAGCGCTCATTCATGGCAAGAACTAAAACCCGACACTTCTTTGCAATCGTAAAATAGACTCGTACTATGGTGCACAATAGCCGTGTCCATTGCCCAGTCACAGTAAGATTTCGAATAGCCAGATTCAAATATTTTGAAACACTTGGGAAAATGCTCTGGTCTGATGTCGCCTATGCTGCGTGGATGTGAATGTGGGGCATGGAGAGGAGGAGGGGGGGGGGGATCTGCGGTGATGTCGGACGCTGAAAATTGTACAGTTGCCTCCAGTCGTAGCGACCCCAGTCTGAGGTGTGTTTGGCGAAATGTGGCAGTACTGGGTTTGTTTACTCGTGGTCAGAGTCAGTGAATGGACTCGACTAACCCTCGCTATAGTCTCCATATGGACGCTATGTAAGCAAAATTGTCTATCTAAAAATTCATACGTTTCCCACATCAAGTCAAATACAACAGATACTAGAATATATAAAATATAAAACTCAATTTCCGTTGTTTGGTGCGAAAAAACGGCGTAGCGAGGTGTAGCTTGTGAGAGAAAGGAAGGGAGAGGGTATGGGGAAACGGGGGATATGGGGATATGCGTGTTAGTGTTAAGTGGTGGTGCTTCGAGACTTCTTATTCAGTGAAACAATCTACAAAACCGCATATTTTAGCTAACACTTAATAAAATTGTATTGACCAATATTTAAATGCTTTCCAATTAAAGTTAGAAGGCTCATTGTTCATGTTTAATTAAGTCAGTCATAATGTCATTGGCGTAGGGATGTGGCGACCCCATCGCCCACTGTTTACGGTGCAATGGCCTCGGGGCGAGGGGCACGGGGAACACCTCCCCTGTAAGATTTCCCTAGCAAAGGGATACCTCCAGCATGAAGATAAATGCCTGGTGTATATATATATATATATATATATATATATATATATATATATATATATATATATATATATATATATATATATATATATATATATATATATATATATATATATATATATATATATATATATATATATATATATATATATATATATGGCTGGGCCGAAGGGGCGATAAGATCCTTAAAGGATTGTCCACATCACTGCAGGCAATACTCCATCTACGGGGAGGAGATGACCGAGAGTTTGGTGGAGTCATGATGATACAAGAAAAACAAATGGATGAGTCAGTCACAGTGGGTAGGCTCCACGAAGCCGAGAGGAGGCTTCATTGAAATTTTTATCCTATTTTTTTTTTTTTTACTTATAAATGAATTGGATAAAGGTAGATGTGTGTAGTGTGTCTGGTTCTGTTGTGTAAATAGATAAAAAGTATTGTCTCTGAAACTATGTTTGACAATTCTCGGTCCAGGTGAAACACGAAGAAGATTAGCAATCACAAGACCAGCGTCCACCCTATGAGTACAGCCCTGTTCAGTTGGTGTCTTCAGTCTCCTTCTTGTCTTCTACAGTAAAATAATATCGAAAAAATAAACTTTATAAAAACCGAAACGTGTTTTGTTACACTTTTATATTTATTCAGGCAGATGTGTAACTTACGTAAAATTGTGTTTCATAGCAAGGGTGTCCGCAAGGCGAACGTCCACCGTATCATATGGAATAATTGGAACAGCAGTTTCATCAGTATCAATAGGAAAATCAATGTAAGGGAAGAGACTCGATGCTATGAACTTCAATTGTCGTCCTTCAAAGTTGTCGAGTTGGTCTGTGTGAGAAAATTATGATGATAATGAGCCAAAGGTGCAGTCAAAAGTTGTAAATAAAATGATACTATATTATTTATCATTGTATTGTATATTATCATATACAACTTAAAATCTTAATTAGATATATACCTTCTCCTTCGAAAATACTAATGTTAGCATGGAGAACACTGACAGGCAGAGAGGAAAATTGCCAGTGATAAAGGTACTGAACATCAGCTTCCCCTTTGCTGCAGTACTGACACCTACGGTATACAGACACACCATGTTTCACTTCCTCAACAGCTGAAAGTAGACAATATTGTTGGATGAAAATAAATTAGAGTTAAGTGCAAAGTGTTAGAAATTATTCGGAAAGTGACATAATTTTCAGCATAGGTTTAGTTATATGTAAACAAAAGTGTGATGATGCTCTAACGAAGATATATATATATATATATATATATATATATATATATATATATATATATATATATATATATATATATATATATATATATATATATATATATATATATATATATATATATATATATATATATATATACATATATATATATATATATATATATATATATATATATCAGATGATTCAGCTTATGACTCTAATTTATAAGCAGATTTACTCGAAGATGATACAGAGGTCATTTTGTCGTGTCTTACTAAAGTAATGTGGATAAGGATTACTGAACAACACCGTGAGAGGAGGAGCAAACGTTAACAATGTTTTGCTAAAGCTTCTTGAGCAGTAATAACTGGAATTAATGACTCCTCTCCAAAAGGAGTTGTTCCTTGACCATTCTGTTAATTTGATGGATACGATATTTTTATTTTAAATGGATTGTGTTGATTTACTGTACTCAAAGACCGGTGGCTACTACTTAAATTATGCACAAAATTATGCACAATGTGTACAGTCGCGCACCACATCACTGGCCAACACGAGTCGAAGCCCGAGATCTGAAGCAGGCGGTTTCTGGACGACAGCCCACCCAAACCATCACGAGGCCACATACATTTCGAACCAATGGAGGTTTTGGGTGGGCTGTTATCTAGAAACCGCCTGCTCTAGATCTCGGGCTTCAACTCAGGTGGGCTAAGGATTGTGGTGCGTGGGTGTACAATTGATAATATATATAATATGTGTGACCTTTGTAAGGCAACTGGACACGAAGGCGAGGTCTAGAATTTTGTGTGATGAGAATGTTGGGGTTGACAGCAAGGTAGATTCCATCGACGGTGTTCCTGAAGCTGTGGTGTAGGAAGATATCTTTCACATCTTCTCTCTCACCCACTACCACCACCTTTGTTTGGGACTGCTTCCAGTGCTCTGTTCGTTCCAGCAGCCTTAGAAGAAACAGTTTTCCATAGGTAACAAATCAACAAATGCAGCAAAAAAATAAAATAAAATAATAATAATAATAATTGTGAAGAAAAAAGAAACGAGAACCATTTACTTTGTTACCTAAACTGACAGAACGAAGTTAAAAATATATATATATAACTCATAATATTATAACCCAGTTTATCATAATTATATGACCTTAGTTGTTATGATATTTCCTCATACCTGAGTGTTAAGTTTGTGTTGTTCTTGATGTTGTCGAAATGAAGAATTAGCGTTCTGCAGGTCTTCGAATTACCCCAAATAGCTTTTGAAAATATGTGCTGTTCTGGAGATCCTGCCATCGCCGCCACCACACCTCCAGTCAGTTTCCTGAAGGCTCGCATCATTTACAAGTTAGCACAGATAATATTGAAATATTTTTATAATATTGATAGGTAATATTTCACGTCACTTTAACTAATAGC
Source organism: Petrolisthes cinctipes (assembly GCA_033782935.1). Lineage (NCBI taxonomy): Eukaryota > Metazoa > Arthropoda > Malacostraca > Decapoda > Porcellanidae > Petrolisthes > Petrolisthes cinctipes. The sequence continues at coordinate 6,870,159 of JAWQEG010000249.1, read as the reverse complement.
CTTACTGATTATAAATATGCATCCTCATAAAAATTTCAATAAATATCAATAATAATCATAAAATAATTTAAAAATATATTAATACGTATCCGAGGTCAATAAAATAAAATTAATAAACAATATGATAAAATAAATAATCAAAGAGCGAAAGTAGACTAGCTAAACTCTCATTCTTTCACACTTTCCAGCTCACAACCAGAAAATGAACTCTGCTCCCTCGCATAAGCAAAATTAACCAGAATGGAGCTTCTGCATATCATTTTGTATGAGGGGGGATATTAAGTGATATTTTAAGTAAACACTGGTAGTTGTTTCTAACCAGCATTCCTTTTTGTATATCTTTTACAATCAATACTAATTTTCAAGAAATTATTGTATTTCCAGTCCACGTATTAGAAGCACGATACACATTATCTGTCCATCATCTCCTAAGCCTTCTCATTAATTGCAAATCACATTTCCTTAAAAACACACACATACAAATCACTAGCTATCATGAGACATTAGATGGCATTGAATATCGAAAAAATGGGTCAATTGAGTAAATTGTAAAGTGTGTATGTTTATCCCATTACCGGTACCCCATTCATGTTTAGACAATCATAAAACAAGACAGTCCCATTTCAAAATAAAGTGAAACCCTTGCTGATCAGCTGAAGAGCTTTGGAAATTCTGGACTCTCGGCATCCTGTTCACAGGATGCCTTGCCTCTCTTTCAGTCTGTGGTGGGTGGAAAATGTCAACACCCAGGTCTTTAACTTGGCTTGCCTGTTTTCGATCTTTGGAAAAGGTAGTGGATTAATTCGTTTTTCAAATATTATTATGTGTGTGTGCATTTATGGTAGGATTACTATTTAACCATCAGGACTAATTTCATGACATTTACGGAGTTATGCCGGTAGGATGTGTAAAGGAAATTGTGAGAAGAGCGACACTGATGGCAAAATAATATATTAAGTAGTGAATACTACTTTACAGTAATGATAATAATTTTTCCATGAAGAGAACTGGTTTATTGCCTCGTAAAGCTTTAGGCCTAGCTGCGTTTTAAGAACTTTTATAAAATACAAGCATATCAGGGGGCACGCAAATTAAAAAACTGTGCTGTCGCTTGTGTCGTCACCTGCTGTTACCCACACTTGTTGGTGGTGTCGACTTATGTCGTCCCCTGCGGGTAAGGGATTAAGGCAGTCAGTCTTGTTACATCAACTCAACTTTCCCCAGCAGGAACTGCCTTGACTTGTTGGAGGGGACTTGCGTGTCTCTGAGACTTGGCGAGCTAGACTAGAGGGGGCTCCGGCCCCTGTTCTGCCCCGATTTCGGGGAGAGAGGGCTTCCCATGCTAGAAAGGTCGCCAGTGAGAGACCAGACTAAATAGTTCCCATGTAATAGGCTACCAGTACGAGCTGACTGTGCTGCCGGCCAGAGGGACCGCCCTCTAGGGGCCGCCCTGTGTTGGATGGTTGGGTGTCTGGACCGGGAGATGTTGGGGAAGTGGGTCTCAGCATCATCGTTGGCTAAGTTTCGAGCCATTGGGGCTGCATTTTAAAACGAGTTGCCCCGTGGGGGACGAGATCCCCTGCCCATGGCGACCAGTGCTCAGTCCCCTCATCTGCCGGTAGGTAGTAGCTCTTGGCTCCTGGGTCCATTCCAATAATAATAATGTTTTATGGATAACAATAAGCCTCTTTCTCTTTCCTTAACTCGTGCGGTGGTCGCCCATTGATTGATTGATTGATTTATTGATGCCATTAGGCATCTGGCGGCGCAAGAACAATGGTCATATACCGCCAAACATAAAAAGGTCATCTACATCATTAATAAAATATGTACAAAGATTAAATAATTTTCACTAGTTCGAAAGGGAGAAGCAGCATTAATAAAACCCACGTCTTCCAAAAAATCATATATTAATGAAATAACCTACTTAAGTTAGATATATAATAGAATTGAAATATTAACGAAAGAAACATTAAACTTTAACTACCTAAAAATTAATAGCCATAAATACAATAAAATTCACAATTTGTGGAGAAGGCCAGCCTCCTCCACATAGGAATGGGTGTTCCCTCCCACACTACAAGCCTCCTCCCCGAGCACCTGGGAGAGACTGTAAGAACTGTCACCCTTCCGGTACTCGGAGAGGTGCCTAAGACGAAGGTCCCCAAGGCTGGGACACTCGACAATAAGATGCCGTACTGTCAAAGGGACCAGACAATCATCACAGTATGGAGGGTGAGCCCTCTCCATTAAAAATGCAGAGACGGACAAGAGCCGTCTCCCACCGGCGGGACAGGCCACTGTAGCTCCACAAACCAAGGCGCTGGCGGATGTCGCGGAGCTTGTTAGCCCCGACGGTGTCCCATCTGTCCTGCCAGCAGGAACGAACGGTAGCATCTATGTAGGGTCGAAGGTCCACTGCAGGAACAGGATGACGCCTGGCAGGAGGCCGGGAATTGGAGACCACAGCCTTAGCGGGCGTCAGCCCGCTCATTCCCATCAACAACCACATGGGCCGGGACCCAACAAAAAGTGAGTTTGCGGCCACGACGACCCAGGAGGACAAGCCACACAAGAATGGCCAACACCAGGGGATGGGAAGAGTTAAAATTGCACAAGGCCTGCAAGGCACTACAGGAATCGCTAAAAATAGTAAACGAAGGCTGAGGGAGAGTAAAATTCACTTGGAGGGCATATAAAATGGCCGAGAGCTCAGCAGTAAAAATTGACATGACAGAAGGGAGCCTGCCGCCACGGCAAAAGTCAGAAAATACAACTCCAAAGCCAACTCCAGCATCAGACTTTGACCCATCAGTGTACACAGGGAGGGACTCCCTGTGAGTGAAGGCATGTTCTAAAAAGAGGGAAAGAGCCACTGGAGGAGGAAGAGATTCCTTCTTGTCTGTAAAGCAGGTGCAGGGGAAAACTTCTGGAAGAAGCCATGGAGCCACCCTGGGGACCCTCACAGGACAAATCTGGAAGTCATCTATGCCCATCTCCTCAATAGCCTTCCTGACCCAGAAGCTGAAGGGCCATGGAGCACGAGAATGTAAAAGGTAGTACTGAGACATGATATCAGATGACACCGCCAAGCAAGGTAGGGAGTCAGGAAGTCGATGTAGTCGATGCCAACAACGAACCATCAAGGACTGGCGACGGAGATCAAGAGGCAGCTCATTAGCGTCCACCAGGAGACTGGGGATTGGGGACGACCTGAAGGCTCCGGTCGCCAGACGTACTCCAGCATGATGAACAAGGTCTAAAACTCTGAGACGGGCATCGGTGGCAGAAGAGTACACCTCACACCCATAGTCGAGTTTTGACCTAATAACAACATGGTATAGGCGGAGGAGGGTGGCCCAATCAGCCCCCCAGGATGTATGGCTCAGGACCCTCAACAGGTTAAGAGCCTTGAGGCAAGAGACCTTAAGTGTACGTAAGTGGGGAACCCAAGTAAACGTTTGTCAAACAGGAGATACAAAAAGCGAGTCTCCTCGACACATCGTATCTGATGACCATACATGAATAAGTCCGTATCCGGGTGGACGCCTCGGATGCGGCAGAAGTGCATAGCAACTGTCTTGGAAGGAGAAAATCGAAACCCATGAGAACCAGTCCAACGTGACACCCTGTCAAGGGCAAGCTGCATGCGCCGCTCCACCACTGACATATGGGAAGCAGCAAACCAGACTGCTAGGTCGTCAACGTACATCGAGTTAGCTATACCGTCTGGAAGGGATGAGGCAATGGCATTAATTGCTACTGCAAACAATGTGACACTGAGGACGCTTCCCTGGGGGACGCACTCCTCCTGTGCAACAGATGCTGAGTGGGTTGTACCAACCCTCACAGAAAAACTGCGACCACTGAGAAACTCCTTAAGAAAGCATGGAAGACGACCCCGCTGGCCATATAAATGGAGTTGCTGCAGGATGCCATATTGCCATGTAGTGTCATAGGCTTTCTCTAAATCAAAGAATACACAGAGAAGGTGTTGATGTCGTGCAAAGGCCTCACATTCAGCAGCTTCCAACCTGACCAGAGTATCTGTAGTGGAAATCACCCCGTTCCAAGAATTATACCAGTCTGACATTCACCATCTTTTCAAATAGTTTACAGAGACAGGAGGTCAAGGCAATTGGTCGATAATTGAGGGCAACACCAGAGTCCTTGCCCGGCTTGAGGAAAGGAAGAATGGTAGCAACCCTCCACCCAGAAGGGAAGACACCCTCCAGCCAGATTCTGTTATATAAAGCTAAAAGAAATGAGATCGCCTCCTCTCCCAAGTGTCGTAACATTGCATACGGGATGTTGTCTGGCCCAGGAGAAGTGTAACAGCAGAGAGAGAGAGCAGAATGCAGGTCTCTCAAGGTGAATATATGGTTATAACTTTCATTCTCGTTCCCCGAGAAATCCAGGACAGTGCGCTCCTTGGCTCTTAACTCATGCCTGGCAGCCAGAGGTCGAGAGTCACGGCTGGAGACTCTTGCAAAAAACTCTGCCATGGTATTGGCCTCTGTCAAACATCCACGATCTTAATTTCATTGACCTTAAGTACAGGTGGAGAACTAGAAGAAAATTTCACCACCATCTTACTGACTCTCCTGGGCACTTGGGTGAATGGAATTTTAGTATTAATTGAAGACACATGGGCCTTCCAAGATGCACGTCGTTTATCTTTTAAGACTCGTCTAGCCCGAGCCCTTGCCTGTCGGAAGTCCTCTAAAAGGGTTGGGTCCCCACATTTGCGACGAAGGCGGGAGAAAGCAGCGCTCCTCTTAAGCACAGCAGTGGTGCAGACTGGTGACCACCAAGGGACAGGACGTTTGGGAAAGCAGCCAGAAGTTTTATGGATAAAGTTAGGAGCAGCAGAGTGGAGCATATCAGTGAAATATGTTACAGCCTCATCAGAGCTACCAAAATCTGCTACAGAAGAGACCGAAGAAGTTAACTCTCTAAAAAACTGCCAGTCAGCCTTCTCTAATTTCCACCTAGGAAGACGAGACTGTGGTTCGTACCTGTCATCTTCTAAAAGTATAGGGAAATGGTCACTGCCATATAAATTAGGCAACACTCTCCAAGTAAAATCCAACAGAGCACTGGGTGAACAAAGGGAATTGTCAATCGCGGTAAAAGTCCCAGTAGGGCTATTAAAATGTGTCACATTTCCCGTATTTAAAACCCCTAATCCCTCATCCTTAATAAAAGAAGCCAATAAAACACCCCTGGGGTTTACCGAACTGTCACCCCACAGAGGATGATGACCATTAAAATCACCCAATAAAATAAAGGGAGAGGGAAGGTCCCGTACCAGACGGTTGAGATCACCCCTCTCAACTGTAACACTGGGAGGAAGGTATAGACTGCACACAGTGTACGGGCGGTCCATAAAAACCTTAACTGCAACAGCATGGAGGGGAGTGACAAGCTCCAGGCCCGTGCATGGAATATCTCGGCGAACTAGGATGGTGACCATTCCCTTCAAATGAATTGGTATAAAATGTAGAGAATGCTGGGGGACTGGCAGGAATGTAGTCCCCAAGCATTGTCTCTTGGAGAGAAACACATGCAGGGGGGAAGCTAGAGAGAAGAACGCGCAGTTCCTCCCAAGAAGCACGCAGGCCACGGCAATTCCACTGAAGGAGCTTAAACAGTGTTACTTTAGTACTGGGTTTTGGGAAGCCTCACAGAGGGACTTCCCACTACCACCTTGACCTGAAGGTTTACTCAAACGACAAGTTTTGTCTAATCCCAGGCCACTAGAAGAGCGAAGCCAGGGAGTAGTACTTGGGGCAGAAATTGGGACCTGTAGATAAATCCCTGAAGCAGCTGATATGAGGGATTTGGGGTTTTAAATACGGGAGATGTGACACATTTTAATAGCCCTACTGGGACTTTTACCGCCATTGACGTTTCCCTTTGCTCACCCAGTGCTCTGTTCGATTTTACTTATAGAGTGTTGCCTGACTTATATGGCAGTAACCATTTCCCTATACTTTTAGAAGGTAACAGGTATGAACCACAGTCTCGTCTTCCTAGGTGGAAATTAGAGAAGGCTGACTGGCAGTTTTTTAGAGAGCTAACTTCGGTCTCTTCTGTAGCCGATTTCGGTAGCTCTGACGAGGCTGTAACATATTTCACTGATATGCTCCACTCTGCTGTTCTCAACTCTATCCCTAAAAATTTTGGCTACTTTCCCAAACGTCCTGTCCCTTAGTGGTCACCAGTCTGCACCACTGCTGTGCGGGAGAAGCGCGCTGCTTTCTCTCGCCTTCATCGCAATCGTGGGGACCCAACTGTTTTAGAGGACTTCCGACGTGCAAGGGCTTGAGCTAGACGAGTTTTAAAAGAGGCCCGTCGTGCATCTTGGAAGGCCTATGTGTCTTCAATTAATACTAAAACTCCACTCACCCAAGTGTTCAGGAGAGTCTGTAAGATGGCGGGGAAGTTTTCTCCTAGTTCTCCACCTGTAGTTAAGGTCAATGGAATTAAGATCATGGATGGTTTGACAGTGGCCAATACCATGGCGGAGGCTTTTGCAAAGGTCTCCAGCTGTGACTCTCGACCTCTGGCTGTCATGCATGAGTTAAGAGCCAAGGAGCGTACTGTCCTGGATTTCTCAGGGAACGAGAATGAAAATTATACCCATATATTCACCTTGAGAGACCTGCATTCTGCTCTCTCTCTCTGTGGTGACACTTCTCCTGGGCCAGACAACATCCCATATGCAATGTTGCGACACTTGGGTGAGGAGGCGATCTCATTTCTTTTAGTTTTATATAACAGAATCTGGCTGGAGGGTATCTTCCCTTCTGGGTGGAGGGTTGCTAACATCCTTCCTTTCCTCAAGCTGGGCAAGGACTCTGGTGTCTGTAAACTATTTGAAAAGATGGTGAATGTCATTCTGGAATACTTTTTGGAACTGGGTGATTTTCTGTCACCGTCCCAGTCTGGCTTTCGTAAACACCGTTCCACTACAGATGCTCTGATCAGGTTGGAAGCTGCTGCATGTGAGGCCTTTGCACGACATCAACACCTTGTCTGTGTATTCTTTGATTTAGAGAAAGCATATGACACTACATGGCAATATGGCATCCTGCAGCAACTACATGTATATGGCCAGCGGGGTCGCCTTCCACTCTGTCTTAAGGAGTTTTTCAGTGGTCGCAGTCTTTCTGTGAGGGTTGGTACAACCAACTCAGCATCTTCCCCCAGGGATGCATCCTCAGTGTCACATTGTTTGCAGTAGCAATTAATGCCATTGCCTCATCCCTTCCGGACGATATAGCCAACCCGATGTACGTTGACGACCTAGCAGTCTGGTTTGCTGCTTCCCGTATGTCAGTGACGGAGCAGCGCATGCAGCTTGCCCTTGACAGGGTGTCACGTTGGACTGGTTCTCATGGGTTTCGATTTTCTCCTTGCAAGACAGTTGCTATGAACTTCTGCCGCATCCGAGGCGTATACCCCAATCCGGACTTATTCATGTATGGTCATCGGATATGTTGTGTAGAGGAGACTCGCTTTTTGGGTCTCCTTTTTGACAAACGTTTGACTTGGGATCCCCACTTACGTACACTTAAGGTCTCTTGCTTCAAGGCTCTTAACCTGTTGAGGGTCCTGGGCCATACGTCCTGGGGGGCTGATCGGGCCACCCTCCTCCGCCTATACCATGTTCTTATTAGGTCAAAACTCGACTATGGGTGTGAGGTGTACTCTTCTGCCACCGATGCCCGTCTCAGTTTTTTAGACCCTGTTCATCATGCTGGAGTACGTCTGGCTACCGGAGCCTTCAGGTCGTCCCCAATCCCCAGTCTCCTGGTGGACGCTAATGAGCCACCTCTTTAGCTCCTTTGCCAGTCCTTAATGGTTCGTTGTTGGCATCGAATACATCGACTTCCTGACTCCCTTCCCTGCTAGGCAGTGTCATCTGATATCATGTCTCAGTACTACCTTTTACATTCTCGTACACCATGGCCCTTTGGCTTCCGGGTCAGGAAGGCTATGGAAGAGATGGGCATTGATGACTTCCAGATTTGTCCTGTGAAGGTCCCCAGGGTGGCTCCATGGCTTCTTCCAGAAGTTTTCCCCTGCACCCGCTTTTCAGGGAAGAAGGAATCTCTTCCTCCTCCAGTGGCTCGTTCCCTCTTTTTAGAACATGCCTTCACTCACAGGGAGTCCCTCCCTGTGTACACTGATGGGTTAAAGTCTGTTGCTGGAGTTGGCTTTGGAGTTGTCTTTCCTGACTTTTGTCATGGCGGCAGGCTCCCTTCTGTCATGTCCATTTTTACTGCTGAGCTCTCGGCCATTTTATATGCCCTCCAAGTAATTTTAACTCTCCATCAACCTTCGTTTAATATTGTTAGCGATTCCTGTTGTGCCTTGCAGGCCTTGTGCAATTTTAGCTCTTCCCATCCCCTGGTGTTGGCCATTCTTGAGTGGCTTGTCCTCCTTGGTCGTCGTTGCCATATGGGTTGATTGAAATGAGCGGGCTGACGCCCTGGCTAAGGCTTCGGTCTCCAATTCTCTGCCTCCTGCCAGGTGTCATCCTGTTCCTGCAGTGGACCTTCGATCCTACATAGATGCTACCGTTTGTTCTTGCTGGCAGGACAGACGGGACGCCGTCGGGGCTAATAAGGTCCTTGACATCTGGCAACGCCTTGGTTTGTGGAGCTACAGTGGCCTGTCCCGCCGGTGGGAGACGGCTCTTGTCCGTCTCGGCATTGGCCACACATTATTGACTCATGGTTTTTAATGGAGAGGGCTCACCCTCCCTACTGTGATGATTGTTTGGTCCCTTTGACAGTACGGCATATTATTGTCGAGTGTACCAGCCTTGGGGACCAATGTCGTAGGCACCTTTCCGAGTACCGGGTGGGTGATGGTTCTTACAGTCTCTCCCAGGTCCTCGGGGAGGAAGCTTATAGTGTGGGAGGGAACACCCTCTCCTATGTGGAGGAGGCTGGCCTTCTCCACAAAATATGATTTTATGATATTTATGGTTTTTAGATGGTTTGATTTTTTTTTTTTTTTTCATATAGAGGGGTTCTTTTAGTAATAATGTGCTTTTTAGTTTGTGTGTCTTTTAATCATGGTGCCTATCTCTTTCGGGTGTTCATGTTTTATAAATTATGTAGATGACAATTTTATGTTGGGCGGTATATGACCTTAGCTGTTGCGCCGCCAGATGCTTAGTTGCATAAAAAATCAATCAATCAATCAATTAACAGTAACATCTGGCAACTGGAGCCTTTAGGTCGTCCCCAATCCCCAGTCTCATGGTGGACGCTGATGAGCCACCTCTTGATCTCCGTCGCCAGTCCTTGATGGTTCATTGTTGGCATCGATTACATCGACTTCCTGACTCCCTTCCAAGCTTGGCGGTGTCATCTGATATCATGTTTCAATACTACCTTTCACATTCTAGCACACCATGGCCCTTTGGCTTTCGAGTCAGGAAGGCTATGGAGGAGATGGGCATTGATGACTTCCCGATTTGTCCTCTACGGGTCCCCAGGGTGGCTCCATGGCTTCTTCCAGAAGTTTTCTCCTGTACCTGCTTTTCAGACAAGAAGAAATCTCTTCCTCCTCCAGTGGCTCGTTCCCTCTTTTTAGAACATGCCTTTACTCACAGGGAGTCCCTCCCTGTGTACACTGATGGGTCAAAGTCTGATGCTGGTGTTGGTTTTGGAGTTGTCTTTCCTGACTTTTGTCGTGGCAAACTCCGCGGCATTCCTAAGCGCCTGGGTTTGTGGAGCTACAGAGGCCTGTCCCGCTGGTGGGAGACAGGTCTTGCCCATCTCAGCATTGGCCACTCACGTTTGTCTCATGGATTTTTAATGGAGAGGGCTCCCCCTCCCTTTTGTGATGATTGTCTGGTCCATTTGACAGTGCCGCATCTTCTTGTGGAGTGTCCCTGCATTGGGAACCATCGGAGTAGGTACCTCTCCGAATAGGCTACCAGGTAGGGGACGGTTCTTACAGTCTCTCCCAGGTGCTCAGGGAGGAGGGTTGTAGTGTGGGAGGGAACATCCTCTCCTCTTATTTATGTAGTCCAATATTTTTAATTTTGATTCTTTTATATATTTTACTAAGTTAATCAGGTTATTGTAGTAAAAATGTGAGTTTTAGTTGATATGTCCTCATGCTGCTTCTCCCTTTTGTGGTAATGAAGCCTGGCTAATGTTTGTAAATACTTTATTAATGTTATAAATGACTATATTTTAAAATCCTTAGAACTTAATATTATGGTGGGCGGCATATGACCCTATCTATTTATCAATTAATCAATTAATCAATCAATCCTTCATTTCTCCTGTGAACTCTCTCACTATATGCTTCCTCCTCTAATGAGAGCGTGCAACACTAGCCAAGCCACTCGATTTCCCACCTTTTCTGTCCAACTCCCTAATGAAAGAGTTAACCAGTACTCTCAGTCTTTCATATACACAACTGGGCAACTCTGGAACACTATATGTGTGTGAGGTTCGGTAGTGGTGGTGGTGGATGTTTGGAAGTGAACTTTGACAATAGACATTATTAAACCTAACCCATGTGAATGAACCGACGGCATGCATAGTTCACAGAATCCCATGTAGTATAAATGTAGGTTTTATGCACCATTATTACAAATCAATATATTTTATATCAACTGTATCTCTGGAAAAAAATTTAACAACCACTACCGGCAAAAATTTATTGAAGCCAACACCCCGTGCAATAACTGGCCACATCGTTCACCATGTCTGTGATCAAGATGATTTATTTTTCTAATATTACAAAGCTATACAAGACATTCAGCAAAGTGATAATATATCACCGTTAATTTGGATTCATAATCACTTGACCTGGAATCATATAATGTCACACGGTGTGCCGATGGTGTAATGATTAACATGCTGACCTTAGAAAGCAACAGATCCCGGGTTCGATTCCCGAGTCAGTGTAATTGTTGGACAATTTTCCCAGCCCCCTAGGTCGATGTTCACCTAGTAATAAGTAGGTACCAGGCTGTAATAGCAAGGATATCAACCTTGTAGGCTGGGGGAAGATGTGTTGATGTAACACGACTGACTACCTTAAGGTGACAGTTGCCTATAGTGCTTCATAGCCTCAGTTACTATAAGTAGTTATTCTCTCCCTTTCAAATAATATTACTCGATCATTGTTGAAGTTTTCCCTTTCCAACTCAACCTTTCTTTCCATTTCACTCAGTAGTGAATGTTTCGCATCATGATCACACGTGTTCACACGTGGCCCGGGATTTAAATTTCAACATTGGTCACGCTAAGTGGTCAACGCAGAAGTGGAGCTAACTGTACAATGTTGGCAAATCTGTAGTAACTGATTCCTCCAAACTCTTCCAAGCAACATTATGGGGGAGACGGTGGCAGAGTGGATAGAATGACGGACTGCAGGTATCAAAAGTCCAAGATGGAGTCCACGCCAAACGTTTGTTTATTTTTGGAGGTGATCTGATGGTTTTCGCTGTTCTTCAGGTATCCTGTTTCCGCCGATAGGTAAAAAAAAAAAAAAAACTATATATCATCATTAACGGTATATCTGCTCTTTCCTGATAGTGACGTGTATAAGATATAAGCTACTATAACAGTCATGATGAATTGTTACTACCAGGGTGTACATCAGACTAGATACTAGATACTACTTTATTCTTACTAGTAGAACACAGGAGTGTGTGAACCAAGCACCAGATTTAGCCTTCCCACTTGCCTGAGAAGAATGAATGCCGAGTGAATACTTAGAGTGGCTTGTGGATACTTGTAGAATGCTTGTGTAGGCTTGGTAGTGCTTGAGTAGTCTTGGTAGAGCTAGTGCAGTCTTGGTATTGCTTGTGTAGTCTTTGCAGGGCAGCGTGGTGGTGTAACCTGGCTAGATGTAGCAAGGTGGCTGCAGTCAAGGTAGGGGAGGAAGGTCTAAAGCGAGATAGTCCCGGGGCTAATTGGGAGCGGGCTGGCTACATGAAGGCTGGGAAGCGTAAGACAGAGAGTGGGAATACTCTGGTGCTTGGAACACTACATTACCAACACCATGAAGCTCCGCTGTCTGGTTCTATCTAGTGAGGCACGCGTGAAGCACCTAACTTCTTGCAGCTTCACTCAATAATCTCGGGGCCTCATAAAAGTCACAGGCTATTGACAGCCAAAAGTTAAGCAGCACAAATTTCGTAGGAATATAAGGAAAGAAAGATCATGTATGAATGATGATCCGCTTTCCTTCTCTTTGAAAAAATAGTCATGGATACCAACACACCAGTATGAAGATGTGTGAACGAAATGATAAAGGAAAAGAAAAGGCAAGGAACGAAGAGAGTTAATGGCATCGAGGTGCATTGAATATAAAGAAATAAACCCAGCCTTGAAAACACAGTATATTTACACGCAAAGGCAATCAAATAATGAATTCCACTTACCTGACTTTGTCGGAGGAGTTTACGAATTTTACCAATATTGTTATGTGTAAATTATAATAAGATATAAATAAGAGTGGCAGAAACAAAAATAACAAATATGTAAGTAATGTGTAAAATATGTAACGTAGGTTTAGTCGAGGTAAAAAAAATATTTATTTATTTATTTCGCATTGCAACGTGTGTGGGAGCGCTTGGCTATAATATATCTTTAGTATCTTATTTACTATGAATATTTGTGAACTTCGGTGATTTACTTGTCTAAAAAAAAAAATTAGTTTTTGTATTTCTAATTTACTCTTGAATCTATCTATCTATCTACTTAGATTGGCTGTCTGATCATTAGTATCGTTACTTACAGGTGACCAACAGAGATAGTTTTTGTTTTTATTGTGCCGTGGTGTCAATCAAAAAACAGACAACAAACATAAGGGTAGGCGGGACCTATAAAAATCCAATGACTACACACACACATACACACACACACATCACGAAAACAGAACAGAATGAAACACGAGAATAAAACAAATATTTACATTATGACCTACATAAATCTATCAAAACGAGGGCGGTGTACCAGAAGTTCCTCTAAAACTAAGTGTTTCAGCAGGTGTCGACAGTGGGGCCGCTCGAAACAAGCGACACTCAGTAAAGTGAGGCTCATCTTCCATCCCAGCAACCTGCCACGGTGGCCGGTAGCCTAGCCTCAAACGAGCAGAGACTACATTGTGCCTCTGAACCATGAGGCCCCGACTACGGTAGAATATTTTTAACGGCAGACAGAAACGTAATGGGTGATGGAGATGCTGAAGCGGGCCTCTCTGCATCCCTGTATTGCCGTAAAGGGAGAAGAGCCGTGGAGCGGATTCCAAAGAGGTACCATGTCAGGGAGAGAGGACATCCAACACCACGAGAAGACAGACGGCAGGCCACCTTCGCGAGTCTGTCAACTGTTGTATTGTGACGTACACCAACATGGGATGGCATCCCTTAAATTTTGACAGCATTCACTCCACGTTGACAAACAAGACTAACAACATCCAGAATGGCATACAGTTCACACAATGTTGAGCTAGAGTGTGGTTACAGAGTCGAATACCAACCGATCACCCTGGAGGTGACTCCAAGTCAGGTGAGAAAACGGCCACTGTAGAGAAGGCAGTTCCGACTTGGAAGTAGGTGTGAAGCTCACATCAGTTGTCGGTAGCATCCACGGAGGGGGAACTACAGAGTATATAGAAAACAGATCTTATAAGAGCACGTCCAGCAGGCAGTATGTGAGGGACAGGGGAGTTTGGTCCAAGAGAAGTCCTGACTAACTGAGAGTAGTGGGGTGAAAGATGTGGGAAATGGAGGCGCTTGACAGTGAAGCAAGTAACATTAGAGTAAATTCTCACGACTAATGAGGTAAGACGCAGCTCAAGCTGCATATTCACTTTCCTGGTCGACATGGGACAACCGAGAATTATTCTCATTGCTCTATTCTGAATTTTTTCTAAAGTTTCCAGAGTAGCCCTAGGAAGTTGAATAAAAAAAGAGGAGAGGTAATCAACAACTGAACTAGGTTATGAGTCCAGAACACGAACCACTCGGCCACCTCCCTACTTACCCTTTATCCCAAAGTCAACCAGTTGATCCAAAGTGATATCTCTATTAGCAGCATCGAAGGCACTTCGAAGGTCAATGAAGGCCACCACATTGTCCCTGGAGAGGCGAGAGTACAGATTGGCTAGTTAGTGGTATGTGCTCCGCTGGGAAAGGAAATCAAACAGCCATGGAGAAAGGCGATCCTTTAGTCGGTACACGAGATGATTGAGCAAGATTCTCTCCATAACCTTACAAAAACAGGAAGTAAGGGAAATAGGCCTGAACTTGGCAGTGCCGGGCTTAAGGATAGGTATTATTGTGCTGCTGGTCCAGGCTCATGGTACACAATCGTCACGAAGTAGAGGGTTCCCGGGAACTTGTTGAAGTAGGCGCAGCACAGCATAATTAATACCATCATGACCAGGGGAAAAAAGCTCTACTTCGAGAGAGAGCACGGCGCAATTCCTCCTCTCTTCTCAGTTATTGGCTCTGCATCATTGTCATCATCTTGCAACAGAGCAGACACCAGATGTAGCCGATGAACAGCAACACGGGAAGCAAGTACATCTTGTATGTGGATGGATAGACTGGATGGGGTAGATTATTCTGACCAAGCATTGACAAGTTGACATAGGCGGCGGGAGTGTGATGACGAGCAGTGGCCGGCGTCTTTTTAACAACCCGATGGATGAGGTGTCACATAAAAGCAACACTCGTTTGTGGCTGATACTGTCAGTGAACTGCTGCCAAGACTCAATGTGAGCACACTCCTGCAGGGCGACTAAGGCGTCCCTAGACATCTGGTAATGATGGAGTTGGTCAGGGGTTGGGTTGGCTTGAAACAAAAGGCTATCTCGTTCAGCCTTCTTCTTTGCCTCCTGTATACGTGCATGCATCAAGCGTCCAGGAGTGGGCAGTATGACGATGTTGGAGGTGTGGCCAGAGACGTATAGCCTATAAAAGTCATGAGTAGCAGATACAAAATCAGAGAACAACTGTACAGGTGAAGATATGTCAAATGTAGGGAATACATGGACCATAAATAAGATGTAAGACGGACAATATTTAGGAGGCACAGCAATACGTAAACGAATGGCTGAAGCACTTAACCCAGCAGGTAGAGAATAATGAAACCGAAGAGCGACGTGATCAGAGAATAAAACTTGCCCAGCAGCGAGCGGCTTCTGGAGGGCCGTACATCGTGCCATGAGGGTAGCAACAGACTTGCGGAGGGCCAGGTCTGGAGGCGAGGCAGGGCTGGTGGAATGAGCAGACTGGGGAGGTGATAATGGAAGTGGTGGAGGCGGTGCAATAGTAGAGGCACGAGCCTGGACCTGACGTCGAGCATATCCATGCAACACGTTAACCACTGGCTGAAGGCATAGTGGACACTTCTATCGAGACATATATTCAGGAGGTGAAGGCTTAGAGGTGGAGGCAGCAGGACATGATGGTTCATGGTTCGGAGGGGAGGTGGCCGAGTGGTTAGTGTTCTGGACTCGTAACCTGGAGGACGGGAGATCGATCCTCTCAGGTGAGGGCCTGAGAATATTTACTCTTCCGATTTGAGTTTCAGGCACTAACAATAAGGCCACCGAGCGTCGTAAAACACCCTCGCTGGTACCATAACAGCTGCAGTATTTGGGAATAACCCTCAATTCCCTCCCTCTGTGGCTGGGTACCAGTTCGGAAGTCGTGACGTGTGTGTGTGTGAGCAGTAGTTGACCTGGGCCACGGTAATGGGCTTGATTAAGCCTATGTCCAGTGTCGGACGCGTCCTGGAATCGTGGTTGGCGGCACACCAGGCACACTTAGTCAAGGCGGAACAGCACTGGGAGATGTGCTCAACTCCCCAGCACCTGTAGCACCAAGGCTGGTCATTATGAAGTTTCCGCACCTCACGGTGGAATACAGTGGAGGAAATCAAAGGAAATATCAATTAGAGGTGGGTCAGGAATACTCCCAACAACAACAAAACAGCTAATCGGGGGAGCCATCTTGGAGAAAACGACGGGCAGATTACACACCAGGGTATCCCTCGAGAAGTTTTGGGTCAACATCAATAGGAAAACGGGTGAGGATGTAGCTGGGAAACTTACGAGGCCTCTCGGGTGAGGTTTGAAGAATGGGAGGCAGAACTAAAATTTCACCAGCCTTGACTGTATCAATGATGTCCTAATTCTTCCTAGAGATGTAGACAAACTGGCAGATGACGGCTGGCATCTTAACTTCAGCCAGTTCATGCTGCAATTGAAAAGCCCTGTTGACATCAGAAAACCAATGGAGCTTTGTGTCCGTAGATGGGTTCCCAGTTTCACCTATATAAACTAAGTCACAGTCTTTGCAAGGAATTTTGTATCCTCCTGCTTGGGGCTGAACAGTGGCATTATTTCTTACAAGAGTGGTTTTGATGCTAGAAGTATATTTGAAGGCTATGTTTACATCAAGTTCTCTGCTAACTGACTGAATTTTTTTCCAGACTTTTTACATAAGGAAGACATAAATAAGGTTTCTTTTCTGACTGACATTTAAGAATATAGAAGGTTTTCCTAGCCTTATAATAAGCTTTTCTGATAAACCAATCAGGATATTTCAAGTTACGGAATATAATCCAAATTTCGTTGTTTTCTACCTCTAAATTTTGGGGGCTACAAATTCTTAATGCTCTGAGAAACAAGGTAGATATGACAGACATTTTGATAGAATCATTATAATAAGAGAAAAAATGAATGTACATATCACAATGAGTGGGTTTCCTATAGACAGTGAAAGTAGGGAAGTCATTAATTTTATTAACCAAAACATCAAGGAAGGGTAGGGACCCATCAATTTCCCATTCCATTTTGAAATTGATAAATGGAACCAAGTCATTTAATTTGCAAAAGAAATCTTCAAAATTATTGAGACTGTTGGGCCAAAAGGAGAAAATGTCATCTACATACCTATGCCATATAAGATTTGGAGGTGCAATGTTGGATAATAACTCAGTTTCAAAAAATTCCATATACAAATTACTAAGGATGGGGGATAATGGCGACCCCATAGCATTGCCAAATCGTTGAATGAAGAATTTATCATTAAAAGAAAAAGCATTGGATGAAACACAAAGTTTAATTAATTCAAGGAAGGAAGATATTGGCATACCCAAATCTAAATCATAGTCTGGCATTTTCCTACTTAGAAATTCTAATACATCGTTAAGTGGCACTTTAGTGAAGAGTGAATCTACATCAAACATCAGAACACACCTTGTCCCTCCCTCCCCCTGTCAGCTACTTATTTTCCTTTCATGTTTCATTCAACTCTGTACTGCTGAAGAGGGAGGTAGTTGCCTCCGAAACGTCCATATTAAATACTTTTTGTCTATAAAAAGTGGGTTTTTCTTAGCATGCTGCTCTTCACGTCATTGTGAATTACCACTCCATCACATCAGTTTGCTGTTACTTACTCACCTTTGTTCTCCTTTAGAATTAATTTCATGAGTTATGAGCCTGAATAATAAATTTCTATAGTACAGGAAATTTGATCATTGTGAACTTATAAACAAACCCTTGTTCACCTGAGAATCGCTGTTACAAAGGACGAATGTGGTTGGGTAGTTAAAAACACTAGATGGCAACTGGAGACTTCTTGTTGACCTATTACAGAAACCACCAATTCGCTTATTTTCTCCATGTAGGCTTCTTGTTCAATTGTGGGTGCAGTGTTCACCAGTACAATAGCCATGAACAGCAGAATGCCCTCCATGATATTCATTCCTAAAGGAAGTATAGAGTTTGTTAGCATCAGAGGCATAACTATATCCTGATATAGCATAATATAAAGAATAACAAAGATAATCTCATTATTAGCTATAATTCTCCAAATAAAAACTTCAACAACAAATACTGTAGCTCCTTACAAAACCATACTGTTGGTGACTAATCTAGAAGGATACTTACACAGTGGTTTTCTCCTTGATGATTATCTACTTTTTTGTAATTACTGCTTTTTTACAATGTCTTCCTCCGACCGTTGCATATATCAGAAAACGCCAATGCAACTACGACAAAATACTGTAGAATGTGATCACTAATAAGCATAGTGCAATTATGTTTTATGTACACTCGCTGTCAAAAGTTCTGTCCCGATTCCCCGACACGATAAATCCCAACTAGACGAAGTTCGAAAGTTCGAACAACAGCGCATAGTCCACCTCTCTCCTCACAACGAATCGTTGCTCGAACCTTAGAACTTTGCCTGGTTGCAATTCATCGTACCAGGAGACGGGACACAACTGTACAGTTGGGGCCCGGTGTATGTCATAAACCCTCTGCCAGAAAACCCCAACTTGTGGCAACGTCGCAACCATGGATATGAGGAGTAAAGCTGGGTAAGACTCTTCAACCTGAGTCGAATCAGGGTAACACTGACTTCCCTCCAGCCCTTCGTTACTTTAAGTAACTGATTCGAGTACCCGTATCCATTGTAGTACTCTGTGACGAAAAGTTGGGTTATGAAGATCTGAATTATTACTGGTAAATTATTCTTACCTTATCCCGGATTTACAATATATGGACTTCTCGCTGTGTTGGTTCAACGGTCGTCTGTAGATATTTAATCTATCCCCTTTTATCTTCCCACTTTGTCAACAATTTATTTATTTGATAGGGTTCTTTTCATTATATATGCATATTATAGTAGTAGCAGAATCGTAAGTTTTATGGAAACAACAAATTTACGTTACTTTACTATATTTATTAATTTCAGCCAAACACCAACAATAATTAATTAAACAAGTAACAGTAATTTAATCCACACGCATACACTTTCACACGAATTGAAATACTAGCTAGCTAGCTATTAAACATCACAATAAATCGATAATTACGATACTCTTTTTTTGTAACGGTCTTCCTTAATCCTCGTTTATCTGCTTCGATTTTTTTCTACGATTTTTCTTACGAAATTCCTAACCTTAGGTTTATTTCGAATGATTAGGTAAGTCTAACACTGTAATTATTATTATGTGCTATTCGAATCCAAGACCCTCCTACTCGAGTACTTTAATTAATATTCAAATTCAAACTACACTGAGTTTGTTATAACTTCAGATCGCTTCATAGATTTCAGTTATAAATTCTTCACACTCTGCTGTAATTTTCAATGTCAATTCACACCTATATCACTTGTAGTTCAATCCTTATCACAGATTTCGTACTATCGGCCACAGGAGTTCGTACCCACTTGAGGTTTCCTTCTCCCAGATTTTACCTGGTAATACTGATACAGCACTGTCAGATGTATGATAACATATACTCCCCGCTTCACTTCTGTTCATATACAACTTCAACCTGTGTTCACTCTTGTGGGATCTTTCTGTTGTTTTTCTATGTAATTCCCCCCAACGGGAACCGCCTTGACTTGGTAGGGGGGCTAGCGCATCTCTGAGACCTGGCAAGCTAGACTAGATGGTGCTCTGGCCCATGCTCTGCCCCGATTTCGGGAAGAGAGGGCTTCCCATGC
Source organism: Petrolisthes cinctipes (assembly GCA_033782935.1). Lineage (NCBI taxonomy): Eukaryota > Metazoa > Arthropoda > Malacostraca > Decapoda > Porcellanidae > Petrolisthes > Petrolisthes cinctipes. Next base: position 6,850,640 of record JAWQEG010000249.1, on the reverse strand, counting down.
TAGTAAGGTCGCCAGTGAGACCAGATTAAATGGTTCCCATGTAATAAGCTGCCATTACGAGCCAACAATGCTGCCCTCCGGAGGGACCGCCTACTAGGAGCCGTCCTATGTTGGATGGTTGGGTGTCTGGGCCGGGAGATGTTGGGGAAGGGGGTCTCAGCACCGTCGTGGGCAAACTTTCGAGCCATTGGGGCTGCTTTTTAAAACGAGTGGCCCCGTGGGGGAAGAGGTACCCCGCTCACGGCGACAGCGCTCGGTCCCCTCATCTGCCTGGTAGGTAGTAGCTCTTGGCTCCTGGGGCCAATATAACAAAATCAATTATATATGAATAACGAAAAGCCCCAATCTCTTCCTCGAACTGTGGTCGACCAGGCCCTCGAGACGTCACTCTCTGATTGTAGTGGTATGCAGAAGGCTGCAAATAAGAGTAGAACCAGCAAATCGGGTGTTGTGTTGACGAACCCTGTTAACGGTTTGGACACGTTAATGTTAACGAATATACTTGCATCCCTTTCATATGGCGCTATCCACTCCATTTTTAAGTGTTTTGGAGTGGTTCTTCGTATCCGAATCACTTATGACAGTGACTGTATGTCTAAACAGTGCTATATTACTTTCAATACAAAAGCTGCTGCCAAAGCAGCTTTTGAGGCAAAAGATTCTCTGATTGTGGGGGATACTTACTGCAAAGTTCAGATGATGCGGTCCACAAATGTAGTTGACAGTGACAATGACTACCGCCCTAACATCTTTGATGACCCTGTAGAGCATGTCCCTAAGGAGCGTCGGGTTACTACACCCTATTGGTTTGTAGCTTACTACAGGGAAGGACGTGGTAACCTTATCCATGCTTCCCGGTATCTGGAGAAAGAATTTGGATTACTACCAATGGGCCACATAAAAATGTACGGTAAGGGCGTTTTAATCAGAGCCAAAGATCTTACACAGGCCATGATGCTCCTCAATCTCCCCTGTCCTTCTGATAGCATGTTTGAATCTATCAAACACCATCAAATACTTAATTATATAATGAAGACCTGTATGAATTCTCAGAAGAGGATATTCTCGCTATGTGCCCAGATAGTGTCCAACGAGTATCAAAGATGAAGGGTAGTAAAAATATGATCATCCTCACTTTCTATGGCTCGCATATCCTAGATTGCATTAACATTAACCCCACCTCTTTTGAGATGAAGCCTTTTGTTGAGCATCCTTTACAGTGTTTCTGTTGTTATGAGTTTGGTCATGGGAGGAGAAACTGCAACAACCATGCCCGGTGTAGGAATTGTTCTGATCTTGACTCGCATCTTACTTCTGAGTGTCAGTAAGAGAGTTACTGCTTTTGCTGCAGGGATGCTCATCCCTTACGTTCTCGCCAATGTAAGATGTACCTCCTTGAGCAAGATATCCTCCACTTGGCTAACACCCAATTCATCAGTATTGGTAGTGCCAGACGACAACTCAACTTCAGGCGACAGAAAGATGGTGGTGTGAAGACATACGCCTCCCTTCGCCCGAAATCGGTTGCAGCACCCTCTTAACTCTCTCAAGAAGCGGCTGCTTCTTGCTCTAGCAAGAAGGTTTCACTACATAATAGTTTATCTGTCTTGGAATCTATATCAGACACTCATTCTGGTGACCCTTCAGCTGATGACAATTCCCAGACTTTAGCTAAAGGTGTCCATGTGGTAGAGGTTCACGCTGCCACACGCTCTCCAAAAAGGAAACTTAAGTCTCCTAAACTGCCACAGAGACGTCTTCGTGGTTCCTTTGAGGCACTTGACTCCATAGATGTACCTCCTTGCAAGGCAACCATCTCTGTGGACACACCCATAGTTTCCTCTCAATTTCACCAGAAGCGTTCTCGTGCTTCTGATGAATCTCTTGATTCAACAGAAGTTACCCCTCGCAAGCTTCCTTCGGGATCATCAGAGGGGAGTGAAGTGAATGTGGATGTCTCGGATGTTGTGACTTCAAAAGATTCAGTTTCTCTTCCACTTGAGCAGCGGAGTGATTCTTCCACCTGTATTATGGATGTTGATGTATCAGCCTGTGTCAGTGATACCACTGTAGTGCAGGACAATACAAATGTAATTGTTTCAAAGAATATCCCTGCTCATCTACCTTCATCTTCTAAAATATCAGATGCTTCAGGGACTCGTCTACGGGTCTCAATTATTACTACCCCAAGTACTACTCCTCGGGATCGCTCTTCTTCTAGTGGCCCAGGATAAGACAAAACTTATCGTTTGAGCAAACCCTCAGGTCGAGGTGGTAGTGGGAAGTACCTCCGAGAGGCTTCCCAAAAATCAGTACTAAAGTAACACTGTTTAAGTTCCTTCAGTGGAATTGCCGTGGCTTGCGAGCCTCTTGGGAGAAACTGTGCGTTCTTCTCTCTAACTTCTCTCCTGCATGTATTTCTCTCCAAGAAACAATGCTTGGGGACTACATTCCTGCCAGTCCTCCAGCATACTCTGGATTTTTTTCCAATTCATATGAAGGGCAGCGTCACCATGGGGGCTCTGCCATCCTAGTTCGCCGAGATGTCCCATGCACGAGCCTGAAGCTTGACACTCCTCTTCAGTCTGTCGCAGTTAAGGTTATGGGCCGCCCATACACTGTGTGCAGTCTATACCTTCCTCCCAGTGTTAGAGTTGAGAGGGGTGATCTCAACCGTCTTGTACGGGACCTTCCCTCTCCCTTTATTTTATTGGGTGATTTTAATGGTCATCATCCTCTGTGGGGTGACAGATCAGTCAACCCTGGGGTGTTTTATTGGCTTCTTTTATGAAGGATGAGGGATTAGGTGTTTTAATATACAGGAGACGTGACACATTTTAATAGCCCTACTGTGACTTTTACGGTCATTGATATTTCCCTTTGCTCACCCAGTGCTCTGTTGGATTTTACTTGGAGTGTGTTGCCCGATTTATATGGCAGTGACCACTTCCCTATTCTTTTAGAAGGTAACAGGTACGAACCACAGTCTTGTCTCCCTAGGTGGAAATTAGAGAAGGCTGACTGGCAGTATTTTAGAGAGCTAACTTCTTCGGTCTCTTCTGTAGCAGATTTTGGTTGTTCTGACAAGGCTGTAACATATTTCACTGATATGCTCCACTCTGCTGCTCTCAACTCTATCCCTAAAATTTCTGGGCACTTTCCCAAATGTCCTGTCCCTTAATAGTCACCAGTCTCCACTACTGCTGTGCGGGAGAAGAGCACTGCTTTCTCTTGCCTTCGTCGCAATCGTGTGGATCCAACTCTTTTAGAGGACTTCCGACTGGCAAGGAATCGGACTAGACGAGTTTTAAAAGAGGCACGACGTGCATCTTGAAAGGCTTATGTGTCTTCAATTAATACTAAAACTCCACTCACCCAAGTGTTCAGGAGAGTCTGTAAGATGGGGGGGAAGTTTTCTCCTAGTTCTCCACCTGTTCTTAAGGTCAATGGTATTAAGATCATGGATAGTTTAACAGTGGCCAACACCATGGCGGAGGCATTTGCTAGAGTCTCCAGCCATGACTATCGACCTCTAGCTGTCAGGCATGAGTTGAGAGCCCAGGAGCGCACTGTCCTGGATTTCTCAGGGAAGGAGAATGAAAGTTATAACCATATTTTTACCCTGAAAAACCTGCACTCTGCTCTCTCTCTGTGTGGCGACACTTCTCCTGGGCCAGACAACATCCCATATGCAATGTTGTGACACTTGGGTGAGGAGGCGATCTCATTTCTTTTAGCTTTATATAACAGAATATGGGTGGAGGGTTGCTACCATCCTTCCTTTCCCCAAGCCGGGCAAGGACTCTAGTGTTGCCCTCAATTACAGATTGATTGCCTTGACCTCTTGTCTCTGTAAATTATTTGAGAAGATGGTGATTGTCAGAATGGTATACTTCCTCGAACGGGGTCTTTTTCTGCCTCTGTCCCAGTCTGGCTATCGTAAACACCGTTCCACTACAGACACTCTGGTCAGGTTTGAAGCTGCTGCATGTGAGGCTTTTCCATGACATCAACACCTTGTCTTTGTATTCTTTGATTTAGAGAAAGCCTATGACACTACATGGCAATATGGGATCCTGCAGCAACTACATGGATATGGCCTGCGGGGTCGCCTTCCACGCTTTCTTAAGGAGTTTCTCAATGGTCGCAGTTTTTCTGTGAGGGTTGGAATAGCCTTCTCAGCATCCGTTGCACAGAATGCCACATTATTTGCAGTAGCAATTTATGCCATTGCCTCATTCCTTCCGGACAGTATAGCCAACTTGATGTACGTTGACGACCTGGCGGTCTGGTTTGCTGCTTCCTGTATGTCAGTGGCGGGGCGACGCATGCAGCTTGCCCTTGACAGGGTGTCACATTGGGCTGGTTCTAATGGGTTTTTATTTTTTCCTGCCAAGACAGTTCTATCCACTTCTGCCGCATCCAAGGCATCTAACCCGATCCGGACTTATTCATGTATGGTCATCAGAAACGTTGTGTCAAGGAGACTCGCTTTTTGGGTCTCCTTTTTGATAAATGTTTGACTTGGGTTCCCCACTTATATTCACTTAAGGTCTCTTGCCTCCTGGGGCCGGATGCACGAAAGACCTTAGCGGCCGTTAAGTTACCTTAGCCGCCATTTTTGCCCTTAACTCACTATGGTGGTATGCACGAAACACCTTAGCGACAATTGTGGTGGCCATCTTTAACCTTACGGCTAAGGGTGGTCGAGAGCACCCTTTAGACGACCATAGGGTTGAGTAATGGAGCGTTGTGCTGCCGACCTGCCCAAATTATCGTACAGTAATACCGATATTATGGTACTTTCCTCAAAATTATGGTACGCTGTCCACATCAATTATGGTATTATTATTGTACTGTGCTAATCTTTATTAATAAGCAAATTTTTAATAACCAAGTTATATTATAGGCCTACTATAAAAGAGGAAAATCACATAGGTTAAAAATGCGTTTATTTGTTATTATTTTTAAATTATATCCTTGAATAGATGCTCTTTTCTTACCATAATTATTTATTTTGTATGTTCCGACATTGTATTGGTCTACTACAACTACCACCATTGTCCTACCACAACAACAAACATTACACAGGGAATGGTAAGTTTGGAAAATCATCTAAACGGGAATCATCACCACCACATTCACTACTACCACAACTACAACCTTCACATAAATAGAGAAGAAAAGTAGACAGTAAGAGAGGAAGTAAGGTGGTCAGAAATCTCGGCATATTCTGGTTGTAATAGCTAGGCCTAGGCCCCTGTTATGAAGTAGGCAATTTCAAAGTTTCTCAATCCTCCAAACTATGCTAGGAAACAAATTACCCTATAGCCTACATACTAAATCAACGTGTATTCTGGTGTGATGTGGACGAATGGTAGCCACCAGAAAATGTGTTCTCTTTTTTTCCATTCAGTTATCATAATCATGAGTTCTTCATCAGCTGCAGTATAATTTGCAATCTTGCAAGCTTAGTAGGAGGCTCTTCTGCCATATCAAGTAATTAAATGCCAAAATAAATACTTCTATGCTCAAGAAATCTCACACAATGTTCACATTCCACTTCACGCAATGAAAATGAGTCATTTGTTTGTTTTCTGTGATAAGCTGTCATCCCAACTGACTTCTGATTGGCTTATGTTGCCTAACGTGTCTATGAAGCTGCCCTCTCATTGGCCCAGAGAATGTCAGCTGGTGGTCCATAGTCGGAAGGGAATGGAACGAAACAAACATGGCCGACTGCTAAGATCACCTAAGGGAACACTAAGGTTGATGTTAAGGCCAATAGAGCATACAACCATAGCAGCAACCTTACCATCCCCTTAGTGAAACTGCCTAAGGTTACCTTAACGGTCACTCCGCTAAGGTCTTTCGTGCATCCGCCCCCAGGCTCTTAACCTGTTGAAGGTCCTGGGCCATACGTCCTGGGGGGCTGATCGGGCCAACCTCCTCTGCCTATACCTATGGGTGTGAGGTGTACTCCTCTGCCACAGATGCCCATCTTAGAGTTTTAGACCCTTGGTGGACGCTGATGAGCCACCTCTTGATCTCCGTCGCCAGTCCTTGATGGTTCATCGTTGGCATCGATTACATCGACTTCCTAACTCCCTTCTCTGCTTGGCGGTGTCATCTGATATCATGTCTCAGTACTACCTTTCACATTCTCGCACACCATGGCCCTTTGGCTTCCGGGTGAGGAAGGCTATGGAGGAGATGGGCATTGATGACTTCCCGATTTGTCATGTGCAGGCCCCCAGGGTAGCTCCATGGCTTCTTCCAGAAGTTTTCCCCTGCTCCTGCTTTTCAGACAAGAAGGAATTTCTTCCTCCTCCAGTGGCTCGTTCGATCTTTTTTCAACATACCTTCACTCACAGGGAGTCCCTCCCTGTGTACACTGATGGGTCAAAGTCTGATGCTGGAGTTGGTTTTGGAGTTGTCTTTCCTGACTTTTGCAGAGGCGGCAGGCTCCATTCTGTCACATCAATTTTTACTGCCGAGCTATCGGCCATTTTATATGCCCTCCAAGTGATTTTTACTCTCTCTCAGCCTTCTTTTACTATTTTTAGCGATTTCTGTAGTGCCTTGCAGGCCTTGTGCAATTTTAACTCTTCCCATCCCCTGATGTTGGCCATTCTCGAGTGCCTTGTCCCCCTGGGTCGTCGTGGCCACAGAATTACATTTTGTTAGGTCCTTGCCCATGTGGGTGTCGGTGGAAATGAGCGGGTTGACGCCCTGGCTAAGGCTGCGGTCTCCCATTCTCGGCCTCCTGCCAGGCGTCATCCCGTTCCTGCAGTGAACCTTTGACCCTAAATAGATACTGCCATTCGTTCCTGTTGGCAGGACAGATGGGATGCCGTTGGGGCTAACAAGCTCTGCGACATCCGCCAGCGCCTTGGTTTGTGGAACTACAGCGGTCTGTCCTGCAGGTGGGAGACGGCGCTTGTCCATCTCCGCATTTGCCACACATTATTGACCCATGGCTTTTTAATGGAGAGGGCTCCCCCTCCCTACTGTTATGATTGTCCGGACCCTTTGACAGTGCAGCATCTTCTTGTCGAGTGCCCTAGCCTTGGGGACCTTCGTAGTCAGCACCTCACCGAGTACCGGGTGGGTGATGGTTCTTACAGTCTCTTCCAGGTGCTTGGGGAGGAGGCTTGTAGTGTGGGAGGGAACACCCTCTCCTATGTGGAGGAGGCTGGCCTCCCCGGCAAATTGTATATCTTATGAATTTTATGGCTAATCTTTTTTAGGTAGGTGGAGTTTAATGTTTCTTCCGTTCATATTTTAATTCTTTTATATAATCAAATTAAGTAGGTTATTTGAGTAGTATGTGAGTTTTGGATGATATGGCTTTATATTCATGCTGATTCACCCTATCGTGGTAGTGAAAATAATTTAATGTTTGTACATATTATTATAATGATATAGATGACCATTTTATGTTGGGCGGTATATGACCCTAGCTGTTGCGCCTCCAGATGCCTAGTGGCATCTATAAATCAATCAATCAATCTCTATGTAATTATTTTAATAAATTATTTGTGTCCAGTCAAAATTTTGACAGTATTAAATAAGCTCGTTATTATGTTTTTGTGAAACTTTTCCTGTTCTTCAAAGTTTCTAGTAAGAGCGTTTGTGCTCCAACGAAATCGTGTTAAATCAAATACAAGAGCTATTGTGCATAACAGAATGTGTGTTTTCAGTTTGACGTCCTATAAAGTGAACTTTCCAAAGATTCTTCCCTAATTTATTGTTTATAAATGTAGTTGAATTTATAGCATAGCCTACACATCAACGCATGATGTATGGCTATAGGAAATGAAATGGGAACAACTCGTATATATTTGTATGTGCATATATTATATACTATTCATATGTGCAGTGATAATTACCATTACACAGAATAACCATACATTATAATATTATGCTCTACGCAAGAGTAACCTGATTATTTTTGTCCAGTTCGTGCAGAATAAGTGAAAAGCTTCAGTACTGTGTCCATCCCCAATCATGTGCGATGACCTCGTGCAGCCTATCAGGGACAGAGCCGACAATTTTGTAGATGATTGTATCCTTTCTTCTGAAACGTTTCCGCTGGGTCCCATGAATTGACGATATTTCCCCAACAGTTTTTGATGGGGTTCAGGTCTGGGTTGTAGGCAGGCTAGTACAGCACTTATATCTCTGGGTGCTCTGTGAACCATTGTCTTACCACTCGGGTCGTGTGAACAGGGTAGTTGTCCTGAAAGATTAGGAAACACCGCTTGCTACACTATTCTTATCTCCATAGGCTATGTTTGAGTGTGATAGAAACGTTACGTATAACGTATTCAACGACAATAATTTTTATTCTTTTTAGGGTTACACTAAAACCCATGCAACAGCCCACTGCATTGACTACTCTGGACAGATAAAATTATCCTATTTACTTCTACTTTGCCACACACATTTAGGGTGGTATTCTTTATTACCTGACTAAATATGATGAAATTTTACCGTTAATTCTGATTCTCACTCTTTTTAGAGGTATGCATAAGTTGAGTGCACGATATTGCATGCAGGCTCGTAATACCGTTCAAAGTATAGATTTTAGTAATGGGTTACACACAATTTCGGGTATAACTTTCGGTGCGTAGAACCAGAGTATTTTACTCTGGCTAGCACCAGACGATTTTACTCGTCACAAGGGTAGAGCCATATCACGAACACTAGGCAGCATCTCTTCTTCCAGAATCTCCACATATGATTCTGAATGAATTTTCCCCCAATGTGTGTCAGCTCTCCTAACCCATATAAGTGAATCCTGACCCAAATGTTGCATGTCACACGTCCACTTCTAGCTTCTTCGTAAATGTTCTGCCTCAAGTATCTGCTGTTATTTCTTCTCCAACAGTGCAGACTGCCGTGGGTAGTAGAGGAAAGTATTTTCGTCAAAAAATATTACTCTACCTCAGAAATCTAATCCTTTGTCAGCATACTGTCGGGTAAACTGAAGCTGAGTGAGACGATGCCGTTCATCTAACCTCCATTTTACTGCAGGGATCCTGTGGTGCACCATTGCTTCATGGAGGCGTCGTCGCACGGTTTCCTTTGAAATTATTTAGACGGACGGCATCACGGACATGAACAGCATTTGTTAGAGGATTTCTCTGAACTTCAATTATTCGTTGAACTTCTTCAGCGTTCGTCTTTGCTGGTCCGACCTCCCTGTCATCGCACTTCCTTGTCTTGGGTGTCACTCGTAGCTCACGTGCAATGGCTGTTGTTGTTGCTCCACTTTCTTTCATACCAATTATTCTCCCTCTTAAGGCTACTTTGTTAGCTGTTGAATCCATGGTTGACAGATGTTCTCTCCAAGAGTCACGCAAGATGAATGTCAAGACGGTTGGGTGAGCCATATACGATGTCGACTATGTTTAACTTAGAAATCAGCAAATCACTAAGTCTGTATACAGCACCGCAATTGTTTCATCAATATTTTCATTCCAGGAGAAGTTACACAAAAACATAAAATAACGTGATTATTTAATACTGACAACATTTGGACTGGACGGATGGATGGATACATAAATAATTTATTAAAATAATTCCATAGAGAAACAACAGAAATCTCCCAAGAGAGAGAAAACTGGTTGAAGTTGTATATGAACAGAAGCGAAACGGGGATTATATGTTATCATACATCTGGCAGTGCAGTATCAGTGTTACTAGATAAAGTCTAGGAGAAGGAAACCTCAAGTGGGTACGAACTCTTGTGGCCGATAGTACGTACAGTTGGGCAAGTAGAAAGTGCGAAATAAAATTGGAGTATATGGAGATATCAGGCAGTTCCTTGTAGTAAACACACGTATCTTGATGAATGAATCCCTCAGTCCCTAAAGCCTCTGTTAGGTGGAACGTCATTGGCTGAACTTCTGGGTGGTGGTGAAGCATATATCTTCATCGGATTTTACGTAAATGAAGGTTAATTTAAGTTAATAAGTGGTAGAAAACAATTCCTAGAGAATACTACCGTATTTAATGAACGAAATTTGAATAATATATAAAAATATGCGTTAGCAAAACGTAAGACGTAGCTGGTAACGTAGCACAGAGGAGCAGCATGTCAGCAGGCAATTTTTCTTTCTTCATAATCTTCGATGCTGCTGAACGAAGTCTCGTGAGTCAGACTAATAAATAGCTACCTCTATTGAAGAAAACCAGGAGTGCTTACTGTAACGAATCTAATACCAGTACTGATGTCCTGCCTGTTGTATCATGGAGTAGGTGATGGCATCTTCACCAGCTGCTGTGTGTCTTCCTTTTCTTCTGGTGTTCCTTAACTCCTGCAAGGTAACCCCCCCAACGGGAACCGCCTTGACGTGGTGGGGGGGCTTGTGTGTCTCTGAGACCTGGCGAGCTAGACTAGAGGGGGCTCCGGCCCCTGCTCTGCCCCGATTTCGGGGAGAGAGGGCTTCCCATGCTAGTAAGGTCGCCAGTGAGAGACCAGACTAAATGGTTCCCATGCATTAGGCTGCCAGTACGGACCAACAGAGCTGCCCTCCGGAGGGACTGCCCTCTAGGGGCCGTCCTATGTTTGATGGTTGGGTGTCTGGGCAGGGAGATGTTGGGGAAGGGGGTCTCAGCACCGTTGTGGGCAAACTTTCGAGCCATTGGGGCTGCTTTTTAAAACGAGTGGCCCCGTGGGGGAAGAGGTACCCCGCCCGTGGCGACCAGCGCTCGGTCCCCTCATCTGCCCGGTAGGCAGTAGCTCTTGGCTCCTGCGGCCAAAAACAACAAATCAATGATATATGGATACAGAAAAGCCCCAATCTCTTCCTCGAGCGGTGGTCGACCAGGCCCTCGAGACGTCACTCTCTGGTCGTGGTAATATGCAGAAAGCTGCAAATAAGAGTAGACCTAGCAGGTCGGGTGTTGTGTCGAAGAACCCTGTTAGCGATCTGGACACGTTAATGTTAACGAATGTACTTGCATCCTTTTCCTCTGGCGCTATCCACTCCATTTTTAAGTGCTTTGGAGTAGTCCTTCGAATCTGAATCACATATGACAGTGATTGTAGGTCTAATTGGTGCTATATTACTTTCAATACAAATGCTGCTGCCAAAGCAGCATTTGAGGCAAAAGATTCTCTGACGGTGGGGGATACTCATTGTAAAGCTCAGATGATGCGGTCCATCAATGTAGTTGACAGTGACAATGACTACTGCCCTAATAGATTTGATGACACTGTGGAGCATGTTCCAAAGGAACGTCGGGTTCCTACACCCTTTTGGTTTGTGGCTTACTACAGGGAGGGACGTGGTGACCTTATCCATGCTTCCCGGTATCTGGAGAAAGAAGTTGGATTATTACCAATGGGCCACATAAAGAAATATGGTAAGGGCGTTTTAATCAGAGCCAAAGATCTTACACAGGCCATGATGCTCCTCAATCTCCCCTGTCCTTCTGATAGCATGTTTGAATCTATTGAACCACATCGAACATTTAATTATAGCAAGGGGCGTATATATAATAAGGACCTGTATGAATTCTCAGAAGAGGACATTCTCGCTATGTGCCCAGACAGTGTCCAACGAGTAACGAAGATGAAAGGCAGTAAAAATATGATCATCCTCACTTTCTATGGCTCGCATATCCCAGATCGCATTAACATTAACCCCACCTCATTTGAGGTGAAGCCTTTTGTTGGTCATGGGAAGAGGAACTGCAACAACCGTTCCCGGTGTGGTAATTGTTCTGCTCTTGACTCACATCTTACTTCTGAGTGTCGGTCAGAGAGTTACTGCTTTTACTGCAGAGATGCTCACCCCTTGCGTTCTCGCCAATGTAAGATGTACCTACTTGAGCAGGATATCCTCCACTTGGCTAATACTCAATTCATTAGCATAGGTAGTGCCAGACGGCAAATCAACTTCAGGCGACAGAAGGATGGTGGTGTGAAGACATACGCCTCCTCCCTTCACCCTAAATTGGTTGCAGCACCCTCTCAACCCTCTCAAGAGGCAGCTGCTTTTTGCTCTAGTGAGAACGTTTCTAAGGTTACTCTACATAATAGTTTCTCTGTCTTGGAAACTTTATCAGACACTCATTCTGGTGACCCTTCAACTGATGACAATTCTCAGACTTTAGCTAAAGGTGTAAATGTGGTAGAAGTTCTTGCTGCCACACGCTCTCCCAAAAGGAAACTTAAGTCACCTAAACTGCCACAGAGACGCCTTCGTGGTTCCTCTGAGGCACTTGACTCTATAGATGTTCCACCTTGTGAGGCAACCATCTCTGTGGACTCATCCATAGTTTCCTCTCAATTTCACCAGAAGCGTTCTCGTGGCTCTGATGAATCTCTTGATTCAACAGAAGTTCCTCCTCGCAAGCTTCCTTCGGGATCATCAGAGGGGCGTGAAGTTAATGTGGATGCCACGGATGCTGTGACTTCAAAAGATTCACTATCTCTTCCGCTTGAGCAGCGAAGTGATTCTACCACCTGTATTATGGATGTTGATGTATCTGCCTGTGTCAGTGATACCACTGCTGTACAGGACAGAACGAATGTAATTGTTTCAAAGAATATCCCATCTCATATACCTTCATCTTCTTCTAACATATCAGATGCTTCAGGGACTCGTCTACGGGTCCCAATTACTGCCCCAAGTAATACTCCTCGGGTTCGCTCTTCTTCTAGTGGCCCAGGATTAGACAAATCTTATTGTTTGAGTAAACCCTCAGGTCGAGGTGGTAGTGGGAAGTACTCCATGAGGCTTCCCAAAAATCAGTACTAAAGTAACACCGTTCAAGGTCCTTCAGTGGAATTGCCGTGGCTTGCGTGCTTCTTGGGAGAAACTGCGCGTTCTTCTCTCTAGCTTCTCTCCTGCATGTGTTTCTCTCCAAGAGACAATGCTTGGGGACTACATTCCCGCCAGTCCTCCAGCATACTCGGCATTTTATTCCAATTCATTTGAAGGGCAGGGTCATCATGGTGGCTCTGCCATCCTAGTTCGCAGAGATATTCCATGCACGAGCCTGGAGCTTGACACTCCGCTCCAGGCTGTTGCAGTTAAGGTTTTTATGGACCGCCCGTACACTGTGTGCAGTCTATACCTTCCTCCCAGTGTTACAGTTGAGAGGGGTGATCTCAACCATCTTGTACGGGACCTTGCATCTCCCTATATTTAATTGGGTGATTTTAATGGTGGTCATCCTCTGTGGGGTGCCCAGGGGTGTTTTATTGGCTTCTTTTATAGAGGATGAGGGATTAGGGAAGTTTTCTCCTAGTTCTCCACCTGTACTTAAGGTCAATGGAATTAAGATCATGGATGGTTTGACAGTGGCCAATACCATGGCGGAGGCTTTTGCAAAGGTCTCCAGCCGTGACTCTCGACCTCTGGCTGTCAGGCATGAGTTAAGAGCCAAGGAGCGTACTGTCCTGGATTTCTCAGGGAACGAGAATGAAAGTTATAACCATATATTCACTCTGAGAGACCTGCATTCTGCTCTCTCTCTGTGCGGCGACACTTCTCCTGGGCCAGACAACATCCCATATGCAATGTTACGACACTTGGGTGAGGAGGCGATCTCATTTCTTTTAGCTTTATATAACAGAATCTGGCTGGAGGGTGTCTTCCCTTCTGGGTGGAGGGTTGCTACCATCCTTCCTTTCCTCAAGCCGGGCAAGGACTCTGGTGTTGCCCTCAATTATCGACCAATTGCCTTGACCTTCTGTCTCTGTAAACTATTTGAAAAGATGGTGAATGTCAGACTGGTATACTTCTTGGAACGGGGTGATTTTCTGTCTCAGTCCCAGTCTGGCTTTCGTAAACACCGTTCCACTACAGATGCTCTGGTCAGGTTGGAAGCTGCTGCATGTGAGGTCTTTGCACGACATCAACACCTTGTCTGTGTATTCTTTGATTTAGAGAAAGCGTATGACACTACATGGCAATATGGCATCCTGCAGCAACTCCATTTATATGGCCTGCGGGGTCGCCTTCCACGCTTTCTAAAGGAGTTTCTCAGTGGTCGCAGTTTTTCTGTGAGGGTTGGTACAACCCACTCAGCATCTGTTGCACAGGAGGAGGGCGTCCCCCAGGGAAACGTCCTCAGTGTCACGTTGTTTGCAGTAGCAATTAATGCCATTGCCTCATCCCTTCCAGACGGTATAGCTAACTCGATGTACGTTGACGACCTAGCAGTCTGGTTTGCTGCTTCCCGTATGTCAGTGGCGGAGTGGCGCATGCAGCTTGCCCTTGACAGGGTGTCACGTTGGACTGGTTCTCATGGGTTTCGATTTTCTCCTTCCAAGACAGTTGCTATGCACTTCTACCGCATACGAGGCATCCACCCGGATCCGGACTTATTCATGTATGGTCATCGGATACGATGTGTCGAGGAGACTCGCTTTTTGGGTCTCCTTTTTGACAAACGTTTGACTTGGGTTCCCCACTTACGTACACTTAAGGTCTCTTGCCTCAAGGCTCTTAACCTGTTGAGGGTCCTGAGCCATACATCCTGGGGGGCTGATCGGGCCACCCTCCTCCGCCTATACCATGTTGTTATTAGGTCAAAACTCGACTATGGGTGTGAGGTGTACTCTTCTGCCACCGATGCCCGTCTCAGAGTTTTAGACCCTGTTCATCATGCTGGAGTACGTCTGGCGACCGGAGCCTTCAGGTCATCTCCTATCCCCAGTCTCCTGGTGAACGCTAATGAGCCAAATCTTGATCTCCATCGCCAGTCCTTGATGGTTCGTTGTTTTCATCGATTACATCGACTTCCTGACTCCCTACCTTGCTTGGCGGTGTCATCTGATATCATGTCTCAGTACTACCTTTTACATTCTCGTGCAACATGGCCCTTTGGCTTCTGGGTCAGGAAGGCTATGGAGGAGATGGGCATAGATGACTTACAGATTTGTCCTGTGAGGGTCCTCAGGGTGGCTCCATGGCTTCTTCCAGAAATTTTCCCCTGCACCTGCTTTACAGACAAGAAGGAATCTCTTCCTCCTCCAGTGGCTCGTTCCCTCTTTTTAGAACATGCCTTCACTCACAGGGAGTCCCTCCCTGTGTACACTGATGGGTCAAAGTCTGATGCTGGAGTTGGCTTTGGAGTTGTCTTTCCTGACTTTTGCCGAGGAGGCAGGCTCCCTTCTGTCATGTCAATTTTTACTGCTGAGCTCTCGGCCATTTTATATGCTCTCCAAGTGATTTTTACTCTCCCTCAGCCTTCGTTTACTATTTTTAGCGATTCCTGTAGTGCCTTGCAGGCCTTGTGCAATTTTAACTCTACCCATCCCCTGGTGTTGGCCATTCTTGAATGGCTTGTCCTCCTGGGTCGTCGTGGCCGCAAACTCACTTTTTGTTGGGTCCCGGCCCATGTGGTTGTTGATGGGAATGAGCGGGCTGACGCCCGCTAAGGCTGTGGTCTCCAATTCCCGGCCTCCTGCCAGGCGTCATCCTGTTCCTGCAGTGGACCTTCGACCCTACATAGATGCTACCGTTCGTTCCTGCTGGCAGGACAGATGGGACACCGTCGGGGCTAACAAGCTCCACGACATCCGCCAGTGCCTTGGTTTGTGGAGCTACAGTGGCCTGTCCCGCCGGTGGGAGACGGCTCTTGTCCGTCTCCGCATTGGCCACACATTATTGACTCATGGCTTTTTAATGGAGAGGGCTCACCCTCCCTACTGTGATGATTGTCTGGTCCCTTTGACAGTACAGCATCTTATTGTCGATTGTCCCAGCCTTGGGGACCTTCGTCGTCGGCACCTCTCCGAGTACCGGAAGGGTGACTGTTCTTACAGCCTCTTCCAAGTGCTCGGGGAGGAGGCTTGTAGTGTGGGAGGAAACACCTTCTACTATGTGGAGGAGGCTGGCCTTCTCCACAAATTGTGAATTTTATTGTATTTATGGCTATTAACTTTTAGGTAGTTAAAGTTTAATGTTTCTTTCGTTAATATTTCAATTCTTTTATATATCTAATTTAAGTAGGTTATTTCATTAATATATGATTTGGTTCGCGACTGGATTTCTACTTGTGTGTTCGTCACTTGGTCATGGCGTTGAGTGAAAAGGACTTATTGAAAATCCTCTTTGATAATGATGATAATCCGGATACAATTAGCCTGATGGAAGAAGGCATTCCTGAAGAGTCATGTTGTCCTATGTGATGAATAAATGTGAGTACAGAATATTCTTGCATATTATATAATTGCCTTATTTTCTTATTATATGTTGCAGAACAGTATGGAAATATAAGCTTCACAGGCTAGTAAAATGAGAACTTAAAGTAGTTAACTATTTTCTCCCCCTGAATATTGTAATTTTGTATGGTGAATGTGTTGGTTCGATGATTATTCCTTATGTTATATCCTTCAAGATACGCTAAGTGAGGCCACACCACTTTAGCGCCGCCACCACCGAGAAGGTCGGAGTTTTTCTCTTTTTGTTCGGAAACGATTGGCGATATACCAATTCTGATGGCAGTGATAGAAAGATCATAAAATTCCACTGCTATTGATGTGCAAGACAAAAAATGTCGGCCCAGAAAATCTTGAGTTAGGAGAGTGTGAACACAAAGTATAAAAATTTATTTTTTATATTATGTTTATTCCAAGTAATGAATTATTATGGCATATTTCTAATATTTTTTTCTTTGATGCTGTAGAACAATATCTTCCGACTCCAATGACATATAATTTAGGTAGAGCAAAGTTAAATTTTGTGGTTGAAATTGACATAATATAATATTTTTCACCACACTCAGGCGCCCTCGATCTGGACTTCACAGCTAGCCAAATGCTTGTCAGCCTGGAAAATAAAGTGGAAATTTTCTCTCGTGCGTGAGAGGGTTAAAGTATCGGTTTGGATGTTTTATGAAGGGCATGTCTGCCGGTCAGCCTCATAGAAGGCCTCCACCAGGACTCTCTCTGTTTGATCGAGGCTTTTGTCAGGATCTAGGTTATAAGCTGTGTACCAATTTTGGAGATGTTCCTCAAAGGCTTTCCAGTATGCCATTTTGAGGTCCCATCTTAGAGGTGGTGGAGGATACTTAGGTAATCTAACTTTATTGATGTTGATGATGTGGCAAAATGATCACTGGAGAGGGTTGGATGGAGTTGCCATGTTGTGACCAAAGTTAGGTCCAGTACACCCCCATGGATGTGAGTATGTTCAGTGGAGTTGAGTAAGGATAGCTCCGGTGTACTGTCTAGTGTGGCGGATATATGGGTACCTGCTACATCTGCACGTCTTCTTGGAATGAAGTCTGGATGGTTGGCATTGAAATCGCCTCCTATAAGTATTATTTCTCTTGAGGCTTCAGCGAATAGTTCACCCAGGCAAAGTTCAGCTATGTTACCAGGTTTCCTATATACTGTACAACATCGAGGTATATCCTGACTGCTAGAACCTCTACCCCGTCACCACAGTGAATGGGATGGGGTACAATTTCTGACAAGATAGAGTCACGTATCAGAATTGCTAATCCTTGTGGTCCTTCAGGTTCTTTTGGTGTGGTGTATGCTGTAAAACACGGAATCTTGAAAGTTGAGTTGCATGGTAGTTTGGTCTCTTGTAGCAGGAAAATATCTATATTATCCAGCCCTGCTGCAGCTCGTATGTAGTGATTTTTGGCCCTTATTCCATTGACGTTCCATTATAGGAATTTTATTCTATTGCCTGCGTCCATGTTGTTTTCCTGTTCCTGGAGTCTGTCGAGGGGTTTTCCTGTGTGTATTCAATTTCAATATCTTCCTCACTTGAGCCTTCAATATCGTCCTCACTTGAGTCATGGTGGAATTCTTCGACTGGCATTTGTTCTTGGGTAATGACCTGATTTCTGGTGTTTCTTCTTCCAAGGGCTGGGGCAGGCTGGATCATGATGTGGTTGTTGTGTTTTTCTCTGGTTGTTTTGTGGTTGTTCGTTCTCAATCACAAAACAACAATGTCATGAAAGATATACAGTCTGTGGCAACTTTTCGGCTTGCCGAAAAGTTGCCCCAGATTGTAAATGTTTCATAACATTGTTGCCAATACGCTTTCACACTTACTGAAGTATTGTTTATTTACATACTTCATTTCAAGTATCGAGAATAGTTCCATTTAATTTATAAATCTACTTATTTTAACACTTGTATGATTTAGTGCGACATTTTTGTCAATTCAAGAGTGTTGTATGTGTTGCTGAAGATCGTCTCATGAGTTGGTGAGTTGGTAATAGTTACACTGGATAAACTCGAGTCGTGATTGGCTCTAATTTCGCCCTATGCATGTAATGAGTAAATAAGCAACCCGTCATCCCAATCAGTAGCAGAACTACTACAAAATTTAGGGTTTGATGGAACCGTTCCAGGACTCCTTGAGATTCTGGATGATAAGCCGTTGACAATGTTTGGGTTAAAGGTTAAAGGTCCGCCAATGAGTAGCAGTCAATGGGACAGAGTGAAGCACACACTAGACTATATGAAACACAACTATAGCATGTACCACAAGGATGATGAGTGGCCCAGAGACCTCTCCACCCACGTGAGACCCGAGTCAGCTTCAGCTATGGCTGCGTAAGCAGGAAGACCTCAGACAGCCGACTCAAACCCCCAATCCTCTGCTCACAGGGGTGGTAACCTCTGGCATCAGTGAAAGATTTTTACCATGTCCCGAGCAAGGACCGAACGCTGCACCACAGAAACTGCAGCCGCAGACTCTACCACTGTGCTAGGGTAATACCTAATTCCTTCAAGACATTGGAAAAGAAGTCACTGGTGAATTTGGCTCCTTGGTCGGACTGTATTTCTTTAGGTAAGCCTACTTGAGTAAAAAAATATACAAGGTATTTGCTATGCTCTTAGCAGTAATTATTTTTAAAGGAAAAGCTTCAGGATACATAGTTACAGGACACATTAATGATAGAATGTATCGATTTCCTTTCTTAGTTCGGGGTAGAGGTCCAACACAATCTATGATCACTTTCTCAAATGGTTCTCCCGAAACTGGGATAGGATTTAAAGAAGTTTTGGGGATCTTCTGGTCAGGTTTTCCTGACATTTGGCAAGTGTGGCACGTACGAACAAAGGTTGCAAACGTCTGTTTCAGACCAGTCCAAAAGAAATGTTCACATATTTTGTTATAGGTTTTACACACACCTGAGTAATCTTCTGAATCATCATGAGCCATTTCCATTACCTGTGATCTATTAGACTTTGGCATAACTACCTGATGAACTTCAGCCCACGTATCAGAGTCTGAATGTGTAGGGGGCTTATGATATCTCATAAGGACACCTTCCTGATAATAAAATCCAGGGGAATGACCGATTTCCTTCTTGGAGCTTGCTGCTAGCCTGTGGAATTTCTCTAATGTAATATCATCTTGCCGAGCCTTTATCAAGTTTTCCTTAGACATGACTTTATTTGGGGGATCAAAAACATCTGGTAAGGTATTGTCTATTGGAGGAGTTTGTGACCGAGGGACCACACATAAAGGAAAAATCTCAGGATGGATGTGATCCTCTACTAAAGTGGGACTGTGAGCACAAGGAGTGTTCACTAATTCAGGAGGGGGAACCACTACAGAACCAGCAAGATCGTTTCCTAGAATAAGTTGAATCCCAGAAATAGGCATTTGTTGTTCTCTAATTCCAACTTTTACCTGTTTGCTGAACAAATTGCAGTTTAAGAATACTTTAGCTAGCTCTGTTGACTGTGCCGTAGATAAATCACTAAGAACTACCTTCTCTCCCATGATATTTTCCTAAACACCTGGTAAGCCTCCCTTGATTAAAATAGACTGGGCTGCTCCGGTATCTCTGAGAATTGTGACTGGATAAAATGGACCCTTTTCTGATAAGGCTACTTCACCAGAGGACTTAAAATCTTTAAAAACATCCTCATGAAAATCAAGAGACCCCACTGCAATATGAGACATGGTCTTTGGTTTCTGTGAACATTTTGACGTGTTAGATGGTATGGGAGGAGCATTTCTGTGTATGACTTGGTCAGAATACATAGATTTCCTGCAACCTGGAGCCTGACACCGATTGATATGATGTCCTGTTTATTTACAATATCCACGGTAAGTCATAGATTAAGTGAATGAGGGGACAGGAGTCAAGGTTTTGCTAATTCGAGACTCATCTTCTGAAGCCACAAGGATACCTGCTGATGACTTTACAGAAAACCTTCCCTGTTGCCCTGAACTCAACCTATTCACCACAGAATATTGGTCAGCTAATAGGGCAGCTTCTTTAAATCCTACAACACTCCTATAATCTACTTACAACATGACTTGGAGTGGAATTCGTCTTTTAAACTTCTCGAGCACCATTAAGTTCACAATTTCATCATATGTCTTTGTTTTTGTGGAAGAGAGCCATTGTTTAAAACGCTTCAACTTCTCAGAAGAAAACTCAACATATGTGGAACCAGAAGACTTCTGCAGATTTCTAAATTTTTGTCTGTATGACTCTGGAGTAACATGATATGCATTCAAAATGCTAATTTTTACATAATCATAAGTCGCATCATTGTCAAGGCTATGGAAGACTTTGGCAGCTGTTCCTACTAGTTTATTTTGAATCAACCATGTCCAGTTTTCCTCTGGCTATTTTAAATGTTCAGCAAGTCTCTCAAATTGTTTAAAAAAATACTCTGGGTCGTCTTCATTAAAATCAGGGACTGGGGTAACTTGTTTATGTAAGTGTTCTTTGTTTCTTGACCCAACTGAGCTAATCTCATCTGATGTCTTTCTCGTTCACGATCCTCTCTTTCTCGCTCACGATCCTCTAACTCTTTTTTCTTAAGTTCTAACTTCTCTCGTTCTAGGTTAATCTTCTCTTGCTCTACTTTTAGCATAACTGGCACATCCTCTAGTTCTTCCTCTTTCGAACTATCTTCCTCACCTACAGTATACCAGCCTGGGGATGCAATCGGTAAGCTTCTTCTGACATCACTTGAGTTAAAACAAGACCTTTGATTACTGCTTCTTTTAGCTCTTGCTTCACAAAAGATGAAGGAGCAAGTATATCATATTTATGAGCTAACTGCAGCCAGTCTTTTTTCCTCAATTCATCCTCTAATTTGTCTACTGTCGGTTCCTCAATGAAGTTTCTGATATAAAAAGCCATCCTAATGTTACATTTAAGCTACTGTGACTAATAATGTAATAAATTTTTGGAGTATTTTACTCGAGGAATTCCATTCCAATGAATTGCGCTCACTCCGAGTCTTGTACTTCACAAGTCATGAGGGTTTACACACAATTCAAAATTTGGACTTGAAGGGAATTAAGAGTCTAAGTGGAGGTAGGCTACACTTTCGTACTGACAGACTGTGTGTTAAGTGGGTTCCAGCGCTCAGGTTTATGTACCCGAAAATTACAGACAACCTGCTTGAAAGGTCTCTCGATAGGAGCTATCCCGGTCAGGCCCCAAAATTAAACTGTTATGAATGTTTTGTTGTTCGTCCTTCGGCAGACGAAGATGGCCACAAACTTCATTTTTTGGTTGAAGATCCAGAGCGGTGCTTCCTAAGATGGCTGATGAGGCTGTTCCGGGCGCGGAATCCTCTCCCACAAGTTGGGACACATGTGAGTGGGGGCTGTGTCAGTGATGCTGGCTGCTCGGGCTTTGTGAAGCTCGTGCTTCTTTTCTGCCGTCTTGGTTCTTTCTTCCTCGGCTCATTTTGTACCTTGTTAGATGTGACTACGCCAGGTGAGGTGGTCTGTTGCAAAGGTCTCCCAGGACTCAGTACTGATGCTGAAATCTTTGAGGGAGGTTTTCAGGCTGTCCTTGAACCATTTTTGCTGCTCGCCAAATAACTGCTTACCCTGGCACAGTTCCCAATAGAGAAGCTATTTGGGGATGCGAGAGTCTAGCATGCGAGTGATGTGACCTGTCCAGCGTAGCTGTGCCTTGCACATGGTGGTAATGACACTGGGAGGTTCAGCTTGTTTTGCCAACGGATATGAAGCAGGCTGCGGAGGCAACAAAGGTGGAAATGTTGCAGCTGCTTTTCATGTAGTCTGTAGATGGTCCGAGTTTCACAGCCGTAGAGGAGGGTGGTCAGCACAACTGCGCCGTACACTTTGACCTTTGTCACGAGCGTGATTCCTCTCCTCTCCCAGACTGTCTTCCTGAGATGGCCAAAAGCACTGCTTGCCTTGGAGATCCGGTTGTTGACCTTGGCATCGATGTTGGCAGAGTGAGAGAGTGTGCTGCCGAGGTAAGTGAAGTTGTCCACTGCCTGGAGTTGCTGTCCTTTCACCGTTATGTACGGTTTGTGGTATTGATTGCCGGGAGCAGGCAGAAACATCACTTCAGTCTTTCTGGTGCTGATGGTAAGGCCGAAGTTGTCGCATGCAGATGAAAAGCTGTCCAACTCCAGTTGCATCATGGGCTCACTGGAGGCATTGAGGGCGCAGTCATCAGCAAAGAGAAGGTATCTGATAACAGTCTCCTTTACTTTTGTGACAGCCTTCAGGTGCCTGGGGTTAAACAGTTTACCATCAGTCCTGTACTTGATATGGATACCAGGGTCGCTGTCTCTGAAGGCATCGGTCAGCATGGCTGAGAACATCATGCTAAATAGTGTTTGACTGAGAATGCAGCCCTGTTTGACTCCGTTGGACACTGGGATTGGATTGGATGCCTCTCTGTCGTCTAGAACACTGGCCAGCATGCTATCGTGGCACTGACAATTTAGATGAACTTATCGGGGCACCCAAACTTCTTTATGATCTTCCAGAGTCCTTCCCTGCTGACTGTATCAAAAGCCTTGGTCAACTCTACGATACTGCTCCATACTATTTTCCTGGAGTTGGCGGGCGGCAAACACCATGTCCATAGTTCCCCGACCTGCACGGAAACCACACTGACTCTCGGGGAGGTGACCTTGCTCCAGGTGCTGAAATAGGCGGTTTAACAGGACATGGGCCAAGATCTTTCGAGCGATTGATAGGAGGGAAATTCCACGGTGGTCATCGCAGGATTGTCGATTACCTTTGCGTTTGTAGATGTGGACTATGGTAGCATTTCTAAACTCTTGCAGGAGCTATTCTTTTTGCTACATTGATTGATAGAGATCGGTGAGACGTTTGAGGAGAGTTGGGCCGCCAAATTTGAATACTTCAGCAGGGATGGCATCAGGGCCGGGGGCTTTCCCAGAAGACATCTGCTTGAAGGCTTTGGCAACCTTTTACATTGAGGGAGGGATGTCAAGGTCGGGGTTGATGGCCACCTGGGGGAGGCGTGCGATGGCTTCATTATTTATGGCCGATGGCCGATTCAGCACGCTGTCGAAGTGCTCTGCTCATCTCTCTAAGATCTCCTTCTTACCTTTGAGCAAGGTTGTTTCGTCTGCACTGAGTAGGGGTGAAGAGCCACAGGATGGTGGTCCGTAATTAGCCTTCAAGGCATCATAAAACCTTTTGGTATCATGTCTGTCAACAAATCCCTGGATCTCATTGGCCTTGCTGCTGAGCTAGGCATCTTGCATGGAGCGGAGCCTGGCCTGAACAATGCTGCGCTTGCTGACAAAGGCAGCCTTCTTTGCTGTGGATGTGGGGTCATTCTGGTGAGCTCGGAGTAGTTGGCATTTTTCTTCCAAAAGTTTTTGTATTTCGGCATCGTTTTCATCGAACCAATCCTGATGGTTTCTGGTGGCCGGGCTGAGTACCTAGAGGGTGGTAGAGTGAACTGAGGTTTTGAGAGTTTCCCAGTCTTTTTCTATGTCATCAGATTTGGCCTGCAGGTCTGCTAGCTTACAGTCAAGAGCTGACACTAGTTCTTGTGCAATGGGGGAGCACTTCAATTTGGAGACGTCGAGCCTCTTCGCAACCCGCTGTGGCTGTATATGAATATTGAGCTTGGAGATGATGAGACGATGATCTGTCCAGCAGTCGGCACCGCACATTGACTTGGTCACCCGCACGTCCCGCCTGCCCTTTGCCCTGACGATGATGTAGTCAGTTAGATGCCAGTGCTTGGAGAGGGGAAGCATTCATAACGTCTTGTTACAGTTTGGGAGGTGGAACATGGTGTTGGTGAATGCCAGGTCATGTGTAGCACAGGTTCTGAGCAGAAGGAGGCCAACTCCATGTCGTCCGATAACTCTACCACAGGCCTGGTGGTCGGTACCAACATGGGCATTGAAATCGCCGAGAACGATGAGCTTATCTGACTGTGGAACAGCGGTGATGATAGCGTCCAGTTCCTCATAGAACCCGTCCTTGGTCTCTACAGGGTTTGTCATCGTTGGAGCATAGACACTGATCAGCGTGGCAGTTCGCTTCCTGCCCAGCGGCAGTTGAAGTTTCATGAGGCGGTCGTTAAGACCTTTTGGGATGCTGGCCAGTTTCTTCAGGTGCTGAGTTCGGATGGCGAAGCCAACCCCTGCCTCACGACGTTCTTCACAACTGCTGCCACTCCAAAAAAAGGTGTAGCTACTGCCGATCTCGGTCAGCTGACCTTTGTCAGGAAGACGGGTTTCGCTAAGGGCTGCAATGTCAACATTGTAGTGAGCTAGCTCCTTAGCCATGAGAGCAGTCCCTCTCTCTGGTCTGTCTGTGTTTGTGTTGTCAAGCAGGGTTCTTATATTCCATGATGCTAGGGTAAGCACCAGCGTTTTTCTCTTTTTTGTGTTTCGACTGCATGTGAGGGATTCCCGCCAGCCGCGGCATGCTGGCCAGGTTTGAGTGAAGCAGACTATATTTAGGGCACCTTTTCTAGCCCCGTCTCCATGCTACGGGGGCAAGCAGAGTGATCCTAAAGAGGGCTGCTTGGTCACTCAGGGGGCTGCCAAACTCCACTGCTGCTTCAGGTCCCAGTAGAAAGCAATCCTATGCCCTGAGCCGCCTGTGTGCAGGATTGCGACTACAGCTCCCAGGGTATCCACACCTGCTGCTTCGTCGCGTGCCCATCACCACAGGGCTTGAAAGGGAGTAATCGAAGTCCAAGTGGAAGTGAAGTCGTGACCTGTGCGTGAGTTGGTTTTAAGTGAGGGAGATTTGCGCAGAGTCTACTTCACTCTCTCGTCCTGTCACATCCGAATCCAGTGGCAAGACTGGGTCTAGACAGCTGGAGAGATGACAGAATGCAGGAGCTGCCAAAAAGTGATGAGTACGTCATTCAACCACCTTTGGGGCCCCACTCCTTGCTGGAGGTCGCCTTCATGTCCTTTGAGCCTTCCTGATGGCTTCTTATGCACAATCCACCGAAGGCCAGACTATGCGACAGGTTGTACTGGGCTACATTTTTCCAGTAGAGGGGGGCACGGCATCTCCCTGGACAGGCCAGCCAAGTATTTACATTTGCAAACCCTGGCATGATGCCCCCCACTTACGAGACACACCAATGCTCCCCCACCTGACCCGCTAGCGGTGCAGTGTTAACACCACCCCCTCACGTGGGTTTAGCCTGCCAGTTGAGGCGGTGTACTGGGGTGTGGCGCTTGGAGCCAACACATGAGAGATTTAGGAGATGGATGAAGACCAGTGGTGCCCGTCCGCCCCATACTGGGACGCAGCTGACGAACACTAATGGTGTTACGAATACTGAATTACTCAAAGGTTGTTTAGCACTGCTGTTAGGGGTATGGTAAGTAAAGTGTGAGTTATAGCAATCTCCAGTATGTATTATTTATCTTCTGGTATATCAGTCTTGAAATAAAAACTCCATGTCTGACAATTAGGAATGCAGCAAAACACTAGAAACAGGTCTTAAATTATAATTAACACACATTTAACACATAGGGCAAATTGAACAAATATTATTTACCAATGAATCAACCAAAATCTTAAACTCGCTGTATACTTAAACATAAACTTAACCTACACACACCAAATATATATGATAGATGGGTACCCTCAGAACAAGACTAGGAAACAATACGTTATACTGTACTGTACTCAGATGACAAGACGTGGAAATACACTATTAATATGGAAGCTCCCAGATTAGCCTTGACCACAAGCTGAGTGGTGAACAGGTCCAATGACAAGGAAGGTTGAGTTGAGACTGACTGTAAGTGTGTGTGTGTATTTAGGTTTTACGCCTATCGACTTCTATGTGGTCATTAAGGTGGCATAAAAAAAAAAAAAAAAGTGTATGAGGAGAATTGTACAGCCACAATCAAATATCCACCGACAATTTCCTTCTATCTTTGTAAATATCTTGGTAATAAAGAACAACACGTGTATGATTTTGCAGCTCCTCATAATAATATTTGAGGGTTGAGTTGACGTACAGTGTTGTATTATTATATTTTGATATGATACTGATTTATTTGCAAGATTGAAGGAAAGTGTCGGTGGTTATTTGATTGTGGCTGTACGTGTGTATCAGTGTGTTTGTGTGTGTGTGCGTGCGTGTTAGTGTCTTCTCCTCCACTGAGTGTTGTCGGTTGGCTGGAAGGAGATTCGTTGTGTAGAATACTTGACGAGAGGACAATCAGATGTTCTTGTTCTGCTCGTCCACACCTCCCGAACCTGGAAGACGTCGGCGTGTCGGTAGTGCGAGTTGTGCTGGGAGAAGAGGGTCAAGGCGAGGAGAGGCAGTCATCCACCACTCTTCGGTGACAGCAGGTGGTGGTGGTGGTGGTGTTGATGGACTGTCTGTCCTTCTCCTCTTCCTCTTCCCCGCCGTCTGCCATCCCCCTTCATCCACCAGGTCCATGTTGTCGCTGGTGCAGTCATCTTTGGTTGTGGTGGAAGTGGAGTGGGCACTGGTGTCTGTGTCCTTCTCCATCTCGGGGTCTTGTTGTGCAGGCTCAGGTGGTGGTGGTGGAGGTGGTGGTGATGGCAGTGGTGATGTCTTCCCAACATTCCCCCTGTCGAGTGGACGAGGCAGCATCAATCGGCGACGGGGGTGGGCCGGAGGCGGAGTTGTTGGCGCGTCCGCTCTGCTGCTCCTCCTCCATCGTGCTGGCTTGCTACCTCGTTTCTTGGTGGTGGTGGTCGTGGTAGTAGTGGTGGGTGGTTGTAAATCAGGAGAAATGGCGATTGGTGGCAAGTCATTTCTCCTGAAGATGTCCTGGAGGAGGTCGGAAAGACGATCTAGCCCTTCTGCAGCTAAGTCAACAGCAGTCTTGGTGCAGACGGTGACGATGTCTGCCTGCTGCTGCCGTCGCTGCGGTGGTAGGGCGTTAGCCGTCTTCCTCCCACGGGCATTGAGTGAGCCGAGGACTTTACCACCATCAAGCCCGGCTACGTTGGTAGCCTCCACGCCCTTCCTCCCTTTCTCCACAGTGAAGGATACCTCCTCTCTGCCGTCCCTCAGTGATGATGGTGAGAGAAGGATGCCCCTCCTGTGGACGAAGTAGTCGTAGCTGTCAGCTGTCACGAAACCATAGCTCTTTAAGAAGTTAACCACTTCACCCTGCCCGCTAGACAGGTGGCAGAGGAAGTGGTGCTGGTAAGAAGAGGTGTTGACTGGGCCATGGTTGGTGAGTGAATCCTGACTGTAAGTGTGTGTGTGTGTGTATTTAGGTTTTACGCATATTAACTTCTATGTGGTCATTAAGGCGACATAAAAACAAAAACTAAAAAGTATATGTTGAGAATTGTATGTGTGTGTCAGAGACTGTAAGAAGAAGATTTAGGGCTTTATGCCTATCGACTCATATTGTTGGTCATTAAGTCAGTCAGTCTTGTTACATCAACATATCCAGCCTACAAGGTTGCTATCCTTGGTTATACAGCCGGGTATCTACTTACTGCTAGGTGAACAGGGACATAGGGGGCTTGGAAAATTGTCCAACAACTCCACTGACCCGGGACCTCTCGCGTGCTGGGCGAGTGTGCTAACCATTACACTATCAGCACCTCCCTGGAGACCAGTGGCTGTAACAATTGCCTGCAGCGAATTGGGCAGTACATTGTGGTATGGATGCTTCTTCGGAACCGAGCATCTCCGTTTCGCTTCATCAACTATTCCATTCTTGCTGTTACTTCTCTTATATTCTCTCTCGTGCTACAGGGTCTTTCAGGCCAAGCGCGCTCTTTCAAATAACCATTAATATTAATGATACTGAATTTCTATTTATATTTATACTTCCTATACAAAAAAACACCCAACAGTATCAAAATAGATTGCGACAATTATATTAATCTGATATGAAAAACATAAAAGCTTTCACATAATGATATATTTATCCTTTCCCACGATAATGTCTCCTTCATATATAGAATAGTATAATAAATATCAAGTCATATTAACCATAAATTTTCAGCATATGATTTATATTGTAATATTTTCTATATACCTAACTTTTTACGCTATCTACCTCTTGATTACAGACCCATTTTTCATCCAGCGTCACTGCATGAACATTATCGAATCCACGTTTGTGGCAGCTTGCTCTATGGTGTCAAACAGTGTATCACGTCTTAATGTTAACCTTTACCTTCTTCATTGAAATTTGATATTGATTGCAGGCATTGTTGTTTTTCCTTTTCATACATAACCATAAAAATACCCAAAAATTTTAGAATATGAATATTACTTGGAAAAAAAAGATGTTACTAGTTTAAAAAATAACCGTTTAGACCTTTGTCCGTAATAATAATTATTATTCAAGATTTTGATTGATTTAAGGGTGAAACAAGACCGCCCTAGGCCTGGAAGACCTTATCGGACGAGAAAGAATGTCATGGAGAGGTGGGACAGCAAACACACACACACAAAAAAAGAGAACAAATTAAAATTATATATATGGTAACCAGTCACCAAGTACGTGTAGAGGTTGTGTTCAAATTGGTGGCACGATAGTTATAGCTATGCCCGGATCTGGTCAGAGATTATTCATTATTAGTGTACTGTACAGTACTGTACACTCGCAATCCACAATCTCTAGCCCACCTGAGTCGAAGCACGAGATCTAGAGCGCGGGCAGTTTCTGGACGACAGCCCACCCAAAGCTTCCACTGGTTTCAAATGTGAGCGGCCTCATGATAGTTTGGGTGAGCTGTTGTCCAGAAACCCCCTGCTTCAGATCTGCGTCGACTCAGGTGGGCTAGGGATTGCAGATTGCAAGTCTACAATTGCGAGCTCATGACTTAAGGGTTCCCCGCCGCATCACCCTCTCGTGGTAAGGTGTATAATTTTTCTGGCAACAGTGATATGGTCACGGATCTTCTCTGAGGGGTTCAATATGCCGTCGTTTCGAAACGTCGTCACTCAGGTACACTGAACCCCTCAGAGAAGATACATGATGATATCACTGTTGCCAGTTTAAAAATGCACCTTACCACTACAGGGTGTTGCAGCAGGTGGCCTCGAGTCATCAGCTCGCAACTATACAATTTGCAGTATGGTATATATTTTTTTTCTTTACTTTTTTTATTCATTGTGCCGTGGCGTCAATCAACAGGCAGACAACAATACATATGGGTAGGCGGGACCCATGAGAATCCAATGACTACAACCACACATAAACACACACACACACACACACACACACACACACACACACATCACAAAAACATAACAGAATGAAGCACAATAATAAAGACAAATATTTACATTATGTCCTACTTAAATTCACCAAAACGAGGGTGGTATACCAGAAGTTCCTCCAAAACCTGGTGGTTCAGCAGGTGTCGACAAACCACATAAGTGGCAGGCCCCAGGGTAGCAAGTGTCGGACAGTGGGGCAGGCCAGGCAATAGTGTTCTATAGTGTTAGCACGAGGCGTTCGGCACAAGCGACACTCAGTGAAGGGAGGCTCACGGTAGGAATATTTGTGACGGCAGACAGACTCGTAATGGGTGATGGAGATGCTGAAGGGCCTCTCTGCATCCCTGCGTCGCCATAGGAGGAGGGGAGCAGCGGAGCGGTCTCTAGAGAGGTAACATGTCAGGGAGAGAGGCACGCTTCCTTTGCGAGTCTGTCAACTGTACCATTGTGACGTAAACCTACATGGGATGACACCCATAAAAATTTGACATTCAAGTTACAATGACTCAATAAAGCCAGAAATGACAAAATCTGCTGAACAACAGTAGAGTGTGTGGGCTGAACATTAGAGAGAGAATGAAGGGCAGGAATGGCAGCATTCACTCCACGTTGACAAACAAGACTAACAGCATCCACAATGGCATACAGTTCACACAATGTTGAGCTAGAGTGGTTACAGAGACGACGGCCAACCCAGCCCTCTGGAGGTGACTCCATGTCAGGTGAGAAAACGGCACAACCTCCTGTACTATCCACCTGCCATCAGTGTAGAGGCAGTATGGATCTGTGATGGAGGACGTCACTGTTTCTACGTGTTCCAGAGCCAACTGCCGCTGAATAGAAGGCAGTTCCGACTTGAAAGTAGGTGTGAAGCTCACATCAGGTGTTGATAGCATCCATGGAGGAGGCCCTGGGGGGACGTCTGCAACCATTATATCTATATTAATTAAGACTACGGAGCATAGAGGAAACAGACCTTATAAGAGTACGTCCAGCAGGCAATATGGGAGGGACAGGGGAGTTTGGTCTAAGAGAAGTCCTGACTAACTGAGAGTAATGGGGTGAAAGATGTGGGAAATGGAGGCACTTGACAGTAAAGCAAGTAACATTTGAATAAATTTTCTCGACTAATGGGGGAAGACGCAACCCACGCTGCATGTTCACAATCCTTGTCGACATTGGACAGCCGATAATTATTCTCATTGCTCTATTCTGAATTTTTTCTAAAGTTTCCAGAGTAGCCCTAGGAAGTTGAATCAAAGCAGGGGATAGGTAATCAACAACTGAACGGATAAAATCAATATAGATGGTCCTGGCTACTGGGATATGGAGATACCCAAAGTTAGTGAGCCATTGAAGTGGTGTAAGTCGGCGCTGGAGACAACCCGACAAGTCCTGAACAATGGGATGGTCTTGAGGTCTGGCAAGGACAACCGGCCAATTATTGACTGACGTGCCCAGGTAGCGGTACTGGGAACACATGGGAATGACAGTCCTTCCAATGGTGAACACTGGCCGAGCTTGAGGAAGGCGGCAGGTGAATATTCTGCTCTTATCTGGAGAGACAATAATGCCACAGTGAGAGGAGGCCACAGAGAAGGAGTCAAGAAACCGCTGGAGATCCCATGGTGAAGTGGAATGAACACAGATATCATCAGCATAGCACGTAATTGTAGTTCCATGAATATCAGGGAGAGAAGTGAGCAACCGATGCATCAGAATATTAAATAACAATGGGTTGAAAACACCCCCTTGATGGGTACCAAGAAGAAAACTGCACAAAGAACTGAGCGCACCACTGAAAAGCCCCGAATCCTATGTAGTAGATTACCCTGTATCCCAAAGTCAACCAGTTGATCCAAAATGATGTCTCTATTAGCAACATCGAAGACACTTCGAAGGTCAATGAAAGCCACCACACTGTCCCTGGAAAGGCGAGAGTACAGGTCGACTAGGCAGTGATGTGTGCTTCGCTGGGGAAGGAAACCAAACAGCCATGGAGAAAGGCGATCATGCATTCGGTACATGAGACTAATGAGTAAGATTCTCTCCATATCCTTACAAAAACAGGAAATAAGGGAAATAGGCCTGAACTTTGCAGTACCAGGCTTAGGGATGGGTATTATTGTGCTGCTGGTCCAGGCTCGTGTTACACAACCGTCATGAAGACAAAGATTGTACAGTCGAAGTAGAGGGTTCCCACGAACTTGTTTAAGTAGGCACAGCACAGCATAAGTAATACCATCATCACCAGGAAAAGAAGCTCTACCTCGAGAGAGAGAGCATGGCGCAATTCCTCCTCATTTATCTGCTCTGCATCATCATCATCATCTTGCAACAGAGCAGACATTAGACGTAGCCGATGAACCGTAGCATGGGAAGCGATTGCATCTTGTATGTGGATGGATAGACTGGATGGGGTAGATTGCTCTGACCAGGTATCGACAAGTTGTTGGGCACACTTCGGCGTATTAGAACAGTACCGGAAGATATGCCCAACACCCCAGCACCTGTAGCACCAAGGCTGGTCATTATGAAGTTTTCGCACACGGTGGAAGACAGGGGAGGAAATCAGAGGAAATCTCAATTGAATCGGGAAGACTCCAGACGACAACAATACAGCTAATGGTTGGAACCATCTTGGAAAAAACGACGGACAGAGTACGCACAAGGGTATCCCTTGGCAAGTTTCAGGTCAACATCAATAGAAAAACGGGTGAGGATAAAGCTGGGGAACTTACGAGGCAGAGACAAAACTTCACCAGCCTTGATTCTATCAATGATGTCCTGACGCTTCCTCGAGATGTAGACAAACCGGGAGGTGACAGGAGCCATCTTGACTTCAGCCAGTTCACGCTGAACTGGAAAGCCCTGTTGACATGAGACAACCAACGCTGCTTTGTGTACGTAGATGGGTTCCCAGAGAAGGATAGTTTTACATAGGCATCTCTTGGGGCAAAAGCAGGAAGGTTGGACAAGGGTAAGCAGTTGGTATACAAGGAAGAAACACCAGGGTGAGGCAGAGAAGGTACGTCGTGCACAGCAGAAGCACCCTTCGCAGTCTTGGCAACCAGAGGCAAATAGTCCACACCATCTGAATCCTGCAAGGAGTCGGACGAGGCATCAGCGGGTCGCTTGGTAGAGGTTGAGGAGGTGGACGGCTGCAACCTGAGCTGCAGAATGACTGAGGAGAGAGGGAGAAGGTTGCGAGAGGGCAGCTCAGGCCAGTGGTCCTCAATTGGAGACTCATCTTCCACCGACATTGCCAAGTCGGCCTCCAAGCAGGAATCCGTGCTCTCCATCAGGACACGCAAGGCCTAGATGGGAAGCAAACAACAACACGATCAATTAAATACTCAATCAGCCAGGGACACACACACTCACACACAGACAATCACAACAAAACAATACACAGAACCACAATAGACAAACAACAACAGCAACACCACAGAAACAACAACACACAAACAATACAAACAACACACAAACAAGAACGCAAAAACAACCCAAACAACAACACAAACAAGAATGCAGGCAAAGCGCCACGAGAACGTCCACACTCCACCAGTGCTGGAGCGAGACTGGCATGGTATAGTTTACTTAATGAGTGCTCTGCTTTCGACCTAATATCCTTCTTTTCTGATTCATATTATCCTCTTTTTAGAACCTCGGTGATATGTTTACTGTCGTATATCACAAAGCTTTAAATTCCAAGTTATCCTCAATCAGTTTCTATCTTTCCTCTGTGCATATAATTTCTGGCCACTTTAGAGCTGCTGTTATAACAGGTAACTTCTCTTATTCTATGACTATTAACAGGGATGTTCCTCAAGGTTCTGTCGTATCACTTACTCTCTTCTTTTCATCAATGATCTTCTTATCTGTATAATTTCCCTTTTCCACTCTTGTGCTGTTGATCCATCCTACCCAGTTTGGTAATAATCTTTTTCTCACATTCTCTCTTGAACAAATCATATTAATTCTCTTACTAAAACTGCCTCAAAAGAGTTGGGTGTGGTGTGCAGATTCCTTGGATATTTCACCCACACATAGCTGTTGTCTATATACAGTCGCGAACCAAAGTTTCGCCACCCCCTTGGCTGGTAGGAAGGCAAAGTCAGTGTAAAAGATAGGTTGGACGATCGGACAAACTTGTGCATCGAGTTGATGACAAGACAGGTGAGGTTCACTTTCCACAAACCACAAACCCGAAGTCAAGGAAAATGAACCTCACACTGACTCGTTACCTACAGTATCGTCTTCCTGAGCGTTAGGTGACATTACACTAGTAGGTGTTATCACACTTTCATAAAGTTTCATACACACTAACACGTTGTTACAACTACCAAACAAAACCAACATATATGCCACACCACACTTGTATTACCAGCGACTTTAAACTGGTTCAACACTGGAAATATTGGTAGCATTTCTGAATTTAAGTCAGAACAAACTGAAAGTAAGATTGGATAATGATTTCTTGGAGGAGGTGGAGTGTTATAATATTTTGGGTTTATGGTTATGGTAAACGGTATATTAGAGTCAGAGCTGAAATCTAAGGTAAATGAGGTAGTGAAGGAGGTAGGAGGAATGAATAAGCTCTAATTCAATAAGAACTGAAGTAAGAAGAGAGTTGTACGAAAGGATAGCAGTGCCTACTACACTGTATGGAGCTGAAACATGGAATATGTGAACCAGGGAAACGAACAGTCCGAACATAGTGGAATGAGATATCTAAGGATCACGGCTGTGAGGTGTGACTCGGATGAATAAAGAGAAAAATAAGGTTGTGAGAAAAATGACAGGCGTGTGGTAGAATTAGCCGGCCAAGCAAAACAGAGTGTGCTATTATGGTTTGGACATGTAGAGAGAAAGGAGGAGGAGAGAAGTGTGAAGAGAATAGTGAGTTCAGATGTGTGAGGTGTGAGGATGTAAAAAATACTACAGAGGTGTAGAATGGACGGTGTGAAGAGGGTGTTGAACTCTGTGAAGCAGGGTAAAACAATTGTGATGGACAAAAGCGAATGGGGAAGAGTGCTAAATGCTTGAAAATTGAAAGCGGTTGCGTTGCCCTTGTGGGAAGGGCTCGTATCTGGGGTGCTGGAAAGGGAGTTGCACTTTCAATGAAGTGGCAGGAGTAAACCTACCTTTGCTTACCAGCCTTGCTGTCACAGGTAATATAGCTGTGTTTCACCGTTAGTCCCATGTATCATGTGTCTGTACACTCGTGATACATAATTTCTGACCAGTGTGTGAGGAGCAGAAAGCTTCGAATCGCCTGGTATTGTTCATTTCCCCACTCAGTACACCTATAGAGGCTGAGTTCGAATGCAGGGTGTGTGTGGTGCCTGCAGTTCATTAGGGTTGCTCCCGCTCCCAACGCTGGCCATGGGGCTCTATTGTGCGACTGGGTGTGACTACACTAATCTCAGGGAATAAAAGGACGATATATCTATATAATTTTTATTTATTATAATATCAATATTATATTTATAATCATATTTTACAATCATATAGCATTCTATTATGATTAGCATATTATTATTAAGATTGTTATCATTTTTATATGTAGTAATAATAATAATATTAATAATAATAACGATAATAATAATAATAATATAATTATAATAATATCTTGATAATAATAATATAATGATAATAATTATAATGATGATGATAGTGATGATGATAATAATCCTAATGATAATTATATTATTATTATTATTATTATTATTAATATTATTATTATTATTATTATTATTATTATTATTATTATTTATTGTTACTGTTATTGTTATTAATTTCTTGTTAGTTGTCAATGTTTTTATTGTTATTAATTTCTTGTTAGTTGTCAATGTTTTTATTGTTATTGTTAATATTATTGGGTGGATAGATCGCTAGCCTATCAAATGAGGTCCTTGGGTGTGTATCCTAGGCGGAGATGGGAACTGATGGGCAGTCCTGATAGTGACGTGTATAAATAAGGTGTCGTCATCTAGTGGGGCAGAAGAGAAGCTACGGTACCAACATCACCTCTAAGCTCCACTGTCTCATCTAGTGCGACACTCAATAATCTCAGGGCCTCGGAAGAGTCACGGGCTACTGACAGCCTACAGTCCCGAGGTTGAGGTATAAAAAAAAAAAAAGTCACCTCAGCACCCATTGCCCCTGTGAACAAGCAGTTAAAATGTGTGGGTTGTGAAGAAGCTGCCCAAACAGACATCAAATTTTAATTTAAGCGATAATGCAGATGTATCGGTGGACAGCCTCTCCCACACAGACTTCTGATCTTCACCTATCATCAATGGGTAGTGAAGGTGTTCACAACTGATTACAGTGGTATCCTTCCCTATAAATAGGAAGGATTGGCGTTAGAATGGGCATCCAGCTGTAAAACGATATCAGACCCATGGTGTCCCCATAGTGTAGTGGTCCATGCTTGCCGGGCTTAACGGTTCACTGTGAAAATGGACAGAAAGGGTATTTTATCGAACAGAATGCCCATGAAAGAGCACAGGAACCACCACCAGCTACAACGCTGACTGCTTTCTTTGACTTATGCAATCAGGATTATTTTGCAAAAATGCTTGGTTACCACGAGGTGCCTGAATACTATACGTGGAACATATCGAGCTAAAAGTGGAAGCAGCGATAGCAAGGAACAGTGATAGAAGATGAACATGCAATTCAGATAACTCCAGCAATAGGCAGGGAGACTGTTAGTATATTCAACTGCTATTGATCGAAGTATTTGCTCCAACTTCCTTCACTGCACTGCGAACTGTGGTAACCGAACCCTGTAGCTCTGTGAGGACTGTCTTGCAAGGGGAGTCCTGGAAAATGACGGCACCTCCACCTTGCTATGGAGGAGGCAGACGTTAGCCAGTCTGCATGAAACCGTTTCAGCATCATCAAAATTTCGGCAGGCCAGACGCTGCTATGAACGATGAGATCTACATTTCTAAAAATTAATTGTGCAATTCAGTCAAACAATAGATGGGCTACAAAACATTTGGTTAGATAAGATTCTTGAAAATCTTATTGCCACACACACACACACACACGGAAATGAAAAAAAAAAAAAACGCGAGAATACAGACAAACAAGTACCATATAAATTACTTAAATCCACCAAAACGAAGATGGCGTACTAGAACTTTCTTTAAAACATGGTGGTTCAGCAGGTGCCGACAAAGCTCATCAAACGGCAGGCACCAGGGTAGTAAGTGTCGGACAGTGAAGCAGACCAGACAATAGTGTTCTATGGTGTCAGAGTGAGGTGCTAGGCACAAGAGACATTCAGTGAATTCAGTGAATTCAAGGCAACCTGCCAAGGTGGCCGATAGCCCAACCTCAAACGAGTAGAGACTGCATTGTGCCTCCGAACCATGAGACCATGGCGATGATAACCTCGGCAGACAGACTCATAGTGGGTGATGGAGACCCTGGATGGCCTCTCTGCACCCCCATGCCGCCGTACAGGGAGGAGAGAGGCGGAGCGGACTTTAGAGAGGTAACAGGTCGGGGAGAGATGACATCCATCACCAAGAGGAGGCAGACGCCAGGGTTCCTTCGTGGGTCTGTCAACTGTAGCATTGTGATGTAAACCGACATGGGAATAGAAATTTGACAGTCAAGTTACACAATAATGCCAAAAACGATAAGATCTGCTGAACAACTGCAGAGTGTGTGGGCTAAACACTGGAGAGAGACTGAAGGCCAGGCTTGGAGTCAGAAATGATGTCAGCATTTACTCCCCGTTGACAAGGAATGGCATACAGTTCACACAATGTGGAGCTGGAGTGGTCACGAAGACGACGGCCAACCCAGTCCCCTGGAGGTGACTCCATGTCAGGTGAGAAAACAGCACCACCAGCTGCACCATCTGCTTGCAATGAGCCATCGGTGTAAAGGCAGTGTGAAGCTGTGTTGGAGGACGTCATTGTTTCCACATGTTCCAGAGCCAACTGCAGCTGTAGAGAAGGCAGTTCTGACTTGGAAGTCGGTGCATAGCTCACATCAAACGTTGATAGCATCCATGGAGGGGGCCCTGAGGGAACGTCTGCAACTATTATATCGAGATTTAGACTATAGGGTACAGAGGAAACAGACCTAATAAGAGCAATTCCAGCGGGCATTATGGGAGTACCGGGTAATTTGGTGCAAGAAAAGTCCTGACTGACTGTGAGAAGTGGGGTGAAAGATGTGGGAGATAGAGACACTTGATACTGAGGCACGTGACATTAGAATAAAATCTCTCGATTAAAGAAGGAAGACGCAACTCACGCTGCATATTCACTACCCTGGTTGACATGGGACAGCCAAGAATCATTCTCATTGCTCTATTCTGAAATTTTGTTAATGTCTCCAAGAGTAGCAAGAGAAAGTTAAATCAAAGCAGGAGAGAGGTAATCTACAACGGAATGAATAAAAGTAATATAAATAGTCTTGGCCATTGAGATGGAGTTGCCCGAAGAATTGTTAGTGGTTTCAAAACTTAAACACGGGCGATCTGGCTCATGCTACCTCTGTATTGCGGGCTTTTTTCCCGCCTAACACTCACGATGTAAAGAAAAGAGGTTGATGGCTATTAGCGTTTAACCACTTACGCTATATGAATAAATGATACATTATATTGAAGTACAATCCTTTAGCTGTCTTCTGATGTACTTGTGAAGACTAAATGGACCTCTGTAGGATGGGTAGCCAACTTAAAATGACCACAACTTACTTTTACACATTCCTTGCATATCTTAGTACGTTTTTACTCTCTGATTTCGTCATAGAACGTTTCAGAATCACATTTCTCAACACAACAATATGAAGTATAATGTAATTGTCATTTTTACGTACATATATTGTAATTAGAGCAAAAGCGGAGGGCTCTTCTCACATTGTCTACTAGTGACTGGGCCAGGCTGGCTTGACTCAGGGAGTCCAAAGGTGCATATCCCCTCTGTTGTCAGCCTACATAATCATGTTAGAGAGCTGGCAAATTTCAAAACTACGCCTTCACCCGTCATCACCCACTGTTACCCACACTTGTTTGTGGTGTTGACTTATTTCGTCACCAACAAGTCCTGGACAATGGAATGGGCCTGGTGCCTGGCAGAGAGAACATCAGAAATATTGACCGTTGCGCCTTGGTAGCGGTACTGGGAACACAGGGGAATGACAGTCCCTCCAATGGTGAAGACTGGCTGAGCTTGAGGAAGGCGGCAGGTGAATAGTCTGCTCTTATCAGGGGAAACAATAATGCCACAGTGAGAGGAAGCCACAATTAATGAGTCAAGAAACTGCTGGAGATCCCTTGGCAAGGTAGTATGAACACAGATGTCATTAGCATAGCATGTAATTGTAGTTCTAGGAATATCAGGGAGAGAAGTGAGCAACCTATGCATCAGAATATTAAACAAAAATGGGCTGAGAACACCCTCTTGAGGCATATCAAGATGAAAACTGTGCAAAGGACTGAACATGCCACTGAAAAAGACACAGGTCCTGTTACCTAGGTAGTCCCGAATCCACTGTAAAAGATTATCCATTATCCCAAAGATGATCCAAAATGATGTTTCTATTAGCAACATCGAAGGTCAATGAAGGCCACTGCACTGTCCCGGGAGAGGCAAGAGCAAAAATGAAAGAGGCAGTGGTGTGTCTTACGCTGCGGAAGAAAACCAAACGGACATGGAAATTAGCAATCCTGCTGTCAGTACATGGGATGGTTGAGTAAGGTCCTCTCCATAACCTTACAAAAACAGAAGGTAAGGGAAATATGCTCGTGGTACACAACCTTGACAAAGTTGTACAATCGTAGTAGAGGATTCCCGGGAACTTGTTGCTGTAGGCTGACCACAGCATAGGTAATACTATCTTCACCAGGGGATGAAGCTTTACCCCGACAGAGAGCATGGTGCAGCTCCTCCTCTTTTACAAGGTGCTGAGAAAAACCCACTTTTTATAGACAGAAAGTATTTATTAAGGACGTCTCGGAGGCAACTACCTCCCTCTTCAGCTGTACAGAGTTGAATGAAGAGGGAGGTAGTTGCCTCCGAAACGTCCTTAATAAATACTTTCTGTCTATAAAAAGTGGGTTTTTCTCAGCATGCTGCTCTTCACGTCATTGTGAATTACCACTTCACTATTACAAGATGATGACGATGATGTAGTGCAGATAACTAAGCAGACACCATATTGAGCCGATGGACAGGGGTACAGGAAGCGAATGCATCTTGTTTGTCGATGGGTAGACTGGCTGTGGTAGTTTGTTCCATACAGGCATCAATAAGTTGTTGGGTGAGGGAGCGGGCATCTTATTAACAACCAGATGGATGAGGTGCCACATAGAAGCTACACTCGTTTGCTGGGTAATGCTGTCAGTAAACTGGCATGACAGTTGAGGCACGAGCCTGGGCCTAGTGTTGAGCACATCCATGCTACACATTAACCTCCGGCTGAAGGCATCGTGGACACTTCCATCGAAATGCGTCCGCAGGAGGTGGAAGCAGCAGGACGTGATGGTTCACTCCTAGCAGGAGATGTCCTGGAGTCACGGTCAGTCACACGCCAGTCAAATTTCGGTGAGGCTAAACAGTCCTGAGGAATAACAGGCAGAGACAAAAATTCACCAGCTTTGACTCTGTCGATGATGTCCTGACGTTTTCTAGAAATATAGACAAAACGGGAGGTGACGTCAACCATCTTGACCTCAGCCAGCTCACTCTGCAGTTGGAAGGCCCTGTTGATAGCAGACAGTCACATCAGCTTTGTGTCTGTGGAAGGGTTCCCAGTGAAGGAGAGCTTGACATAAGTGTTTCTAGGGGCAATAGTAGGAAAGTCAGACGAGGGCCGGGATTGTGCTGGGAAGAAACACCAGGGTGAGACAGAGAAAGTATGTCGTGCACAGCTGAAGCACACTTCATAGTCCTGGCAGCCGGAGGCAAACAGTTCACATTATTAGAGGCTTCTGAGTAAGAAGAGACGTCTTCGGGTCGGTTGGTAGAGGTGGAAGAGGTGAATGGCTGCAACCCAAGCTGCAAAGTGACCGAGGACAGTGGGGGAGGGTTGTACAAGGGCAGCTCAGATCAATGGTTTTCTACAATAGACTCGTCTTACTCCGACATGGCTAAGTCGTTCTCCAAAGCTCTTCATCGGGCCAGACAAGGACTTGATGGGAAGCAGCAAACAACTGAACAAGAAGTGACCACCTCTGGAAATGTCAGCCAGGCACACACCCACACACACACACACACACACGGAATAACAACAGAAAAAAAAACCTCAAGAGTACAAGACAACAAACAAAACAAAGAAACAACACCGGAAGACAGAACGCCAGGAGAACGTCTGCACACCACCATGGTTGGAGCGAGACTGATCTACAAACTTATTTAGGGTTATCTTAATGGGGGGGCCATCATCTTAG
The DNA here is from genome assembly GCA_033782935.1 of Petrolisthes cinctipes. Taxonomy (NCBI): domain Eukaryota; kingdom Metazoa; phylum Arthropoda; class Malacostraca; order Decapoda; family Porcellanidae; genus Petrolisthes; species Petrolisthes cinctipes. The sequence goes on along the minus strand of JAWQEG010000249.1, from coordinate 6,809,782 downwards.
TTTATACAAACTACTTTCACCAGAAAGGGGTAGAGAACAAAGGCTTTCAAGATAGTACTTTAGAGAGATGGAGTATGATCAACCATTGCTAAAAGAAAAGGAAAATGTTGGTACACTGCACAAATAAAATGACATCATCTAATAAAGTGGAGTGTTGTATGCCACGGTGCTTCAGAAAAACTCTTAGTCGTGAAATGAAAAATTAGTGATAAATGGATTGCGGAGTTGGCTCTCAAAGGATGAGATTGATGTTGCCAGTGTTGCTTGTGCCAATGATAAGGACGACGGTTTCTCTGATGTCAGAGACAGTGGCGCTTGAGGTCGCACTGTTCTTGTTGGTGTCGAGGGTAGGTTTATACTCCCTGGTGTTGATAAACGATGACTGTCATTCCATCTCAGTCTCCGAAGATCTCTGTGGTAAGGTTTAGTTCTAACTGAGCCTTCTTCCTGCCAGCGATGAATCCAGCGATATACGACCGAGAGACTGGCGCCAGTCTGTTGGGAGATGGACCTGACTGAGGCGCCTCCCAGCCACAGCCATACGATCCAGGCTCTCTCGGCCAAAATTGTTGGGCTGTTAGACATCCTCCGTTCCATATTTAGGCACCTGATTCTGTAAAGATATATTTACTTTTCAGTGAAAAATACTAGGAAACGAAATAGAATTTATATACAGGGTGTTTCTTAAATACCTTTCATAAATTTCAGAATGAATAGATCTAACATTAATAATTATACTTTACTCTGTGACGGTTTTGGACATCTTTCACATTTATCGAGATATTACACATTTTAGTTTAACTAGGAAAGTCTCGGGAATGAAAACGATGAGTAGATTACCATCACCTCAAATACTTTATTTGTTCATAAATGGTTGAACATTAATGTATTTTACAGCATTTACAAGGTGCTCCATCAATATTCTTCATGGGTTGGAATATTTTATGAATGAAGCTTCACAAATTTAATGTAATGTGAGAAGGTGAGAAAAAGAAGGATGTATTGGCAGTCTTAAGTAAGTACGTAGTACCAGACATGGAGCCATACACCTCTACTGAGTACACAGACATGTTACTTACTTTAGGTGCAGCTGGAGGAAATGCAGCTGAAGCAGTAAGGATGTATGCTGGACAATATCCCAACCGGAGGCAACCATCTCGGCCTACTTACCTCAGTGTAGAAAGACGACTACGGGAATATGGTTCACTGAATGCACGTGCAGTAAACAGAGGAAGGCCTCATGGTGAGCAAGTACTCGATGCAGAAGAGGATATCCTTGATGCCATCACAGATGATCCATCTACAAGCACACGTCGACTTGGTGCACGATTTAGAGTGTCCCATGCATCAGTATGGAGGATTGTAAACAGAAAATTAATGGCCTATACCCATATCATCACCAGATAGATCATCCATGCTCTGAATGAACGAGATTATCAACAACGAGTGGATTTCTGTCGGTGGCTCCTTACTCAAGAGAGGGAAAACAACGGTTTTGTTTAGTGATGAGGCAAATTTCACAAGAAATGGCATTGTGAACCAACATAATACACACACATGGGCAGCAGAAAATCTACATGCAACGACAACGAGGGGACATCAGGAACGCTTTTCGATTAATGTTTGAGCCGGTATTCTTGGTGACCATCTAATCGGACCTTTTATGTTACCTCAGCGTCTTACAGCCAATGTGTACACCAGATTTCTTCAGGATGACTTACCCATACTACTTGAAGATGTGCCTTTCAGAACTCGTAGACAAATGTGGTTCATGCAGGATGGGGCTCCAGCTCACTTTGCACGAGATACGAGGGATTTCATTAATGTTATGTACCCTGATAAGTGGATTGGCCGTGGTGGTCCCATTGCCTGGCCACCTAGATCACCAGACCTAACTCCACTTGACTTTTATCTGTGGGGACACTTGAAGAGCAGGGTGTATGCTACACAAATCAACACCTGTCAGGAACTGTGGTAACCAGTTCAAGAGGCATGCAGAGAAATAAGAAACACACCAGGGATAATTGAAAGAGTGCAACAGTCTCTTTTGCGCCGAGCCCATGCTTGTATCCAAGACCAATAAGTCTTATTGGTCTTGCTTGTATCAACGAGGGTGGGAGAAACTTTGAGCACCTATTGTAAATACTGTAAAGTGTTCATTTTCAAACATTTATGACAAAATAAATTATTTGAGGTGATGGTAATCTACTCATCGTTTTCATTCCCTAGACTTTCCTAGTTAAACTAAAATGTGTAATATCTCGATAAATGTGAAAAAATTCCAAAACCGTCACAGAGTAAAGTATATTTACTAATGTTAGATCTATTCATTCTGAAATTTATGAAAGGTATTTAAGAAACACCCTGTATATATATACCTGGATCACGTGCAACAAGTGATTTATTTGCGCATATATATATATATATATATATATATATATATATATATATATATATATATATATATATATATATATATATATATATATATATATGCGCAAATAAATCACTTGTTGCACGTGATCCAGGAATATGCGTAAATCCACAAGGAAGGAATAAACAAACACAGAGTCCCTTTTTCCAAGCGCTTTCGTGTATTCACATTTTCAGGGGAAATACAGAATGTAGAAGAATGGAAGAAGAAGATTTAGGGCTTTATGCCTATCGACTCATGGTGTTGGTCATTAAGTCAGTCAGTCTTGTTACATCAACATATCTTCCCCCAGCCTACAAGGTTGCTATCCTTGTTTTACAGCCGGGTACCTACTTCCTGCTAGGTGAACAGGGACATAGGGGGCTGGAAAAATTGTCCAACAATTCCACTGACCCGGGAATCGAACCCGGAACCACTCACGTGCTGGGCGAGTGTGTTAACCATTACACCATCAGCACCCCCTAGAGAAGAATGGTTGCCGAGAGACACCTTATATACCGATACATTTAATAACTAACTAACAACCTGAAGGTGTTGTCACTACGAGTTCAAAGCAATACACACCCATATGGTGCTGACAAGGATATACCTGACCCAACCCTCATCAAACCTGATATGACCTCTAAACCTAAGATTATCCTCAGTCATTAAGGAATAGCAGTCGGACTTATCTTTTTAACAATCTTGTCTATGATGAAACTATCCAACTTGTACATACCATTGTTTAAGTTCATATTAATATTTTATGTGTGTTTGATCAAACTTGACTCTATGACGTTTCTATTTATGGATGAATTACAAGACATGATTGACGAAGCATATTCCCAGTCAATACAATGATTATTGTCTCTCATATGAACATATAAAGCATTAGATTCTTGTCCGGTCCTAACACTATATTTATGCTGTTTGACCCAGGTTGGAAGGTCTTTTCCAGTCTGTCCTACATAGAACATATTACATTCTTTACAAGGTACTTTGTAGATACACCCACATGAGGAATTGGGTGAATTTTTGATCAACTTTGATGAACTTATAAAAGAGTTCTCTCGTTCTCCTTCCCTGCCCTACATGTATGGACTCATTAAAACTCACAAGCCCAATAATCCAGCCAGACCAATTATTAGTTCTGTGGGATCTGTCACCTACAAATTATCAAAGTGGTTAACTTCCTTACTAAGCCCTTTAGTTGGCACAATTTCGGACTCCAATATAAAAAATAATGTTGACTTAGTAGAAAAACTAAACAGTTTACAGGTAACTTGTGAGTTTTGATGTTAAATCTCTATTTATCAAAGTTCCTGTTGACGACCTTTTGGATTATCTTAATGAAATACTTGGTAACATCCCTCTCCCTATCACCAAAAATGCTATCTTAAAATTGATTAAGCTGTGCATTAAAGAATGTAGATATGTTTTTTAAGATGAATATTTTGAGCAGAAATTTGGTATGACAATGGGCAATCCACTCTCCCCAGTTTTGAGTAATTTGTACATGGAGTTTTTTTTAGAAGAAACTGCTTAATAACATTTTACCCAGTAATGCTGTATGGTACAGGTACGTAGATGACGTACTTTGCCTCTGGCCATGTATTGAAAATCTGGATAATTTCTTGCCATTGCTTAACAACTTAGCCCCTTCCATTAATTTTACCACTGAAATTGAGGAGGATGGAAAAGTGCCATTTTTGGATTGCCTGATTCACAGGGTAGGCAACACCTTTAAGTTTAGCATATACAGGAAACCAACCAATGTTTTGTCATATATTCATTTTTACTCTGCACACCACGATAAAGTCAAACTGTCTGTTTTCTCTTCCATATATTTACGTGCTCTACGTGTATGTAGTCCTGAATTCATGGATGAGAAATTTGGATTTATCTCTGACATCCAGCCATGGCCCTGTCAACACCTACTGCCGACCACACCACTTCCCCTGCTGATCGTCTTGTTGGTAGGGTGATGTGGTTTAACCATTTGAAGGGCTATGGCTTCATAACCTCTGACGAGAGAGATTACTTCGTCCACAGGAGGGACATCCTTCTCATTGCTGCCACCACCTCATTAGCATCAATGGGGGACGGAGAGGTGGTGTCCTTCACTGTGGAGGAAGGGCGTGGAGGCTACCAACTTAGCAGGACCTGATGGTGGGCAGGTCCTAGGCTCACTCCATGCCCGTGGGAGGAAGACGGCTGACGCCCAACCACCGCAGCGATGGCAGCAGCAGGCAGACATCGTCACCGTCTGCACCAAGACTGCTGTTGCCTTAGCTGCAGAGGGGCTAGGTCGTCTCTCTGACCTCTTCCTGGACATCTTCAGGAGAAATGGCTTACCACCAATAGCCATTTCTCCTGATCTACAACCACCCACCGCCACCACCACCAAGAAACGAGTCAGCAAGTCCACACGACGGAGGAGGTGCAGATAGGAAGCGCCACCTCCACCCCCTCCAGCCCACCCTCGTCGCCGGTTAATGCTGCCTCGCCCACTCAATCTGGCGAATAGCGGGAAGGCACCACCACCACCACCACCTGTACAAGACCCTGAGACGGAGGAGGATTCTAACACCAGTTCCTCCTCCAACACCAACAGCAACACCAACGACACCAGTGACAACATGGATCTGGAAGATGGAGGGGAGTGGCAGACGGCCGGGATAAGGAAGAGGAAGAGGAGAAGAAGGATGGACAGCCAGTCATCACAACAACAGCTGCCTCACACCACCAAATTTTTTGATGACAGCTTCTCCTCGCCTCGTCCTTTTTCAACAACACATCTCCCTGCGACGTGACCCCAACATCTTCCAGGTCAGAGAAGAGTGGACCACCCCCATAAGACGTCCTTATAAGTATAATAGAATACAAAATAAATGACTGCCTTAATACCCAAAACAAAGGGTGATCGGCAAAAAAAAAAAAAAAATCTACATTCTGTATATTCCCTGAAGATGTGAATACACGAAAGCGCTTGGGAAAAGGGACACCGTGTTTGTTTTTTCCTTCCTTGTGGATTTATGCGTATATATATATATATATATATATATATATATATATATATATATATATATATATATATATATATATATATATATATATATATATATATATATATATATATATATATATATATATATATATGTAATGCGCACAATATTCATGACAATATTTTTCTATAAAGTACAATCAACGTAAGAATTTAATTGCCCTTTTTTGTAAATGGTCGTACCAAAATCATAACTAAATTTTAAATATTTGTGGATAGTATTGTTGCCCATGATATTTTTAGTACATAAGTTAGTATGTTCACATGAGAATAGTTGGCCCTGCTAAGTAACCGAAGACAGGTTAGTGAAACCATGCAGCTTAGTGTATTAATGATTTCCATAGAAGTGAACGTTGTCATATGCCATGCTAATTATTAAATATTTACATCATGCTAGGTGTATTTTTCATGGTAAAATAGAGCAGTATCGACTACTTATAGTACTCTGCACAATAGGTTAAATGTGTGACAAAGATAAAATTAGTTAAATGCATTAGAAATGGCAGTTTCTTACTGGGAACATTCTTTCATGTATGATAGCAAAAGAGTATTTTGTATTATAACAGTTCCACTTTCATATTACATATATGGATTTTTTTTTTACTATGAGAGCAACCATTCATATAATTATTTGGTAACAGAAAATTTATACCGACGAAAGTTGTTAATCCTGATCCTTTTCAGGAGTGCAGGTCGAATGTTAGTCTAAGTTGAGACCTCAACTATTTAATCATATTTCCAGTAAACATAAAGTATAAATATTAATTTTCAGCAAATAGCATAGAAGTAATATAAACAAAAATAATGACAAATGACGTAATATACAGGCTGTTAAAGCATAATGGAAAACTGGTAGGCCTACATATGATATTTCCAATGCCCAGTACAAATTAATACATGACCGATCTTATAGTAGTACTTATAGCAGCATGATTAAAAGGACATATCAACTAAGCCTTACATTTTACTAAAATAATCTGATTATCTTAAGTAAAATATATCTAAGAATAAAAAACAAAACAAGAAAACATTGAACTATAAAAAAAAAAAAGCCATGAAAACAATAAGATTCACAATTTTTGGAGGAGGCCAGCCTCCTCCACAAAGGATAGGGTGCTCCATCCCACACTAGAAGCCTCCTCCCCGAGCACCTGGGAGAACATGTAAGAACCGTCCCTCGCCTGGTACTCAGAGAGGAGAGGTACAGTCGCAGCACATAATCCTTGACCAGACTTGCCCTTACACCCTGATCAAGGACTATGTGCCGCGACTGTACCTACAGCGAAGGTCCCCAAGGCTCTGACACTCCACAAAAAATGCCGCATTGTCAAAGGGACTAGGCAATCATCACAGTAGGGAGGGGGAGCCCTCTCCATTAAAAATCTATGAGTCTAATGTGAGTGGCCAATAAGGAGATGGGCAAGAGCTGTCTCCCAGGGGCGGGACAGGTTGCTGTAGCTCCACAAACCCAGGTGCTGGCGGATGCCGTGGAGCTTGTTAGCCCCGACGGCGTCCCATCTGTCCTGCCAGCAGGAACGAGCAGGAACGAATGGCAGCATCTATGTAGGGTCGAAGGTCTACAGCAGGTTCGGGATGATGCCTGGCAGGAGGCCGAGCACTGGAAGCCACAGTCTTAGCCAGGGCGTCAGTCCACTCATTGCCATCGACACCCACATGGGCCGGGACCCAACAAAATGTGACTCTGCAGCCACGACGTCCCAGGAGGACAAGTCACTCGAGAATGGCCAACACCAGGATATGGGAAGAGTTAAATTTTCCCAAGGGTTACAAGGCACCAGAGGAATCGCTAAAAATAGTAATAGAAGGCTGAGAGAGATTAAAAATTAGTTAGAGGGCATATAAAATGGCCGAGAGATCGACAGCAAAAATCTACATGACAGAAGGGAGTCTGCTAACTTGACAAGAATCAGGAAAGGTAGCTTCAAAACCAACTGCAGCATCAGACTTTGACAGACTGTGAGTGAAGGCATGTTCTAAAAAGAGGGAGCGAGCAACTGGAGGAGAAAGATATTCTTTCTTGTCTGAAAAGCAAGTGCAGGTGCGAAATTCTGGATGAAGCCATGGAGCCACCCAGAGGACCCGCACAGGACAAACCTAGAAGTCTTCAATGCCTATCTCCTCCATAGCCTTCCTGACCCAGAAGCCAAAGGTACTGCAAGGATGTGAGAGGTAGAACTAAGACATGATATCAGATGGCAGAGCCAAGCAGGGAAGGGAGTCAGGAAGTCGATGTAATCGATGCCAACAACGAACCATCTAGGACTGGTAAAAGAGATCAAGAGGTGGTTCATCTGTGTCCACCAGGAGACTGGGGATTTAGGATGACCTTAAACCTCTTGTTACCAGACGTACCACAGCATGATGAACAGGGTCTAAAACTCTGAGATGGGCATCCGTGGCAGAGGAGTACACTTCAAACCCATACTTGAGTTTCGGCATAATAAGAGCACAATATAGGTGGAGGAGGGTGGCCCGATCAGCCCCCCAAGACGTATGGCCCAAGACCCTCAACAGGTTGAGAGCCTGGAGGCAAGAGACCTTAAGTGAACGTAAATGGGGAACCCAAGTCATACGTCTGTCAAAAAGAACACACAAAAAGCGAGTCTCTTCAATATAACGTATCCGATGACGATACATGAATAAGTTTGGATCGGGGTGGATGCCTAGGATGAGGCAGAAGTGCATAGCAACCATCTTGGCAGGAGAGAAGCGTAACCCATGAGAACTAGCCCAACGTGACACCCTGTCGAGGGCAAGCTGCATGCGCCGATACGCTACTGACATACAGGAAGCAGCAAACCAGACCACCAGGTCATCAACATACATCGATTTGGCTATACCGTCCGGAAGGGATGAGGAAATGGCATTAATTCCTACTGCAAACAACGTGACAATCAGGACGCTTCCCTGGGGGACGCCCTCCTCCTGTGCTATGGGTACAGATAGGGCTGTACCAACCCTCTCACAAAAACTGCGAACGCTTAGAAACTCCTTAAGAAAGAGCGGAAGGCGACCCCGCAGGCCATATACATGGAGTTGCTGCAGGATGCCATATTGCCATGTAATGTCATAGGTTTTCTCGAAATCGAAAAATTCACAGACCTGGTGTTGATATCGTGCAAAAGCCTCACATGCAGCAGCTTCCAACCTGACCAGAGCATCTGTAGTAGAACGGTGTTTACGAAAGCCAGACTGGGACGGAGACAGAAAACTACCCGGTTCCAGAAAGTACACCAGTCTGACATTCACCATCTTCTCAAATAGTTTACAGAGACAGGAGGTCAAGGCAATAGGTCGATAAATGAGGGCAACACTAGAGTCCTTGCCTGGCTTGGGGAAAGGAAGGATGGTAGCAACACTCCACCAAGAAGGGAAGACAACCTCCACCCAAATTCTGTGATATAAAGCTAGAAGAAATGAGGTCGCTTCCTCACCCAAGTATTGCAACATTGTATATGGGATGCTGTCTGGCCTTGGAGAAGTGTTGCCACAGAGAGGGAAAGAGAGAGTAGTGTGCAGGTCTCTCATGGTGAATATATGGTTACAACTTTTATTCTCGTTCCTAAACTTCTAACTCATGACTGACAGCCAGAGGTCGAGAGTCACGGCTGCAGACCCTTGCAATAGCCTCTGCCATGGTGTTGGCCACTGTTAAACCAACCATGATCTTAACCTCATTGACTTTTTAAGGACCTGGGGAGGACTAAGAGAAAACTTCCCCGCCATCTTACGGACTATCCTGAACATATTGATGAGCGGGGTTTTAGTAGGCCTTCTAAGATGCATGTTGTGCCTCTTTTAAAATTCGTCTATCCCGAACCCTTGCACGTCGGAAGTCTTCTAAAAGAATAGGGCCCCAACGATTGTGACGAAGGCTAGAGAATGCAACGCGCTTCTCCCGCACAACAGTGGTACAGACTGGTGACCAACAAGGGACAGGACGTTTGGGAAAGTAGCCAGAAGTTTTAGGGACATAGCTGAGTGCAGCAGAGTGGAGCATATCAGTGAAATAGGTCACAGCCTCGTCAGAGCTACTGCAGTACTACTATACTGTCACCCCACAGAAGATGACGACCATTAAAATCCTCCAATAAAATAAAGGGAGAGGGAAGATTTCGTACAAGACGGATGAGATGACCCCTCTCAACTGTAACACTGGGAGGAAGCTATAGACCGCAAGAGTCACGGACTACTGACAGCCTACAGTCCCGAGGTTGAGGTATAGAAAAAAATATATATCCTCTTCTGAGAATTCATACAGGTCCTCATTGTATATACACCCCTTGCTATAATTAAATGTTCGATGTGGTTTGATGTATTCAAACATGCCATCAGAAGGGCAGGGAAGATTGAGGAGCATCATGGCCTGTGTAAGACCTTTGGCTTTGATTAAAGCACCCTTACCATAGTGTTTTATGTGGCCCGTCGGTAGTAATCCAATTTCTTTTCCTAAATACCGAGAAGCGTGGATGAGGTTAACACACCTCTCCCTGAGTTAAGCTACAAAAGGGTGTAGGAATGCGGCGCTCCTTAGGGACATGCTCTAAAGAGTCATCAAAGATGTTAGGGCAATAATCATTGTCACTGTCAAATACATTCGTTGACTGCATCATCTGAACCTTGCAGTGAGTATCCCCCACAAACAGAGAATCTTTTGCCTCAAATGCTGCTTTGGCAGCAGCATTTATTTTGAAATTAATATATCACCGATTAAATCTGCAATCACTGTCATAGGTGATTCGGATACGAAGAACCACTCCAAAACACTTAAAAATGGAGTAAATTGCGCCATAGAAAAGACACGCAAATGCATTGGTTAACATTTATGTGTCAAAATCGCTAGCAGGCTTTTTTGACACAACTTTTGACCTGCTGAGTCTTCTTTTGTTACATGGGGAAAAATTACATGGAGAGAAATTACTTGGGGAGATCGAGCCCCAACCTTCTGCATACCACCACGACCAGAGAGTAACGTCTCGAGGGCCTGGTGGACCACAGCTCGAGGAAGGCAAAGAGGCTTAGACCAAAATTTCAACATGTCGTTAATCCTTGTTTTTATAAATTAGCATATTATTGTCATATAGGTGTATGCTGTCTGAGGTAAATAAGATTATAAATGATTATGACACACAACGACAAGTTATCTAAATCCATATATCTCAAACCTAATTAACACACTGAAAGATCTCCCTCGTATCGTAATCGGAAAGTCGGAGATTCGATTCATCATGTGGGAAACCATTGAGATATGGTCCCGCTATGAATAATCCACCTCCTCCACTAGCGCCGTCCAACACTTCCCCCACTCACCCCCCACAAACAGACCCTCCTCTCCCCCCACCCCCAATACCCCATGTAACCTGTCGCGCAGAGAAGGGGCATCCGGGACATAGAGGTATCGAGGAGGGTGGGTCATAATTATTGTAGGCGATAGTACAAGTCGGGGTCAATAATAGTCATCAATATTTGAGTAACTCAAACAATTTATTGTCTAATATTTTCACGTTCACATATGATGTTATTGTTTTAAGTAGTGCGTAGCTCCTTGTAAATTAAAAGATGTACTTAACCTATTTATTAGAAAATATATCAGCTAAGGAACAGAGGGAAGCTGTCTAACTCTTAGGCCTACGTGAGTTACCCCTATATGGATGACTGTACTGTACTACTGTGGACAAAAATAGCGCGCCCCAGTCCTGACTGAGAGACTTGATTTAAGCTGGTAACACTGTTGATCTCATCTTCTCTCTCTCTCTCTCAAGTCTCGCGTGACTTGAGAGAGAGAGAGAGGAGGTGAGATCAATATTATGCAAGCCATTAATCATGTTTCCAAGTCCTAGGATTAGTAGCCAGCTGTTGACACTGCTGGGTTAGATCTGGACGAGCCGATTGGCCTAACTGGGCAATCCTGGTCAGCCGTCTAGTTGGAATAAGGTACAAAGTCGTGTGTTATGATCCACTCGGCGCACAATGTGGAATAACTCAACTTCCAGGACTCAAGTCTCCAAACATTACACTGGTCTGCTTAATTTTCAAGGTCAAGAACCTGTTAACTGTTTTGGGGTCAGTTTTTAACGCTGAATCTGAAAATCACATCCATTTTTCTCAATCAGGTAAACTTTTCAAAATAAACGCACATTTGTTATCTTCTTTTTATTCTGTTTTATTATACTTAACTCAAACACGTAATAGGATATATTGTCAGGTTAATTCATATTGAGTTTACGGGCTGTTTGTATAGAGACCAAAAGGGGTAAAGAACACTATTATAGTTTACTCAGGGATGAATGGCCTCTTCACGGACTTCCGATTGTGTCGGTCAGATACCGCATCTCTCTTCAGGCACCAGCAGTACTCAGCCAAAAAGTTGACGTCCCATCGGCCTTGATAGCGTTCTTCCATCACTCGGATGAGCTCCCTTATCTGAGGAATTCTCTCTCACGGTCTCGATACCAATAAAACGTTGTTTCTGGGGCCAACAGACATTTTTCACGGATGCGTGAACCCAACAGTTGAGCTGACTCTTTGGAAAGGTTCAGATCTCGTGTCAGGTCATTGAGCTCGGCTTGGATTAGCGGCATTGGTTGGTCATCATCAACTGGCTTGTATGCTCCAGATTCGTCTGAATTGGCTGCGTCACTGGACTCAGGGTTGGACGACAATTCCATAATGACATCAAGTTCTGGAATAGGAACCTCTGGGCCATGTGGTACTGGTTTTATTGCAGATGGAACTTCAGGATATTGAACATGATGTTTGTTTTTGCGATTGATGCCTTGTAGATTTATCATGCAGAAGTAGCAGTCTATGATATGACCATTGGGATTCAAAACGGCATAGTTTTCCTTTTCTTGTTTCTCCAATCTCGTAGGTTCTCAACACATGTCTTACAACAGATATGAGGAGCAAACGGTTTCTCTTGGTCACCTAGCTTGACTCCAAAATAAGCATGATACGACTTTTTCACAAAATCTGTGATTTTTGCTCGACGATCTGGAAGAACCACATGTCCGCAGATATAGCAGAACCTGTCAAGGTAGTTTTTGCACTTGCGATACATTGATATATTAGTCTAAATCTGAAATTACAAAGAAGAAGGAAATTAAGGGCAACGGTGACCAGTTAGGACAATAATATAGTATGAAAAAGCCCGGTAATTGACATGATTTTATGCATATTTGTAGTATTAAGAATAGAGCATATCTCAAAAACCTGATCTGACTGAAAAGAATGTATTACATTTCTGAATTCAGCATACAAAGCTGACCATATTTCAGTTGAACAATCTCCAACCTTTGAAAAAAAACTTATGAAACGCAGGCCAGTGAATTATTGGTTGCCGTGCTCAGCAAAGAAGTAGGAGACTTTTACCCTGGCTGGCACTGATGGTCTGGTCATATAATATACCATACTGCCCCCCAGGTAAAGTATAGTTTTATAGAGCTCTTCACCCAGGCTCACTCCAAGAAGTAAACTTGTCAATGGAATGACCCTGAGATTCCCCTTGCCACGAAAAGGCAGCTCTAATTAACGGGAGTTATAATTATGTAGTGTATAAAATGGTATTTTTCATTCCTTTTCCATTTCGGCAGTGAACTGAATATCCTGTCTAATGCTATTGACTTTCCTGAAGTTTTAGTTAACATTAGTTTTTTTTATGGCATTATCACAGTGACACACCCACGTTGAACCACTACCCTTTATTTCAATATATTTGTCGGACAAATGAGTTGTTGCATTGTATCAAGATCTGGCCTGTCACAACATATGAATAATTCCAAGAAGATATAAAGAAACCCTGGACGATGTACAGTACGTAGTGATGACACCATAGTTGTTGTTGGCACCATAGTAATTACCGAGAGTGTTAAAGGTGGCGCAGTGATCGTGATAAATAATAACTATTATATGTACAAAATAATCGTTTTACTAACGACACCACATCATACGAAAGAAAGGTTGATGGCTTTGCCAACAGTGACCTTGATAAGTGTAATGCTGAAGTCGGAAAAGAATTGCGAAATTCAGACCTAAGAAAAAACCTTCCACCCCCTTCCCTCTCTCTCTCTCCATCCTTCTTTCCCATCTTGAGTATATAAGCTTCTCAACTAATTTAACCTCTACAACCAACATTACGAGGCTATAAGTCACATTTCATTGTCAATGTGTTTCTCCCAAAGGATCTTGAAATGAAGCATCAGAGCGTTAAACACAACTTCTGTTACGTATTTAACGTTTGGCATTCTATATGAAGTCTATGAGATTTAAAGATTTTATGATTCGGTCAAAAATTAATATATATTTTCCTAATATAATTTTATGGAAATCAGAACGATGATATTGGTGTAATGTATTCTCATCCTTCAGTACAATAGTTTGAGGCACTAACTATAAGGCCACCGAACGTCGTAAAACACCCTCGCTGGTACCATAACAGCTGCAGTATTTGGGAATTACCCTCACTTCCCTCCCTCTGTGGCTGGGTACCAGTTCGGAAGTCGTGACGTGTGTGTGTGTGAGTAGCAGTTGACCTGGGCCACGGTAACGGGCTTGATGAAGCCTATGTCCAGTGTCGAAAGATATATAAAAAAAAAAAAAAAAAAAAAAATATATATATATATATATATATATATATATATATATATATATATATATATATATATATATATATATATATATATATATATATATATATATATATATATATATATATATATATGTTACAGTAAAATCTTCAAAACAGTAAATCTGTAAATTTCCTTGATTTTCCAGAAAATTTACAAAGTGACTGTTTCAATCAGTAAATTTACAAAATTACTAAAATTTGTAGGAAATTTACAAATATACTAATTTTACAAAATTACTGATTCATCGATTATGATTTTTTATTATGATTTTTTACACAAACGAGCAGAAGCACACATCATCTAAAGTCAAATGATCCAATTTATTCACAAAACAGGATTAAAAAGAACATAATGATCTAATTTATTCATAAAACAGGATTAAAAAGAACATAAAGGGTGTGTGTGTGGGGGAGGGGTGGCTTGCACTATGGTAGTGTCAACATACTAGGCTACTTATTTGGACATGTCAGACTGGAGTGACATTTGGAGTTACACTTGAGGTCGTTTCTGAAACAAGAACATTTATTTGTTCCGCATTTGTTCTTTGCCCCACGCACACAGTTACATTTTGTGAAACCTTGCCCACCTGATGCTGATTCTGCTATGACGGCGGAACGCAAAGAAATTACTTTGACAAGACAGATATCCTCATTGTTCAACAGTCTTTGAGGGCATAAATCAAACTGATTTCGGGAAAAACCCCCTTTTAGCACACCAGCTTTCACCCCAATAGTGATTCATCGATAACGATCAGTAAATTTGTAAATTTCCTACAAATCTTAGTAATTTTGTAAATTTACTGATTGAAACAGTCACTTTGTAAATTTACTGAAAATTCTAGGAAATTTATAAATTTACTGTTTTGAAGATTTTACTGTAACATATATAATTCGTTCATAAATCATTATATATTAACTATATGAAACGGTTGAGGAATCTTGATTCTGCTGTCGTATTCACATAAGAATAGGGTTCAAATCGGGACTAATCTGCCGTGCGACCTCATTATAATAATATAGTTACCGTTATGCAGGTGTCAAAGACTTCCAGTGTACTATTGAGTCGTCAGCCAAAGTGTTGGTTACAAACATATCACACAAATTGTTCTGTAATATCATGTCTGTGCCAAGGGACTCTAATCCACTCTTCCACTGAACTTGTAGGAAGGGTGACGGTCTGTCTTCCTATACGATCAATTGATTCGAATGCCATGACTTAGACATGATGATTTTCCTTACAGTCAAAGATATTTTTTAGCTTCTCTTGACCAACACCCAAAATCATATCCAGTATACGTATTCTATTGTAGAACATAAAGTCGTGATTAAGGCTTCAGAACGTTTGTTCCAGGACCCCAGACCTTACCCACAAATAAATCATATTTCACTAATATCGATGACATACAGAAAATTAGTGTCAATAATCATTGCCACGAAGTACTAATATTAAAAATTTTTAACTGTGGTATAAGATAAATCCTGCTGTTATCCTCCTTTTCATTCAATATCACCATTGTCAATCATGGCATTACCTTTAACGTAACGACATAACCTTATCCATGCCATTAGATCTAGGTAACTGAATATTTTCGTAAATGTTGAAAAAGTTCCAAAAATTATAAACATAGAGAAATTGGAGCATTCTGTAAGATAGAAATATGCCGCTGATTTAGATAATTAATTATCTAAATCAGATCTATCAACTGATATGCAGGGCAAGCCTTAGCTTGACGAAACTGCTGTGAAGTAACCATTTATGCAATGAGGTAAATATTGGATGTCATAAAAGTTCAGGAAACGATGACCTGTTTTTAGGATAATTGCCACAATCAAAACACAGAAGTTTTCCAACTGTGCTAGACATGGCTAAAGGTATACTTTCATTGTGTTTTGTGTAAAGTGATGCTTACCTGACTTGGACAGAGACCAATGTTCGCAGCTGAGGCAGATATTGCCAACTGTGTTCCACACCACTCCTCTGATGTTATATAGCCGCTGCCATTCACCCGCTCATACCTAACCATTGACATTACCAACCTTGCATAAATCGTAGACCCTTATGCACGCGATTCCGCATCATTTATCATGCAAACATTCTGATATATATATATATATATATATATATGAAATTTCATGTTCAATTGTTATCTGGAATGTTAGAGTAGTTTTTCGTTTATAACTCGGAAAGTACGCATCTTAAAACAAAACTAATAGCATATTCAAAATTGGCCTGTCTCAATAGTGTCATAGGTTATAGATAATTACACATTTCCATCTATTTCCTGTGTTAAGAAGATCCCTTTCAACCAATATATATATATATATATATATATATATATATATATATATATATATATATATATATATATATATATATATATATATATATATATATATATATATATATATATATATATATATATATATATATATAATTTTTTTTTTTTTTTAACATTTATTTATAGCTATTAGTTATACAAAATACAAAAATATATATATATAGAGAACTTTTAACACTTATAACTAAAGCTAGCCCATATGGAGCAATGCTTTTTAGGCATAATTTTTTTAATTCTTTTTATTGATAGAGAATAACTGACTGGGGCAACATTAATACTAATTATAATAATGATGATAATGCCAATAATAATAACTAAATATAATGTAACAATAATACAAAATCAGATAATGAACATATGAGATAATAATAAAAACACACATATACATATGCATATACGTACACACGCATATATACATACACATACACATACACACACACATGCATACATATACACATATTTATATACATATACACACGCAACACATACATGCCTACACATACATATACCCATATATACTCATATACACACATAAACATACATACACACCTATATACATACATATACATAATAAGCAGGCATACTAACTCACATATACATACATATACAGATACATATACATAAGTAAATACCACAATTAATATTAAATTATACATATACATACACATATGGATATACATGTCTATATAAAGAAAGAGTAACTTGGTTAATAGCTCATTTTTATATTGTTTTTTAATCGGCTTTTGAATGTGTTGAGGGAGGGAGTGTCCTGAATTTGTGTAGGAATAGAATTCCATATTACAGGATCCAAATAAGTAATTGAATGTTGAAATTTTGAAAGACGATGAATGGGAAAGGTAAGGTTATCGCGGTGATGGGCACTATAATTATGAGAAGGGTGGAGGTCACGCATTTCATTCTTATTTTTATACATGAGTGTAGCTATTGCCAGTTTAGTTATATCATCTAGCTTTAAGATTTTTGCTTTTTTGAAGAGTGGACTAGTATGTGCTAAATAATCGCTGTTAGTAGTAATTCTTACAATATTTTTGAGCTGCAATCTTAGAGGGGTTAGATAGGTCGTGTATGCTGTACACCAAACGGGGTTACAGTATGTAATTAGTGAATAAATGTGAGCGTAATATATAGACTTTAGTACATTTAAAGGCATGAGATCCTTTATTTGATAAAGTAGAGCAATGTGTCTTGATATTTTCAGTGTAAGATTATGTATGCGATACTTAAATGATAATGAGTCACCATAATCTACACCAAGAAATCTTATTCTATCAGTTTTAGAGACAATTTCATTATTAATTTTTAAATTGTTTAAATTAGATGTTTTTTTAGTAGTGAATAGCATAAAGTAAGTTTTCTTATTATTAATTGTAAGCTGTTACATAGACACCATTTGTGGAGTTTTTCAAGTTCATGATTTGCGTTCAGTACAAGTTGATCCTGACTCTTGCGAGGTCCCGAGATTATTGGGTGTCGCACTAGATGAGACAGTGGAGCTTCGTGGTGATGTTGGTACCGTAGCTTCTCTTCTGTCCCACTAGATGACGACACCTTATTTATACACGTCACTGTCAGGGGAGAGCAGCTACACCGTCACTCACAGCATCTTGGAATATGGTCTGGCATCTTCTATGTTGTGAGTTGACGACGATGTAGGGGGTATTTTCTTGACGTGTCGGCGTAGCTAGGGTATAGTTGACGAACAGCTGGACCCACCAGATCGCCTCGAAAAAATCCCAGACGTTTTCTCGTGGACTCGAACCAGGGCCCTTGCCATTCGCAGTCCGTCACTTTATCCACTCAGCCACGCCTCCCCCAACAGGTTTGGACCTGTTAAGTATAGTATCATGTCATCGGCAAACAAAATACTTTTAGCTTCAGAGAAAAGATCAGATATGTCATTGATGTATATCAGAAACAGAATTGGGCATAGAACGCTTCCTTGAGGAACACATAGGTTGACAGTGGTAGTAAATGATTTTTCGCCACAAAATACTGTATAATGATGTTTATCCGTTAGGTAATCATTAAACCAAGAGAGTATTGGGCCTCTAATTCCATAGTGGTGCATTTTTGTTAATGAGGATCTTATGATTAACTGTATCAAAGGCTTTCGCAAAATCTATAAATATGGATAAGACAGGGAGCTTTTTGTCAATTGCAGAAAGAACATCATTGGATAAAACATTTAATGCTTTAAAATTCTTGTTGTTCCGCCAAAGACCATGTTGAGAAGGATTTAGTATATTTTTAGTTTCAAAAGTGTCAATTATAAAAACCTTCATTAAAATTTCAAATATTTTAGAGAAAAATGTGAGTTGAGATACTGGTCTGTAATTTCTAGGGTCATCATCGGGGCCAGACTTGTGGATAGGTGTAATTTTTGCAGTCTTCAACAGCGATAGAACGGTTCCAGATGTCACAAATTGATTAGAAAGTATAGCCAAAGGGATTGAAAACAAATGGGAGTTTCTTTTAATAACAGAGGGTGATATATCATTAATACCTGAATTTTTATTGCTTAATGACTTAATTACTGCAACCAAATCAAAGGTAGTAACAATAGGGCACATCATAGAATTTGGAAAATTACCTTTAAGATAGTTCTTCGGATTTATATTTATATTTGGGAAGTTTTTGTCAAGTTCAGGTGGAAAAAAAGTTACTGAGGGCTTCTGATATATCTGAAGGATCACTTAATATTGAATTGTTATATTGCAAGGACTTAATATTGTTTACTTTGTATGTATTACCTTTTAATTCATTAATTGCTTGCCAAATCTATTTGGTATTATTACGAAAATTTGTAAATATTTGAAAATAATGGTTAATTTTGGCAGCCCGAATAACTTGAGTAAGGTGATTGCTATAATGTTTAAAAGTCTCATGAGAAGCTGTTTCAAGTTTATACATTTTAAACAAGTTACATTTATGTTCGATAGATTTAAGTATTCCGGTTGTAAGCCATGCATTATGGAGTCTTTTAACAGCAACATATTTTGTTTTAATTGGAAAACTTTTATTGTCACATACATCTACCATTTTATATAAACGATTAAAATTATTATTAGTATTTACTAGATTAAGTAGTTCTCCCCAGTTTATCTTGTGTAGCTGATTGGTAAATATTTTGTGATTATTTGTATTGAAGACTCTAAAATTAATTAAGAGAGAGAGAGAGAGAGAGAGAGAGAGAGACTGTATGTGAGTGTGTTGGTGTTGTTGACCTGGGAATAGGGTACTGCAGATGAAAATATATTAGTAAGTTGTATGAATTATTATATATACAGTAATTACGATTTTTTAAGCATTTCAGTCATTAAACCAGACCAATATGCGTTAATGTTATCAATTGTTCTGAATGATGATATTATTATTTAATATATTTTGATACATTTTTTTATATATTGTTGTATTTCAATATTTCATAATTATATTTACGATTTACATCGTTTTCACAGGATCGTTTGTGAATTTACAAAAAATACAAATGCTATAATCTTCACAGATATGAAAAGAATTATTTTTTTTAATACAAGAGAGAGAGAGAGAGAGAGAGAGAGAGAGAGAGAGAGAGAGAGAGAGAGAGAGAGAGAGAGAGAGAGAGAGAGTTACAAGGAGTTACAAGGAAAAGAAGTACCGTAGGGGACCTTACGATCCATACAAAGAGGGTACCTGTGGGTTTAGTTGCGCAAGTAGGCGACCGTCCTCGAATGTGTCATGTGAAACCATCAAGGAACACTCGCACAACGGCTTAAACACCTAGACGGTGATTTAAGACTTTGTCTAATCTGGACTTGAACTGATCCACAGAGTTGCTGTTGACTACATCAGCAGGAAGCGCGTTCCAAGTACAGCAGATGCTGTATGTAAAGAATTTACCACACAGATCACGGTTGTATCGCTTCAGTTCAAGTTTGTAGCCATGATTCCTGGTTGTGCCCTCACTAAGTTGGAAAATGTCCCTGTAGTCTACATTGTCAAAGCCTCGTAGTATTTTAAACACTTCGATAAGCTGACCACGCAGTCTCGGGGTTTCCAAGGAGAACAGGACGAGTTCTACCAACCGATCTTTATAGCTCTTGTGTCTAAGAGAGGGTATAAGTTTGGTTGCCCTGGCTTGCACTCGTTCCAATCTCGCGATATCCTTTCGGTAAGAAGGACTCCAAAACTGGACTGCATACTCCAGGTGCGGTCGGACAAGGGAATTGTACAGACAAAGTACTATCTCCTTGTTCCGGTATCCAAACTGTCGCTTTATGTACCCTAACATCCTTTGGGCTTTCTTCTCAGCCTCAATACACTGCTTTGAGAACTTGAGGTCGCTGGTGATAGTTACACCCAAGTCTTTCTCAGTATCAGTGCTTACGAGAGCATTGCCCTTAAAGTTATACTCTGTTCGGGGGTTTCTGTGGCCTATATGCATAACTTTGCATTTGTTCACGTTAAATGGCATTTGCCACGTGTCAGATCACTCCCCGATCTTCCTAAGATCTTCTTGTAAGCGGGTAGTATTTCCTTCTTTTGCGACATTCATACCAAGCTTAGTATCATCGGCGAATTTGGAAATCTTGGCAACCATGTCACCATCCACGTCATTAACATAGATGATAAACAGTAGTGGTCCCAGAACGGAACCTTGGAGAACACCGCTAGTAACGGGCACCCACTCTGAAGCCTGTCCATTCACTACCACCCGCTGCCGTCTGTTACTTAGCCAGTTCTCTATCCAATTTGCCACATTTCCGTCTATGCCCAGTGCACGCACTTTCCGAAGGAGGCGGTGGTGGGGTACCTTATCAAAGGCTTTCTGAAAGTCTAAGTAGACAACATCGACCGCTTTATCCCGATCATGCTCACTGAAAACAAAATGGAAGAATTCCACCAGATTTGTGAAGCATGACCGGTGCTGCCGGAACCCATGCTGGGAACCCCTCAGTAGCAAATTTGATTCTAAGTGTTCTGTTATTTTGTCCACCATGATGCTCTCCATGAGTTTACAGACTATCGAGGTTAAACTGATGGGTCTGTAGTTTGACGGTTGGCTAGCATCTCCCTTCTTGAAGATAGGAGTCACCTCTGCCTCACGCCAGTCTCTAGGAACGCATCCAGTCTGGATTACCCTGTTGAAGACCATGCACAGGTGCCGTGATACTTCACCATGCACTTCTTTCAACACTCTAGGTAAGAACCCATCCGAACCGGGGGACTTGTTTGCTTTTAATTCGATTATTTTTCTCTCGATTTCTTCTTGGGTGATGACCATTGACTCCAACTTCTCACTGAAGGAGTCCAAAGGTTCGGGAATGGGACCACTCTCCTCAGAGAACACTGAAGAGAAGTACTCATTTAAGAGGTTAGCATTTTCTGCATCAGAGTGCATCAATGCTCCATCCTCATTCACCAAGGGACCGATCCTGCGTCGGATTGGTTTACGGCCATTCACATAACTGAAAAACTCCTTGGGGTTCTCTTTGCAGAGTCTAGCCACACGGACCTCCTCAGCACGCTTAGCAGCCCTTATTTTGGACCACGTTTCGATTCAGTCTTCTATGACCGTCAAAGTCCCCAGATGCCTTCGCTCGACGATACGCAGTTCTCCTTTCCCTTAGTAGGTTACGGATTTCCCGATTAAACCACTTCGGTTGAATGAACTTCTGACCTGTTCCCTTTAGAGGAATAAAGCACGACTGAAGTTCCATGAAGGAAGACAAGAATGACCTCCACAGATCATCAGCACTCTCTCCCTCCTCTAGTTCCATTTCAGCAACGCCTTCACGAAGACCTGGAAAGTTCGCTCTCCCCATGTCTAATTTTCTATGCACTGGGGTCACGGTCTCCATATTAGGGACCTTAACTGAAAATCTTATAAGCTTGTGGTTGCTTCCGCCTATTTCTTCGTTTACAGAGAGGTCTTGAATGATGTCATCCTCAGAGGTGAGGACCAAGTCGAGTATGTTAGCACCTCTTGTTGGCTCCCTTACCCATTGAGTGAGGAATTCATCATTTACAAACTCCAAGAGTGGTGTGTTCTCGGCAGAGGGCTCTCTGGTTTCCCAGTCAACATGTGTGTTGAAGTTCCCCATAAGGATGCACACCCTGCCGTCCACTAGTTCACCCAGCAACTGGTATAGGTCCCTGTCCATCTCATTGAGTTGTCCAGGGGGTCTATAAAGCAGCAGGGTTCTGTATTTTGCAGTGCCTATTTCTAGGTCAACTCCAAGGAGCTTGTGGTTCGATGTGATGTTGCAGGTCATCGATTTGATAGAGTTCTTTACATACAACAGCACACCACCACCCCCTCTGTCCTCTCTATCTTTGTGGAAGAGTTGGTAGCCTGGAATCACGAATTCCCCTTCAAGATCTCTGTCTGAGGTTCTCAACCATGACTCCGTTATGGCCACCATCTCAGGTTCCTCTGTCGCAACGAGGGCCCGCAGTTCCAAAAACTTGTTTCGGATGGACCTGGCGTTGAACAATAGAACCTTCAGGGAACCCCCAACTGCAGGGTTCCCTAGAGAGAGAGAGAGAGAGAGAGAGAGAGAGAGAGAGAGAGAGAGAGAGAGAGAGATTCAGATTTCAGATTTATTTATTAAGCTCAGACTTTTTACAAACTATGGAGCACAATTTCCATATACAATTTACCCAATACACATACATTTAATTTATCATAATATACTAAAATAGTTTTAGTACTGCCTTGACGAACATGGCTAAGTTATTCTGTATCCTGTACCTAGAATCCTGCAATAGCTGAACAAACTTAAATTGATTTGGTGCACTTCTATAATACATAGGTATGTATTGATTTCTCAATCTCAATATTTCTTGATTCCTACATACAAACAAGAAATGGTATTCATCTCCCAACTCATTCTCATTACATTTTGTACAAAATCTATTTTCTCTTGGTGTGCTATTATACCTACCGGTGACAATAGGTAGTCTATGGTTACCTGTTCTAAATCTACACATAGAAATTCTTCCTTGTTCTGATAATCTTACTAAATAATTTTGAAATACAAACTGATCCTTATGAAAAATATATGTACGGCATGAAGATTTATTGAGTAACGTGGCATTCCATTCTGTTATCCATTGATCTTTAACATTCCTTTCAAAGGCAAGTTTCACCCACACTAGATTACTTCCATTCTGTTCAAGCCATATACCAGACATACCTGAATCATCTAACAGTGATTATACATACTTTATCCAAGGTGACCTAAAGCTATTTTCATCATGCATTTTCAAAAGACACTGATACATTATGTGACTAAATTTTCCTTGTTTACCATTAATTAATCTTAACCAGTAACCTAGCATTCTACTTTTAATGTGAACATTGACAGGATATTTACCTACTTCTCCATATGCCATAAGATTACAAGTGGTCTTTCTAATGCCAAGAATATGCTTAAGAAATGTTAACTGTACACTCTCTATTTCCTTGTATATCTTATATCCCCAGATCTCACAGCCATATGTTAATACCGGCAACACAAATGCATCGAATAGTTCTAATTGTAAATCAATTGGTAGACTAAATTTCCGACATTTTGCAATCAAGCTATACATTGTTCTCCTTCCTTGCTGACAAAGATACTCCTGACATATCTTAAAACTTCCATTATAGTTCAAAGTTACACCCAAATATTTATATTCATATACTACCTCGATTTGTTCCCCTTTAAATTGAAAATTATAATTTCTGACATAATCTTTCCTCTTAGTAAATACAGTTATTTTAGTCTTTCTACAATTTATATCTAACTTCCACCTATCACAGTATGTTTCCATAGCTTTAAGTGCATTGCTAATACCTTTTTCATCTTCAGCCAAAATAATAGTGTCGTCTGCATACATCAGAACGAGAACTTTGAGCATAGTGTCAATCCATTCATCACCTATTTTAACAAAATCACAGTTGTTGTCAAGTAAATGATCTTCAATATCATTTACGAACAAAGAAAATAACATTGGTGATAGGTGTTCTCCCTGCCTTACCCCACTATAGCTTACAAAATAATCTGAATACTCCTGGTTGTACAAAACACATGACTTAATATTATTGTACATATTCTTAACAACTCTCATAACCTTACCATCAACTCCTACATTTAGTAATTTATACCACAAACCATCCCGCCAGACAAGATCAAAAGCTTTCCTATAATCTATATACAAACAAAACAATTTCTTCTTCCTGTGCAAAAACAAATCAATCAAACTCTTTATTACAAACACATGGTCTATAGTGGAATATCCTTGTCTAAAGCCTGCCTGGATTTCTTTGATAACTTAGTTTTCCTCACAAAAATCAGTCAATCTTACATTTAACAGGGTAGTAAATAACTTTCCTAAACAACTTAATAGTGTGATGCCTCTGTAATTATTCACATCGTTAGTTTTTCCAACATTCTTATAGATAGGTACAATGACTCCAACTAACCAGTCATCTGGTATGTCTCCTGTGTCTAAAACCTTATTAAACAATTTAACATACAAAGGACACATCACATCCTTTGTGCTCTTAATATATTCATTTATAATATTATCAACGCCACTGGCTTTATTATTCTTAAGCTTACTAATGCACCTTAGCACTTCATCTTCAGTTACATCTTTATTTAATGGGGCATTACATTGGAGGTCAGTATTTATATCTAGGTGTTCATTACCATGTTCTGTTTCACCTAGTCGCTTAAAATGTTCCTTAAACTCCGTGACCAAAATTAGTATGTCAGATTTTTTCTTTGTTTGTTGCAAAATTTGCCAATACAACTTGGAATCTTTGGTTTTAGCATTTCTTAACTTTGAGATGAAATCTTGTTTTTCTTTTGTTTGTACCCTTTTAATTTCTTGCTTGTACTTCTTGCTCTTTGCAATCATGTCATTATAGGAGGTTTCGGTTTCCAAAATGTTGTTCTTATGTTTCGCTTTATGATATTCTTGTCTACTCACATAACATTGCTTGTCATAAGTTAACATTGTCCTGCTGTTCGATTTTTTTGTGATTTTTTTCGATTTTAGAGGAAAAGTTTTCAAGGCTGTATCCAAAAGTATTTTTTTCAACTCATTAGTTATCTCATTAACAGTTTTATGATCAGCATTTTCAATTACACTTAGAACATAGTCATAGTTTATGTTTTGGGTATATTCGTTAGTTTTCCTCTTATCCCATTTACCTGGTTTAATATTTTTCTCACTGAGATTCACTTTTTCTATTCCTCTCATTCCCATTGGAACAGAGGGATTCTGATCCTTTTTCTGAGAATTCTTAAGAGTAAAGGCTATACCACAATGAACATCCGAGAAAAGTGGGTCAAAATCATAGACCTTAAATGTTTGCACCATGGTTAAAAGTACAGGGGAACCAATTATATAATCTACAACAGTATTAAAAACAGTAGTTGCCTTACCAATCCTTAAATCATCATCTACTCTCCCGTTAAATATACACACCATATTATTCTTGCACATATCCAACAACTTTTTGCCATAACTATTCACATTACTTGTGTCACATGAATACCTCTCTATCGGAATGTTACGCATCATCAAATTACTTATCATGTCCAATATAATTGTTGACTGGTCATCATCTAGAACATAATCACTTACATGGTCAATGTCAGGAATAACACTCGTGTGTGCATTAAAGTCACCACATAATACATGATAATAGTCATCAACATAATAATCCAACAAAAAATTATCCAATGACTTCAAAAGTTCTACACTTGAATATCTAGAATTACTTGGTGGGATGTAGACAGACGTAATAATCACATGTTTTTCTAACCCTAGACGAGCCTTATCAAGAATAAGTGATAGGTATGAATCCGAAGTCCCACGTATAAGTTTCGACCAATTCTTCAATTCACTTTTAGCAGCAATCATAATTCCACCTGATCTTTGTAAGCCGTTTTTGCTTCTTACACGATAAAAAATTTCGAAGTCAATGGTATCGAACGAGTCCTTCACGTTCTGCACATCAATTTCATCGCATTTTATTTCACTAAAACACAGTAAATCATGGCTTTTACACAAATCAACAAACTATGGAACATTTAATTTGCTCTTAAGACCACAAACATTTAACGATAGAATAGAAATTCCTTTAACTATCACTGACACATTTCCCTCGTTACCACTAACTCCTGTCTTACCTCGGGGAACAGTCTGTTTTGGTGAACAAGGTTGTGCTCCATGCTTGTACAGTCACTCATAAAAATTAAGACCCCCACAGGCCAGTCATCTTCTTATACTTGTGATATCGGTTCTGGCAACAGTGTACGTGACGTCAGTGATGGCGCTTGAGAGATGAAGTTGATTTGCTCGACACATTTGTAACTAATAGTAGATAAGACGAAGCATGAGTTGGGATAATGTTTCGAGCAAACCAACCTTCCTCCAAACACAACCCACACCACACCACCTCTGACGTTCACACTCCCGTGAGGCCCACCCAGCGTTGTCAATGTTGGCCGAGATAACCCCGAAACACTAGTTGTGAGCTCTGCTCGCTCGAACCATTCACTGGTGGGTGGGAGAAGTAAGGAGGGACTTGAGGAGGGTAGGGGGGGGGGTGTCTATACAAGATAGGTGAGAAATTATTCTTGGGGAGGTGAAAAATGTGTGGAAGCTTTAATAAAAGTACGAAAATACACCCGGTTATCAATTATTTATATACCGATATTCGTGTCAATTATTAACATCATTAAAGGTAAGATTAACTTTTTCATATTATGATGTAACACAAAAACAACCGAGGTAATATTATTGTATACTTTTTTCGTATAATATTTAATGGTTATTATCATGCACTAAACGCTGAAAAATACTTACACAATAACTGAATAAGAATCATGAACCAGAATTCTATTTATTAAATGAAGCAAATGTGAATACCTTTATATTACATGTGTCAAGTGTTGATACCACTAACACACACTTCCATTTCCCCCGTATCTACCTAACAGTTTATAATCGTGTCAAATATCAAGGCTCTCATTATCCCTCACGTGATAGCAACCTTGTAATATTCTGAATACTTTTAATAATAGCTCGTTGTATTGAATATAGTGAACACGTGCAGTTTGATAATTTACTATAAATTCCTCAGTATTTCATCTGTTTCTAGGTAGCAATTTATTTTTTATTTTGGCAGATAATACATGTGAGCAGAGGCCAGGGAGATTGCGTCTGGCACCCACAGGCTTGTCAACTGTTTTTTTTTTTTTTTTTTTTTTTTTTTGCATTAATTAGAGATTGACGTTGACTCTAGTCTCGTTAGCCCAAATTAGTTTTGATACTCCAAGAGGATTATGAGTTGGTTGAAAACCACTAAACTGGTAAGGGTATTGAAGACTGAGTGTGGAAATATTCCCTTTCCAACATGTTGGCAGTCCTGATGATTTGAAGATGTGTAAGGTGGTGCAGTCAGTCAGTTCACAAGACAAGGTGTATATGGAAATTCACACTAATATCAACCTTGTAGCAGAAGACAGTAAGGACCAAAACGGCATCAAATACAACGGTGTGAGTATTGGTAGAGTGTATATGGAATGTCACACTAATATCAACCTTGTAGCAGAAGACAGTAAAGACCAATACGGCATCAAATACAACGGTATGAGTATTGGGAAGGTGTTGTATGATGGGAAACACAGGATTTCAGACCTTAACACGCCTTCAATAAAGATTAATTTTAAGAAATGTTGAAAATAGTTGCCAGCTTCTTTATTAACATGTCCGATGAAACCTCAACTGTGCATCCCATGTATTACTTAATGGAACTATTACAATGTTTAAATAATTATGAATATAGTTCTCTCGCAACTCATGACAGATAAAACCAATAGAACCTCTGTCACCAACATTATTATGTTATGTGTGTGTGTACTGGCTTATATAATTATATAAGTATATTACATGCACACAGAAAAGAGAGATACACACGGAGAAGAGAGATATAGAGCAAATATTTTTTGCTACCAAGAGACAAATGACAAAAAAAGGGTTTCATAGTCAAATTCCAATATTTCAATACAACAGGCTATTATTAAAAGTATTCAGAATATTACAAGGCTGCTATCACGTGAGGGATAATGAGAGCCTTGATTATAAACTGTTAGGTAGATACGGGGGAAATGGAAGTGTGTGTTAGTGGTATCAACACTTGACACATGTAATATAAAGGTATTCACATTTGCTTCATTTAATAAAAAGCATTCTCGTTCATGATTCTTTTTCAGTTATTGTGTAAGTATTTTTCAGCGTTTAGTGCTTGATGATAACCATTAAATATTATACGAAAAAATACCGTATACAATAATATTACCTCGGTTGTTTTTGTGTTACATCATAATATTAAAAACTTAATCTTACATTTAATTATGTTAATAATTGACACGAATGTCGGTATATAAATAATTGATAACTGGGCTTCCACACATTTTTCACTTCCCCAAGAATAATTTCTCACCTCTCTTGTATAGGCACCCCCCCCCCCCTACCCTCCTCAAATCCCCCCTTACTTCTCCCTCCCACCAGTGAATGGTTCGAGTCAAGGATGATAGACTATAAAGGATAGTCCACTAGACACTTGTTTTCCCACAATGCACCGCGGGAGTGACGTCACACTTGTAAACAAACCCTGCCTGGTGCCCAGACTGTCACTAGTCCAACTTGAAGTGTACGTGAAGCGTGAATGTCTGTGCCATATTATGGATGTATGTGCAGTGTACAATTACAATAATGGCAGTAGACATGCAAAAAGAGACAGGGTGGAGCTCTTTCGGTTCCTAAGAGACCAAGAGAATGCCATAAAGTGGATATCGGCGTGCAAACGTGAGGACAAATTCAATGTTGAATTGGCCCGAGTATGTTCTCTACACTTTAAGACAACAACAGACTATGTCCCAAGAGATGCTTTGAACAATCAACGATGTAATGGATCTCCAAAGAAGATCATAATATTGCAACCTTGAGCTGTACCGACTCTGCACCTTCCAAATTCTAATCGAGAACCAGGTATGTTGAGATCTATCAAAGGCCCAACTTACTGCTACACCCTCAGCTATTTGCTTATACTGTACATATTTTTAACTTTACTACATCTTATGATACTCTACTGTACAGTATGTAGGTTAGGTTAGGCCAGGCCAAGTCTACCTAATTCTGTTAGAAATGTAGTCCAATACTGACTGCATCCCCTACTAGTGATAACTTTGGTATATCTAGGTAGGCTACAGTATTGTAATGCTCTATAACCAACAATTTCTCTCTTCCCCTTTTATGTTTGGGGGTAAGGTGGGGTATTTGTGGTGGATTTAATACATTAAAACCATCATTCAATGTCCTAATATAGGTTACAATAGTAGGTAATTGTGGTAGAAATTCAGTAGTTTATCTAATGTGGATATTTGGTCCATATATACAATCATGATTTTACCCATGGATATTGATTAGGTCTGAATACTGTAACATTAATTTCATTTTCAGCTGGTACGGAGGCTCGCCGAGAAAGATTATTCAGCAGGCATAGAAGGCTACTGGTACCAGTACTTCAA
Source organism: Petrolisthes cinctipes (assembly GCA_033782935.1). Taxonomy (NCBI): domain Eukaryota; kingdom Metazoa; phylum Arthropoda; class Malacostraca; order Decapoda; family Porcellanidae; genus Petrolisthes; species Petrolisthes cinctipes. Next base: position 6,779,724 of record JAWQEG010000249.1, on the reverse strand, counting down.
GAGGGTCTGCTCAATGAAGGAAATGGTGAGATTTTTTGTTTTCTTCTTAAAAGTGACTGTGTATAGTACATAGGCTATACAGTATCAGATGGTATCAGACCTACCCTGTACTTCATAGTTTCACAATACAGTAATTATAGTATGTTAAGAGTAGGGCTGGATAATGTATATATGAAAATAATGGAAGGGCCAAACATTTATTTATTCTTTTCTTTTGTATATGCAAACAAGTGTCATGTGATTATATGCCTCTAAAATCAATTCCTTCACAGATAATACACCAGAAGTGGTACAAGATGCTATTCCTCATGCACAAGAAGATGCCAAAGGTGATGCACATGAAGCACAATAGGGTCTGCTCAACGAAAGAAATGGTGAGATTTTTTTATAAAAATGAAAGTGAATAGTTTAACAGTATTAGATGGAAAGAGTGAAAAGAAAACACCTTGAGGTGGTTCGGCCATGTAGAGTGTATAGGAAGCGAGAGATTTGATTAAAAAATGTATGAGAGTGAGGTGGAAGGACAGAGTAGAGCAGGTAGACCGAGAGTGAGGTGGAATGATGGAGAAGAGAAGTATATGAGTAAGAGTGGCGTTGGGTGGTACCGTAGGAGGGACGCCAGTTGATGGGAGACAAAGATGCGTGGAGGCAATTCATTCACCCCTTTGGGGATTGAGGCATCTGGCAATAGATAGATAAATAGATAGACAATAATTACCTTAGTACGACCAGATAACAAATATTTTTGAAAATACCCAATACATAATCTTGAAAATAGTCTCATTGTCTTTCCCAGGTCTTTATACCTATATGAGGTAATTTTAACCCATGACGAATATGAAGATGATGGAAGAGTCATAGCCTACATCTATCTATATCTATCTAGCCTACATAATTTATTCTATTTTTGTGCACAATATATACAAACAAGTGTCATCTGATTATATGCTTTTAACATCAATTCCTTCACAGATAATACACCAGAAGTGGTACTAGATGCGACAGTCCAGCCAGCACAAGAAGATACCAGAGATGAACATCATATTTTCTCAACTGCAGTATGCTGATCGTGCTGTGTTTGTATTCCCAGACATGAGTTGAAAAGTGTTAAGTTAGCCGTTAACTCTCAGAAAGTTGAGCTCGTTAATCTGAAAAGTGCTAACGCAATACAGTACAGTACTTTCTGAAAAAGCGAATGAACTGACAGAAATTACGTTTATTTACACAATTTCCAAACCTGTGCAAAATCCACAGTGATTATACTTATGGACTGACTGTAATAATACAGTATTATGTAAATTCTAATTGCATTAGTTTTGCTTTATACATACCATAATGATTAATATATTGTGATAAAATTAACGTTAGTTTCTAGTTTTTCTAGAAAATGTGCAATTCCACTGTGATTATACTCATAGACTGATAGTGATAGTACTTCATAAGGATATTGTTACTCTTACTTCTATGGCAAGAAACATTTATTACTGTACTGTACTTTATGTTTGGTACACATTTCATTTCGCAAAGTATATGATACTAAATATATAATTACATTCAGCATACAGTATTTTGTATTCATATTCCGATTCATTATTTTTCTACTTTTTAAAATCATTGTAGGTGTAAGCAATATATAAGTGACCTTGAATGGGGCATTTGGTAAATATCAAATGGGGCATTTTGAAATTAGTCTGACCTTACCTAACCTAACCTAGACCGCATCAAACTACCGGGACCTAACCTGGGCAGACTACTGGTACCTAACCTGAGCAGACTACTGGGAAATAACCGTGGTAAAGTACAGGAAATGACTGGGGCAAAATACTGGGACCTAGCCGGATCTAGCAACACTGCTACAAAGCGGTAATTCTTTCAATAAATACCGGGCATTTTTCTGACCTAACTGATGCATTTTTCTAACTTAATCAGGGTATTTTCAGACCTAATTGGGGCATTCTTCGGATCTATTCAGGGCATTTTTCAGATCTGTTGGAGGGGTTGAAAGTGACATATTTTAGAAATGGGGAAGTTGGAAATACTAAATAGGTATGGAAATCCTTTTTATAACATTGAAAAAATCCAGAATTAGCAATATAAATTACCTTTACATCCAGGTAATAGGTTATTATATAATCTTTCGAGTGATAGATATATGAATATAACCTAGCACTAGTCAATATAAATACTTCGTAACCAAGGTTAAAAAACTAGGCTACTACCAAGGATGATCAACTAATGATCTCATTAGGTCAGCTAGGTCATGATTTATAAAAATGCTGCTTTATATCCATATGATTAGTAGGCTAGTTAATCATCCATAAAGAATTAAACACGTAAAACCTATTATCAGTCTAAATCATGACCTTATTATCAATGCCAAGTAGTACTGTAGGCCTACTTCTGGTGAGTATACGACGCACCAGTGGGCAGTGGTAGAGATCTTTCCTGGCTTCACTGGATATATATTGATGACAAGTTGACAACACACTACAAACACATTTACTTTAAATTATAATGATCAATTTAAACTGTGTGGAATATAAAGACACCAAAGATTAGTCATTATTGTACAAATATGGGCTTAGAGATGCGAACGCGACTCGATATCAATCTTGGTCGTGGAAGGCTTCCAGTTTTATAGTCCATTATTCTATTTCAACAACTGATGTCGAGTTGTACAATTGCCGTTATATCAGTATGCTTCTTATCTTTTTAACCTACCAAGGTGCAGCTACCGATAAACTCATTATTTCGATTAATATCAGCTGATATAATCTTTATGCCTCATATTTTACCTAGTGAGCAGGCAAGGTTTGGGCACCAGCTAGCAACAGAGCCTCCCGTGACGTCACGGATATTTACCACGTCATCACTATGACGTTTCAGTGGACTATCCTTTATAGTCTATTATCCTTGGTTCGAGTGAGCAGAGCTCGGCCAACGTTGACAACGCTGGGTGGGCCTCACGGAAGTGTGACCAGCTGTACAATGTTACCAGAACCGATATCACACCACTTAAAAGGTGTCTTGCCTGGGGGTGTCTTTACTTTTATGAGTGACTGTACTACACATTATTTTCCCACAAGATATGGTCCATATTGCAGTCGTTTCCAGTCCGGTGTCAAGATACCTACTTTGCTCAATTCGTCTGGAGTGTTGATCTCTATGGCACGGTTCGGTTCATCAGTCAACCAGGCCAGGGGTGGGATCTTCAAAGCATCGTAACCGCAGTTATGATTCTCGTAGCGCCATATTTGCTCGTAAGTTGCTCATAACCGCTACGATCGTATCTTCAAAGCCTCGTAAGGGAGTTTCCGTCCGCCATTATGCGCCATATTTACTCGTAGCGCTACGAGAACTGAAAAGCACCCTTTAGGCTGATAGCAGGGTCGCGTAGTCGATAAACAACCCGTAAATAGTGAGATTTGAGTTTATTTACACTTGGCGCCGCCGACACAGGCGACATAATGGTTGTTGTTGTTGTCACTTATCGGTAAATATAAACAAGAGGAGGGGATTCAGTGAGCAGCTTAGGAGAATGGAGCTGCAAGTGTCAATTTAAACTGATGCACTGTGAAATAGAAAGTTACAAATACTTTTTTTGTGTATCATTACTTTTGGAGTGTTTAAGAATAATAGGATATAATGGTGACTTACTAATTGCAGGAAAGTGGCTTCCAGTTACCTGCAAACAAAGCAGAAATTCTTCATTGCATAGTTAGACCTAACTTAATCCATGTAGTAGGAGTCTTTAATCCATAGTCCTTTGCATGAAGTGGATATTCTTAAGGTTAATAAACTTTCTTTATGATTGATTGACTTTCTAATGAAAATATTACAAGCACATTAATGTGATGTGTGAGCTGGTAACATTTAAATAACTGGAATTATATACCTACTGATATATACTGGAGATGTGTAAAAGGTTGACCATATTCCCGAATCTAAAGACAAATATATGTCTCAGAATTAATTAATGCAAATATTATCATGTTGTAAAAGTCTCAATAACATGTACCGTACATGAACCTTTCCAACCAATTCAATTAATTTTATTGAACAGTATAATTTAATACATAATTTTCACCTGTTCTCATATTACATAAGACTTGTATTTTTCTAAAATAAATGCTTTTCAACAGCATATAACAAATATGTGACTGGTATTGGTTTTTCTAAATGTTTTAATTATAGACTATAAAAAAACCTACATTTTATTTACATATGACACCTGTAAAGTTTACATAAATCCATGATACCTCCCTAGCTATTTGTACTATTAGTTTCCTGCATTATCACAGTTCATTACATTATATATACCTGAGTAAAAACCTGCAAATTTATGATATTGGAAAGCTGTTTGAACTCATGTACTTTCCAACAATGACTGAAAACAAAAAAACACCAATTCCTTAATGACTACAGTACTTGTTTGGCACTCTTCACATTGCTTGGACATATCACAAATATGGCAGAGAAATTATTAAAATACAATAAGATTAAAGCCACAGTACGGCATAAGTATATCCTTATAGTTAATCTTCGAACCTTGATATGTAAATAAAACTAAGACATTAATATTATTAGCCAAAGATAAGAATGCATGAAAAAAAAGTTGATTTTACTCAAAGAATAATAAATCTAACATGAAATGTGAATGTTAAAAGCTATAATTGAAAGACAAAATATATAATGAAAATAAATAATGTAATTTCTTAAAAAACATAAGCAGAAGTTAACAATAATTTAGATTGAAACCTACACACAAACCACACAACTAAAAACATACTTGCACACTAATAACTCTGTCACAAAATATAACCCAACTTAAACCACACTAATCATTAAAAAAAAAATCACACACACACAACAAAACACACTTGAAAACAAATCACCTTTTCTCGATAGCCTTTTTAATGTTCACCAAAGTTTCTGATATTGTGGCTATATTTTCTGCAAGATCCATCAAAATATCCCTTATAGTCTTATGGACAACTAGTATATCTGGAGCTAGCGTAGCTTCCAGATGAGCTGTCACACCTCCAGCTGACCTAGAGGAAGGGCGACTTGAGGCTACAGAGCTGTGGTACGAATGCTCCTCACTTGGTGGTAGGTTTTACCAGCTTCGGCAAGCTGTCGCCAGTCAAAACTTCACAGTCTTCCACTGTAACTGGCCCGAAGTCCTGCCAACTTGGCCCAGGTCTAGGTGAAGGGGCCCTTGATGGCAGTCCTGGGTCATCCACATCACCTTATTATGAAATTATGAAAATTAGCAACTTTCATATAATTTTAGAGAAATATTAAGGATTATCGTTATGAATTAAAATTGTAAAGTCACTCTTAAAGAAAGCAGTATATAATTAGTCATACATATACGTACAGCAGCAGTACTGCAATTTTTACTTGGTTAAAGTACTCATATGATACATATGGAATCTAACAAAGCATCACAAATTTAGTTTTGATTAACATGGCTCCAATTTTTTCGACTACATGAACTGCTAACAGGAGTTATTTATATGATACACAAAATGTATAAATCACTATGTAATTGACTCCTGTATATTGGGTCATCACTGTACATGTACCGTATTTACTGAAGGTATGGATATATGAGAACATCTTGTATATTTGTTCCTAGGACTAAGGCCTTATGATTTGCACTGTTTAACTTTGAATGGAATTGAGAGGTAATGCTGCTCAAAATATATGTTTTATATATATAAACTCTCAATGTAATTACTTCACATAGTGCCAATGAGGGAAGATTTCCATATTACTAGCCTAGATGAACAGCAGGATATTTTTTACTGTTATATACTGTACATACTGCCTGGGTCTTGGAGTCCACAGAAATACCCGACACTTGCACTTCTTTAATGACTTGAGCCATAGCCTCTTCTATGTGGGTGAATATTTTTGTGTCACTAGTGTCACCACCTGAAATATAACGAAAAATGGTACATAATTCAATAACAAAGCAGAACCAAGCAGAATAAATTACAATACCTGCTGGTTATCGTATTAAAATGGTACTGTATCTAAATCAGGCAATGGACACTCCCCCCCCATCCTTCAACCTATGTGTGCCCATGCCAACAGCCGAATCCATAATATAAATAATGCTTATATAATTTATTTCCTTGATCTGTCTTTCAATAAAACTGTTTGAAGTCTTAGTTATTATATTGCACTTGCCAGATTTCACTACATATGGTATATTTCTGCCTGTTACTTGGTAATGGCAATCAACTGTACAGATTTTGAGATTAATATAGAAACTACTGTAGGTAGGTGTAAAGGAAATAAAATAGTGACAGTAGAAGTTAAAATAATATTATGTCCTCCCAGTCAATGTCTTTGATTTATTTTCATGACAACCAGCTACCAGTAAACTATTTGTATCATGCTGTTCTTGATTTACAGTACGTAACCTAACCTATCTTAAACTAAACTAGCCAAACCTAACCTAACCAAAAATCTATATACAATATACCAGTGACTGGCGTGATATTAAAAATATGCCCGTGGGGGACAGCTGCCTTATCTCCACTGTTGTGTTAAATGTTTATCAACACAGTATAATAATTCACTTACCTGTCTTTTGCTGTTAATTCCTGTCTGATGTAACTTGGTGACTGTGTCATCTCTATCAGCTGATGGCGAGACAATGTTTATTTGTTGACATTGTAATACTACGTTATGATTGGCTTACAGTACCAAGGACATATTGTTTCCTTCATTGTGATTGGGTGAGAGCCAGTCAGCTGGGTGGCGGGATGAACAAAACACACGGAACGAAACGGACAGCGACGCTCACTACGAGGATATCATCGTGAGCTACGAGGGAGGTTATGAAGCTTTGGAGATACCAACTTATGATCCTCGTAAGCCACGATCAAATATGGCAGCTACGAGATAGTAAAGGTGATCGTAGCGCCACCAACTTACGATGCTTTGAAGATCCCACCCCAGAATCTTGCCGTTCCTTGTCGTAACATTCTTTACACTAACTTGCTCTTTCACCATTCGTCTCATAGCAGATCGGAGAGGCGTCAGGTCTTCATTGACAAACACCCGAATGTGTTTTTTCTTCAGTTCACCTTTTTTACGTAGAATTGCGTTTCTCTTCTTTCTTCTACATAATCGCACAATGACAGGGCGTTCACGGTCTCGAGGCTTCCCTAATCGGTGAACCACTGAGATGTCATCGGCTTGTAGATTGACACCCATATTCGAAGCAAGCTCGACCACTTTCTCTTTTAGTGCTTCCTCACCTTCTTCACTTTCCTCTTCAATTCCATAAATGCGTAGGTTATCACTTCTTTGATATTGCTCCAGCCTGTCGCACTCGTACTTCATTAGCAAGGCTTGCCGTTGTAACGAAAAGCTAACAGCTGCTTGACTTTTCACTACTTCGGTTATCCTGTCCATGGCTGTTGTCATGGCGGCGGTCACTGAGACAGTAATTACCTTGGCAATTTCAGGTAGTAAAGTGTCGATTACGTCCTTTGCCGTCTTCGTCATGTCCCTCCTCTTGCTGATTGATATAGCTTTCAGCTCTTCCTCCACTTTCTCCTTCACAAACTCCTCCATATCCGTAGAAACAGGTCCAGCCATAGTATAAACGATTCCCAAGTGATGTAGGTAACTACAGGAGCTCAAGCAGGAGCTTACACTTGGTAAACAAACCCACGCCGATATTCCACGTTTTCTACGGATCACGCATCTTATTCTACAGCAAGACGAGAGCAAGTACAGGACTGGAGACAAGAAGGTTACTTGTGTCGTGCTTGTGATACGAAAATGTCTGTACCAGCAAAACGTGTGTCGCCTATTTCTCGCCAGGAAAAGTCCTTTTTACTTCAACTAATTATTGAACAAAATATAATAGCAGACAAGAGGACACACGGGTCTATTGTTGTGGCAAAGCAGCGTGCCTGGGAGAACATCTTGCTTTCTTTTATTTCTGCAGGATTTGGTGGTCCAGTACGGACTCTAAAACAACTTCAGAAGATATGGGATTACCTGAAACAAATGTAAGTTGAATATATTATCCTACAAACAGTTAGGGAGTGTACAGTACATAACTTATGATAGTGCAATCACCTTGGGGTGCTGATGTGTATTCTGAGTTTGCCCATGCTTTTTTTATTTTCTTGGGTATTCCTATTTCTTTTATCAACAATATTGTGAATCTTAATGTTTTTCTTGAGAGGAATTTGCAAAATAATTGATCAAGCAGTACTGTAGGCCTACATGTAATTCACTTTCCTGTACCCTTGTAGTAACCACATGTTAACAAGATTTAGAGAGTGCTAGGGTCTGAAAAAGTTAAGAAATGTTGGTGTAAGCTAAGACTAGTAGTTAATATTTCACTCCAGCTTTGTGCAGTCATGAGGTCAGACAGTTTTAATATTTTGGGTAGCTTCGGTTGAGATTATCCAGTAAGTGTGCAGACATAACATCCCAGTATTCATACTATCCCATCAGACCATTCCAATTCCCTAAATTCAGTAATCATGAAATCATGAAAGACAACACAAGAGACAATTCATTTGTGATCAACTATATTTAAGCATTTTCAATGCTAAATTGTTTTAGTATTTTTGGTTTGACCGTACTTCCAGAATTATATTAGCCTGTGTTGATGTAATTTCATACCTGTGCTAGATTGGCATCTTTCCATTATCAGATCCAAAAACAGAGATAGTATTTAGTTATTTTCTACAACAAATAAGCAAAACTAGTTGATAATTGTAGTATTTAGCATTAATTATGGTAATTATACATTTTCAGGGCCAAGAAAGAACACACCATATACAACCGTGAACTTCGGAAGACTGGTGGTGGTGATCCTCCCCCTCCTGAATCTGAAGACACAAAATTCATCATGGATTTTATCAAAGATGAATTCAAGGTCCCTGAGAGTGAATTTGACTGTGACAATGTGAAACGTAAGTACCTTGGATGAGTTTACCATATAGCCTAACAAATTTGTATCACAGCTTCAATTATATAATTTGCAATTGCAGCTTTGGAGTTTTTAGTGCGTATCACACTAGCCTTTTCACTGGAAACGAGATATAGACGATAATGAAAATTCATCTGCCGTTTCTCACATACAAATAAAGTATATAGATCATTTTGCTGGGCACATGAATCTTCTTCCTATTTAGTGCCATCTTCAATTATGCAAACAACAATTTAATTTTTTTATAAGATGCTCATGTCGTCCAAGTCATAGCACTCTATAGCCATCTATCTCCCTTTTTATTTTTATCTATGGAATTTACTACAGTTAAATGTTATTCAGATACCAGTATTTGAATGATTATTATGCAGTAGGTATTTCTCTGAAAACTGTTATTTTTTTTTCAGCTGCTATCATCCAGCAGGACCAGCAAGAAAGTCAGGATACTCCACTGTGCACCATTTTTGTCGGCGAGGATGATTTTATAAATGCTGACCTACTGGATGCCACAGGACTGCCTAACCAGCAGGGGCCTCACAGCAGGGCTGCAAACAATTCTGCTGTTTTAGCCACATTTGAGGAACCAACAGTGCGATACAATCAAGAACGTCATACACCTAATGGAGCTGGAGCGTTTGGTAATATTAGTGGTACTGGTGGTATTAGTAGAGCCAGTACAAGCAAAGGAACAGGAAGTATACTTAGTCCACTAGAGAACATTAACAGGGACTTTATACCAGTCAGAGGAAGCACAAGTAAGGCAGTACATAGAGACTTTAGTCCATTAGGTTCGCACAAGAGACCAGAAAAAAGGCGAAAAAGACAATTAAAATTTGCAAATGAAAACATGCAAGAAAATTATGTACCATCAGGCAGCCACGTCAGAGAAAACACAAACATCATTCTAAGTGACTTATTGATACAAGAAACACGGAAACGTGTGGAACATATTAAAAATTTGTGTCAGGCAGATGAGGAGAGACGTACTAGTTTTAGGGAAAAGGAAGAGTTGGAGAAGAACATTTTGGAGGAGAAACTTGCCAGTTTTCGGGAAAAGGAAGAGTTGGAGAAGAACTGTTTAAAACTGAAAATGCAAATGATGAGGAGACAAATGGACAGATTTGAAATCTAATTTTATAAAGAAGTGCAATTTACAGTTGAACAGGTGCAATGTTATAAATTATGCTTATATTATTATAATTAATACAGAATGTTTATTTTTATATAAACACATTATTTATATGGTATTTTTTAAAGTCTGATTTGTCTCGTGCTTGTTAAAAGCCTTTTCTAATATATTAGTATTTATATATGTATTATTATTTATATTAATATATTATAATTGATGTATGTATCATTATTAATATTAACATATTATTTATGCAGTATTTTTTTATATTCTGTGATTTCATGTCTCTTGCTTGTGTTTTAAAAGCCTTTAATATATAATTATTTATTTTAATATATTATAATTTAACTAATTATTATTCATATATGTACTACTTTTTATAGTCTGTGATTTTGTCTCTTGCTTGTTAAAAGACTTTTCTAATATATTAGTATTTATATATGTATTATTATTTATATTAATATATTATAATTCATGTATGTATCATTATTAATATTAACATATTATTTATATAGTATTTTTTATATTCTATGATTTCATGTCTCGTGCTTGATTTTTAAAAGCTTTTAATATATAATTATTTATATTATTATTTATTTTAATATATTATAATATATGTAAATATTATTATTCATATATGTAGTACATTTTCTAGTCTGTGATTTTGTCTCTTGCTTGTTAAAAGCCTTTTCTAATATATAGTATTTATATATGTATTAATATTTATTTAGTATTTTTTATATTCTATGATTTCATGTCTCTTGCTTGATTTTTAAAAGCTTTTAATATATAATTATTTATATTATTTATTTTAATATATTATAATATATGTAAATATTATTATTCATATATGTAGTACTTTTTAAAGTCCGTGATTTCATGTTCCTTGCTTGTTATGAAAGCGTTTATTCTATATTAATACTTATATATGTATGGTATTATTATTATGAAATATTTATGTGTTATTGTTTATTGTAACATATTTATAGTATTGTTTTACTGTCTGTGATTTCCTTTCTCACAATATATTTGTCTTTCTTGAAGTGGAATGCAACTTTTCTTTACCTATCTACAATCAGCAGACATTTACGATTGGCCACAGATTTCATTTACACACTACTTGCTAAGAGTGGTAATTGTTCTTTAAGTACTGTAGTTAACGGTCTACCATTACCTACCGTGATCATATAATGAAGTGAATATACACTACTTACTTTTGCCATACATACAGTAGTATAAGCTATGGTATTATTATAAGGTACAGTATTATTATAAGCTACGGTATTGTGTAACCTGCCAGACATAATTCAATAGTAGTTGGTGTGAGGTTAATAAGAATAATCATATGCTATATAAAAATACTATATATTTGGATAAATATACTGTACACAGAAAAGTAACACAATATTATTTCTATCTTAAATATAATTGTCCTACCATCAGGCCCTGTGGGGTCTTATGGTGTTGAAGAAAAAGGCATTAAATGGAGTGCATTATTCGAAAGCATCTCAAAAGTAAGTACGAATAATATGATCACGTTTAGTATGGCCAATGATATTCCTTCTTGGATTTTCAGGAGCATATTCTTGTGCCCCATTTGCCTGCTCATCACCCAGATAAACATCTTCCTCCAAAATTCTTGTATTCACAGCCAAGTTGTGTAAAACTATTGCTGCCACAATTATCGCTTTTGTAGTACTCAATTTTGTCCTCATTATTTTTCCCAAAGCAGCAAATCTACGTTTAAAAACTCCAAAAGCCCTCTCAACTGTGTTGCGTGTTTTGACATGACTCCTGTTGTATGCCTCTACATGTTGGCTTACAGGCCTATCATTTGGTGTTGGTGCTGGTGTCAACAGGTACCCTCTGCAGGGGTATCCACTGTCACCAAGCAAATGGCCTTGGTAATTGCCCTCTTCTAATAATTGGCAAATCATACTATTTTCAAAAATCCTACTGTCATGGACACTTCCCTGCCAACGTGCAACTACATTTGTAAAAAGTAGTTTTGCATCACAAACTGCCTGTACATTAAGAGAGAAGTATCCTTTCCTGCATAGATATAACTCCGAGTCATTGCTGGATGGCCTTAAAATAGGTATGTGCGTACAGTCAATGCACCCAATCACACCCGGCATGCCAGCAATAGCATAGAAGTCATCAACTGTTTGTCTAGTAGCATTTGCTTCTGGAAATTTCACGTAGGTCTCCCTACGTCTAGCAATTGCACGAGACACTCTTGCAACACAGCGACTGACGCTGGTTTGTGACACACTGAAGCAGTCTCCTTGAACTATTTGGTAGCTCCCATTTCCCATACTAGCTACAGCAATGAGCACCTGGAGGTGAGGGGGGATAGGAACGCCTGCAAAACCAGAAACATTCATTAATTTTATTACCATATATAATAAGAAAATAATATTTTTAGCCTTTATTACAAACATCAAATTCATAGTCTCAAAAAAAATTAAAGCAGCATACAATACAATTGTTTAAAGGAAAGATATATGAGAAGTATAATTGTAAAAAAAAAAAAAAAAAAAAAAACATGCTTCAGTATTGACACTCGCAGCAGCCAGTACTAACCTTTTCTATCTTGTGTTACCAAAAGTTCATCCTGTATTTCTTGGATGAGATCATGCATGGTATCTTTACGAAGGCGAAATCTTGCTATAAATTCCTGATCTTCCATGGCAACAAATGGATTCATACGATCACTGACTACCCTACGAATACGCTGTCTCCTCTGATGCTCCTCCAAGATACCTGGAATGAGGAAAAAAGAACGATGTAAAAGAGATTGAGGCAGCTAAACTTGCCATCACTTGCATATAGATCATATGGGGACTTAATTAAAGAACATAAAATCCTACGTGGACATTATGACACAGACTGCAGTGAAAGAATTCTCCTAGGAATTAATGAATACACTCTATGAGGAAACTTAATGAAGCTATTTACCATTGGGGTGAGCTTGAACATATGAAAGGGCTTACTGGACAGTGTCCTCTATGCAAACACAGCTGAAAAATTGGAAAAAATACTGGATGAGCACAGGTCACTACTAAAGCAAAGATTTAATTAATGAGCTAATAAAATCTGACCCGCACACCTGCCAACAAAATGAGACAAGAAAGAGACAGTCACAGGCTCAGTAATGAGCTTTTTCCACTACGGTACACTAACTGTAAGAAACTGAAAGATAGCATAATCTCTTTCCTTACCATTTGCATTTTGTATGTTTTGGTAAAACAACCATCGGTCTTGGGGAAAGTCAAAGTCCATGTAGAAGTTCATAATGCGAATCTGAAATTTAAAAAAGACTGAATAATATATATCCTCCTCCCTATATTATACTATACAATACTACAGCAATCTTCCAGACCTAACCAAGTGACTGCATAAGTGCCGATCTCATTAATTGCCAAATCCCCCCCCCCCCAAATGTAAATAATTATTTAACAATAAACTTGAAAACATCAACATCATTACCAAACACTCCTATTGCAAACTAAACATAGTAAATCTACCCTGCCCAACCATCTAGAGCATCATATTCTACCTGATACATGACAATATCCTAACCTACCAAATTTTTTGGCTAAGCATAATATGCTTATATTAATCACATTTTACAGATTTTATGTACACTTTACATCTGCCTATCCCAGTTGTGCTATGCAGGCTATGGGGTATAGATTGGTATTTTCCTATACATTTGGCTAGTTTCACAGCCACTTGGGTAAGGTCAGTTATTACAACCAAGACCATGTATACAATTCCTGTTACTTAAAAAATATATAGTCACTCACATAACCAACAAAAACCATACAAGACTAACTAAAAAAATAGTTTCACTTACCTAAAATTGATGGTAAAATGTTTGATATGGAACAGTAACGCTGAAGGTTGGAGTGGAGTGTTGTTGTGGTGGTGGTCGACAATACCATTGGGTGCAGAAATATTCTTCTAAAAAATAATGCTGTGCATATTTTTATATAACTAGTGTATATACTGCAGTCACAAATATACCATAAAGAGTTTTATTACTTTATTAAGCATATCAATAACAAGAAAATGATGATAATATTAAAAAATGTTTGATGCGATCAGCGATGGGAAGGGTCGGTCAACCTTCCCCATCGAAATTCCAATAATATTCGCCATCAAGGGAGTCCTTTCCGGTATGGGAAGGGACTGATTTTGCGTAAGAATAGGGCGATGTCACTAAGGGATTCCCTTTAGCCAAGGGATCCAATAAGAATACGGGCGTGACTCATTTCTCTCTATTGTTTTCCTGCTTGCTGTCTCACCTTTCCATCACCTTTTTCTGGCGCTATATGATCTCGCTGTTGCGGCGCCTAATATCAACAATTTAAATCCCACATCTCCCACCATTTAACACAAAATGACACACACCAAATACCACGTTTCTTTGCCGCGTCCATGCATACCCACGAGGCCACAGAAGGAAAACAACTACTATCCCCAGTGCTCTATCCCTCCCCCATCCAACTACAATCGTTAGCCACGTGACACGCACGTAGGTGTGCAGGACTCACGGTCCATATAGTGGACCGTGGCAGGACTGTGTGCCACGCTACCTTTGTGTACGTTCCCATGCCGCCTCCACTCACACCACAACATTTCTATACCACAACACACCATATTCCTATACATTTTTTTATTCACCACACACACACGCCATACATACCACCCACGCACCCTACCTACAACACCCATACTTACAACCTTTCACCTGTCCTTTCGTAAGCCCCTGCCTATCAATCCATTCTTTTCTCTCCCCCTACAACACTAACCCCACACACACGCTCACCCGCCACTACCCTATTACACCACCATCATGCTAACATCCACCGCTCCTACGCACGACTCCCCCAACATGTCCCTTCCAACCCAGAACACTGCTACAGTATCACACAACACGACCCACACACCCGCCCTGCACATACACTATATTCCCCCATTTTCCTTCGACATACACATGGTTCTCTCACACGGAGGCGGTATGGCATGGAAGTAATTATTCCGATGAACAAAAATACCAAGCCATCCTTCGTTCCCTGCCCTCCGAGATCTTCTCATCCATCACTCCACTCCTCACATCACTCAACCAGGGAATAAAGTATGCGGGCGTCAAGTCGGCCATCACCACCACGCATGACAAGTCTTCCACCCAACACTTCAAGACGCTGGAGGATGTGCAGGTGGAAGGGCGCCACCCGTCAGTGCTGCAGCAACTGAATGTCAATGCTGGCACACCCTTTCCTGATGCGATCCTCAGAGGCCGACACACCAGGTTGCTCCCACCACAAATCCAGCTCTACCTGCTTACCCAACCCAACCTATCGCTGCAGAAGTATGGTGAACTATCGGACAACCTGCTGGACACCGACCAAGTAGGTATCACACACCGCCACGGCTATCGCTACTCCTACCACATCACAGGCCTCACCCATCAGCCCACCACACACGCCACCCCCTGATGTCGCCAACCTAGTGCGTCAACACGAGGCCCTAACCAAGAAGATCGACCTCCTCCTAGCCCCACCACAACACCACCAGCAACAGTGGTGTATCAGACACATGTACACTGACATACGTACACATGTACTTACACATGTATAGTGCCGGCTTGGTTACTACTATTAAGAATTACTTAATTAATTAAGAATTAAGTTAGTTGACATAGACAAAGACACATATCTACACCCTACAAGTATACGATCTACTAGAGGCAGCCACAACTTAAAATACCATACATACCAGACAAGCACTGATATATTTAGGCACTCATTCTTTCCCCGCAGCATCCAAGAGTGGAATCATCTCCCATCTCATGTAGTTAATAGCCCCACTCTTGACACGTTTAGAAATAGGATCACCAATCATTAACTCCCAAATCCTAATACTCAACCCACAGTCCCTGACCCAGTCCACCCTTATCCTAACCCTCTTCCTAATCCTACCCTGGATCCCTAAATCCCCACATATTATGCCGGCCATGACGCGCTGCCCTCTGCGGGACCCTAAACTTGATTGATTGATTAATTTATTGATGCCATTAGGCATCTGGCGGCGCAACAACAATGGTCATATACCGCCCAACATAAAAAGGTCATCTACATCATTAATAAAATATGTACAAAGATAAAATAATTTTCACTACCTCGAAAGGGAGAAGCAACATGAATAAAACCCACGTCTTCCAAAAAATCATATATTAATGAAATAACATACTTAAGTTAGATATATAAAAGAATTAAAATATTAACAAAAGAAACATTAAACTTTAACTACCTAGAAATTAATAGCCATAAATACAATAAAATTCACAATTTGTGGAGAAGGCCAGCCTCCTCCACATAGGAGAGGGTGTTCCCTCCCACACTACAAGCCTCCTCCCCGAGCACCTGGGAGAGACTGTAAGAACCGTCACCCTTCCGGTACTCGGAGAGGTGCCTACGACGAAGGTCCCCAAGGCTGGGACACTCGACAATAAGATGCCGTACTGTCAAAGGGACCAGACAATCATCACAGTAGGGAGGGTAAGCCCTCTCCATTAAAAAGCCATGAGTCAATAATGTGTGGCCAATGCGGAGACGGACAAGAGCCGTCTCCCACCGGCGGGACAGGCCACTGTAGCTCCACAAACCAAGGCGCTGGCGGATGTCGCGGAGCTTGTTAGCCCCGACGGCGTCCCATCTGTCCTGCCAGCAGGAACGAACGGTAGCATCTATATAGGGTCGAAGGTCCACTGCAAGAACAGTATGACGCCTGGCAGGAGGCCGGGAATTGCAGACCACAGCCTTAGCCAGGGCGTCAGCCCGCTCATTCCCATCAACACCCACATGGGCAGGGACCCAACAAAAAGTGACTTTGCGGCCACGACGACCCAGGAGGACAAGCCACTCAAGAATGGCCAACACCAGGGGATGGGAAGAGTTAATATTGCACAAGGCCTGCAAGGCACTACAGGAATCGCTAAAAATAGTAAACGAAGGCTGAGGGAGAGTAAAAATAACTTGGAGGGCATATAAAATGGCCGAGAGCTCAGCAGTAAAAATGGACATGACAGAAGGGAGCCTGCCTCCACGGCAAAAGACAGGAAAGACAACTCCAAAGCCAACTCCAGTATCAGACTTTGACCCATCAGTGTACACAGGGAGGGACTCCCTGTGAGTGAAGGCATGTTCTAAAAAGAGGGAACGAACCACTGGAGGAGGAAGAGATTCCTTCTTGTCTGTAAAGCAAGTGCAGGGGAAAACTTCTGGAAGAAGCCATGGAGCCACCCTGGGGACCCTCACAGGACAAATCTGGAAGTCATCTATGCCCATCTCCTCCATAGCCTTCCTGACCCGGAAGCCAAAGGGCCATGGTGCACGAGAATGTAAAAGGTAGTACTGAGACATGATATCAGATGACACCGCCAAGCAAGGTAGGGAGTCAGGAAGTCGATGTAATCGATGCCAACAACAAGCCATCAAGGACTGGCGACGGAGATCAAGAGGTGGCTCATTAGCGTCCACCAGGAGACTGGGGATTGGGGACGACCTGAAGGCTCCGGTCGCCAGACGTACTCCAGCATGATGAACAGGGTCTAAAACTCTGAGACGGGCATCGGTGGCCGAAGAGTACACCTCACACCCATAGTCGAGTTTTGACCTAATAAGAACATGGTATAGGCGGAGGAGGGTGGTCCGATCAGCCCCCCAGGATGTATGGCTCAGGACCCTCAACAGGTTAAGAGCCTTGAGGCAAGAGACCTTAAGTGTACGTAAGTGGGGAACCCAAGTCAAACGTTTATCAAAAAGAAGACCCAAAAAGCGAGTCTCATCGACACAACGTATCCGATGACCATACATGAATAAGTCCGGATTGGGCTGGACGCCTTGGATGTGGTAGAAGTGCATAGTAACTGTTTTGGAAGGAGAAAATCGAAACCCATGAGAACCAGTCCAACGTGACACCCTGTCAAGGGCAAGCTGCATGCGCCACTCCGCCACTGACATACGGGAAGCAGCAAACCAGACTGCTAGGTCGTCAATGTACATCAAGTTAGCTATACCATCTGGAAGGGATGAGGCAATGGCATTAATTGCTACTGCAAACAATGTGACACTGAGGACGCTTCCCTGAGGGATGCCCTCCTCCTGTGCAACAGATGCTGAGTGGGTTGTACCAACCCTCACAGAAAAATTGCGACCACTGAGAAACTCCTTAAGAAAGCGTGAAAGGCGACCCCGCAGGCCATATAAATGGAGTTGCTGCAGGATGCCATATTGCCATGTAGTGTCATAGGCTTTCTCTAAATCAAAGAATACACAGACAAGGTGTTGATGTCGTGCAAAGGCCTCACATTCAGCAGCTTCCAACCTGACCAGAGCATCTGTAGTGGAACGGTGTTTACGAAAGCCAGACTGGGACGGAGACAGAAAATCACCCCGTTCCAAGAAGTATACCAGTCTGACATTCACCATCTTTTCAAATAGTTTACAGAGACAGGAGGTCAAGGCAATTGGTCGATAATTGAGGGAAACACCAGAGTCCTTGCCCGGCTTGAGAAAAGGAAGGATGGTAGCAACCCTCCACCCAGAAGGGAAGACACCCTCCAGCCAGATTCTGTTATATATAGCTAAAAGAAATGAGATCGCCTCCTCACCCAAGTGTCGTAACATTGCATATGGGATGTTGTCTGGTCCAGGAGAAGTGTCGCCGCAGAGAGAGAGAGCGCAGAATGCAGGTCTCTCAGGGTGAATATATGGTTATAACTTTCATTCTCGTTCCCTGAGAAATCCAGGACAGTACGCTTCTTGGCTCTTAACTCATGTCTGACAGTCAGAGGTCGAGAGTCACGGCTGGAGACCTTTGCAAAAGCCTCCGCCATGGTATTGGCCACTGTCAAACCATCCATGATCTTAATTCCATTGACCTTAAGTACAGGTGGAGAACTAGGAGAAAACTTCCCCGCCATCTTACGGACTCTCCTGAACACTTGGGTGAGTGGAGTTTTAGTATTAATTGAAGACACATAGGCCTTCCAAGATGCACGTCGGGCCTCTTTTAAAACTCGTCTAGCCCGAGCCCTTGCCCGTCGGAAGTCCTCTAAAAGAGTTGGGTCCCCACGATTGCGACGAAGGCGAGAGAAAGCAGCGCGCTTCTCCCGCACAGCAGTGGTGCAGACTGGTGACCACCAAGGGACAGGACGTTTGGGAAAGTAGCCAGAAGTTCTAGGGATAGAGTTGAGAGCAGCAGAGTGGAGCATATCAGTGAAATATGTTACAGCCTCGTCAGAGCTACCGAAATCATCTACAGAAGACACCAAAGAAGTTAGCTCTCTAAAAAACTGCCAGTCAGCCTTCTCTAATTTCCACCTAGGAAGACGAGACTGTGGTTCGTACCTGTTACCTTCTAAAAGTATAGGGAAATGGTCACTGCCATATAAGTCAGGCAACACACTCCAAGTAAAATCCAACAGAGCACTGGGTGAGCAAAGGGAAATGTCAATGGCGCTAAAAGTCCTAATAGGGCTATTAAAATGTGTCACATCTCTCGTATTTAAAACCCCTAATCCCTCATCCTCAATAAAAGAAGCCAATAAAACACCCCTGGGGTTGACCGAACTGTCACCCCACAGAGGATGACGACCATTAAAATCACCCAATAAAATAAAGGGAGATGGAAGGTCCCATACAAGATGGTTGAGATCACCCCTCTCAACTGTAACACTGGGAGGAAGGTATAGACTGCACACAGTGTACGGGCGGTCCATAAAAACCTTAACTGCAACAGCCTGGAGCGGAGTGTCAAGCTCCAGGCTCGTGCATGGAATATCTCGGCGAACTAGGATGGCAGAGCCACCATGATGACTCTGCCCTTCAAATGAATTGGAATAAAATGCTGAGTATGCTGGAGGACTGGCAGGAATGTAGTCCCCAAGTATTGTCTCTTGGAGAGAAACACATGCAGGAGAGAAGCTAGAGAGAAGAACGTGCAGTTCTTCCCAAGAAGCATGCAATCCACGGCAATTTCACTGAAGGACCTTGAACGGTGTTACTTTAGTACTGATTTTTGGGAAGCCTCACGGAGGTACTTCCCACTACCACCTCGACCTGAGGGTTTACTCAAACAATATGATTTGTCTAATCCTGGGCCACTAGAAGAAGAGCGAACCCGAGGAGTAGTACTTGGGGCAGTAATTGGGACCCGTAGACGAGTCCCTGAGGCATCTAATATGTTAGAAGAAGATGAAGGTATATGAGATGGGATATTCTTTGAAACAATTACATTGGTTCTGTCCTGTACAGCAGTGGTATCACTGACACAGGCAGATACATCAACATCCATAATACAGGTGGTAGAATCACTCCGCTGCTCAAGCGGAAGAGAAAGTGAATCTTTTGAAGTCACAACATCCGTGGCATCCACATTAACATTACGCCCCTCTGATGATCCCGAAGGAAGCTTGTGAGGAAGAACTTCTGTTGAAGCAAGAGATTCATCAGAGCCACGAGAACGCTTCTGGTGAAATTGAGAGGAAACTATGGATGAGTCCACAGAGATGGTTGCCTCACAAGGTGGAACATCTATAGAGTCAAGTGCCTCAGAGGAACCACGAAGGCGTCTCTGTGGCAGTTTAGGTGACTTAAGTTTCCTTTTGGGAGAGCGTGTGGCAGCGTGAACCTCTACCACATGAACACCTTTAGCTAAAGGCTGAGAATTGTCATCAGTTGAAGGGTCACCAGAATGAGTGTCTGATAATGTTTCCAAGACAGAGAAACTATTATGTAGAGTAACCTTAGAAAAGCTCTCACTAGAGAAAAAAGCAGCTGCCTCTTGAGAGGGTTGAGAGGGTGCTGCAACCAGTTTAGGGCTAAGGGAGGAGGCGTATGTCTTCACACCACCATCCTTCTGTCACCTGAAGTTGAGTTGCCGTCTGGCACTACCTATGCTAATGAATTGAGTATTAGCCAAGTGGAGGATATCCTGCTCAAGTAGGTACATCTTACATTGGCGAGAACGCAAGGGGTGAGCATCTCTGCAGTAAAAGCAGTAACTCTCTGACCGACACTCAGAAGTAAGATGTGAGTCAAGAGCAGAACAATTACCACACCGGGAACGGTTGTTGCAGTTCCTTTTCCCATGACCAAACTCATAACAACAGAAACACTGTAGGGGACGCTCAACAAAAGGCTTCACCTCAAATGAGGTGGGGTTAATGTTAATGCGATCTGGGATATGCGAGCCATAGAAAGTGAGGATGATCATATTTTTACTGCCTTTCATCTTCGTTACTCGTTGGACACTGTCTGGGCACATAGCGAGAATGTCCTCTTCTGAGAATTCATACAGGTCCTCATTATATATACGCCCCTTGCTATAATTAAATGTTCGATGTGGTTTCATAGAAGGCAGCCTAATGCATGGGAACCATTTAGTCTGGTCTCTCACTGGCGACCTTACTAGCATGGGAAGCCCTCTCTCCCCGAAATCGGGGCAGAGCATGGGCCGGAGCCCCCTCTAGTCTAGCTCGCCAGGTCTCAGAGACATGCAAGCCCCCCCACCACGTCAAGGCGGTTCCCGTTGGGGGGGCCCTAAACTTGAACTTGAACCCATTTCCCCTACCAGAACTGCTGACCTTGTCAACCTTTCGCCTGATCGATTATCACCTGCAATGTAAACACATCGAGGGGGACGAGAACAAGGAACTGAGTCACAAGCCAACAGCCTCAGTGAATTCCACCCACATCTCTGACGTCATCGAAGGGCAGGTCTGTGACGTCACCACACGTGACACTACTACGTCACTAACACACACACGCACTCACTCACCACATCAAGGTTGAGCATAGAAGAGCGTATACGGGACAACCCACCAGCCACACAGCTGTCTTCAAGGTTGTGACCCACTTTCATCAAGGCTTCAGTCCTTCATAGACTTCAGCTACACACTTCATCAAGGCTTCAGTCCTTCACGACTCCAGCTACATACTTCTCTACAAACTACAGTCCTTCATGACTCCAGTTTCAACCAGAAAACTTCACCTTCAAGTTCCAGTCAACAATCAGCAGCGACTTCACGACTTCAACGAACTTCAAACACACCTAGACAGGTAGAAATAATTCACAGTATTTAACAAATTCAGTAAAAACTCAGTATTTAAATAATACAGGGGAGGTGGCCGAGTGGTTAGTGTTCTGGACTCGTAACCTAGAGGTCGGGAGATCGATCCTCTCAGGTGAGGGCCTGAGATTATTTACTCTTCCGATTTGAGTGTTAGGCACTAACTATAAGGCCACCGAACGTCGTAAAGCACCCTCGCTGGTACCATAACAGCTGCAGTATTTGGGAATTACCCTCACTTCCCTCTCTCTGTGGCTGGGTACCAGTTCGGAAGTCGTGACGTGTGTGTGTGAGCAACAGTTGACCTGGGCCACGGTAACGGGCTTGATGAAGCCCATGTCCAGTGTCGGAACATAAAAAAAAAAAAAAAAAAAAAACACTAGGGTACCATATTGAGCAGTATTGGTACAAATCAATAACATCAAGCGAGAATCTCCCAATTACTGTTTGTATACTAACCTATGTGTAACTATATGTATTAATATAACTAACAAACATTTGTGTTGTGTGTGAATTGTTTTGTGAAGTGGCCAGAACATACGTGTTAGGTGTTAAATTTCGTACATTTCTCAAAGTCTACTTAAAACTTTGTTTAAGAAAGGGGATAAACACCAAGGTGAAACTAGATATACAGATTTTAGTAACGACAGAGAAGAACTCACCCAGACAGGTCGTGTACCGCACACACAGTCAATGACCGACTTAGACAAACCTACTGGTTACACAGAGAATCTCCTTCTCCACCTTGACTCCTCTTCTGAACATAATTGGGATTGCAGTGGTTTCAGTAATCCTAATCCTAACGAGCAACAATACACAGAAACAGAACTAGCCAGTACTCACACACCTGCACAACATACTCACTTGACACCATTCAGTAGACCATATTTTAGTAGTGATGGAAAAGAGAAAATACATAATTTCCTACGTGAAATAGATAAGGTGAATACTACCCCAGTGGAAAAATCACCAGTGCAACCCGTTGCATAAGACAGTGTACCTCAGGGACATAATCACAACCAACATAAAGCCTTCTCAGGTAATCACAACCAATATCAAGCCTTCTCAGGTTATCCAGAAAAAGAAGCAATCCTTCTCAGGTTATCACAACCAACCACAAGCCTTTTCAGGTTATCACAAAGAAGCAACCCTTCTTCGGTTATCACAACCAACCACAAGCCTTTTCAGGTTATCACAACCAACCACAAGCCTTTTCAGGTAATCACAACCAACATCAAGCCTTCTCAGGTTATTCAGAAAGAGAAGCAACTCTTCTCTGGTTATCACAACCCACAACAAGCCTTTTCAGGTACTTACAATCAACAACAAGCTTGCCTTTTCAGGTTGCTACAACAAACAACAACAGGAACAACGGGGTCCACCCTCGTCAACCAAGGGTGCAGGAGGCGCACAAGGCTGGTGCAGCCTCCACCGCGTAACCACACATAATACCGACGACTCCCGACTCGCTACACAGATAGCGGAAGAGGTAGCAAAAAAAAAAAAAAAAAAAAAAAAAAAAAAAAAAAAAAAAAAAAACACGATCATCGGGGGAAGATCAGCGGCGACAGGCACACTTTTTTTTTCTTTTCTTTTTCCTGGCCTAATAAACTAATCTATGTACCTACTCAACCAATAGCTAACTAGACTAATACCTATACCAGCCAATCGCTAGACTTAGATAGACAAATCGCTAAACCTATTTTAGACGATCGCTAAACCTAGCTAATACATCATAATTATACATTATATACAAAACAACACATATAATGTTCATTATTGCAAAAAATATATACAAAATGGTAAGAACAATAGTAATAAAAAGTCACATCGCTCTGATCTGTTCGGTCTCCCTCAAGAAAGTCATCAATTTATCAGTCACACCACCATCCCTATCACATAAGAGAACTGAGAGTGTGAAGGGGACTTTTACTGCATCACAGTAACTTATGAGGGAAGCACGCTCCCCTACAAATCGCCGACAATGCAGGATGATATGACTGATAGATAACACCGTTATTCTGGTACAGTTTGTTCTCAGTCTTGCCAGGATTCGTTCTTCTAATCTATTGAGCCGGTTGGCAGTGGCCCAATCACCCAGTTGAAGCTTGATGGTAGAAATGTTAAGTCTGGTCCACTGACCTTGCCACAGAAGATTAATTGATTTCTTTCCGAGGGATAGACACGACTGTAGATCACGAGGGACGTCCCAAGTCTCCTCAAGCTCTACAGCCGATTGTACTCGTGGGGTCGTCCAAACTCAGCCTCAGCTTCTCTCGGAAATACCTGCTGGAAACTCTCACTTAGCCTACTCTTGGGCTAGTATTACTTACTACCCTGATGTAGACCTCTGGTTTCAGCCAAGTTACCACCGTTGCTCTGAAATACCACTCTAGTCTTCCTGGGGAACTAAGTTAGTTACTCAAGGTTTAGAGTAAACTCGTGGACTTGTCTCTATTTACTGAAGTATATCAGATTACAGATTACAGGTTATACCAGACATCTTGTGTCTCTCTAAGATTATGTAATTGATTGATTGATTTTTGATGCCATTAGGCATCTGGCAGCGCAACAACAATGGTCATATACCGCCCAACATATAAAGGTCATCTACATCATTAATAAAATATGTACAAAAATTAAATAATTTTCACTACCTCAAAAGGGAGAAGCAGCATGAATAAAACCCACGTCTTCCAAAAGATCATATATTAATGAAATAACCTATTTAAGTTAGATATATACAAGAATTGAAATATTAACGAAAGAAACATTAAACTTTAACTACCTAAAAATTAATAGCCATAAATACAATAAAATTCACAATTTGTGGAGAAGGCCAGCCTCCTCCACATAGGAGAGGGTGTTCCCTCCCACACAACAAGCCTCCTCCCCGAGCACCTGGAAGAGACTGTAAGAACAGTCACCCTTCCGGTACTCGGAGAGGTGCCTACGACGAAGGTCCCCAAGGCTGGGACACTCGACAATAAGATGCCGTACTGTCAAAGGGACCAGACAATCATCACAGTAGGGAGGGTGAGCCCTCTCCATTAAAAAGCCATGAGTCAATAATGTGTGGCCAATGCGGAGACGGACAAGAGCCGTCTCCCACAGGCGGGACAGGCCACTGTAGCTCCACAATCCAAGGCGCTGGCGGATGTCACGGAGCTTGTTAGCCCCGATGGCGTCCCATCTGTCCTGCCAGCAGGAACGAACGGTAGCATCTATGTAGGGTCGAAGGTCCACTGCAGAAACAGGATGATGCCTGGCAGGAGGCCGGGAATTGCAGACCACAGCCTTAGCCAGGGCGTCAGCCCGCTCATTCCCATCAACACCCACATGAGCCAGGACCCAACAAAAAGTGACTTTGCGGCCACGACGACCCAGGAGGACAAGCCACTCAAGAATGGCCAACACCAGGGGATGGGTAGAGTTAAAATTGCACAAGGCCTGCAAGGTACTACAGGAATCGCTAAAAATAGTAAACGAAGGCTGAGGGAGAGTAAAAATCACTTGGAGGGCATATAAAATGGCCGAGAGCTCAGCAGTAAAAATGGACATGACAGAAGGGAGCCTGCCTCCACGGCAAAAGACAGGAAAGACAACTCCAAAGCCAACTCCAGCATCAGACTTTGACCCATCGGTGTACACAGGGAGGGACTCCCTGTGAGTGAAGGCATGTTCTAAAAAGAGGGAACGAGCCACTGGAGGAGGAAGAAATTCCTTCTTGTCTGTAAAGCAGGTGCAGGGGAAAACTTCTGGAAGAAGCCATGGAGCCACCCTGGGGACCCTCACAGGACAAATCTGAAAGTCATCTATGCCCATCTCCTCCATAGCCTTTCTGACCCGGAAGCCAAAGGGCCATGGTGCACGAGAATGTAAAAGGTAGTACTGAGACATGATATCAGATGACACCGCCAAGCAAGGTAGGGTGTCAGGAAGTCGATGTAATCGATGCAAACAACGAACCATCAAGGACTGGCGACGGAGATCAAGAGGTGGCTCATTAGCGTCCACCAGGAGACTGGGGATTGGGGACGACCTGAAGGCTCCGGTCGCCAGACATACTCCAGCATGATGAACAGGGTCTAAAACTCTGAGACGGGCATCGGTGGCAGAAGAGTACACCTCAAACCCATAGTCGAGTTTTGACCTAATAACAACATGGTATAGGCGGAGGAGGGTGGCCCGATCAGCCCCCCAGGATGTATGGCTCAGGACCCTCAACAGGTTAAGAGCCTTGAGGCAAGAGACCTTAAGTGTACGTAAGTGGGGAACCCAAGTCAAACGTTTGTCAAAAAGGAGACCCAAAAAGCGAGTCTCCTCGACACATCGTATCCGATGACCATACATGAATAAGTCCGGATCCGGGTGCATGCCTCGGATGCGGCAGAAGTGCATAGCAACTGTCTTGGAAGGAGAAAATCGAAACCCATGAGAATCAGTCCAACGTGACACCCTGTCAAGGGCAAGCTGCATGCGCCGCTACGCCACTGACATACGGGAAGCAGCAAACCAGACTGCTAGGTCGTCAACGTACATCGAGTTAGCTATACCGTCTGGAAGGGATGAGGCAATGGCATTAATTGCTACTGCAAACAATGTGACACTGAGGACGCTTCCCTGGGGGACGCCCTCCTCCTGTGCAACAGATGCTGAGTGAGTTGTACCAACCCTCACAGAAAAACTGCGACCACTGAGAAACTCCTTAAGAAAGCGTGGAAGGCGACCCCGCAGGCCATATAAATGGAGTTGCTGCAGGATGCCATATTGCCATGTAGTGTCATAGGCTTTCTCTAAATCAAAGAATACACAGACAAGGTGTTGATGTCGTGCAAAAGCCTCACATGCAGCAGCTTCCAACCTGACCAGAGCATCTGTAGTGGAACGGTATTTACGAAAGCCAGACTGGGACGGAGACAGAAAATCACCCCGTTCCAAGAAGTATACCAGTCTGACATTCACCATCTTTTCAAATAGTTTACAGAGAGAGGAGGTCAAGGCAATTGGTCGATAATTGAGGGCAACACCAGAGTCCTTGCCCGGCTTGAGAAAAGGAAGGATGGTAGCAACCCTCCACCCAGAAGGGAAGACACCCTCCAGCCAGATTCTGTTATATACAGCTAAAAGAAATGAGATCGCCTCCTCACCCAAGTGTCGTAACATTGCATATGGGATGTTGTCTGGCCCAGGAGAAGTGTCGCCGCAGAGAGAGAGAGCAGAATGCAGGTCTCTCAGGGTGAATATATGGTTATAACTTTCATTCTCGTTCCCTGTGAAATCCAGGACTGTACGCTCCTTGGCTCTTAACTCATGCCTGACAGCCAGAGGTCGAGAGTCACGGCTGGAGACCTTTGCAAAAGCCTCCGCCATGGTATTGGCCACTGTCAAACCATCCATGATCTTAATTCCATTGACCTTAAGTACAGGTGGAGAACTAGGAGAAAACTTCCCCGCCATCTTATGGACTCCCCTGAACACTTGGGTGAGTGGAGTTTTAGTATTAATTGAAGACACATAGGCCTTCCTAGATGCACGTCGGGCCTCTTTTAAAACTCGTCTAGCCCGAGCCCTTGCCCGTCGGAAGTCCTGTAAAAGAGTTGGGTCACCACGATTGCGACGAAAGCGAGAGAAAGCAGCGCGCTTCTCCCACACAGCAGTGGTGCAGACTGGTGACCACCAAGGGACAGGACGTTTGGGAAAGTAGCCAGAAGTTCTAGGGATAGAGTTGAGAGCAGCAGAGTGGAGCATATCAGTGAAATATGTTACAGCCTCGTCAGAGCTACCGAAATCGGCTACAGAAGAGACAGAAGAAGTTAGCTCTCTAAAAAACGGCCAGTCAGCCTTCTCTAATTTCCACCTAGGAAGACGAGACTGTGGTTCGTACCTGTTACCTTCTAAAAGTATAGGGAAATGGTCACTGCCATATAAGTCAGGCAACACTCTCCAAGTAAAATCCAACAGAGCACTGGGTGAGCAAAGGGAAATGTCAATGGCGGTAAAAGTCCCAGTAGGGCTATTAAAATGTGTCACATCTCCCGTATTTAAAACCCCTAATCCCTCATCCTCAATAAAAGAAGCCAATAAAACACCCCTGGGGTTGACCGAACTGTCACCCCACAGAGGATGACGACCATTAAAATCACCCAATAAAATAAAGGGAGATGGAAGGTCCCGTACAAGATGGTTGAGATCACCCCTCTCAACTGTAACACTGGGAGGAAGGTATAGACTGTATACAGTGTACGGGCGGTCCATAAAAACCTTAACTGCAACAGCCTGGAGCGGAGTGTCAAGCTCCAGGCTCGTGCATGGAATATCACGGCGAACTAGGATGGCAGAGCCACCATGATGACCCTGCCCTTCAAATGAATTGGAATAAAATGCTGAGTATGCTGGAGGACTGGCAGGAATGTAGTCCCCAAGCATTGTCTCTTGGAGAGAAACACATGCAGGAGAGAAGCTAGAGAGAAGAACGCGCAGTTCCTCCCAAGAAGCACGCAAGCCACGCCAATTCCACTGAAGGACCTTGAACGGTGTTACTTTAGTACTGATTTTTGGGAAGCCTCACGGAGGTACTTCCCACTACCACCTCGACCTGAGGGTTTATTCAAACAATATGATTTGTCTAATCCTGGGCCACTAGAAGAAGAGCGAACCCGAGGAGTAGTACTTGGGGCAGTAATTGGGACCCGTAGACGAGTCCCTGAAGCATCTGATATGTTAGAAGAAGATGAAGGTATATGAGATGGGATATTCTTTGAAACAATTACATTGGTTCTGTCCTGTACAGCAGTGGTATCACTGACACAGGCAGATACATCAACATCCATAATACAGGTGGTAGAATCACTCCGCTGCTCAAGCGGAAGAGAAAGTGAATCTTTTGAAGTCACAACATCCGTGGCATCCACATTAACTTCACGCCCCTCTGATGATCCCGAAGGAAGCTTGCGAGGAGGAACTTCTGTTGAATCAAGAGATTCATCAGAGCCACGAGAACGCTTCTGGTGAAATTGAGAGGAAACTATGGATGAGTCCACAGAGATGGTTGCCTCACAAGGTGGAACATCTATAGAGTCAAGTGCCTCAGAGGAACCACGAAGGCGTCTCTGTGGCAGTTTAGGTGACTTAAGTTTCCTTTTGGGAGAGCGTGTGGCAGCGTGAACCTCTACCACATGGACACCTTTAGCTAAAGGCTGAGAATTGTCATCAGTTGAAGGGTCACCAGAATGAGTGTCTGATAAAGTTTCCAAGACAGAGAAACTATTATGTAGAGTAACCTTAGAAACGTTCTCACTAGAGCAAGAAGCAGCTGCCTCTTGAGAGGGTTGAGAGGGTGCTGCAACCAATTTAGGGCGAAGGGAGGAGGCGTATGTCTTCACACCACCATCCTTCTGTTGCCTGAAGTTGAGTTGCCGTCTGGCACTACCTATGCTAATGAATTGAGTATTAGCCAAGTGGAGGATATCCTGCTCAAGTAGGTACATCTTACATTGGCGAGAACGCAAGGGGTGAGAATCTCTGCAGTAAAAGCAGTAACTCTCTGACCGACACTCAGAAGTAAGATGTGAGTCAAGAGCAGAACAATTACCACACCGGGAACGGTTGTTGCAGTTCCTTTTCCCATGACCAAACTCATAACAACAGAAACACTGTAGGGGACGCTCAACAAAAGGCTTCACCTCAAATGAGGTGGGGTTAATGTTAATGCGATCTGGGATATGCGAGCCATAGAAAGTGAGGATGATCATATTTTTACTGCCTTTCATCTTCGTTACTCGTTGCACACTGTCTGGGCACATAGCGAGAATGTCCTCTTCAGAGAATTCATACAGGTCCTCATTATATATACGCCCCTTGCTATAATTAAATGTTCGATGTGGTTTAATAGATTCAAACATGCTATCAGAAGGACAGGGGAGATTGAGGAGCATCATGGCCTGTGTAAGATCTTTGGCTCTGATTAAAACTCCCTTACCATATTTCTTTATGTGGCCCATTGGTAATAATCCAATTTCTTTCTCCAGATACCGGGAAGCATGGATAATGTTACCACGTCCCTCCCTGTAGTAAGCCATAAACCAAAAGGGTGTAGGAACCCGACGTTCCTTTGGGACATGCTCTGCAGAATCATCAAATATATTAGGGCAGTAATCATTGTCACTGTCAACTACATTGATGGACCGTATCATCTGAACTTTAAAATGAGTATCCCCCACCGTCAGAGAATCTTTTGACTCAAATGCTGCTTTGGCAGCAGCATTTGTATTGAAAGTAATATAGCACCGATTAGACCTACAATCACTGTCATATGTGATTCGGATTCGAAGGACTACTCCAAAGCACTTAAAAATGGAGTGGATAGCGCCATAGGTAAAGGATGCAAGTACATTCGTTAACATTAACGTGTCCAAATCGTTAACAGGGTTCTTCGACACAAGACCTGACCTGCTAGGTCTACTCTTATTTGCAGCTTTCTGCATCTTACCACGACCAGAGAGTGACGTCTCGAGGGCCTGGTCGACCACCGCTCGAGGAAGAGATTGGGGCTTTTCTGTATCCATATATCATTGGTTTAGTGTTTTTGGCCCCAGGAGCCAAGAGCTACTACCTACCGGGCAGATGAGGGGACCGAGCGCTGGTCGCCGTGGGCGGGGTACCTCTTCCCCCACGGGGCCACTCGTTTTAAAAAGCAGCCCCAATGGCTCGAAAGTTTGCCCACGACGGTGCTGAGACCCCCTTCCCCAACATCTCCCGGCCCAAACACCCAACCATCCAACATAGGACGGCCCCTAGAGGGCAGTCCCTCCGGAGGGCAGCGCTGTTGGCCCGTACTGGCAGCCTAATGCATGGGAACCATTTAGTCTGGTCTCTCACTGGCGACCTTACTAGCATGGGAAGCCCTCTCTCCCCGAAATCGGGACAGAGCAGGGGCCGAAGCCCCCTCTAGTCTAGCTCGCCAGGTCTCAGAGACACGCAAGCCCCCCCACCACGTCAAGGAGGTTCCCGTTGGGGGGGCTAAGATTATGTAGGAGGTGAATCTTCTCGCTTAGGGCAGGACTCCATCCTCCCTAGCAGTCTAGCCCATACCCGGGCTCCAAGTGCGCTTCTCTTCTCTAGATCCTTCCTCACGTACCACACCCTTCGTGCGTGACAGATTGCAACGATGGTGTTGATAATGCCTAGCTTATACATGAAATATAGATGTGTTAGATACAATAATGTGAGTAAATATATATTGTCCCTTTCTCTT
This sequence comes from Petrolisthes cinctipes, assembly GCA_033782935.1. NCBI lineage: Eukaryota > Metazoa > Arthropoda > Malacostraca > Decapoda > Porcellanidae > Petrolisthes > Petrolisthes cinctipes. The sequence goes on along the minus strand of JAWQEG010000249.1, from coordinate 6,748,220 downwards.
CATACAAGATGACAATATGCAGTTGATTATAGCATAGAGATTAACATACAGATAATTACAGAGTGAATCTAGCAATCAGTATCTCAGCATGGAAACTTCCCATCATGCTGTCAGATCAGCACATTTCACAGGATGTTGTGTCTAATGAAACTGGTTTGAACTGCTTTCAGCCCTTACGGTATATTCCACCAGCCATGGGTGTATCATGTATCGCGAACGTGAACACAGACGCGGATACATTGCTCGGCCACGCTGAAACAACTGCGTCCCTGCAGTTCACAATAGCCTTGAATTTACTTTAAACAATGCTTAGCCTTCCTGATTATTAGATTGACTCTTGACATGGTAACATATATATATACAATATATACAAGATGAAATAATTATATACAATTTATGACTTATAATAAAAAATAAAAATAAATTGTTGAGCTCGTGAATGATACAATGGATAAGCTATGAGATCTCCTTAAGTTAAGTAATTATACATGGAAAATAAAATATAATACACATTCATACAATTCCTTAATCCTACATCCCTACAACTAACCATGTAGTGTAGTACCTAGTTGTTGGGTTGTAACTTAAAATTACTTTTACTGTAGAGTTCATCTTCCCTAGGTTGAGATGTCTTATCTAGTAAAGGAACTATCATCACAAATCTGCTGAAAAGATTCAATTCATGTCAACAAATACTTGAAACTCTAATGGCTAGCAGGTAGCTGCAACACATCTATTGCAACCACATCCCAAGGCTTCACAGGAACTGGAAATATTTGCAGAAGAGCTGGTGGTCCGGTAGTCTCTTTTTTTCCTAGCACAAGACACACATTCCTTAATATGATTCTCTATGTCCTGCTTGAAGAGTATCATGAATAAAACATGATATTGTTTCTTTCAGCGACTCTGGCACTATTATTCTGTACTGTCCTTCCCCTTCAACTACAGTTACCTTACTGCCCATATTACCCTGAAGGATAAAATCTGTTGTTCACCGAGGCAACCCTGGAACATCAATCTCTTCCCCTGACTCTAGACCATAAATTACCATCTTCCACATAGGATCCTTCCCTTTCTCTTTCCTTAATTTCTGTGGGGATATTGTACTTAATGTGGTTACTGAATTCACAGTCGGGCGACTTAATGCATCTCCAACTACATTAATCTTACCCGGTACAAAACTGAAAGTTGGGTTGAACTCCAGAATAGTCAAGTGCCATCGTGCTAACTTCCCGGTCATATTCTTCCCCTTGAACAACTCGAGGCTTGGACGGTGATTAGTGCAAATTGTAATAGAGTAATTAAATATAATAGGACGAAAATGGTTCAAGTCCCATACTATGGCATATACCTCCTGATGTGTGACTTGCTTGAGAACTGATGTACTAAACTCCTATAGTACCCTGCTAATTCCAGAAATGATCGCACATTATCTGCCTTGCTCAGTGTTGGAAACCTTAAAATTACCTTTATCTTATACTGATTCACATGTATTCCCGATTCCTCTACTTCATGCCCCAAATATTTAATCTTTCGTTTCAGGAATTCGCACTTGCCACTTACTAAGTTTTAGCTTCAAACCTGCAATTTCTGCTGTAACATATCTGTCACAGTTTCGTCTACTATTTACCCTTGAGAATGTGGGAGTCTATATGGTTTTATATAACTGGGTGGAGCCTCTCGCTTTAATATAATGATATATGAAGTTAGGTCTGTACTACCTAATGATTCCCCTGCAAGGGCTATAGCCTTCCTATACCCTTGAAGTAACTGTTACAACTCTTCTTTACCTTCTGAGTTTCCCCCAGCCTTAACTTGATTTCTCAATTCCGACGAAGGAGATGCATCAATACAACCAACAACACTCACAACTGGTAGGTTATGCTTTGGCTCTAATACCGTCCCATGGTATACAAGAAAATCACACAATTGACTGCCTGGCTTAACTTCAATCTCTACTCCTGTATTGTTTTCAGCCAGTACCACAGTCTCACCCCCTGACTTTACTGTAGTCAAGGTAGACTCTAGCGACACCCCTTTTAACTTACGTGTTTCAGACATATATACCACATCTACTCCTTCTTTCACTCCTTTCAAACACACCTTGAACTGAATCATTTCCTGCGGTTGCAACCTTTGCGCATCAGGTACAACAGCAGTAACAACAGTCCAATGCATGACGTCCTCCCTAGAAGTGTCGCATAGTCTATCTTGTTTCATTACCCCTTGTGTTGACTTCTCCTCAAAGCCCCTTACATAACCCACAGTTTTAACCTCTTTGTCAGAGTGTTTGGATTGCGGGGTTGCCATACACATATAAGGTACATTTTCATGAACAATTAAACCTTCCCCTGGGTACACCTCAATCTTCCTTTCAGCCATGGTTGACAATCCAAGCAACCCGCTTGCCATAGGATGAAATTTACTTACAACATAAAATGCTGCAGCAAAACTTGAACTACCCCGAAAATGAACTTGCAACATCATAACTCCAAGAACATCCACTGTAGTTCCTGACACCCCACTCAGTTGGTATTGTGGCTGTTGCAATGCATAATTCTTCTCAGAATGATGTTTTCTAATATTTTGATATTAGATTGACTACTGCCCCCGTATCAATCAAAAGTGCCCCAGGAACTGCACCTCTAGGGTACCCGTTTTATGTGGTCGTCCGTACCCTGTATACCCATGAGCGTCGTGACCAACACCACGCAGAAACCTCCCAATGTCCTCATGATCGTCTGTGAATAAATAATTTTGTTATAGTTTGTGCAAGATATTTTCCTGATTTTAGTTGCAATTCTGTCTCATGTTCTAACACTGTCCCAATTTCCACTGGAATCATCTATCTAGGAACCTTCTTGATACAATCTACATGTACCCTGTGATCAGTATCTGCTATCTTATTCATGAACTACTAATTTGTTTCCCAGTACTCTGTTTACAATATAGAAACCCTTTAATTTAATTAAGAGGTAGCTTACTCAATCTCTCTGGCGTTTTACATCTCCTTCCTCAATATATATATCCCTGGCTGTCTTATATTACCTCCTGTTCACAAGACAAACTCCTCACATGAATATCTGGACATTTGTCTGGAATATTGTTAAATACATCAAATACATATTCAAACTTGTAAAGAATAAAGTATACATGACAAGAGCTCGGGCTGCTCGGTCAGACAGCTTGAAAAACTTCAACAACAACAACAATAATACTTAGCATTCATCCTTCATGTTGAACAGCATATATCACAAGACATTGAAATTGCATAAACACTTGCAATTGACATGGCGATTACATACATAGAATAGCCCATGTTGATACAAAATATTTCAAGGTTCTAACTAACCCTGTACTGTGCTACCTAAGCCGTTTAAATCCTGATCATCTACATTTCTTGTGAAACTTGTCATGTCTCCTGACTTTTAAACTTGCATTATTCTTTCTTTAACTTGGAGTACTGTAACTATAACTATAGCTTTAACTGTGACTGACTTTGACTTTGCATAAGTAGGAGACAGAACATGTCTAACCACATGTTTGACATTCATATGAGTACACCCAAGAGTACTGTTTCAGTTGAGCACACAAATCCCAAATGATGCTCAGAGGCACTCATGCTTAGTCCTCATTCAATGATGAGCCATCATTTTTGATACGTGTCATCTCACTCAGGCTACAACTCCTGTAAGAAATACTGACACCTAAAAATTAACCACAATTCACGACCAACAATACTATCTCCACCAGTGCAAGTTTCACTGACCATATTATTGACGTGAATGTAAGCCGCTTACTGTACTCAATATTAACTGTAATTACTGGAAGCTACTACCAAATTATGGCAATCCGTAGTACTTCACTCAAGTAATCTCCATTATCACCTTGACTAGCGATATGACCTGCTGTGTACTTACTTTATGTGTGCTGATCCTCTCACTGTACCAACGTCCATTCCCCAACAAACAATACATTCCCCAATATATCACATATATATCAATCCCTCGAAAACCACACCTCCATGCATTGACTTGGTACACATGAGTGACGTGAAGGAAGAAAGGTTGCTTAAGTATTGCCTGAGATTCCTGTATCTCCGTAATTGAGTACTCCTCAACTCTATTCATGTGACTGGACTTGTTTATCATAGGCCGCAGCCTCCCCTTGTAACCGGAGTTACGTAACATTAACTGCATAGACCAGGGGTGTCAGCAGGCCACGGCACATTTTCTGCTCCAGACAGTCGGCCTGCCTTATGTTTATAACTTTACACGTAAACACAAGTGTAGATAAAATTTACCTTTCTTTCTTATTATTATTTTCATTAATCCATTATTGTTATATTACTTCCTTAATAAGTGGTATCGATCTGTTTAAAATTATCTGTCCCGCGTACTGGATACCCTAATTAAATGTGGCCCGCTGGGGTAATGAGTTTGACAATCCTGGTATGACCATGCTAGTCAACCTTTAAAAACAATGGTACTTGGGTAGAACAGAACATTCCGTTAGCTGTCCTCAACCTGTTACAAGACAGTTAAAGGCCCCTATGTACTCCCATGCATCCGTATGTTAGTTTTTGAGCTTAACACAGGACTTTACAACTGTATAAGTTGTGTAAATTGTTAATCTTTCATTCCGTCCCTGGAACTGACTGTAATACAAGTCTATCTTTGACTCTGTATAAACCTCTGACCCCTTCTTTGGTCAAAATTCCATGTACTCACTAGTCCATCACAAACTGTTATGTATTACACCATAAGCTTCCTTCACACACACATTGTAACTGTATTTGACTGTCCTACTTACCTTGTTTATTGACTGCATTACTGCCTTGTACTTCATATACTCCATATATATAAATAATCTACTACCCATTCCTCCTTCATTGTAATAGATACATTGTATGAGAGATTATTCGAGGAACATCGGCTATTCTTACTGCGTTACTACTCAATTCTTGAACCAGACTGTGCAACTGTGCCATACTGACTGACTGATGTATGTGTCAAGGACAACATCATACGGCTGGCAAAGTCGTTCATCTCACAAGAGTTTGCTTGTTTCATGCTAGTACTCGTTACCTTGATACCTTTCTGTTTACTTCTATGTAACCCTACTGCTTGAGTTCACATAACTCGATGCTTCTATGCACAACAATGAGCATTTACACTTAGAACATGTTAAATAGGATTCCTACCTATCTTAAACGGCATGACATATAGACTCTAAATAATTCCCCTCTATTTAATTTGCCACCAAATTATGTTACCTTGGTGGAGTCTGCTTCTGGTTACATCTGTTTTACTGCCCACCTTCTGACCTTTTGTCAATTACATCTGTTTACACTATCAAGAGTTAAACCCTCTTTCTTTGTTCAACCTTCCTTTTACGGACTCTCCTCTGGTCCTCTTCTGTTACCTACGCGCGTCCGCATAGCCTAAGCGATTCCCGCTTTACCCCAATTATGTAATATTCACACATATCACGCGCCTTGTCGACTTTCATCCAGTCTTCCCCATTAATATCCTTAGGCCATTTTGTATTTTTCTATACAATCCTGTATTTTACTTCTAGCACCCGCCCTTACGCCTGCAACTTCGAGTGGTGCACTCCCCTGCCTTGCAGACTACCCCAGTCCGCGTATCCTATCTTGCCCCTATTATCAGTAATATTGTATTCCACGAAAGACTGCTCGAGTCTCCGTAAAAATTCCTCTATCGTAGGCTATACCTCTTTTGTATACCTCTTTATTTTTGTTTTTTGCAGGATCACCCTCAAACTTAGGGATTAAATCCTCACCTGTAAATACTCTCATAACCTTTACTGGCTACTTTACGTGGGCGCGACCCACCACCAAATTGCCTTGTATACTAGGGTTAGTGACACTTTGCCCTGTCGCCTGACTATGGGCTGCTCCCCCAACACTACTGATACTCCCAGTAGCTATTGGAATTGTATCTTGTACAATTGTAGTATTTTTATTAACCTTTCCCCGCCCTCTTTTGACGGTAACTTACACACGACTTCCCGTGTTTCCTGATACGTCACTATACCCTTTTCACGGAACTGATATCCGCTTCTTAACTTCCCTGGCACTGCTGGACTATTTAGTCCCCTCAATTGCTCATGTATATTAGTGGTATTGGGAGTTGGTGGGAAATTTTAGTTCCCCATCCAAACTGCTACTACTATCCTCTGAGTCCCCTCAATGATCCTAATCCCTTAAACATATCTCGTTAGAAATATTCCTACACACCTTCACCACATACCAATATAAAATGACATATAGGCATACGAAAATACACCAACAACGTGTCACTATTGTATGTGTTCACTGTGTATATGTATAGAATAAAATAACTAACCAAGATTGGGAATTGGAGATAGAGATGACAAATGAAGATGTAGCCAGGAATGTGTAGATGCCACACACTCCCAGAGTAAACGCTGGCCAGTCGTTCCTCTCACAGCTCCATTCACTCTTCTTGTTCACCATCCTTAAGTCCGTCCTTGTTCCTTCCCAGATGAGAGTACCCACAACAGACAAATCCTCCTTTTCCCTGGGAAAAGCACACAGGGAAAAATGCCTGATTAAAGTTGGTTAGGTTACACAGCCACCATTAGCTGGCAACCCCCAGCTGGTATGGTATCGCTCTGGCTCGCTCTCGCTCCGTCCGTGTTGCCAACGAGGAAAGCGCTTAAGCCGCCCCCACGTACACAATTATTCTGTTGGAATATAGAATTAAAACAACAGGACACTGTGAATGTTACGTATCCCTTACCGCTGCCACCATCATGTACTCGTGGGGTCGTCCAAACGTGGGGTCGTTGGAAATACCCTAGTAATAATTAGAAATGAGGGCAGGGCTTCAAACAAGCTGTGGCAATATATCATAATGATGCAACTGTTTATTTATAAGATATGTGCGAAATTGATGCCTCACACTATCTGAAATGGATAATCTCTCTCTCTTTTATATACAGGGTTATTCAAAACTACATTTACAAAATGACAGGGTAAAGTCCTGACATGATGTTAAACATATTTCCATATGTAATTTTCAAAAATTTAAAAAGTTAATTACACACATGAAAGCCAAATCCATTGCCGTGGGCGAACGATCGAACGCTTTAAAATAACACCGACCCTCACCTCATCCCCTGCTTTCTCTTAAGTGGACGAGGCAAGTCTTAAAACGTATGAAGCAATGAAACCCTTATCGATCATGGGATTCAAACAGATCCGTTGGCTTTTAATCGATCCCAAGGCTTCGTGTTTCTTGTAATGTCAAATAAGTTAGTAGTACCGCCCTGGCATCTACACGTATCACTCGGTAAGTGTAACTCGACCACAAAACAATACCCGTAATCGATAAGGGTTTATTGCTTCATACGTTGTATTAAGTTCCCTCGTCTACCCGAGAGAGAACACGGGGTGCTGTGGGGGGGAGGAGTTAATTTTAGAAGTGTTCGATCATTCGCCCACGGTAATGGATTTGGCTTTCATGTCTGTCATTAACTTTTTAAATTTTTGAAAATTACATATGGAAATATGTTTAACATCATGTCAGGACTTTACCCTGTCATTTTGTAAATGTAGTTTTGAATAACCCTGTGTATATATATATATATATATATATATATATTACAAAACAAAGTCTTGTCATACAAGGGCAAAAATGAGTCCCGCTCGCGCATGACGTCACGGCGAGTATACACCACAGAACAAGTTGCCAATCAGAGATAAACAGGCTCATTTTCTAGTCAGTTGACAGTAGGTCAAAGGTGATACAGGTCATCTCTCTATAGTGTCCACCAAGTGCCCAGTGTGAAAATGCCATGCAACTGCATGTGCAGTGTGTGGGTGTGATTCTGTAGGAAGAAAGGGTTGCAACATAAAGTTTCATGTCTTCCCCACCGATACAGAATCCTGATCTCTTTCTCTTTGTGAGTGTCTTGTCAAGGTAAAGTAAAATGAAAAGCTTAGCAGTCATCTTAACTGTTCGAATTGATGTGCAATTGTAACAGGTTTTGCATACAATAGGGATGAAATTAGACTTGGTGTCCAGTATTTGGGAAGTTTCTGGCAATCACCTATCCCCAGCTACCCCCACATTTCCTCCATCTATTCCCTAGAGACCACGTTTCCTCCACTCCAGGTGATGGATGTTCATAAGTATCTCCCATTTGTTTTAGACTGCAAAACAAGTGTTCTATAACATCCTGATTTAGCCTATGTGTGCGTATATATGAAATGCCATATTTTTCTTTCAGCATTTCATATAGTTTGGGAAAAGATTTGGAATACACAAGTCCTTTTTGAAACTGGTACATATTTTGTTTCACTCCACAAACTTTCATTGACATGGCTGTATCAAGCATATCATGCAAAACTTTGTTTTGTTGCTCCAAATGAAGTCCATAGCCATCCCTAGTGAATTTATTACTGAATGCAAATCTCGAGTTGAATAAATCAAACCAGCTGTCCACTAATCCCTCAGACATACTCGTCGATCAGCTGACATAAGCAATCATGTACCTCTCCCTGAAGAAATTATTAGGTTTTATGTTAGATGTAGGGGTATTCTTCAGGATACGTATATTAAACAGAGAAATGGGTAGCAGCAAAAGAAAGCTAGCAAATAAAGTATGCAAGTCAAAGAAATGAGATGTATGACAATACATGACACTACTGTAATAAATGGCAATATATCAAGTTTGTGTGCAAATTTTATAGTTTACCTTTAACTTGCATGTTCAACTTAGGCTAATTGTGTTTAAACATGGTATGCATGAATGTTCAATGAATGGAAGGGAGATGAAAGGATGGTGAGGGCATATAGTTATCTTAAACTTAACTCCTAATCACCATTAGATCATTCTCATTATAATTTAATCACTTACACTACTCCTCTCACCACCTTTTTCATTTTTCATAATTGCTTCCTAACCTGGGTAATTTCATCTGATGATAACTAGAACAAAACGATAAAAGCCGACAGGATATTGAACAGAGAAAGAAGAAAAAACTTTGTCACGGGATCACGGTATGCCCGCCTGTAGGCGACCTCACTCCCATACCTGTCACCATGTGAGGTGATTGGGGGCAGAGGCTGGGGGGGTTGTGGGGGGGAAATGGAGAGAAAATGGGGGATGAAGTCCACCACGCCATGACGTCACTACAGCTGCGCAGTACCACTGGCTGACAAGACCTGTTAGTCTTATTGGTCTTGGTGCAGCAGTCAGGTCATGTCACCTGTAACGTATGGGGTTGGGTTACCTTACACGGTATGGGTGACGTGTTCCTGATAGAGGGCCGATTTACAGCAGTTAAGTATGTTTAGCTGTTGGAAACATCGTTCCTGCCTTCTCTTCGAGAGAGGAATTTTCCCTTCCCTGAAGGCCCAATACTGTTCATGCACGACCGGTGTCCTATTCACACTGCTCGCATTGTTCAAGAGTGGTTCGGAAGACAGGATAACATTCAGCTTCTAGATTGGCCTAGCAAAGGTGCAGACATGAATGTGATAGAACATGTGTGGGCTCAAATGGTGAATACGTGGAAAATGGAACAAGAAAGAACATCAGTGCAACTCATGGATCACATCAGCGCCCAGTGGGAGATCTGCAGAAGAAAACCTGAGCAGATCCGCATCCTTGTTAATTTTATGCATGATAGACTGAGTGAAGTAATCGACAGAGAAGGAGGCTGGTCAGGTTATTAGTGAAAGTAGTGCATCACAGTTGTCTTATTTAATGAGACAGGGACGAACGTAGTCGTTTATTGATGTTACGACAGTTTCGGCTCCAATATCTAATCTGGTATACAGGCAGAAATGACAGAGAAGGACTAGGGGTAAGAGGGAGTGTGGCTGAGGTCACAGGAACGGACAGATAGATTTACTATCCCTCCACTCCAATGACACCCGTCCCACTCTCCACCTTCCCCTCTCTAAGAGCGGTATATATAGTCCTTCTTTGTCTCCTCTGCCTGTATACCTGAGGAGGTTTCCATATTGGTGGCGAAACTGTCGTAACATCAATAAACCATTCTGTTCCTACATGTGGGTTTTTTATCCATCTCAAACTATTAACGGCATAACGAATAACCTCACTAAATCCAGTGGGCTTCTTATGTAAAATATTACATAATGTGTGCATTTACGTAACCTTATTTCCATTCTCGTGATTGCTTATGCTTTCATTGGTGTAATTAAATTATTACAATGCCAAAGGCTGTATTATATCCATGGCATTCTTGATATAACAACTAATTGTTAACAATGCTCTGCAACTATTGTCTGCATACAAAAATATTCATCCTAGAATAAGCTTTAGTACTCACACACATCCAAGGTGTCTTGGATGTATCGAGTTATCTGTGTGTGGATTCTGAAGGACAAAATGCCAATTGATACCCCATTCCTAAACTCAGTTATGTTACAAAATTTATATGAAATAATTGAGAAATTACCGTAAAACAGTTACTGCTGCCGTTATTAATAACATTATAATGAGAACTGAATGACTCGCTCACTGATTCAAGGAGCTAAGTGCCAGTGCTCGAGAATTCGCATTCACGTTCTCGATCACACGACTTATGATCTTTCTCTGTCATGCCCGTCTCTTACCTTATCCAGCATTTTTTCTATACATAGCTCAGATATATTTCCCTCTCAATATGATCATGTATTATTAAAGAGATTTAAGGTCCATCAGAGCCTAATGCTAAAACATTATTATTGTTATCATTCTTCTCAACGTCGATATTACGTTAAAATGAACCTCTTAACAACTGACTTCTAATCCAGACAGGCAGCGGTGGTTGGCATTTTAGTGGTGGGAGTGATGGGCGGGGCTATACACAGGAACTCGCCACGTAGTAAGAGTGGGACCGGGTGCAGTGGCTTATAGCGAGGTGTGCCAGGGAAACCTGTGTCCAACTGTACTTACACTACTAGGGACAGTTACCCTACCAGTAGGACTTTCCCTAACAGAAAACAGTCCAATCATTTGGACAGATTTTCTTATAACAAGAGATTTCAAGTTGCCTGCAGACGGAATCATAGGCTTAGACACCATGGGAGCAGAAGACATTACTTATTAAACCGAGCAAGGACATCATCACACAGCGCAACCGTCACTATCCTGTTATGGATATAGCACGTCCACTTTTAGTATGTAGTGTTAGTATGACAGGGACTTCCACAGGTATAGGGGCTTTTACTGTTGCTGACACTCAGACTGAATGTAGGCCGGAGTGGAGCGTGGTACAGTTGCGGAAGGGAGTTTCTTTATCACCCTGGGCTCCTCTATACCCTACCCCACAAGGAGGTGACGGAGGTGTAGAGAGTTGAACATATAACGACGGAGATGATTGGTCGATAAGTTGCTAGGAAAGTTTAGTGATAATATAACCTTATTATATCTAAACAAGAGAGCATTGTGGTGAACTAAATATATTATGTTTATTTGCTATATATATAGTATATGAAGAACAGTAGCATACATTGTTAATGAGGAACTGAATTATAACGCATACTGGAATAACTCGTATTTTATTCTCAGTTGTGGTTGTCATACATCAGCCAACTGATGGTGATGGGAGGTGATCTGCCTGGCATTGCTTCACGGTCTCACGGATCGTGCTGTGATTCGTTTTAAGGCTTCAAATATTCATTTCTACCTTAGTAATAGGGATAGGTTATATGCTTTTTTATATAATTATAGACAAATTTATAACGATTTACATTTACAGATAGTAAAGTAGTGTTATCGTTTGTTGTTAATTTTGTCATCTGTTTTCTTATTTATTTTCAGTACGAACTGTTAAAATTTATTTTGATAGAGCCTAGTGAGATGAAGAACGTTGAGTTAAAATAAGCATTTCCTTGACAAAATGGTAAGAGCAACACTCTATGACGAGGAGCCTTTATTGACGACGTTTCGCTATTGCTTCTTCAGGTCAAAGGCACATCCATATAACATACAGGACTGTGTAACTTATAGTTCTATTTTTATTTGTATGTGACTGTATTCTGTTTTGTTCCACTACCTCCGTTACCATTCCATGTATTTTTTTTTTTTATTTGCCCCGATGTTCTTTCCTTTCCCATTATCAGCTCGTCCTCTCCGACTCTCCCCCCCCCCCATTCTACCTCCGTTTCCTTCCTCCTGCGTAAATTCACCCCCCCCCCTACTGTCTTTCCCCCTCCCCCCTCCTGAATATCACGTGACCCTACCGCCTCTCCCTTTCTATGAGCGGTATACATATATATTCGTTTACACTACCTGTCCTCACTCATACCTGAAAAGGGCTACGTGATGTAACCGAAAAGTCGTATATCTTTTTCAATAAATTACAAATAAATGTGGGTTTTTCACTAGACTTCTGCATTCACGGCATTGTAAATTTTTCTTGTTCATTATACATTCATATATTTATTCTATAGCAAAATGCATAACAATTATATATATATGGTGGGTTAACCACCCAAACACCTGACAACCATGCCTCGCCCTTCCACATCAACCTTCCTCCCTCCTTCTCAGCACCTGTATTCTTTCTCTTCACTTTCTCTTCATTTTCATACGTTATTTTTTTACTTCATATATATCTCTCTCGCTCATATAATTTATATTTAATTACATCGTGGTTACAATATTTACAACACATTACACTGCACGTATTAAAATTTTTACTTTATTTCCTCACCACCCAAGAACTGCAATGTAGGATGTGGAGAGTGTTGCCGCTCGTGATGCTTTTAACGTATATATTTTTATTAAGAAAAGGTATATTTTTAATTATTTTCTTTCAAATTATATTATAGACGTAAACGTTACTTTACTTACCTAACCAAGAACTACGGTATAATTCGATAAAAGAGATTACATGGTATTATATAAGCAACATTTCTTTATTGCCACACAAAGACCTTATTTTATTATTGTTTTATACCTCAACCTCGGGATTGAAGGTCGTGGCCTGAGACTGAGGCCCCGAGATTATCGAGTAACGCTTTGAGGTGTTTGTTGCTTCACATGTTTGTTAATACGTCACTTAATATATTATGCTTTATATATTTCTTTTTATTTGGGATACCAAAATATTTACGTCGAAATTGTATTGTTATGTGTTATTATCTGTGTGCCTTTTACATTATATCACAGAAGTTATGAATCCCTAGTTTAGGGAACATTGCAACACACTACACAAGGAACTACACGGCCTGACCCCACCAGAAACTTGGTTTAACTTTTCTCAGCTTATATATATATATATATATATTCTGTGTGTGTGTGTGTGTGTGTGTGTGTGTGTGTGTGTGTGTGTGTGTGTGTTTTAATATTGTAGAAAACCTCATAACAAGTCCTCTCCATTCATCACAAACGAAATTTTCTACCATCATAATAATCATCTCTCTCTCTCTCTCTCTCTCTCTCTGTTTGTATGTTTCGTCCTCTTCCTCTCACTCTCCCCCTCCCCCACTTCCACTCGCTCACTCAAACTCTCTCTCTCTCTCTGAGAATGGAGACCTGCTTAATATGTAGGGCCATATGTATAAAAATATTTATGTGAATGGGTTTATAGTTATATAATGCGGTTTATGTTTGAGGGTTTACCATGTGACCTGAATGAGAATTCTTAGGGATACTGAATACCAGTATATTTGTTATATCTTTTTTGTTGCCATGTTTCCAATGTAAACATTGCAATTGTGATTAGCTTCATTCTGTCATCATTTCTGTTATTATATATAGTTTGTCAGCCTTAACGGCAACCTGGCTATCTCCACCCCTTTCTGCTCTCGTTTCCTCCCTACCTCTCCTCAATAACCTATAACACACACCCAGTTACCTCGCTCACCCCCGCCTGTATACTCCCCCGCATGGAGGTAGCATAGGTGGAGGCGCCAGTAGGACCTGATTTGTGAAGCCACCAATCTGTCATTTCCGGCGCCTTCAAGATGGCGCATACCTTTGTATGTCAGGTCAGAAGTCCACTTTTACTGAAACGTATCTTGGTGTCTGCCATATTGAAGGCGCCGAAAATGACAGTTCGGCGGCTTCACTTTACTCCCCTGGATTAGTGAGCCATTGCGACTCCACCTATGCTAACTCCATGCTCCCCCGCATCTCCCCCCCCCCCTTACCACCTCCGCCTCTACCCTTCCCCATGGAGCGCGCATATTTAAGGTTCAGTACTGTATAATGAACAAGAAAAATTCACAATGCCGTGAATGCAGAAGTCTAGTGCAAAACCCACATTTATTTGTAATTTATTGAAAAAGATATACGACTTTTCTGTTACATCACGTAGCCTTCTTCAGGTATGAGTGAGGACAGGTAGTGTAAACGAATATATATGTATACCGCTCATAGAGGGGGAGAGGCGGAAGGGTCACGTGATAGGCGGGAGGGGGGAGGGGGAAAGACAGTAGGGGGGGGGGGGTGAATTTACGCAGGAGGAAGGAAACGGAGGTAGAATGGGGGGGGGGGGGGAGAGTCGGAGAGGACGAGCTGATAATGGGAAAGGAAAGAACATCGGGGCAAATAAAAAAAAAAATACATGGAATGGTAACGGAGGAAGTGGAACAAAACAGAATACAGTCACATACAAATAAAAATAGAACTATAAGTTACACAGTCCTGTATGTTATATGGATGTGCCTTTGACCTGAAGAAGCAATAGCGAAACGTCGTCAATAAAGGCTCCTCGTCATAGAGTGTTGCTCTTACCATTTTGTCAAGGAAATGCTTATTTTAACTCAACGTTCTTCATCTCACTAGGCTCTATCAAAATAAATTTTAACAGTTCGTACTGAAAATAAATAAGAAAACAGATGACAAAATTAACAACAAACGATAACACTACTTTACTATCTGTAAATGTAAATCGTTATAAATTTGTCTATAATTATATAAAAAAGCATATAACCTATCCCTATTACTAAGGTAGAAATGAATATTTGAAGCCTTAAAACGAATCACAGCACGATCCGTGAGACCGTGAAGCAATGCCAGGCAGATCACCTCCCATCACCATCAGTTGGCTGATGTATGACAACCACAACTGAGAATAAAATACGAGTTATTCCAGTATGCGTTATAATTCAGTTCCTCATTAACAATGTATGCTACTGTTCTTCATATACTATATATATAGCAAATAAACATAATATATTTAGTTCACCACAATGCTCTCTTGTTTAGATATAATAAGGTTATATTATCACTAAACTTTCCTAGCAACTTATCGACCAATCATCTCCGTCGTTATATGTTCAACTCTCTACACCTCCGTCACCTTGTGGGGTAGGGTATAGAGGAGCCCAGGGTGATAAAGAAACTCCCTTCCGCAACTGTACCTGCTGTGCTAACCTGAGACAGTTGGTTACTCAGCCAGGAACTTACACCTTTACCAGTCCGTCTGCCTGGGATAGCTGAGGGGTCAGATGTGATATATATGAGTGAAACTATACGCATCAAACGAGTGTCACTTGAATCCACATTATCAACAGTTAAGGCTAATAACTTAACGGAAGTATTAATATCAAATCAAACAGGAAGTACCATTTCGCTCAAGCAAGGGTGTAACGTGGGAAATTTCTAAATATGTCCAGGAAAGGTAGAAGAGCAGAAAAACGAGACAATTATTGGGAGCATCCAGAAACCTAATTTTTCAGATTTCGAAAGAATTAAAAGGGAGATAGAACCTCACGTCAAGGTCGATCAAGCAGGAAAGGACCAACTCTTAACACTGCTAGCTTCCTACAGAAAAATCATTGCATTACCTGGAGAACCCTTAGGTGAAACTGATCAGTTGAACATCAGATCAATATTAAACCTGGCACTTATCCAGTATACGTGCCAGCGTACAGACTACCACACAGTCAACGAGAACTAGTGGAAAAGGCCGTTCAGGAGATGCTACAAGAGGGAGTCATCGAACCTTCCTCATCTCCCTGGAATGCGTTATTGTTCCTTGTTCCTAAAAAGGATGGAGGATGGCGACCAGTCATCGACTTCAAAAAGGTCAACGAGGCAACAGAACCAGATCGTTATCCACTGCCCGTTCTCAAAGACTTACTCCAGAACCTTGGAGGAGGTAACACCTTATTCTCCAGTCTAGATCTTATTTCAGACTACTGGCAAGTACGCCTACAAGAAGACAGTAAGCCTATCACAGCTTTTAGTACTCCATCAGGGCACTATCACTTCAAGAGAATGCCTTTTGGATTACGTATGCACCTCTCACCTTCCAGCGACTTATCAACAATGTTTTTCATGGTTTGATAGGAAATACCGTTCTAGCCTACTTGGACGACTTACACACACACCTGAATCAACTTCAAACAGTCCTATCTAAACTTGCTCATGCAGGTCTTAAAATCAAACTATCAAAATGCGAATTCCTTAAAACCAAGATACACTTTCTTGGTTATGCAGTCGACAGTGCAGAGATTCATACACAGGACGACAAGGTCAAAGCTGTCTTACACTTTCCCAGTCCTACCAATGTGGAGAAACAACGCAGTTTCCTAGGCCTCTCTGGCTACTACAGATCCTTCATCAAGGATTATGCTAAACATAATCAAGCTACTCAAGAAGGACTTTCCTTACAACTGGACTTCCGAACAGGAAAACAGTCTCCAAACAATAAAGGACATGCTTACTAACGCACCCGTGCTAGCATTCCCAAATTATCAGGAACCTTTCATCTTATACACAGACGTTTCGGGAGTAGGCATCGGTGCTGTCCTTATGCAGTACCACAATCAGAACAAATTATACCCAATAGCATACGCAAGTCGCACACTTAACGACGCGGAGAAGTACTCAGTTACTCATGAAGAAACATTTGCAGTTATCTGGGGATTAAAAACTTTCAAAGACATAATATTTGGTTATGAAATCAAGATCTATTCAGATCACGCACCCATCAGCCAGCTCTTTAAGGGTAAAAATTTATCAGGTCGCTTTGCCAGATGGTACCGGACACTACAAGAATTCGAACCTGAATTTAATTATATACCCGGTCGAGCAAACGTTGTCGCAGATGCACTATCTTGTAACGCACCAATAGCAAGTGTTCCACACACAAGCTCAACGTATGACTCAGCAATCCTGAGGAACGACAAACCTATAGCAAGTGTCCTACACACCAGCTTAACATATGACTCAGCAACCCTGAGAAAAGAGCTCTAATCTGATCCGTTCTGGTCCAAGATACTGTACGCTTTAGAATCTGGAGACGAACAAGATCTTCCAACAAACCTAAAAATTCCATTGGACAACCTCAAATTACGAGATGGCATCCTCATTCGAGAATTAAATACGCCTACAGAAACAATCTCACAAGTAGTCATACCGGACACCCACCGTCAACAAGTACTATAATTAATACACAACGTTCCTACCGCAGGACATCCGGGCCGAGACAAGAGCCTTGAGCAAGCACGCAAGAAATATTATTGGAAGACCATGAAAATTGACATAACAAATCATGTGGCTCACTGCCTAGAATGTGCTGCACACATAGGCACAACAAATAAACCAGCACCATGTCAATCATACCCGACACCAGAAACTCCATGGGATACAGTGAGTATCGACTTACTATCACTTCCTAAGAGTAGATCACTTCTCACGTTACGTGATCCTCGCTCCACTCACTGACAAAAATGCAGACACAGTAGCACATGCACTCATTACGCATCTAATATGTCCATTTACCACCCCCAAGGTGATATTGTCGGATAATGGTTCTGAATTCAAGAACACAGTGCTGGAAAATATATGTCAAAATTACAACATTAAACATTCATTTATACTAGCTTATCATCCAGCAGGTAATGGGTTGGTAGAAAGGGCAAACAGGAAAATCCTTGAAATCCTACGTCTAATAGTATCAGGCATGAGTGAATCCTGGGAAGACTGGATACATCACGTCGCATCATGCATCAACGGCTCCATCAACAGTCAAACCGGTAAAACTCCGTACTACATACTGTATGGTAATGACAAACGTCCACCCTACGATGTTCTGTCTAGCAGGCCCAGACCTGTATACACCGATGACTACACAGATCGCCAACTAGGGATGTACGAGCGCATCCATCAACAAGTGCGGGACAAACTAACGGCCTCACGTGCTGAAATGAATTACAAGAAAAATAAACAAGCCAAACCTGTACTAATCGATATAGGTGACGCAGTAATGTTAGAAGTCCCCGAAAAAAAAAAATAAGCTGGCTAATAAATTCACAGGTCCGTTTGCAGTGACGGACAAACCAAGACAAAATACATTTATGATCCGCAACCCGGTCAAAAATGAACAACAAACTGTCCACAGCGACAGACTTAAGAGTCAAAAAAGAAGTGTTGGAAAGAGTCAAGCAGATGTACCTTCACACACAGCTAACGCATATATATCTGACAGTCACACGTCCTGTACGTCCATGTCCAATGCATCCCCAAAAAACTCTTACAGATAGAAACTTCATTCAGCAACCCAGCTTGCTACACTTCCAAAGTAACACAAATACACCTTTTCAGGATGTGTCGGACTCTACTACTTTCTCTCATCCTCCTCTATGGGACCATCCGGGGCCTGCAGCAGGACACCGTCAAACCTGGAGCCCTAGCCCTGGATAGGTATCGTTATTTATTGTTGACCTAAACAGTTTTGTGGTACCCAAAACACTACAGGCACTTTAAAAATTTACAAAAAAAAAAATTACTGCATGATTTTAATTTCTATGCCTTCAAAGAATAATACAATCTATTCTTAAAGTCACGTAGAAGGATAATGAAGGTTGATTGAAAATTGCTATTTATTTAACTCTCACATATAAAAAATATTAAAAAATAATAAATGTTTTCTTTGGACAGTGGTTCCCAGAGACCATGGAGTGTAAGAGTGGGTGCCTTCTGTTGTGGGGTTCTATTGGTTCTCTGGGCCCCACAGGAACAATGCAGTACCTGAAAAAATTGGGTACATTTTTTTACCTCATAAAATCATGCCTCATTTGCAGTACTTCAGATGGGTAACTGGGAATGGATTTTTATATAAATTTGTGTGCATATTCCTACAACATCACACAGGCACACAGCACTGTGGAATGGAAAATATACTATGGAAAATTAATATGGAAATATTGAATTTGGACCACACAGAATATTGCTGAATATGGTTATCTTTTGAGAGGAGAGGGCAAGCATTTTACAGTTGTATCTTCACAGGATACTCATTTTGAGAAAAAGCTTTTTCAAAATGAACCCCACTAAACAAGAAGAAATACCTAGATGCGTCTTACAATTATTCCTTGGAAGGCACCTTGATGTGGTAGCAATAGGTGTTTTAGGGAGGGGTTGGAGGGAATTGAGCTTTGGGGTGGCATGTGTAGGGAGTTCATCATTCTCCCTCTTCTCTTCCACCTGTTCCTCTTCTTCCACTTCATCTGGCTGAGAGGGTAAGGAACCAGCATCACTAGCATCATCATTAGATCCTAATAGGATGAAGTGGACAGCCTCTGGAAGGACACATTTGTGAGACATGGTGCAATCTGATAAAATTAATAAATATGTAATTTACTTTGCATCAAACCAAAGCTACTGGCTCTACTACATAGGCCAATGATCAGGCAAAGTTGTCTAGAATTATGAAATTCATATCTGTAATACATAAGTTCATAGAGCACAGAATAGAAAAAACATTGAACAATAATAATACTTACAGTCCAAGTCTAATGGTACAAAAAAAAAAAAACAGGGTACCCACAGGAGCAAAACTATGGAGAGCAGGAGCGTTACACACCCTCTCCCCACCATAGCACATACAAGACTGACTGGCTGAGTGTAGGCCGATTTCCCAGGATATGACATTGGGAGTTGCGTGGTAGGCGAAAAACGTGTTTTGAGCAGCAGTAAGGTTGTCTTTTGGGACTCGCGAAACCTATCCAGGGCTAGTGGAACGGGTGGAGCGAATTCAACTTGTGGAAGACATCCTAACAGTCAAACTCTCACTAACGGATCTTCTCAACATACCTCGACACCTACAACGAGTGACGACCGAGGCAATCAACATCCAAACACAACTGGAACTTTTTCAAGGACAACGCTTCTTCACAGCATCGTCAAAACAAACTGCGATTCTACAGACCATTCGTGTCAAGAATCTTATCTCCACTGTCATGGCGCTCCAACAGCAATTCGAAACTTTTAATGCGTTCGGAGAAATGAGTCTTTTTCTCTTTGGAACGGCCACCGAAACACAAGTAGAGGAATTGTGTAGAAAACTCTGGCAGATTGCGGAAGCTCAAGAAAAACAAAAGAGGCTAATAAACTCTTCTTTTTCAGGGATTGTGAAAATAACAGAAAAAGTCAATGAGGTCATCGGTCAAACAAACCGCCTTACACTTACACTAAACAGATTTAACAAAAACAATCTCAACCACAGAGGACCTTATTCTATTTGGGGAGCTCTTACTGCCGCTAGAAAGGGGAATTGAAGCCATTGAGACAGAGATAAACAGACTGACTGCACACATAGTTGATGCTAGACAGGGACGAGTTACATCAGACATGCTCTCCTTTGACCAACTAAATTCAGCACTTCTTATTGCAGTTGACCAATTTCGGCTCAGGCTTTTCTTTGATCACATAGAGTACTACTATCCTATCCTTTCCACCACGCTTACTCACAAAGCTATACTTGTACACACCCCCTTTACCTCAGGAACAGCTTATTATGCTTAGGAACTCATTCCTTTTCCTTTACAAACTGACACCTCCTTGGTAACAGTGAACAAACAGCATGAACTCATAGTTGTTTCAGAAGACTACCTTCTACAGGACACGGTAAATCTTCACACACTCACACAGTGCACAAAAGTTTACCTAGACCTAAACATTTGTCCAGCTTACATCTTTGGTCATATAGCGCCAGAAAATGGTGATAGAGAGGTGAGACAGCAAGCAGGAAGGAAATAGAAAGAAAAGAGGGATAGTTGAAGAACTAAAAGCTAGTGGCTGGGGCCGAAGGGGCGCCAAAACCCTTAAAGTATTGCCCACATCACTAATGCAGGCAATACCCCCTACTGTGTCAATATATAGAGAATTTAGAAAACAACTAGAGATTTATGGGGAAAGATATATAAATTGTTTAGAATGAAAGTGTTGGCAGATACTCATTCTTGACGGGATTATCCCAGCCACAGCATTTCGTCTTCATTCTTTCGGGAGGATGTGTAAGGTTGGCAGTTACTTACTTTTTAAGAGATACTGTATTATTGGTATAGTGAAACCAGTACAGCTGGTTGCTATAGAATAGGCCCCTTCACAAGCCCAGGCCCCGTGTAGGCATAATCTGGGTTGGAAGGGTCAATTCCGTGACGTTCATCAGAAGTAAATAAAAATTCAAATCTGGCGCTGTACTGATAGTGGAGCCACCTGGAGGTGGTGAGGTGAGGTATTAAGCCCCTCCTCCGCTGAATACCGCTCGTCCACTCTGTCGCGGAACACACGCCTGTCAACATCTACGCTCCTCGCTGCTACGCTATGGTATTGTGTCGCGTGTTCCTGCTAATTTTTCTTTTGTGTTCTAGTGGCTGGCCTGCTTTGCAGATGTATATTGTGTGTTTTCTAGGAGGGTTTTTAGGTGTTTATGGGGGTTTTTTCTTCGTTAGGACTTAGTTCTTTCCTTAAGCGAAGGGGGCTTTTCAGCCCCTGTTTCGGAGTTTTTCTCCGTCTGTCCCCTATTTCACTGTCCCTCCTGCCACTAGTACATTCTTCATGTGTATTTTATCGGGGTTTTCTGGGGTTTTTAGCGAGGTTAGTGGGTTCCACGTGGGACTTCCCCACCCCACGTGGTGACCACATGGGGTCTTTGCAGACCTTCCTCTTACCTCCCCCGATTATTATGTGTCCCCTCTCGGTAAGGGGGAGGGAGAATTGTGCCCTGGTTCTCTCTTCCTCTCCCGAGCGGGGGTTTTTTATTTTATTTTGGGGTTTTTTCCATTATTTCAGCCTGGAGTGTTTCTTCTCAGGCTATCGGGTCCCCTCCTACCCCTCCTTCTGGTTCATCGGTCCGGGGGGGCCCCCTTTTTTACCCGCTCCATGTGGCGGACGATTATGGTTTTACGGGGTTTTTTTCCCTGGGCGGCTGCGCGAGTGTGGGGGATTGTGTTCTGGTCCCCAGGTTCAGCGGGCGTGTCCCGCGCTTCTTTCCTTCGGGGAGGATGGGTTTGTGTTCCAGTGTTTGCACGTGTTAACCCATGTTTGTGTATTCTTTTCTCCCCCAGCCTACTCGTGCCCTTTGTGCTGCCTCAGGATGTACCGTGCGGGTCTCGCCTGACGGACACCTGCACTGTTCTCCTCACGCACCCTGCTTCACTCCCTTGGGTTACGACCCTTTGGCGTGTGGTGTGTGCCGCCCCTGGGCTGAGTTGTGTCGGGTTACCTCCCCTTCTGCCCGCTCCAAACTCCCTGCCCTTGCTTCTCTTCGTATGGCGTGGACGAGGGCTAGGAGAATGGCCCACAAACGAGACGGTTCTTCTTTGGCGTGGGTGGACCCGATTTTGGGAGCGGACCTGGGTTTATTCAGGACCCGTTACCCTTCTTCCTGTCTCTCGGAGTCTCAGGGGCTAGAACCTCCTGAGGCCCGAGAGATTGAGCCTGCTTCCCTAGACGGTACTACGACTCCTTCTCGGGGCTTATCCCCCCGGGAAGCGAGCGAGTCTGTCGCGCTGGTTCCCCCGACTGCCTCACCGGTACAAGGGCCCAGCAGGGAACCCCCAGCTTCGCCTCCTGCTAGAGCTGGCTCCTCAGGCCTCTCTAGAGGACGCAAGCGTTCGGCTAAGGTCCCGCCACTCCAGGAAGTCCCGTGCTCGTCGCCGTTCTCCTTCCTCCTCGTCTTCGTCGTCCTCTTCCTCTTCTTCGTCGTCGGGGAGCTCTCCTTCGCCCGCCCGCAATTCCCGCAGGGGTAAGCGGGGGGGGGACAGCCCCTCGTCGAGGAAGATAGTTAAGATCTTCCACACCCTTATTCCTCACGCTTTTCCTGGGGCTTCCGTCGCGCAACCTCAGGCTGTCGCTACGGAACCCGCTCCTGTTCCCCCGCCTCCCGCTGCTGCTCCCGTCGAGGGCTCGAGTCCTCCCGGGGATGTGGGAGTCCTTTTCGTGCCTCCCGTTTCCCCAGGGCTCGAGTCTCCGTCGGGGGACGTAGCTGAGGAGTTGGTTACCTCCGCACCTCCGTCCCCGTCACCCCCTCCTTCAGGAGACGGATACCTTCCCTACTCTTGGTCTCTCCTTCCTCCTGCTTGGACCCACTCTTCGGAGGAGGGCAGACTGGTGGCCTGGTCTCCGGACACAGCTCAACCAGACGTGTGGATCCGGAGGGATGACGTCGTGGTGAAGTGGGGGGCGGATGAGAAGGGCGAGGCTATTCCCTTCTACAAGGTCCGTCCTATCTCAGCGCCCTTACCCACTTCAGCTAGGGTGTCCTCTGCGGCTACCCTGGACGCGATGGGTTTCCTGGTGGAGTACAGCCAGCTACACTTGTCCGGGGCTTGGAGGATTGACCGCTCACACGGTAACACGGCTCTCCTCCTTTCCCCGGACGCGTACTTCCCGGGGGATAAGAGTGAAGGGGACCTGGATATTCCAGCCCTTCTCCTTAAGTCCCTGGACCACCAGAGGAACAACGCGCCCAGGAAGCCCCCTCCTCCGTCTTTCCCCGTCATCCTCCCTCATTCCCGGGCTCCCCCGGGCTTGAGGGAGTGCCTGTGGAAGACGGAGAAGGAGCCCCCGGTCCCCTATCAGCTGAAGGAGCCCGATGGTAAATTGAGGCAGGCGGAGTCTGCTACCCGTCTGGAGCTGGCCCACACCATCTCCACGGGAGCAGCCGCCTCTTTGATTAGGGACTGCCTCAACGCCCTAACAAACTCCTACCACGAGATGTCGGGTGTACAGCTAGCGTGAGTACCTTTCTCGTGTATCATGTTTGTAGGGATGCTGGGTAAAGGGTCTCCCTGTTACTCCCGGGTACTTATCCCCGGGTTCGCTCGGTTCTTTCTTTGTTTACCCCTTACAGTGACACCCTCTCTTCCATGGCCACCGTGATGGAGGGCGTGGCGGCAATGGCTACCCACTTCATGCGGGAGGAGGCGAAGGCGTTCGCCGAGGCGAGACTGGCAACCCGCCAAGCGGCAGCTAAATCTGCGCCAGAAATGGCACAGAGGGGAGTGGTACGAGCTGTCCCCTTGTCCCCCGCCCTCTTTGACCAACCGGCGACAGACACGATCTTCGCCTCCCTCCCAACGGTAATTAATTTACCAAAGCCTTCCACCTCCAAGTAAGTACCTCTCGTGTTCGTCTTACCCGAGTTGTCACGGGGTGAAATGAAAGGATTTTCGGGTCTATTTTGGGTCCTAATCATTCTGTTTGTCCGTAGGCCACGTGCCCCACAGCCAGCCAGACCAGCCTACCAGCCCCGGAGGCCCTCCCAGCCCTCCAGGCTACCGAGGCCCTCCTATCCCACTCCCCCGAGAGCACACAACAGGCCCTCCCAGAGGGGCCAGCAGCCCTTTCGAGGAAGGGGACAGGTCTCCAAGCCCTTCGCAAAGCCCAAGTCATCCTTCAACCACCCCTCCCAGAAGGACCGCGCCACTTGAGGGTCCCACTCTGGGCTGCCTCACAGGGTGGTCAGCAGCCTGGCCCACCCACGGCTGGGCAGCAAGGATAATTCGCCAGGGCCTGTCATGGCCCTGGATTACTGTTCCGGTGAGTAACTGTCATCCTTACTGTCTGACATATGAATTATGCCTAATCCCGTCCTTGGGCTACCGTTAGGTCAAAATCAGATTTTCCCTTGCGGTCAAAATCTCTGCCTCTCCTGTCATTCTCCCCCCAACCACCCCGGGTCCCTCGGGCCCCGGGGGATTAGGATTAACGGTACTCTCACTGACACCTGTCTTCTCCCGTTACAGCCACTACGTCTACCTCCTGCCTCAACCAAAGTGTCACTTTCGGTCGTCCCGCATGTGCGGGAAATGCGGGAAAAAGGGGTAGTGGAGCGGGCGACGGGAAGGGTCTTTCTTTCTCGTTTATTCACGGTCCCCAAAAAGGATCAGGGAAAAACGAGATTGGTGATGGACCTGAGCAAGCTAAACAAATTCGTGAAAACATTACATTTCAGGATGGTTTCGGTTGCTCAGGTCCGCACAGTTCTGAGGAAGGGAGACTGGTTAGCATCCCTGGATCTCAAGGATGCTTACTGGCACGTCCCGATCCACCCCAGGTTTCGCCGCTTTCTGGCCTTCCAGGTGGGGACCGAGACGTTCCAGTTTACCAGGCTCCCTTTCGGTCTTTCTCTAGCTCCGCGAGTCTTCACAAAACTCGTGAGGGTGGTGGCATCCCGTCTGGCAGAGGCGGGTGTCCCCACCCTCATGTACCTGGACGATTGGTTGCTTCACGCCCCTTCCAAGGAGCAGGTAGCAAACAACGTCCGGGTAGCGAGGGGAGTGCTAGAGGAAATGGGGTTTCTGTTGAACATCCCCAAGTCCTCTCTCACCCCCACTCGCAAGCTGTGTTGGCTAGGAATAGAGTGGGACTCTCTTTCGGCCACCCTCTCTCTCGCTCCAGACAACGCCCGCCGGACCCTCCGCCACGTCCGCCGGGCGCATTTTTCCCGTACTTTCTCTCGCCGCCAGTGGGAATCATTGCTCGGGTCCCTAAATTTCGCGGCCCCTGCAATGCCCCTGGGACGACTGAAACACAGGAGGCTGACGCGGGAGGTAAACCTCCACCTGTCCCCCACACACAGGGACCTTCCCAGGCAAGTGTCCCCCTCTCTCCACCGCCTCCTTCGCCCCTGGCTACGTCCCGGTGCCCTGCGTCAGCGGGTCCCCTGGGTGTTCCCTCCCCCGGGGATTACGGTGGCGACAGACGCATCGGACGTAGGCTGGGGATACCAGTCTTGCCTGGGACATCAACGGTGCGGGGGATGGAAGGAAGGGGAAAGGCTACTGCACATCAACGCCCGGGAGTTGATGGTAGCGAAGGAATGGCTCAACAGACACCCTCAGTTTGCCAGGATAGGCGTCCGCTTCGATATGGACAACGTTGCGGCCGTGCAGTGCCTACAGAAACAGGGCACCGTACGGTCGGAAATTCTCCTGTCCCTGTCAGAACAGATTTTCGCAATAGCGGCCAAGAGGGACATTCACCTCTCGGCCCGCTACGTGCCAGGGCGGGAGAACGATTGGGCGGACGCCCTATCCAGGTTCAGGGGGACGTCAGTCGAGTGGCAACTGCGTCCCCTTGTGTTCGAGTCTCTCTGCCTTCGCTACGGGACACCGGAGGTGGACCTATTCGCCTCCCCATCCACGGCCCTACTCCCTCTGTTCCTGACTTTCTCATCCAGAACAGAGGCGGGAGGCCCGGACGCCTTCACGGAGGACTGGAACAGGTGGGGTCATCTCTACCTCTTCCCACCCCCAGCCACTTCAGTCCTCCTGAAGGCGATCCTCAAGCTGCGCACTTTCAGGGGGAGGGTTCTCCTCATAGCCCCCCGCTGGCCAGCACAGCCGTGGTTCGGAGAGTTGTCCCGGTGGTGCCCGCATCCCCTTCAGTTGGGATCGGCGTGCCTCTCCAGCACCCTGTCTGCACCACTCCAAGCGTCACTGAAACTACACGCTTGGAGTTTCTACGGGGAGTCCTCAGCAAAAGGTTCACTAAGGAGACAGTGGACAAGATGTTGAGGGCTCATCGTCAGTCTTCGGTGCGACAATACGAATCGTGCTGGAAAAGATTCCAGGACTTCTTGCGAAGACACCCCTCCAGGGTCATCTCGGAGGACACAGTCCTGGAATTCCTCACGTGGCTCGCCGATTCCACCAACAGGGCCCCGGCGACGGTGCTTGCGCATCACGCAGCCCTGTCTGATCCCCTCCTCCTGGGTTTTAACATTAAGGTTTCGGAGAGGCCTCTCTCTCTCCTGAGGATGGGGATTCGGGCGGGGACCGCACCTCACCGGGCCCAGGCACCCTCCTGGTCCCTTCATCGTGTCCTTTCCTACCTGACCTTCGAGGGGGTCCCTCTGGAGGTTTGTCACCTCCTCCAGAAAGCTCTCTTCCTGCTCGCCTTAGCTACAGGTTACAGGGCTTCTCAGTTGGCAGCCCTGACCCGTCACACAGCCTTTTCTTCAGTAACCCCTAACCTTACTTCCTTAACCATTTCCCCCTCCCCTGCTTTTCTAGCTAAGAACGAGCAGGCTGACGACAGAATTGGCCCTCTCGCAGTACCCTCGTTCCTGAGGGATGGAAATTTCCACCCCCTCTGCCCAGTCCACGCCTTTGTTGCATACGTGGAGGCGACGAGAGGGGCTTCTCCGGACCACCTCTTCTACAACTCTAGGTCCGGTAACCCTCTCTTCCCTAGGTCAATCGCTCGCCTTCTCTGCCGAGTGATAGAGAACGGGGATCCCGGACACGCCCCGAGGGCTCACAGCGTTAGGGGCGTGGCCGCCTCCCTCGCCTTCCTCAGGACTCACTCGGTGGAGAGGGTCAGGGATTTAGGGGGCTGGGCGTCCACTTCTTCCTTCAGGACGAGGTACCTGTTCCACTCGCTCTCCCCTACCCCCTGTGTGGCTATGGGTACTCCACCTCCTATTCCCCAGGGTCCCCGCGGGAGACACATGGGGGGGAGGGGCCGCCCGAAGAGAAAAGGTCGGGTGATTTAAGTCCCGTCACATCATCCCAGACCTCATCCACATCTTGTACAGCTTCATACTCATCCCCATTCTTCACGTGTACATATGGTGAAAGAGAATATATAATAAATTACATTGTTACGGAATTCTTGTGTATTCATTTTCCAAACAATTATTAACTAAGATGAGTGACAGGAGATATTATTACACAGGATATCTGGATCCTAGTGTCCTCCTTCATCCCCTCGGGATTACATTACCTGAGCGAGGGCCATAGCCCTAACTCAGAAGACTTGAATAAGGGGGGGGGGGGGAATGGGGGGGGGAGGAAAAGGGGGGGGGGGAGTATCCATGGGAACCTCCCCCCTCCTCTCCTAGACCCGAACCCTCGAGTCTAACTATAAAGACTTTATGTGTAACAATTCTGGTCTATAACAGAATGGTCTACGGTTTTATGGTATACGCTACTTCTCCCCCACCACGGCGTTTCACCTAGCCAGTGTCGGGAGGGGCGTTAGCTGCTGCCTCACCGGGCTCGGTTACCTTTCCTGCCCTCCGCTCTCAACCACTCTTAACTAGCACGTGATTGCCTCCACCTCACCTCCCACCTACCGCATCGCATGCTTAGCAACCAGCTGTACTGGTTTCACTATACCAATAATAGTGCATTTGTCGCGGCTTCTAGCCGCTTAAATTGTATTTATTGGTTTGTGAAACCAGTACAGCTTCTACTGTCCCACCCACCTCCCGATGCGGCAGACACTCACTTCTTTCTCATTGGAGTGGACGAGCGGTATTCAGCGGAGGAGGGGCTTAATACCTCACCTCACCACCTCCAGGTGGCTCCACTATCAGTACAGCGCCAGATTTGAATTTTTATTTACTTCTGATGAACGTCACGGAATTGACCCTTCCAACCCAGATTATGCCTACACGGGGCCTGGGCTTGTGAAGGGGCCTATTCTATAGCAACCAGCTGTACTGGTTTCACAAACCAATAAATACAATTTAAGCGGCTAGAAGCCGCGACAAATGCACTAATATATATAGCCTATGCATAAAATTAGACCAAGTTTATTTAAAACGCCATATCGCGGCGTTTATTTCAGTTTAACATCGATTATTTTTAAGGAAATGCATATTTAGAAGAAAGAATCATGGTAAATAGCTTAATGAATTTGTTGACAAATATGATTATTAAAAAAGTTAGAAAATTAAACCGTCTTCTGCCGAAAAAACAAAAACAAAACAAAAAACAGCTGGGCTTGGGAGAAGGTGATAAATAGGGTGGACTGCAAGCACGAGGGATATGATTGATATTAAGTGGCGCAACAGCGAGGTCACATAGCACCAGGAAAAGGTAATAGAGAGGTGTGACAACAAGCAAGAAGGAAATAGGAAGAAAGGATGGACAGTTGAAGAAATGTAAGCTAGTGGCTGGGGCCGAAGGGGCGCCAAAACCCTTAGAGTATGGCCCACATCATTACAGGCAATACCCCCCCTACGGTGCAAGCACGAGGGATAAAAGGAATACAGGGATAGCTGTCTAATATTCAAGGATAATATATATTCAGTAGTCTATCCCACTACGATGGTAAACAAAAGACAGTGCCTTTATTTAAAGAATATAATGTAACAGATATTTTAATTATATTTGTTTGTTATTACTTTTCAACTAATCACTTTAATTTTTCTTACCCTCTTCCCCCTCACCCTCGGCTCAAATCATCACATTTCTTCTCTCCTATATCCACCTACGCTAATACAGTATGCACTTCTTTAAACCCGGGTTCTTCAAACTACGGGTCCCGAATTCCTCCAAACTGGGTCGCAGGCTCACAAAAATAAATACATCAATGAAATAGAATAATAATGTTCGTGACAATAAAATAAATATGAAGTTCATACATGAATCCACCTAACATATTTTTATAATCGAATATTCATATATTTAATAATCAATAAAACAAAATCATTGCACAAAT
This sequence comes from Petrolisthes cinctipes, assembly GCA_033782935.1. Lineage (NCBI taxonomy): Eukaryota > Metazoa > Arthropoda > Malacostraca > Decapoda > Porcellanidae > Petrolisthes > Petrolisthes cinctipes. The sequence goes on along the minus strand of JAWQEG010000249.1, from coordinate 6,718,517 downwards.
ATTAGCCTTCTTGAGAGAGAATGAGAGGGAGGGGTAGGTGAGGCAGTGTTTATAATTCTGGTTAGAATGCCTTTTAATCATAAATATTACGTTTCAGTTTCTGGCCTTGTATTTTCTTAGGTTGATAATTCTGGTCATTTGTAAAAGATCTTTCTGTATGGGTCGCGTGAATGATGTCATAGTAAAAACTGGGTCACGACTGAAAAAGTTTGAAGAACCCTGCTTTATACTATTGGTGATTCGATACCGTTCACAGTGTATGTTTCATTCATTCCTCCTGACACACGTCTTCTCTACCTGATCATTCGTTACCCTATATAGCTACGCCCACTTTTCTCTCCTCCTCTCCCGCTAACATCCCCCCTCCCTCCCCCTGCCAGATCCGACGAGGCCTAAACCAAGTCGTTGGTGGAAGAAGTGTGGACCCTTGTTCTGTCCGGAGCTGTACGTGTCCAAAGGCAGCCTTGCAAGTTTCATCTCTGTACCTACCATCCTATGTTTTGTGTTTATATGTGTTGTTGTGTATTATCTTCGTACCAAGGGCAGGGTGGTTATTCAGCAACAACTCGCTGTGCAGGTATACAGACGTCCTATACGAAGAGGTATTCCAACTTTAGTCTTTATGGTAACACTGTTCATCAGCTTACACTAAGCATGGGTAGGTACACAGACAGGATTACAGGAGTAATGCCAAAAGTCCACCAAGAGGACTTGGTGTGGTAGTGGCCGAGCAGCGTATCAGACACTTTTTTTTTTTTTTTTTTTTTTTTTTTTTTAAAGATGGGGACTAAAGGCCACAGGCCCGCTCACTGTCCCCATCTGCGTAGGTTTATTCAGAGTGTCCAAAATCATGTCCAATTTCGTTCGAGATGCCTAGACACATTGCGTTTGAAGGAACATAAGTCGTAGTAAGGTGGAAAGATGGATGAAGGTAGAGTGTTCCAGGGTTGACCAGTTGTGTATATAAAAGACTGAGAGTACCGGTTAACTCTTGCATTAGGGAGTTGGACAGAAAAGGGGTGAGAACGAGAGGCTTGACGAGTGTTGCATGCTCTCCTGAGGGGAGGAAGCATACATTGAGAGAGTTCAGAAGAGCAATGTCCAGTGTAGTAGCGATAGAAGAGAGAAAGTGATGCAACATTGCGGCGAAGAGAGAGAGGTTGTAGTGAATCAGTAAGAGGAGGAGAGTTGATGAGACGAAAAGCCTTTGATTCCACCTTGTCCAGGAGTGTTGTAAATGTTGAATCACCCCACACATGAGAGCCGTACTCCATACAGGGGCGGATAAGACCCCTGTACAGGGACAGCAACTGCGAGGGGGTGAAATAATCACGGAATCTGCTCAGCACACCTAACTTCTTTGAGGCGGTTTTAGCAAGAGAAGTAATGTGATCTCTCCAAGAGAGATTATGAGAGAAAGAGACTTCAAGAATATTAAGAGAGGGGGAAAGGTTAAGTTGTGTGTCATTGAAGGAGAGGGGATAGTCATCAGGAAGATTAGTACGAGTCGAAAGATGAAGGAACTGTGTTTTAGAGACATTAAAAACAACAAGGTTCTCTCTGCCCCAGTTAGAGATGAGGGAAAGATCAGAAGTCAGGCGTGCTACTGCATCATCACGTGATGTGGAGAGGAGCTGCTAGGATGGACGGTTGTCATAGTGAGTGGAGTAGTGTAGGGTGGAATCATCAGCATAGGAGTGGATAGGGGAAGAGGTACAGGTAAGAAGGTCATTAATGAACAGGAGAAAGAGGGTGGGTGATAGAACAGAACCCTGAGGAACACCCCTATTAATAGACTTGGAAGAAGAACAGTGACCGTCTACAACAGCAGCCATAGAACGGTCAGAAAGGAAATCAGAGATAAAGGTGCAGAGAGAGGGATAGAAACCGAATGAGGGCAGTTTGGAGATTAAAGCTTTGTGCCAGACTCTATCAAAAGCTTTGTATATGTCGAGGGCAACAGTAAAAGTTTCACCAAAGTTCCAAAAAGAGGATGACCATGAATCAGAAAGGAGGGATAGAAGATCACCAGTAGAGCGTCCTTGACGGAAAACATACTGACGATCTGAAAGAAGGTCGTGACAAATAAGGTGCTTATGAATTTTGGAGTTAAGAACAGATTCGAAGACTTTAGATAGACATGAGGTCAAAGCAATGGGGCGATAGTTGGAGGGTTGGGAGCGGTCACCTTTCTTCGGAACAGGTTGGATCAGAGCAAACTTCCAGCTAGAAGGAAAAGTGTTAGATGATAGACATAGACGGAACAGTTTGCCTAGGCAGGGTGTCAGTACAGAAGCACAGTTCTTGAGAACAACAGGAGGAATCCCATCAAGCCCGTACGCCTTCCGAGTGTTAAGGCCAGATAGGGCAGAAAATACTTCCTTTGAAGAGATTCTGATGACAGGCATAAGTAAGTCAGAGGGGGGCAGAGTTGGAGGAATAGAGCCGGAATCGTCCAGTGTGGAGTTAAAGGCAAAGGTTTGAGAGAAGAGTTCAGCTTTATCAGGTGAAGAGATGGCAACATTTCCATCAGGAAGGATGAGAGGAGGGAAAGAGGAAGAATTAAAGTTACTGGAGAGATTTTTGGCTAGATGCCAGAAAGAACGAGAGGTGGAAGAGTTGGACAGATCATTGCACTTGGCACGGATGAAGGATTTTTTGGCTAGTCGGAGAACAGATTTGGCACGATTCCGGGCAGAAATATACAGAGCACGAGATTCATCAGTTTGAAGGCGTCGATACTGTCCGAAAGCTTCCTCCTTATTGTGGACAGCAGTAGAACAAGCGTGATTAAACCAAGAGTTTCGTGAAATAGTAAGAGGGAAAGAATATGGAATGTATGCCTCCATGCCCGAGAGGATCACCTCTGTGATGCGTGCAGCACACTCAGAGGAACCCCGGCCACGAAAGCAAAAATCATTCCATGGGAAATCATGAAAGTATTGCCTCAGATCATCCCAGTTGGCAGCGCTGTAATGCCACAGTTGCCGCTTCCTGGGAGGGTCTAAAGGTTTTATTGGAGCGATAGGACAGGATACTGAAATAAGATTGTGATCGGAGGAGCCCAAAGGAGAGAAAAGTTCAACACTATAAGCAGAAGGATGAGAGGTTAGGAATAAATCAAGAATATTGGGCTGATCTCCAAGGCGGTCTGGAATACGGGTAGGGTACTGAATTAACTGCTCTAGGTCGTTGAGGATAGAAAAGATGAAGGCTTGTTCACCAGGTGGATCAGTGAAGGGAGATGAGAGCCAAAGGCGGTGGTGAACGTTGAAATCTCCTAAAATGGAGATTTCTGAGAAAGGAGAATGGGATAGAATGTGTTCCACTTTGAGGTAAGATAGTCAAAGAATTTTGGATAGTCAGTAGAGTTAGGAGAGAGATATACAGCACAGATGTATTTAGTTTGAGAGTAACAGGTTAGTCGAAGCCAGATGGTTGAGAATTCAGAAGAGTCTAGTTCGGGAACACGAGAACAAGTGAGGTCGTTGCGTACGTATACGCAACAGCCGCCTTTGGCACGAAACTGAGGATAGAGAAAGTAAGAGGGGACAGAGTAGGGGTTGCTGTCAGTTGATGCTGAGATCTGGGTCTCGGTGAGGAAGAGAAGATGAGGTTTAGCAGAGAAGAGGTGGTGTTCAACAGAAGAGAAGTTAGAGGAAAGACCACGAATGTTGCAAAAGTTGATAAAGAGTGAGTCAGTCAATGGTCCAGGGCATCTCAGGGGGTCGTCAACAAAGTGTCCAGGCTGAGGGGAGTTTATTGACCCATCCCCAGGGGCCTTCGAGGCTTGATTTTTAATTCCTTTCATAGTTGCATAATTTTGGGGGGATATAATTTGGACAAAGGGTGTGGTGTGTAGCGTGTTTGTATATATTGTGTAAATAGAGAGAGAGAGTGATGTCTTTGGGAGTATGTTGGACTACTCTCAGTGTATGTGAGACACGAAAAAAGATCAGCAAAGGTGGACAGACAGGTGAAACGGGAGTTCCAACCCTCCCTATCACCAGTCCAGCGTATACCCTAGGAGTACTGCCCTGTTTGGCTGGTGTCTTCAGCCTCCTCCCTACTGACATACGTACACATGTACTTACACATGTATAGTGCCAGCTTGGTTACTACTATTAAGAATTAAGTAATAACACATGTATCTAACACATGTAATAAAGGCTACTGGTTTTATGGTTAATGAATGAACAAATGTGTAGGATAACAATAAGCATATTAATCCTATATCTTTAATAAATTCAGATCATATTGTAATAGCCAATAAAAATGGGCATCTACACACATCACGTGACCCACGCTACCACACCTTGGCAGAAGTATGGGATGCGGGCCCAACCAGATTCTCGCAACCACTCGTAAAGGACAGACGTACCTAAAGGAGGTTTCAAGACATACCTCCAATATTTTTGCACTAATCTAACAGATTATATTTTGATTAATAAACACAAAAACCCAAGTTGTGCTTACGTTCAACCACTATTGACCAATAAGTATAATTCACTGTATCTTAGTTATCAGATATCTACAATTCCGAAGACCTACTACTAACTACAAAACTACAATCTACAACTCCCCAAGTGAGTAATATATAAACAATAAAGGTAACCAACCAGAAATGGTTACAGTGGGCCACACCACTCCACCTAACCAACGGCTTCCTCCAACAGCCCCAAGACAACAGCACTGGCACAACACTCAACTGTGTGCATAACACCAGAGATTCGGCACCTTAGCAAGCAACTGCCGCCACCCATGCCAGTGGAGTGTTTCATCCGCCCTCTCATCCGGCAGACCAAACAAGAGAAACGAGTAAGGCGGTGGCAAAACAGCGCCCTCCTTGCTACTGCCCACGCTACACACTCCACCACAGGGTCAACTATGACGACAACCATGTATCCACACCACATGCCTCCCTCTACCGAACACAGCACCTCTACGAACCTCTCACAGAAACCCCCACCGGCCATACCTCACCCGCAACACACAACCACCTCTCCACGAATTACCTACCAGAACGCCCGCACCCTCCTATGGGTGGAAGACCTAGGGTCAGGGGGACACTTTCTCGTGGACTTTAGATCAGAGGTGAGCATAGTCCCATCCCACGCCAAAGATGGGCACAGCCAGGCCTCAACGGCTTATGACCTGCTGGCAGCCAATAGGTCTCCCATCGTCACCTTCGGTACAAGGAGTAGGGGTATCACCCTCCTACAACAGGAGTGGATTGTGGCCTTTTGTTGTGGTAGACGTGCAATACCCCATCCTGGGGTTAGACTTCCTTACAGCGCACGACCTACTCATCGACCCCAAGAGACGCTGCCTGATCCATCAACTGTCAGAAACCACCATCCCTACGAAACACTGCCGCCAGACTACACCCACCATCACATACATCCTTCAAGCCAGCCCATACAATGCCTTACTACAGAAGTTTCCACCACTGCTTTCCACCACCTCCACGGAACACACACAGGACCCAGGCATACATCACACCATCACAACCACCGGACCTCCCTACTTTGCCAAGCCCCAGAGGATGCCCCCTGAGTGACTGGAGGCAGCAAAACAGGAATTCGACATAATGCTCCAACAAGGGATAACTAGACCATTGGACAGTGCATGGGCATCGCCACTACATATGGTGCTTTAGCAACAGGAAGGAGAATGGAGGGCATGCGGCGACTACAGAGTGCTGCCACCACACCCTACATTTAGCCAGTACCACATGTCCTGGACTTTCACTTTAAGCTCCAGGTGTGTGTGGTATTCTCTAAGATAGATCAGGTGCGGGCGTTCGATCAAATTCCTGTTGCCAAAGAGGATATCAAGAAAACGGCTATCACCACACCCTTTGGCCTCTTCAAGTTCCCATCCATGAACTTTGGTCTACGAAACGCCACCCAGACCTTCCAACGGTTCATGTACAAGGTGCTGAGGGGGCTCGACTGGGTGGTGGTGTACATCGATGACATCCTCGTGGTGCCCGACTCACACACACAGCATCAACTACACCTGAGGGAACTATTCTACAGACTCCAGCAGCACGGTTTAAAGTGCGTCCTGGGAGCTGACAGCCTCGATTTCCTTGAACACCGGGTTATTCCTGACGGTATTACTCCTCTCCCACAAAAGGTAGAGGCCACCACGGAGTTCCCACTACCTACCACTGCCAGGAAACTGAGGGAATTCCTGGGGGTGGACAACTACTATCACCGCTTCATCCCCCACGCCGCTGCTGCACTTGCACCACTCCACGACCTCCTGAAAGGGCTGAAAAAGACATCACAAAAGAAGATAGTATGGTCCGCTACAGCTAAGAAGGCTTTCAACAACATCAAGGCAAAATTGACAGACACTACCCTCCTCGCCTACCCAACTCCACACGCCCCAACATCTATCTACACGGACACTTCCGCCGAGGCCATCGGAGCAGTCCTCCAGCAGGAGGTGGATGGAATCTTAAAACCCATCGTGTTTTTCAGCAAGCGACTTGAACCAACACAGCGGAAATACAGCTCCTTCAACAGAGAGCTTGTGGCCATGCATGACTCTGTCAAGCACTTCCGTCACTTCTTAGAAGGCAGGAGCTTCCATATCCGAACCGACCACAAGCCCTTGACAACGGCGATGCAGCAACAGGGCACCAATTGGTCACCAAGGGTTACACGCCACCTGCCATTCATAACTTAGTTCACCACTGACATCCGTCACATCAGGGGCGAGGACAACGCTGTAGCCGACGCCCTATCCAGGTTGCTCCTGCCTCAACCCAATATCTCTGCAATCCAGCAGATTCCTCTACTCAAGTACCTGGCCATAGCTGCAGCTCAGGATACTGACTCACACCTTCAGGACCTCTTCACAGGTGAGACTGGACTCCACCTGGAGTACTTAACTGCTCCAGATGAGGTTACCAAGCTTTGATGTGGCACATCGTGTCGTGTACCACGCCCCTATATCCCTACAGAGTTCAGGCTGCAGGTACGCAATCACTACCATACTCTCAACCACCCGGCAGTTGCAGGTATCCTCTGCCTCAACAGCCGCCAGGTAGTCTGGCCAGGTATGAGGAAACAAATCAAGGAGCGGGTCTTCTCATGCATTCCATGCCAACATGCGAAGGTAGGACGTCACACCTGACCCCCGGTCCGTGAGTTCTCTATTCCTACCAGCAAGTTCCACACCGTGCATGACGACATCGTGGGACCCTTACCGCCTTTCTGTGGCTCACTCTACCTACTGACGTGCATCAACAGGACTACACGCTGGTGCACAGCAAACCCCGAAGGTACTGCCCGCCACTTCCTCAGTAACTGGGTTGCCATCTTCAGTCCCCAGGCTGTAATCATCACAGACCAGGGCACCCAATTTGATTCGAAGGTGTGGGAGGACATGCTCAACCTCCTAGGGACCCGCCGCCAGAGGACCACAGCTTACCACCCATGCAGTAACGTCTTCACAGGACTCTGAAAGACGCCTTCAGGGTGCTGCAACCCAGCCAATGGACGGAAGCCCTCCCTCTCATCCTTCTTACCATCCGGGCAACAGTCAAGGAGGACCTACAGCATTCCCCAGCCAAGCTAGTGTTCGGCGAAGACCTTCGCCTGCCAGGCCAGATGACAACTCCGGACCTTGACACATCAAACGTATCCTTCCTGCCGGCACTGAAGGCGGTGATGAGAACAGCCCGCCCTACACTCACGTGCCAACCGACATCAAGGCTCACCTAAACACCCCCAGGACTCCTGACCGCCACTAACCTATTTCTTCTCACGGATACCCATCACACACCACTGCAGGCACCCTACACAGGACTTTACACCGTTATCTCCAGGACGGACATGATAGTTACCATACAGGTAGCAGGTAAACCCTACATCACTTCCTGGGAATGGGATAAACCAGCTAACACCAACACATACACTGACGCCACGCCGCCAGCACACCCACCACAAAACACACATCCACTTCCACAGAAACATACCACCCAACTTCATACGACAACACTCATCCTCACCACACGACACCCACACACAGCTACACACGCATCCGTGCATCCTTCCCCCACTCTTACCCGCATCCACCACCACATCATACCACCGCTCACTACTCCTACCCACGCCACAACCACAGTCACAAAAACACCACCCTATCTTATCACACACACACACCCCATCTCGTACACCGCTCCTACCTACACCCTCAACTTCATCTCACAATCACATGCCACCCACTTCCTTGCCCACCTACACCTAAACGTTCCGTCACCACGCCACCAACCTCAATCCCTCCCATACCACCTACCACACCACAATCTATCACCGACCCTATCTCACCACAACCTCTACCCCACCCTACTTCTCCCCCACCTTCACCCCCACAACATTCACCTTCCCCTACCCCTACCACACCTGACCCCATTCCCCCCTCACCTGACCCTCTCCTCGACAACCCAACCACCTACCCCACCCCGCACCAACAACCAGTAACCCCAGCCCCACCCATACCTATACCACCCGTCCCTATTACTATCAACCTCGCCGACACCTTGACGCCAGTAATCCCCCAGTATACCCACAGGCTGAACCACAGACTGCTCAACAGCCGCCACCCATTCCACCACACATCGACGCTGCAAACAAGCTGCCTCACCACCACCAATACCAGCAACGTCTGCTCACCCCCCTGCCTCGCTGGAGCCATCGGATGACGACGAGCCTGCCCCGGTTCCAGAGGGTTACGTATCCTGGTTCAGCAAGAAAATCCACCGCCCAGCGAAATATCTCACACACCTTTACAATGCAGACACACACCTGCTCCACATGCCTGCAGATACACACACTCCCTACTACTATCATACACCCTTGTCTCCCCAACACACTCTACACATACAGTCTCGAGCTGATGGAATGGACACCTTTGAAACGTGCCCCGCACTGAGCATAAGGTAAGATGTGTAGTGGCATGAGCTGCCTAATGATTGATGTGGGGCTCGTTTCAAGTGTGTCCCTTCCATCAGCTCGCGACTGAACATAATTATATGTGGAACACTCCATTTCCCTGATTATGTATATGCTTATATTGTATATTTGTATGTAATCAATTATTTATTCGTGTTTGTCATTGTGAGTATGCCCCTGATTGTGAGGATGTACAGTCGGCAAAAAAAGTTTCGTTACCATCCTTTTAACAGTGTGATGTAATGTTGGTATGCCTGACTGGCGCGTCAGGTGTGACGCGAGTGTCTTATATACCTCCGTCACCCTCCGTGTCCCTCAGTGTCTATTGGACAGGCAAGTAGGAATGACGTCCTTTCACCCAGTGCTATTTTTTCTAGGTATTTCATGGTTATTCTTGTTCTCAAATACTCAAACGTATTTCCTTATGTTTAATAAAGAATAGTTAATAGTAAGAGTTCTTAAACACTTAAAATTTAATTTAAAATCAGCTAAATTTTTGATATAATAAAGAAACTAAATGCGTTGTGCTAAGTTGTCACTGCCGCGGCTCACATATTATCGGCCCGGGGCAGAGACGATACCCGAATGGCATATCTCGAATGACGAGGCACCATAGGTGCTCAATCGGCGGAGTACCAACCCTACCACACTTACCGATGTTAAAATTAATGTAGGGCTGGTAACGAAACTTTTTTTGCCGACTGTACCTCCTTATTTATTATATATGTTTCTGGGCCACTCTAGTCCTCTAATATTGGGGGGAGGGGGGGTACTGTAGCAGACGGCGAGCACCTTGCGCTTCCCTATGCATACCTGCCTCAAACAGCAGCCATGACACCTGCGCGCGCAGCCTACTTGGGCCGCCGACCCACTAGCTGCTCACCTGGACTCACCTCTCCTATCCAGCCACCAACCTTGCCTGCTCCAGCTACCACTCTCACCTGTTCCAGACGCCACACTTCCACCTGCAGCAACTCTACCTTAGAGTTGCTGAATCAGCATTTGTCTATGGGAATTGAGCAATATGTATCTAAGAAGATCATTCGTGTGCAAAATAGTGATGCACCTTGGTTTACTGATGAGTGTATGGCCGCATTTGATCTTAAGCAGGGTGCCTATCGTAGGTGGACGCGTGATCGTTGCAGAGCAAAGTGGGATGAGTTTATTGACTGCCAAAGAATGGCTAATGGTGTCTATGTGGAGGCAGAGCAGCAGTTCAATAATGGAGCCAGGGATGTGTTGCTGAATGCTCGGAGCCGACATAAATGGTGGTCTACCTTGAAGAGTGCTGTATTCGGGTCTGACTCTTCACTCCCCCCCTTGGTTGGTGATGATGGTAGCCTGGTGTATGAGCCCTGTGGTAAGACTGCATTGCTTGCAGCTCACTTTGATAGCAAGCAGTCTAGGGAGTCTGTAGAGTTGCCCTCCACATGTCACCCCTGTCCTGGTCTCTCCTCATTTGTCTTTAGGTCAAGGAAAGTTAAAAAAAACTCCTTCATGAGTTGGACTCTTATGGTGGTATTGACCCCTTGGGAATGTTTCCTCTGTTCTTTAAACAGACGGCTGATGTCCTAGCTCCCCGCCTCAGTGTTGTCTTCAGGAGACTACTTCGTCTTGGTAGTTTTCCTGAATGTTGGAGGTCTGCTAATGTTACCCCAATTCCCAAGGGCCCCCTTCATCTTCAGTTGGCGATTACAGGCCGATTTCCATCACTCCTGTGTTGTCTAAGGTGTTTGAGAGGCTGGTGGCTGTGCGTTTAAGTAACTTCATGGAACGTAATGGTGTATTCCCACCCTCACAGTTTGCATATCGAAGGGGCCTTGGCACGTGTGATGCACTTCTGTGTGTCTCTCATGTACTGCAGAATGCTTTGGAGTTGGGTCATGAGGCTAGACTGGTGCAACTTGACTTTTCTGCCGAGTTTGATAGGGTAAACCATCTGGGTATCCTCTACAGACTTCGTTCTGTTGGTGTTGGCGGTTCAGTCCTGTCTGTCTTGTTGCAATTCCTCACTGCTCGATCCCAGTATGTTGTTGTGGATGGTGTGCAGAGTGAAAGAGTAGAATTAGTGTCTGGGGTGCCCCAAGGTAGTGTCTTAGGGCTGTTGTTGTTCCTACTGTATACCTCTGAACTATTTAACATCTTGGAGAATGACCTGTATGGTTATGCAGATGACTCCGCTCTCATTGCTGTTGTGCCGACCCTTGGTGCCAGTATTTCTGTTGCTCAGTCATTGGATCGTGACCTGGATAGGATTAGTGATTGTGGGGTATGAGGTTGAATGCTGGCAAGACTAGGACAATGGGATTGTATTGGAGGGGTCTGAGAAATTGGTTATTCTGGGAGTTACATTTGATGCCAAGCTGACTTTTGAGAGGCATGTTCGGTCAATTTCAAGGTCTGTCTCCCAGAAGTTGGGTATAATGCATAGAGCTTGGCGTGCGTTCGGAGATCACTCATTGTTACTGCGGTGTTACAACTCCTTTGTGTTGCCTCTGTTGGAATACTGTTCTCCAGTGTGGTGTTCAGCTGCTGATTGCCATCTCAAGTTGCTGGATAGGATTGTTTCCAATGCTAATTTTCTTAACGGCGGTTTACTTGATTGTAATCTGAGTCACCGTCGTTCTGTTGCATCATTGTGCATGCTGTTCAAGATCAGAAGTAATGTGCTGCATCCTCTTAACTCCTCTCTGTCACCTCTGTATGTTCCTACTCGTGTCACTCGTGGTGCATTGGACTCCCATATGTATGCTTACGTATTGCCGCGCTGTAGAACATGTCAGTACAGTCGATCGTTTGTCCCTAGGTCGGTGTCTCTGTGGAATGGCCTTGGTGAATATGTCTTTGATGGTGTAGGACTGGCTGGTTTCAAGAGTAGGGCTAATATGTTTTTATTAAGCTAACTGCTCATCTTTTTTTCTCTAAGCTGTCTTCTTTTCTTCAGGTTGGATTCATGGGGCTGGGGTCTCGGATTGATAGAATGCTTGCATTCTCTCCCAGCTTTGTGTCTCTGGTCTATTTTAAAAATAATAATAATACTCGGCCACGGCAGGCCACTCTCTCTCCTACAAGGTCTCGCCTACCTACAACTACTACTCTCGCCTCCCTTACTCTCTTCCATTACTAGACCAAGGTGTGACCTAGGGTAGGAGGGTCCCCATGGGAGCAAAGGAACTCCCTTCAGCTCCTGTACAGGGAATGTACAGTACAAGAAACAGCAAAATAAAGTTAGTGATATTGTTGTTGTTGAAGTCCCTCAAGCTGTCTGGCCTCTATATCTATACTTAAACTATATATAGATTTACAATCTTGTGTTTGTCCCAATCTTCCATTATAAGGAATATTGGGTCTTTGATTACCTAAATGATACTTATATAATGTAATATTCTGTAAAGATAAATTAACATATACATTACCTATCTAATATCAAAGTTAAGGGAATATGTATCATGTTTAGCAGATTCTCTGGTTTTCATTATTTGTTGTGAGTTTAGTTTCCACAACTAGAAAGTTGGTATCCCAGCGGAGTCTAGTTGAAACATCAGCTTATGAAATCAGTGATAGTTAGGGGAACCAAATCTGAATAATAATAATGATATAATGATAATAATGTAGGCCATTCATATTATGCTACTTAAAGAAAAAAAAAAAAAAATTTAGGTGTCTACTACCCGATAGAATAGAATCGTTATAGCCTGCGTCAAAGTGCCGACGATTCTAGGAAGGATGTGTAATTTACGGGAGAGTACGAAATTGGTCAGGGAGAGCGCCTAAATAATAGTGTATGCACTATGTAATCACTGAATGTTGGCTGATTATATTATGGGTACGGCATACCAAAAAGGTTACAGGGTACGCATGTTAGGTATGACTTATGTATGCAACTCGATTGACTTCATAGAATACAGGCAATTTTTTAAAGTTTGCGAAGCCTCAAATTCGGAGGCTTCGCAAACTTGAAAAAAGTTGCTAGATTCGCCAGATGAATTAACTTGAACCATTCAAGTTTTTGTAAATAATTTTCTTGAACCAGGTATAAAAGGCTATGGTCCATTCATTTTTTCATTATTTTTGTAAAAGCGAGATTTTTGTCCCCTTAATTTACTATTACTATTTTTACTTTACTCTGGGAGGAAAACAAAAACCCACTGCCTTTAACAAAACAAAAATCCACCAGTGTTACTATGCTACTACTCTATCCTATAGCTGTATCAACCTGGTCTGAAAAAAAAACAAGAAACCGATGAGGAACAGGACTTGCCTTGCGAATACCAAAAATAAATCATACAAAGGACAAGTCCAGCTCCTCTCCAGTACTGGGTAAACGCTGCCACCACCAGACCACAGTCGATCAGAGGAACCAAGTGAACACACACTGGAGGGGTAGCGTAGCGTTACTTAAAGAAGGCTCGCGAGTAAGCAACCCATGGGCCGGATACTCAAACGTTCCTAACTTAGGGCAGCCTCGCCGCCCTATCTGGACTTAGGAACTCCTAAGTTACGAACTGGTTAGGATATCCTATCTCAAGCCCTAAGTTGGTATACTCAAAACATTTTTAGGGCGTCCTATCCTGTTCCTAAGTAGTTAGTAAGTCCTAAATCTTCCCGGGTGCCCTATGTTGTTCAGCCAATCAGGGTGGCGCTTTCAAGTGACTCGGACTGTCTCCAGCCAATCAAAAGCAAGCTCGATCAGCTGACAAAAGTAAACACGAAACAAAACACAACATTATGCGTATGACGGTATGAGTGGTAGAAATGCGTGTCGAAACTGTGGAGAGTAAGAGAGTGGAGAGTAAGAGAGTAGTATCTACTGTGAAATAAGTGCCACCTCCATTATGATTCATGACAGACAACAGTATGACATTATTGAAAGTCATTAGCAATGTTAGAAATGACTATTTTATCATGTCTACTTGTGTCACATCACATGATTCACAGCTAAATGTAATAATTATGGAGGATTATGTAATGTAAGATATAAGATTACCAATAGCAGGTAGATAGTGTACCGTAGGTTAGGTCTGTTTAAATATGCATATTTTTAGTCTCATTGGTGTTTTAGTAACATATACCTTTTTGAGTAATGGTATCCCTAATGAAAATCTGGCAAAACGAAACTAAAATGTAAAAAATACAACATACAACACAGCAACAACATTACTGTAAAAATATTAGTTGGTATCAGTAAATGAACAATTTCCTACAAGTTATCATTAACCATATTCCTCAATGGTGACCACACACAAATAACTAAGCCCAATCTTACCAATAAACTAGTGTTAAAATGAATCCCCTGAATCAAACCAAACACAAAAGTTGGGCCAAATAATAGATAATGTAAAAAATTATGGGTGTTTCTGAAGAAAAGTTCAGTAGGTCTAATTAGGTTTATCAAGTGGAGTTAGGTTAGGTTAGGTCAGGGTTCTTTCCTCGTGATAATTAGGTAAGAAATTAATAGAACAACCAGAAATATGATGTAAAATTAATACATATATATATATATATTTTTTTTTTGGGGGGGGGGAGAAATTACAAATCAAGACTGAGCTAGGCCAGAAAGAACTTAGAACTTTTAGTTTCAAATAAGGAGACTGAGAGGAAGCCAGAAAGAGAGGAGGGACAGTTAAAGGATTAATAGGGAGTGGGTTAGATTTGAAGGGTTGCCAGACCCCTTAAATGGCCGTTGGTTAGGTCTGAAGGGATGCCAGAACCCCTTAAGTACTGTCCATATCACCACAGACAATACTTCCCCTTCAGTGTCCAAATTGAAGAGCAACTGCTTAAACTAATGATTGGGAAAATCATTTATTATGTTGTAAATCCTTGAATTGTTCAGTATTTCTCATGCAACCCATAAGTCTTCTATTTAACTGTGCTTACACTACATACTCAATATTACTCGAGTATGTGTGAGAATGGCACTTAATTTTATTGTGCAACGAGGGATATATTATGTCATGGTCCTATTTCTCGGATAAGTTTATTATTTCAATCTGAGGAAATCTATACTATCTTCGTTGGTGATCATGACTGACATTGGAGTGGTTCCTTATACTATACACTCTTCCTCAGTAGTCTCTCCAACAACAACAAAGTGGTGCTCTTTGGTAATACAGCCAAAATGTATGTAGTCCTTATTCTTTTTGGTACAGCCGAGTTGATTTATCATGTTTTCTACGGTGTTCGGTGTCATAACTTAGGGCTGCCTGGAGGTTGTCCTAAATCCAAGCGTCGTAACTTAGGAAAGATGGCTGCCAAAAGTTTTGAGTATACCGTCATAAGCGCACTGGGGAAGTTAGGACTCCCTAGCCGAGATAGGATGTCCTAAGTTGTTTTGAGTATCCGGCCCCTGGCTACTCCCTACAATCTTATACTAAAAGCCTACCCTAATACCCGTAAATATTCTAAATAACAATATATATAAAAATAGGGGTGTTACACACGTCCCACCTTCCTTAGCTGGAACTTACCGTGAAAATTATTTTATCTATTTCCCTTAAATTTTTAGTTCAATTCCCCCCATTTACTCTTTACATACATCCCTATTGTCACTATCACTACCCCTTACTGAACAACATTAGATACTATTCATCCAAACTTGTTAGTAAGTGTTGATAAACTGCCAACTTTTTCCCCTTCAGTCTTTAGACAGTATTTCCTTCCCGCAGGAAAGAATTCTCTACCCCACCTCACATATTAAAATACAATAGATATTATTGACACATCTGTCCCAGTCAGAATCCTTTGTCAAGTTCCGTAACCCCGGGAGAACTTCAATAAGGTCACTAAACCCACCCGCGATTATCCGAAGCATGATCTGAGTTTTCATACATTCTATTCATTCATTCTTTTTTCATTCACTCCTCCATTTAGACCTCAGATTTTGCAAGGCATGATAACCCGGAATGCAGTAAGTGATACAGGGGCCCTGACAACGGCCCTGACTGTATCCTGGAAGAGCCCTATGGAAATGGGGGTGTATATCTACTCCCCACCATCACCTCCTCTTCCCATTAAAACTAAGTGTCACTTAATACCCACAAATCTCCAAAAAAAAAAAAAAAAAAAAAAAAATTATGAGCTGGTTTCCTAGCTCTATTGGTGAATGGTGCCCTCTTTTGACTTCAGGACATAGGGAACCATGACATTTTCCAACTTCTAAATTTTCAACTTTTGCCCTATTTTTTCCACTATTAATTTTCACAGTTATATCTTCTAATTTTCATTTTTCTCCCTTTTTCTTTCTTATTTTCTAAATTTCCTCCAGAAGTCTTCTGGGAGGTCGTCTCTGACGTGGAGGAAGTACCATATCCTCCTCCTCATCTTGTCCATCACTTTCTTCCAATTCCCCTAGTTGTACTATTAGATCACTGTGGCTCACATAGGGCTTGATTTTTTCTGCAGCCCTCTGGATGTTTTTCCCCGTAAATGGGTCCACCAATATGTACACCAATCCATTTCTAATCACTTCTACACTACCTTATATGGGCCCTTCCATTTCTGGTTCAGTTTGGCACAGGTACCTGGTATTATTGTTTCCTGTTTTACACACACTAGTGCTCCTTGGTCTACCTTTTCATTTTTCCTATGTCTATTTGCTACTGCACGATACCTCCTAAGAGACATCGTACTTGCCTCTTGAATAAGTTGTTTTAACCTCCCAGTGTTGTCAGCATCAGATGGAATAGTTAGTAGTGGTGCTGTGATGTTGCGGGGCTGATGTTTCCCGAAGAATGCCACATAAGGCGTCACTCTGATACTGCTGTGGACGGCTGAGTTCATCACAGATTGACATTCGGCCAGCATGGTAGGCCAACGTTGTGGATGGCCCTCACACACCTGAGCCAACACCGTCTTCAAGGTCCGGTGTATCCTCTCGATCATCCCGTTGGACTGGGGATGATAAGGCGTGGAGAATAGTAGCTCCACTCCATGCTGGTCTGCCCAGGTCCGCATTTCTTGGCCGGTAAATTCCTTCTCGTTGTCACTCAGCAACGATCTAGGGCCGCCAAAGTCTGTAACAAACAGGGTGAGCCTAGCAACAATTCCCTTGGCGTGTTTACTTTTTAGGGGGTAAAACTTTGTGTACCTTGAAAAATGGTCTATGATGGTTAGAATATATCTGTTACCATCTGCTCCAGAAGTCATATCAGTCAAATCTATGGCAATTCTTTCTAAGGGCTGTATTATGGGTGGTAATTCTTAATATTGCTGGGAAAGACCCTTAGTATACTTATATTGCTGGCAATTTAGACATTGTTTAATATATTTGACTACATCAGACCGTAATGTTGGCCAATAATATAACTCTTCTGCCTTCTTAATAGTTTTGAATTGTCCAAAATGTCCTGACTGATCATGAACTAGTTCTAGTGCTACTTTTACTAATGTTTTGGGTACTACCACAGTATAATAGTAACTATCATCTACAAAAGTCTTTACATAATATAGGATTCCCTCATTTACTTCAAACTGGTCTAAAGTGGCTCGGGCTATTTTCCGCCTGGGCACTTGACCTCCCTCAAAATATTCTATTAATTCATTCCAAGTGGCATCATCTCTTTGTGCCTGCATAAATGCTTCCTTTGTTAACCCCAACCATGTGAATACCAGTGGGCGTGATATTACCCGTACTGGTCTAGATAATTGGTCTGCTACAACGTTGTTTTCCCCTTTACGTATCTTATCTGGTAATTATATTCCCTCATCTCTAACATCCATCTTGTGACCCTTGGTGACTTTGTTCTTCGTCAGAAAATACTTGTTAGTGGTTGATGGTCTGTTTGAATTATGAATGTTGTTCCCCACAAATAATGGTGATGATGGCGACATGCCAATACCACTACCATTGCTTCCTTATCAGTGACACTATACCTTTTTTCACAAGAATTAAGTTTCTTGGAAAAGTAACCCAACGGTCCGACTGTCTGGTCTACTTGTACCTGATGTAAGACCGCTCCTACATACTCATCACTAGCATCTGTGACTAATACTAGAGGTAATTCTGGTTGATATTTAGTAAGAATAGGAAGTGTCATTAATTTTTCCTTTAGTTTTCCGAAGGCTTCCTGACACTTCTCATTCCATTAAAAAACAGTGTTAGCCCTCGTAAGATTTGTTAAGGGTGTGGCAATTTCGGAAAAATTTGGTACAAAGCTCCTGTAAAATCCTCACATTCCGATGAAACGCCTGACTTCCTTTACATTCCTAGGTGGTAACTGTTCACTTATTGCCTCCAAATTCTTAGGATCTGGCAAACTACTATTCTTAGATACCTTATGTCCCAGAAATTTTACTTCTCTTTTGACAAAATCACACTTGGTTAGGTTTAGCTTTACTCCATGTTCACTGAATAATTGAAATAATTTCCTAAGGTGTTGCATTAATTGTGAAAAATTATCAGCCCATATAATTACATCATCTAAGTAATTTTTAACCCATCCTCACGTAATAATGGTGTTAATAGTTCAGCCATTTTACGAGAAAAGATGGCTGGTGCACAACTCAATCCAAAGGGTAACCTTCGGAAACGGTACAATGATACCCCATCCGTAAAGGTAGTTAAGTTCCGACTTTTCTCATTCAACTCTATTTGAAAATATGCATCTTTTAAACCTAAGGTCACATAAAATTGATGCCCGGGTGCATGTCCCACTAAATCATCCAACCTAGGTAGTGGAAACACATCCACCGTTAAGTGCTCATTAACCCTTCTAAAGTCTAGGCACATCCTTTTACTACCATCTAGTTTGTTAACAAGCACAATAGGTGATAACCACGCTGCACTTGAGGGTTCGATCACTCCTCGTTCTTCCATCTCACTTAACATTTTACCAATAGTTTCTTTTGCGTGTTCGGGATATCGATGCATCGGGGATCTACAAGAGTTCGGATTTGATACTTCTATTATGGCTGGTTCTCCTTCAATCTTCCCAAGTTCTTTATCACTAAGCATAAACAATTCATCATGGTCTAGGACAACTCGTGTTAGCTGCCTTAGTTGTACTTCATCAAGATGTTTTCAATATTGTTTGTTAATTAATAGTTGCAATCTTTCCTGTCTTGTACCTTGCTCTTTTACTTTATCTTAGTGTGGCATTAGTTCATTTGCTATTGTTACTATATTTACAGGGGATTTAAGCTCAATATTCATTGATGAATCATCCTCGATAAGTGCTACTATGGTATTTTTCTTTACCAACTTAGATATTTTGGTGGTATTATCTAGGGTGATGGGAACAGTTCCTTCCGCATCTACCGTTACTAACAAAGGAGTAGTTTGTGATGAACTATTTCGGTGGGGCCTAATCAGTAGTGTTGTACTCGGTGACTCACTCACTTTCGTACGTATGACCTTGGCTTAGTACCGTTCCAACTTTACATTGTTCTTTACATGTACCTTTCTTCGATTCTCATCAAGAATTTGAGCTTTAGTATGCTCCCTTATACGTTGAATAGTTTGTTGAAACAACCTTATATGATTTACCTGATACGGAGCACCTCCCCAAATAATTTCCTTATTCTTACAATTCCAAGTTAAGCTTGATTTACTTAGTATCTCACAACCCAGCAAAATTTCCCTGTCCAAATATGAATCTGGTACTACAGTTACCCACGGACTACTTACTCCCTGATCTCCCACACGGACTTCAATCTGCACCATACCTAGTACCTTAAGATGTTTTCCCGTAATTCCAACTGGATTAGTTTTACCCTTGGTCGTATCTATTTGTAACCCTAGCCGTTTAACAGCACTCCTCTTAATCAATGTTATGACATTTCCGGTGTTAATAGCTGCACACACCTTACCATTCACTATAATATTAATGACAGGCGATAATTCTTCCCTTGCTGTGCCGGTTACATTTCGTGGTTGATGGGAATAATTAGAATTACCAGTACCATTATGTGGTGAAAGGGCATGCTGCGTAAAACCTGGTCTATACGTAGCTTTCCCAGGACAGGTGGGACTATTACTCCAACAACCAGGAAGCAAACAATTAAAACATTAAGCGCAATACTTAAAAGTTTGGGGTTTACCCCCAAATGACAACTTTTCCATTCTCAGTTTTAGTTCCTCTACCATCTTTGCCAATTGTACTACTTCATTTTCTACTGTACTTTTCTCCTTATCTTTGTTAGGTTTAGTTGCCATTTGCATGTCTGCCTGTGGCAACATCTTAATTGGTTCTCGTTTTTGCATCATTAACAGTCTTTCAGTTTCTACTCTTTCAAGAAAATCCCTTAGGGGAATATGATCATCCATAAAAGATTCTAGCCTATCCCTATTATTTCGAGGAAAACCTAGTAACAACTTTCGTTTAATTATTCTATCCCTTTCTGGTAACTTTTGATCTTTAAATCCACCCTGTTTTGCTGCATAATGACACTTATATTGATGGGCAAAGGTTTGCGGATTCTCTATCCAATCATACTGAAATTTATCACTTTGTCTCCAAGATTGATCAAAATTTAATTCCACTCTAAATTCTCTCGTGAAATCAGTTTTCAGATCACCTCATGTAAATATTTCTCCCCTTTTCTGGGCAGTATGTATTAAGACTGCTAGATCATTGTCTACTCGGGACTTCGCTACTTCCACACGAGTACAAGAATCTTCTGTGCACCTCTCATCTGCCTCAAAGAACATTTGTAAACGAGCAGAGGAATCCAAGCTCTGCAATGTATCTAATTCAAGTTTTGTGATATCACGGGGTTTAACTAATGGAGTAATGCTCCTTGAGGGGTTTGGTACATATGGATTAGGGGTTACGGTTGATAATGGAGGGTGTAATACAGGGGTTGTATTTGGGCAAAAGGTTACTGGTGGTGGATTATAAACTGGTGTTGGCTGAAAAAACTGAGTATTGAATCTAGGAGGAACTGGAGATAACTGCGGTCGTCTGACTTGCTCGGGTATCATCAAAGATGGTGAGAATGGAGGTGTAAATTCACGCTCAATAAGAGGGACAAACTGTGCCTCATCCCGGCCTTTTGAACTCACTCACTCTTTCCTTTAAGTTATTAATTTGCTCTGTCACGGTTTTTAAATGATCTAACTCATGTACTTTCTTTGCTATCCCGGTCACTTGTTCCGTTATTAACTTCAATTCCTTCATTTCGAATCTTACTTCTTTATCTACCTCCTGATCCACTGTTTTTTCGATTGCTCCTACATCACCAACAACCACTTCACTCTGTACTTCCCCTGCTTCTGCTATGGTTTCTGCTCGAGTGGCATTATGTTTTAAAATTTTACTTGTAATAGTTTTCATTTTCATTTTCCCCAATTAATTTACTTTAATATTTTTATTTATTTATTTATTTGTTCCTTTTTAATCTCTCCTCACTATAAAATTAATGGGCACGGGCACCGGGTGATCGATAAACAACTACCTGAGCACCGTTAACTGTTAGTTCCCGAGGAACTTGACTGTGTCCTACTATTGCTGTCTTAAACAACATACCCAATTCAACGGATCTCCGCTAAAACAATTTCTCTGGGTCTGATTAATCCCACCATAGCTGACACCAGTGTAAAAGCGAGATTTTTGTCCCCTTATTTTAATATTACTATTTTTACTTTACTCTGGGAGGAAAAAAAACCCCACTGCCTTTAACAAAACAAAAATCCACCAGTGTATGCTACTACTCTATCCTATAGCTGTATTAACCTGGTCTGGAAAAAAAACAAGATACCGATGAGGAACAGGACTTGCCTTGTGAATACCAAAAATAAATCATACAAAGGACAAGTCCAGCTCCTCTCCAGTACTGGGTAAACGCTGCCACCACCCACCACCAGACCACAGTCGATCAGAGGAACCAAGTGAACACACACTGGAGGGGTAGCATAGCGTTACTTTAAGAAGGCTCGCGGGTAAGCAACCCAGACTACAAGTTTAACGGGGGTACGATCAGTGATTTGAATTGAGAATTAATATCTATATATGAACACAGTCTATTTGTTATATCGGTGACGGAAATACTCAACTAATTATAAACCCGTTTATTTTATAAAATTATGGCACAAATACATTTATGTAATAATAATACAATAATAATTTCTTTTCCCCCCTCCCTTGTTAATATCTTCTACTCCGTTCTGTCAACTAGGACAGGAACAATTCCGTGTCTCGCCAGTTGACAGAGCTAACACACATAAATCTAAAGAAAACAATTATTACTATAAAATATCCCCCCTCCCTTAATACAGTTCCTACTCCCTTTTCTGTCAACTAGGACAGGAACAATTCCGTGTCTCGCTAGTGACTGAGCTAAGTACACATAAAAAATATATATTACATGAAGTGTCCCCCCTCCCACAATATCCCAAATAATTCCTAATAATAAATTTTTCACCACAAGGCCGAAATATAGCTAATACAATAAAAAAAGATCACATCCTCATCTCAATATTACAATAATGAATCTATAGAATTGCCAGCAAATGTTCTTAATCTTTTGGTACCACGTGGGTCACTTTACACCAAGGGAGAATGCTAATAATGGCTGTCACCCAGCAGACGAAAGCAGAATGAGCGAAAAAACATACATTAGTTACTATGTCTGAATGTGAACACACAATATTCTTTAGTTATTTAAACTCCATCACTGGACTAATTGATTCACCACTCACTATATTCACAATACAATATATATTATGAGAGCTAGTTTGAGCTCTAACCTGTCACCTCAGCAGACGTAAGCAGAATGAGGAAGATACAAGGCGATGTACCGCCTCTTCTCCCCTTCACTCCCTCCTTTAAGGAAAGTAGTGACCAAACGTATTTCATTTTCTGGCATTTCTATCAGTTCCACCCTTACTGGTGTCTATGGTTACATAACATGATTTACACATATTATTGTGCTCAAATACATTGCCTTCTTTGTTTAAAGTTTTATATTACTGTAGTATACATATACAAGGCATGTATTGTTCCGCCAACAAGAAAATGTACTGTCCTGACTTTAGACCCTAACTAATCTAATTAATTTTCTAAGTAAGTTACAGTTAAAATGCAGGTAAAAGCATAGGAATGTTAGCTTCGTAATTATACATTATAATTATAAATGCAGGTTATTCCCTGTATTCAATTAATCATTTTACATTCACCTCTTAATCACCACGTATTTCTCTATCCCTATCAATCTACCTAAGTTTCATTATTCCTCTATTTCACCTATTTACCTAACTATAATCATTATTTCTATTATTCATCTATAACCTCTAACTATAAACAGAAGAAGCCCACCACCGAGATTATTCGTCAGTGATAATCTCGACCTGGGGGCGGATGCACGAAAGACCTTAGCGGCCGTTAAGTTACCTTAGCCGCCATTTTTGCCCTTAACTCACTATGGTGGTATGCACGAAACACCTTAGCGGCAATTGTGGCGGCCATCTTTAACCTTACGGCTAAGGATGGTCGAGAGCACCCTTTAGACGACCATAGTGGAGCGTTGTGCTGCCCACCTGCCCAAATTATCGTACAGTAATACCGAAATTATGGTACTTTCCTCAAAATTATGGTACGCTGTGCACATCAATTATGGTATTATTATTGTATTGTGCTAATCTTTACTAATAAGCAAATTTTTAATAACCAAGTTATATTATAGGCCTACTATAAAAGAGGAAAATCACATAGGTTAAAAATGCGTTTATTTGTTATTTTTAAATTATATTCTTGAATAGATGCTCTTTTCTTACTATAATTATTTATTTTGTATGTTCCGACATTGTATTAGTCTACTACAACTACCACCATTGTCCTACCACAACAACAAACATTACACAGGGAATGATAAGTTTGGAAAATCATCTAAACGGGAATCATCACCACCACATTCACTACTACCACAACTACAACCTTCACATAAATAGAGAAGAAAAGTAGACAGTAAGAGAGGAAGTAAGGTGGTCAGAAATCTCGGCATACTCTGGTTGTAATAGCTAGGCCTAGGCCCCTGTTATGAAGTCGGCAAATTCAAAGTTTCTCAATCCTCCAAACTATGCTAGGAAACAAATGACCCTATAGCCTACATACTAAATCAACGCGTATTCTGGTGTGATGTGGACGAATGGTAGCCACCAGAAAATGTGTTCTCTTTTTTTCCTTTCAGTTATCATAATCATGAGTTCTTCATCAGCTGCAGTATAATTTGCAATCTTGCAAGCTTAGTAGGAGGCTCTTCTGCCATATCAAGTAATTAAATGCCAAAATAAATACTTCTATTCTAAAGAAATTTCACACAATGTTCACCTCCCACTTCACGCAATGAAAATGAGTCATTTGTTTGTTTTCTGTGATAAGCTGTCATCCCAACTGACTTCTGATTGGCTTATGTTGCCTAACGTGTCTATGAAGCTGCCCTTTCATTGGCCCAGAGAATGTCAGCTGGTGGTCCATAGTCGGAAGGGAATGGAACGAAACAAACATGGCCGACTGCTAAGATCACCTAAGGGAACACTAAGGTTGATGGTAAGGTCAATAGAGCATACAACAATAGCAGCAACCTTACCATCCCCTTAGTGAAACTGCCTAAGGTTACCTTAACGGTCACTCCGCTAAGGTCTTTCGTGCATCCGGCCCCTGGCTACTCCCTACAATCTTATACTAAAAGCTTACCCTAATACCCGTAAATATTCTAAATAACAATATATATAAAAATAGGGGTGTTACATTTTAATCAATAGTTGAGCTAGTTTCCAAAACAGGATTTCGTACAATAAGGTGGCTTACAACAGTTTTAGAGCCACATATGTAGAGTTATCCCGACAGTCATATCTGAATTATTTTCAGTGTTCATACTTTACACATCTTGGAACCAACATGCCAGTTGTTGCATGTCGAGTTAATGGATGTTTTGGCAGGTCACAAAACAATTAAATTCAATAATTCACATAAAATGATTGAATTACGCCGAAATTGACGACCGAGATTGGATAGGGCTGCCGAAAGTTCCAATAACAAAAAATTATTTGTTGTTACTGCTGAGTACGTGATTGAGTACTTGTGTATAATATAACAATTTTCTTTTCAATACAATTTTCCAAAGATCTAGGATCACTGTGGCAGTCTGTGTGTGACTCTGTGGCTGTTTTCAACTGCAGCGTAGACAGATCAGGGGTGGAATCCAAAGAGATTGTTTAGCGACGCGTCGCTAACCCGATGTCGTTAATAACTAACTACAAGCAGGTGTCGTTAACTTCGCCCTGGTCCAAGAAGCCTCTGCTCTCCCGTTGTTAGGAGCGCGGTAACTGATACACGCCTTTGATTGGCTAAGGCTATCAATGACGTCATGGACACCTTGCAACCAATCACGAGGCGTGTGACAATGCGCGTTTGTTTACAAACAGCAATCAGCTCTACTGAGTCTACTCGAATTATTCATTTCAAACTACAGCAGGTAAGTTCACAGTTTTTATTTAGTATCTGAAAATTGTTTTTGGAGTCATACTAAATGTAAATAATGTAAAGGTTATGAAATGCTTAAATGATTTTATGCATACTTTGTATGGTAATTACATTAATCATTCAGTATACAATACTTGGTTTTAGCATTACATTAATTATTAACATACTTGTATTTTGTTTAAAACAATGATGTATAACACAGTACTGTATTTACAGTAGTGTACTGTGTTAAATTTTTGTAGCACTCTGTGCTCTGCCATCTAACTGATACCCAATATTCTAATCCTGTTCCCACCTCCTGTCAGTGCTTATAGTGGTAAAACCATGATCCATTCTCTGAAGATCGTTTAATAACATTGTTTATTCTGAACACACAACAGAATACATATTGATCCCACACTTCCTCCGTGCACAAGAGGTCATAAGGGACATCCTAGAAGTAATGATGGAGTCAGCAGGATGCCACAGCTGCTATAAGAGACAGTGAAGCCATTATAGCACTGGCTTCTATTGTAAGAGTGTTTATTGAGAAATAAGGAAAATAACTTTGGATCAGGATGGTTTTTCCCAAGCAATCTTAGAATGTTTATTGTGTTGCTGGAAAGTGTGACTGTGTGCAGTTCAGTGTTGCATACAGTATGCTACTAATTTGGCTGGGAGCATACAGTGTTGTGTCATGGTAGGGAAGACCGTAATAGTATGCTGCTAGCCAAGTTAGGAGCATACTGTAAAGAACACTGAACTGCATACAGTCACACATTCCAGCAACACAATAAACATTCTAAGATCCCATTGGAAAAACCATGTAATCGCAATGTAAATGTAACCTATAACACCAACTTAGGAAATAGAGTCCTGGAGTGGCGGCGTCTACGTCGTGGGACCACCCCCAAGGCTCCCAAGGAAGGAAGCTATGGGGGCCAAACCGTCACAACATCCCCCCGCCCCCCACCAGGGGGCGTGAGTCCCTGGGAACGGCTTCGGTCACCCGGGCAATACCACACCCTCACACAACACACACAACTACACATTTTTTCATCACCGAGGAATGATTCTCCAGCTGTCATTTCTTGGCTTCTCATTCTAGCCGGAGACATTGAAAGCAATCCTGGACCCATAAACAAATACACATGTCCGACATGCTCTAAACCCATCACATCAAGTAGGCAGACAAAGGGTTCAGTTCAATGCAATTCCTGTAAGAACTGGACCCACTTATCATGTACAACATTAGCATCCATGAAACACTACACAAACACATGGACCTGTTCCACATGTCCCTCACCTCTTCCAACACCACAACCTCCACCACCCTCACCATCACTCCCACCTCCATCACCCTTACCATCACCTACACCTTCACCACCCTTACCATCACCCACACCTCCATCACCCTTACCAACACTCCCGCCTCCATCACCCTTACTTCCAACACCAACAATACCTCCACCTCCACCTCCTTCCCTCCCACATTCTCCTCTCCCCCGTGCAGCAGCACCTAACACACACCGTACACACAACATTAACATACTTCAACTAAACATAGATGGCATAAACACCAAAAAATAAGAACTCACACACTTCATCATACAACATAATATACACATTGCCATCTTACAAGAAACAAAATTACGCAACACAAACAAAACACCTACATTCACCAATTTCACCACCATCAGACAAGACCGGGCCAACGGAAATGGCGGTGGACTCATCACCCTAGTCCATAAATCCCTTAATTATATTGAAACCAGTGCGGAACTCAAATCCCTCCTCCCTCACCACGACACCACCACAGAAATTCAAAGCATCAAAGTCCGCACTGGGAAATCATCCAATATTACAATAGTTAATTTATATATCCCCCCTCAAACCAGCCCAACAGTTCCCCAAAACTTCTCCCCCCAGCTCCATCAAATCACCAACCAACCTGATCTCATCCTGGGTGGTGATTTCAACGCCAAGACGTCGGCCACAGACACACATACACAAATTACAAAAGTGCCAACTGGGAAGCCTTCACTATGGAAACAGAACAACACTTCGAAACACTGAACAGTACACCCATCACAAACATCAACACATCTGTTCAAAAATTCAATACAATTATACAAAACGCAGACAAACAGCACATCCCTAGAGGTAACAGAAGAAAACACAACCCCAACTTTACAACAGAAATTCAAGACCTCATCAAACAACGTGACACACTTAAAACACACATCCCCAACTCCTCTTACACAACACACAATAAACCAAATACAAGCACTAAATA
Organism: Petrolisthes cinctipes; assembly: GCA_033782935.1. Classification (NCBI taxonomy): domain Eukaryota; kingdom Metazoa; phylum Arthropoda; class Malacostraca; order Decapoda; family Porcellanidae; genus Petrolisthes; species Petrolisthes cinctipes. The sequence continues at coordinate 6,690,852 of JAWQEG010000249.1, read as the reverse complement.
CACAAATAAACAACAAAATTAAAGAACAAAAAACACTTAACTGGCAAAGTTTTGTCAATACACTCAACCACACAACCAACACCAGCAAACTCTACAAAACACTAAACAGCATCACACTGTCCAACAGCAACACTACACAATCACATGCAGCCATCACAACAACAGACACTATACCCTCTAACAAACAACAAGCAAACACACTCATCTAACATTTTTCGCACGTCAGCCACCTTCATCCTCACCCTGAAGACAGACAAATCATTAGACGCAAGAGACGTTTCCCCACTGACCCAGACTATACACCATTCACAAATCATCAAACGAATCACATCATTCACAACATAAAATACTCACCTGCCTGTGGTCCAGACAACATCCGTAACATACACCTTAAACACCTTGGACCACAAGGCATACAAGCACTCACTAACATAGCAAACTACACATACTCACACAACACAATACCCAACATCTGGAAACACGAAAACATCATCACCATCCCCAAACCAAATAAAGATCCCACACTACCCTCATCACACCGTCCCATCACCCTCCTTTGAACCCCCTCCAAAATCACTGAGCGCCTCATCATTAAACTAATCACACCACACATCCCCCTTGCATCTTCACAACAAGGCTTCAGAACGCTACACACCCTTCTTACAGACCTCACACAAAGAATTTTTGATGGCATCAACTCAGATAGACCCCCACACAGAACACTATTAGTTACATTGGACATTAGTAAAGCATTTGATGCCATCCCCCGCCACAACCTCACAAACAAAATATACAACACAAACATGCATAATAACACCAAAAGATGGCTGGCCAGCTTCTTGGGAGGAAGAGTAGCCCATGTTACATTTGCTGGTCAGTCATCTAACATTAAAAATTTCACCAATGGTGTCCCCCAAGGTTCTGTACTCTCACCCACCCTTTTCAACCTATACATGCACGACATACCAACACCCCAGGCACCACAAATACACATAGCCTCCTACGCAGACGATATAACACTCACATGTACACACAAAAACGCAGACACAGCCACTCTCATCCTCCAACCCTACCTCAAAACACTTAATGCCTAGTTCACCACAAACAGACTTAAAATAGCACCCACCAAGTCAACTGTCACCCTTCTCACCAACTGGAACGCAGAACACCGCTACACACCACACCTCACCATAAACAACACACCTATACCACACACACACACACCCAAAATACTTGGCATAACATACAATACATCCATGACATTCAAACAACATATTACGGCCATAAAAAAAAAATGCATGCAAAGACTTAAAGCCCTCAGATCACTTGCCAGCACAACATTCGGACACAACAAAGAATCCACAACCACAGTATACAAACAATATATTCGATCAGTGATGGATTATGCAACCCCTGCCTGGGCTTCAAACCTCACTGAGACTCGTCACAACACCCTTCAAATCATACAGAACAGAGCCCTAAAGACAATCACAGGCTGCCCAGCTACCACACCTACAGACCACCTACACTATGAAACCAAAATCCTCAAAATCAAGGATCACCTTGACATGAGAGGCACACAAACACTTGCTGCAGCCTCCACAAACCCACACCATCCACTACACTACATGGCACAACACCCACACATGCCATGGAACATCAAAACAACACCCAGTACACGATACCATACACAAATACTATCATCTCTTACACCCTGCCCACCACAAACCAATCTCTAGAAACACATCCATACTCAAATCACTCATCAATCCATCCAAACACTCAAAAACAACACTCAGCTGCATGCACGACCTCCTGACATCCACTCATCCGAATCCTCCCTTCCCCGTGAGGACAGAGTCCACCTGGCCAGGCTGCGGTGTGGCCACCACCCGGCCCTTCTGACATATCAGAAGAGGCTGCATGGAGCCATTGCGGATGCCTGTCCGGGATGCAACACAGCACCCCATTCTATTAAACACATTATTGAAGACTGCAATGCACACAACCACACTCGGCAACAACACAACATACACTCTCTGAGGGCACTGTAGGAAAGCCCGGTTCAGGCCATGACCTTCCTCAGGAGCTCGGGGCTGCTCGGCCAGACAGCTTGAGGAACTTCAACAACAACAACTTAGGAAATAGATATACTGTATATATATACTTTGGTGTTTCTGCATGCCAATACTGTACCAATGTTACCAAACATTCTCTCACATGTCACACTAAAAAAAAAAAACATATAGCAAAACACCAACAGACACAGACATAATAAGTTGGTAAATAAATACACTGGTAACCAAGACATAATTTTATTTTTTAACTCCTCTTTCAACCATAAAACTCCTGTATGATCTTGTCACGTGTCTATTTACCCGTGCCACCACGATCACCATCTCCAACTACATGGGCCTCAATCGGCATGTCCTCTTCTGGTAGATGCTGGAAAATGAAGGTATTAAGGGATTTTAGAAAGCACTGAAAAACATTGATATATTAAGGCAAACTTCAGGGTTGAATCATTGCAATTGCAGAGATTGCATTGTACAGTATTAAATACCTTTGACTTTGAAATATTTACTGGTGTCTCATTGTACTTATATAGTAAGGTAAGTTAATACTACAATAAATGCTAAGCCACAGTGATTATTTACATTGTTAGGATCAGGAATAACCTTACTGACACACATGTTGTGCAGCAGGAGACAAGCACTTACAATCTTTGCAGATCTCAAAGGAGTGTACTGTAATTCTCCACCAGACCGATGAATACATCTTTTGGATACCATTTATTAGAGGGATATAAGAGGAAAATGTAACAGAGATTTTATGGGCCAATGTGAACAAAAAGCAATCATATGAAATACATTAATAAAAGTGAAATTTTCATTTCATTATAAAGTCAAAAGTTTTAGAAACCTTACCATTGATTGGAAACTGTTATGGCACTCAACGTATGAAATTAGAGTTGAGTTTTGGAGAGGGAGCAAATTATAACTATATACAGAGTTTGCTTATGATTTGTTGAAAACAAAGTGATATTAAAAAGTCACTTCCTCACCTGAAACAATTTTTCACAACTCCTAAGGTCCGCTCCACAATTACCCTTGTTCTTATATGGGTTCCTCTGCCTCATTTGTGGGATTGGTGACTGGGGTCATGAGAAAAGGCTCCAATGGGTACCCACTGTCACCTGCAATGCATTGTTACCAGAAAGATGAACTATTTATACATACTGTACATACATATAAAACCAAACATAAACTCACCTGGGAAGAATATGTATATCATACAGCCTTAGAACTGTACACTTGTTAAAACATCTCATGATACAAACCTAGGAGTAAATAGTCCCCAAAAGTGCCTCTACTAAAGTGTTGCCTCAAGCTGCTGCTCCTTCAAATGTAGGCATCATGAGTGGATCCTGCAAAGTGACACATGTATTAAAGCATGTGGTTCTACTTCAAATGTTATGCCATGAAGCCCTCACGTATATACATATATATATAATGATTTAATACACTCGGCAACCCTAGTGTAAATGGGCAGACTTTTTACATCAAACTTGATTTTTAAAGATATATACAAGGGTATTCAATAATATAAAGCATATGCTAAACAGTATCTTACACAAATTGTTTTATTTACACACATTATTTAAATCTTGGTACACACAACAAAAAACTATGGTTACACCTTCTTGTGCGATACAAAATGACACCACGAATGAAGGTTTTTGGTAACAGATGCGGCAGCAACATACATACGCAGGGATACCAGTGTGAGAAGGCTGTTATAAAAAACCTTCATTTGTGGTGTCATTTTGTATCGCGCAGGAGGTGTAACCATAGTTTTGTTGTTGTGTGTACATGAAATACAATACAGTACCTGGAAATGTGGCAGAATAATTGATGATCAAGCCATTTCCATCACAAAGAACTTGAACGTTTACTGAGTGAACCTTTTCCTATTAACGTAAATGGCTGCATCAATACTTGGAGCCTTGATGGCAACGTGTGTACCTGCATACATATCATAAACATTAATATATTGTGTAACAATAGGATCAATTTTATCTGTCTGCCTCATACTCTAAACAAAGGAATGACATAGTATATACAGTATTGTATACAGGTACAGTATTATATAAGCCAAACCAATATAATTCCTCAAGAGGAAAGTACACAAGGCAAGGTTGAACTTAATATTGTGGGTAAAAAACTGTTACCTCTCTTACACCTTGTATGTTGTAGAGCCAAGAATCACAACAATGTTGGCGGGGGGAGACTGTGATAATTTATTATGAACCATGTCTCCATAGGATTGGGTTGTAACAGCAAGGAAGACAACTAGCATTATGGATTTCATCAATACAACTATGAACCTTACCATCTATAGCTTCAATTACTCGTGGGAAATTGCTGACCCTGCTGAAGGCTTGGGCTGATGTTCACAACTGTTGTGGTGTTGATGGCATATTAATTTCCTCAGCAGCCTTGGTACTCATGATGTTTGTTATTCTTGTGAATATTCTGCTAACGCTTGCTTGTGTTGGACCTGAAATAATCGTTATTTATTCAATAAGTATATTTGTTGCATGAGATACAATATTATAGTATTGTTTGGCTAGGTTTTTAAACAGTAATAATACAATTTGTGTTAAAATTACTTGACTGCAAACCTATGCTGGCTAGAAAATTATGTACAATATTTAATTGTAATAAGAGTAGTGAAGAAATTTCAATATTATAGTGGATGCAATCAACAGCTGGGTATGTGGTGGTATGGGATTTCCTCGCCTTGTTCTTCTCAGCAGGGGTGATAATTCATCAATGAACTCATTCCGAGGAAAGCGGTAGTGCCTTATCAGCTCGTGACATGTCATTGAGAGCTAGAGGGTCCAGACGGTCTCGAAAGCGCCTCTCTCTCCTCAGAGCCCTTGCTTCCAAGTCAGCCAACACGTACTCCATGGTGAAGTAGCCTCAGTCCGCTGACGGGCAGTGTGAGACAGGTCACCGATGTACTGTACAAGCAGTACTTGAAATGTTGTGTAGCATGCTTATCGCTGTTTAACAGCACTTTGTTTACTTTTTGCCATCTTTAAATGTATATTGATATCAATTTCCACTGTAATCAATGAGAAATATTCACTAAATATGATGATATCCGAGTCCATATGGTGCACGTCGTTAACTTCTACCAGCTTTTACTACACCTCCCGAGGTGTTGTTATTAACGACGTCGCTAACGCGCCCGTGACTTCATCATTTTGCTTCTTGGATCGCGTCGGTAGTGGCCGACGTCGCTAACTCGAGTTACCGACGTTGTTAAGTTTCTTGGATCCGGCCCCAGCAGGGGTGGAATCCAAAGAGATCGTTTAGCGACGCGTCGCTAATACTGATGTCGGTAACAACTAACTACACTCAGGCGTCTTTAACTTCGCCCTGATCCAAGAAACCTCTGCTCTCCAGAGGAGATACTCACCTTTGATTGGCTAAAGCTATTAATGACGACATGGATACCTTGTAACCAATCATGAGGAACGTGACAACACGCATTTGTTTACAAACCGCGATCAGCTGGCAGCTGTCAAAACAAGTGTCTTCATATCGCTCTACTGTGTCTACTCGTCTTATTCATTTCAAACTGCCGCAGGTAAGTTCACAGTTTTTATTTAGTATCTGAAAATGGTTTTTGGAGCCATACTGAATGTAAATGATGAAAATGTTATGAAATGCTTAAATGATTTTATGCATACTTTGTATGGTAATTACATTAATCATTCAGTATAGGCTACAGTACTTGGTTTTAGCATTACATTAATTATTAACATACAGTACTTGTATTTTGTTTAAAACAATGATGTATAACACAGTACTGTATTTACAGTAGTGTACTGTGTTAAATTTTTGTGGCACTCTGTGCTCTGCCATCTAACTGATACGCAATATTCTAATCCTGTTCCCACCTCCTGTCAGTGCTTGTAGTGGTGAAACCATGATCCATTCTTTGGAGATCGTTTAATAATATTGTTTATTCTGAACACACAGTAGAATACGTATTGTTCCTACACTTCCTCCGTGCACAAGAGGACATAAGGGACATCCTAGAAGTGATAGTGGAGTCAACAGGATGCCACAGCCGCTATTAGAGAAAGTGTAGCAGCACAGAGACAAGCCGCGCTGAAGCCATTATAGCACTGGCTTCTACTGTATGGGCGTTTATTGAGAAATAAGGAAAATAACTTTGGGTCAGGATGGTTTTCCAATGCAATCTTAGAATGTTAATTGTGTTGCTGCTATGTGTGACTGTGTGCAGTTCAGTGTTCCATACAGTATGCTCCTAACTTGGCTAGGAGCATACCGGTACTATTACTGTCTTCCCTATCATGACACAACACATTTCTTATTCATTCCCTTCCATCAGCAGTCTGGGCCACACTCCCCATGAGGGTTTCTAATAATAATATTTCTTCATAGAATTACTCATACATATCGATCATTACCTGATTTTTTATTTTTTTTTATTTTACCGACTCTGAATCCAACCCAAAACTTAAATATCCATAGCTCCATGTCTCTTCATTTCAGTATATATATTAAGGAGAGTTTCAGACAAGCTGGTTTTAACATTTAATACTCGTATGAATGATTATTCTTTGGCATGTAAGGTTAAATTAATTAATCAAATTGACTAACAATCTTTACAGTGATAACACACAATCATACTTTTGGGGTTATGACATTTAGAGCACCTCCCTCTTGTGGTCAAAAACATCACTGTTAGTATGGCTACCGTGTCAATGTTACTGAAAGAGCAATAAACATTTTCTTACTGGCAGACGTAAACTGAAATAATTATACCAAACCTGATAATGTGTGTGAGTGTACTGAGAAGCAAGAGATAGAGAGAGAGAAACGAAGTGCTAGAGTGTGTGTGTGTGTGTATACTGAATAGCAAGAGAGAGAGAAAAACGAGGTGCTAGAGTGATAGTGTGTGTATAAAGAGAGAGAGAGAGAGAGAGAGAGAGAGAGAGAGAGAGAGAGAGAGAGAGAGGTGCTAGAGCAGGTTGTTTGTTGTCCGTAAAGAGAGATGAAGTAAACTATGTTTGGTGTCCAAGTATGTAGTCAGGCTTCTACAGAAATGAACATATGTAAATAAATTTTGTATTACTTGGGGAATAACACATCACTGATATGTTAATAAATATATTAAAATGGCTGTAATGTTGCATTAGCACATGTGACTCCTCATCTCAGTCTCGCTCCAACACTGCTGGAGTGTGGGCGTTCCTCCTGGCTCTCTCTCTGAATTCTTGTTTGTGTTGTGTTTACACTTTTGTTTGTGTGTTGTTGTTTGTATTGTTTGTGCATTCTTGTTTGTGTGTTGTTTCTGTGGTATTGCTGCTGTTGTTTGTCTGTTGTGGTTCTGTATATTGTATTGTTGTGATTGTCTGTGTGTGTGTGTGTCCTTGGATGATTGAGTGTTCAGCTGTTCGTGTTGTTGTTTGCTTCCCATCTAGGCCTTGCCTGGCCAGATGGAGAGCGCAGATTCGGATGTGGCTTCCTGCGTGGAGGCTGACTTGGCCATGTCGGAAGAGGATGAGTCTCCTATCGAGGATCACTGGCCTGAGCTGCCTTCTCGCAACCCTTCTCACCTCTCCTTGGTCACTCCTCAGCTCAGGTTGCAGCCTTCCACCTCCTCAACCTCTACCAAGCGACCCGTTGATGCCTCGTCCGACTCCTTGCAGGATTCCGATGGTGTGGGTTGTTTGCCTCCGGCTGCCAAGACTGCCAAGAGTGCTTCAGCTGTGCATGACGTACCATCTCTGCCTCACCCTGGTGTTTCTTCTTTGTATACCAACTCTTTGCCTTCGTCTAACCTTCCTGCTTTTGCCCCAAGAAATGCATATGTCAAGCTCTCCTTCTCTGGGAACCCATCTACGGACACAAAGTTGCGTTGGTCTGATGTCAACAGGGCCTTCCAGCTGCAGCATGAACTGGCTGAATTGAAGATGGCTGCTGTCACTTCCCGGTTTGTCTACATCTCGAGGAAGCGTCAGGACATCATTGATAGAGTCAAGGCTGGTGAATTTTTGTCTCTGCCACTCATTCTTGAAGACTCACCCGACAGGCCTCGTAAGTTCCCCAGCTACATCCTCACCCGTTTTTCTATTGATATTGACCCGAAACTTGCCAAGGGATACCCTGGTGTGTACTCTGCCCGTCTTTTTTTCCAAGATGGTTCCCCCATTAGCCGAATTGTTGTTGTCTGGAGTCAACCCGATCCACCTCTAAATGAGATTTCCTTTGATTTCCTCCCTTGTCTTCCACCGTGTGAAGTGAGGAAACTTCATAATGACCAGCCTTGGTGCTACAGGTGCTGTGGAGTTGGGCATATCTCCCAGTACTGTCCTGCCAGGCCGAAGTGTGCATGGTGTGTCGCCGACCATGATTCCAAGACGTATCCTCTGAGCCTTCACCTCCTGAGGATACGTCTCGATGGAAGTGTCCACGATGTCTTCAGCCAGGGGTTAACTTGTGGCATGGATGTACTCCACGTCAGGTCCAGGCTCGTGTCTCTACTATTGCTCTGCCTCCACCACCGCCACTACCACCTCCCCAGTCTGCTCCTCCTACCAGCCCTGCCTCGCCTCCAGACCTGACCCTCCGCAAGTCTGTTGCTACCCTCATGGCATGATGTATGGCTCTCAAGAACCGCTTTTCTGCCCTTGAAGCCAGGATTGATGGGCTGGTTGCCGCTCAGGCTGCTAATGACTCCAAGCTCTCCACCTTGGTCGGGGCTCAGCAGGCCATCATCTCAACTGTCACTACCCTTACCGAAAAGATGGATACTGTTGCATCTCGCCTTGAAAAGCTTTTCGAGTCAGTCCCTTCTCCTGGTGATTGCCTGCTGGATGTCATCTCCTGGAATGTATGTGGTATCACCAGTTATGCTAAGCTCACTCAACTTGGGGCCTATGTTTTTTGTCATAATTCCAGTGTTAGTTTTCTCCAGGAAGCATTTCTAGGATGGCCGCTCACTGCTAGGCAAGCTCCTCCCCTCTCAGGTTATGTGCCATATGTTCATCTGGTAAGGAATGGTCTCCTGACTTACATACATAGCTCCTTGCCACATCGCCTTCTCCGTACCTCCACTGATCCTGACATGACCTTTCAGCTATTTGAGGTTCTACCTGGGAATGGAGTACTCCAACTATGTAATGTCTATTCTGCCCCAGCTAGACTCACTCTTGAGGCTCTTCCTTCTCCAACAGTGCGTGGTATGGTGTATATGGGAGATTTTAATGCTCGGCATTCTGATTTAAGTGATGGTTCTGGCTCTATTAATCGTAATGATGTTCATCTCCTTTCTTACATCCGCAAGCATCATCTGACACACTGGGACACTGGCGGTGCCACTCATTGCCGGGGAGATACTCTGGATTACATCCTCTCGTCTGACCTGATAGCATCTCAGGTCCAGTGCTCCTCCATGCCAGACTTATTCTCTGATCACATCGCTCTTCGGTTTCATAATTCTCTACCTGCTGGGTCAAGTGCTTCAGCCACTCGTTTACGTATTGCTGTGCCCCCTAAATATTGGCCGACTTACATCTTATTTATGGCCCATGTATTCCCTACATTTGATATATCATCAGCTGAACAGTTGTATTCTGATCTTGTATCTGCTACTCATGACTTTTATAGGCTATACGTCTCCTGGCCACACCTCCAGCATCGCCATACTGCCCACTCCTGGACGATGGATGCACGTATACAGGAGGCAAAGGAGGCTGAACGTGATGGCCTATTGTTTCAAGTCAACCCAACCCCTGACCTGCTCCATCGTTACCAGATGTCTAGGGATACCTGAGTAACAGAACCTCTCCAGTGTTTTTCAGTGGTGCACTCAGTCCTTTGCACAGTTTTCATCTTGGTACACCTCAAGGGGGTGTTCTCAGCCCATTGTTATTTAATATTTTGATGCATCGGTTGCTCACTTCTCTCCCTGATATTCATGGAACTACAATTACGTGCTATGCTGATGATATCTCTGTTCATTCTACCTCACCAAGGGATCTCCAGCGGTTTCTTAACTTCTTTTCTCTGGCCTCCTCTCAATGCGGCATTATTGTCTCCCCAGATAAGAGCAGAATATTCACCTGTCGCCTTCCTCAAGCTCGGCCAGTGTTCACCATTGGAGGGACTCTCATACCCATGTGTTCCCAGTACCACTACCTGGGCGCGCCAGTCAATATTTGGCCGATTGTCCCTGCCAGACCTCAAGCCCATCCCATTGTCCAGGACTTATTGGGTCGTCTCCAGCGCCGACTTACACCACTTCAATGGCTCTCTAACAACTCAGGCATCTCCATCCCAGTAGCCAGAACCATCTATATTGCTTTTAGCCTTTCAGTTGTTGATTACCTCTCCCCTGCTTTGATTCAACTTCCTAGGGCTACTCTGGAAACTTTAGAAAAATTTCAGAATAGAGCAATGAGAATAATTCTCGGCTGTCCAATGTCGACCAGGATAGTGAACATGCAGCGTGAGTTGCGTCTTCCCCCATTGATCAAGAGAATTTATTGTAATGTTACTTGCTTCATTGTCAAGTGCCTCCAATTCCCACATCTTTCACCCCATTACACCCTTAGACCAAACTCCCCTGTCCCTCCCATACTGCCTGCTGGACGTACTCTTATAAGGTCTGTTTCCTCTATGCTCTGTAGTCTTGATATAGATATAATGGATGAAGACGTCCCCCCAGGGCCCCCTCCGTGGATGCTACCAACACCTGATGTGAGCTTCACACCTCCTTCCAAGTCGGAACTGACTTCTCTACAGCGGCAGTTGGCTCTGGATCACATAGAAACAGTGTCGTCCTCCATCACAGATCCATACTGCCTCTACACTGATGGCTCATTACAGGTGGATGGTACAGCAGGTTGTGCCATATTCTCACCTGACCTGGAGTCACCTCCACTCTAGCTCAACATTGTGTGAAGTGTATGCCATTCTGGATAAGGTTAGTCTTGTTTGTCAACGTGGAGTGAGTGCTGCCATTTTTTGTGACTCCAAAACTGCCCTTCATTCTCTCTCTAGTGTTCAGCCCACACACTCTACTGATATTCAGCAGATTTTATCGTTTTTGGCCTTATTGCGTCATCGTAACTTGACTGTCAAATTTTTATGGGTGCCATCCCATGTAGGTTTACGTCACAATGGTACAGTTGACAGACTCGCAAAGGAAGCCTGCCATCTGCCTCCTCGTGGTGTTGCAAGTCCTCTCTCCCTGACATGTTACCTTTCTAGAGTTCGCTCCGCCTCTCTCCTCCCTGTATGGCGACGCAGGGATGCAGAGAGGCCCTTCAGCATCTCCACCCATTACGAGACTGTTTGCCATCACAAATATTCCTATCGTTGTCGAGGCCTTATGGTTCGGAGGCACAATGTAGTCTCTGCTCGGTTGAGGCTTGGCTACCGGCCACCATGGCAGGATGCTGGGATGCAGGGTGAGCCTCCCTTCACTGAGTGTTGCTTGTGTCGAGCGCCTCGTGCTAACACTATAGAGCACTATTGCCTGGCCTGCCCCACTGTCCGACACTTGCTGCCCCGGGGCTTGCCACTTGATGTGGTTTGTCGACACCTGCTGAACCATCAGGTGCTGGAGGAACTTCTGGTACGCAACCTCGTTTTGGTGGATTTAAGTAGGTCATGATGTAAATATTTGTCTGTATGCTTGTCCTTCATTCTGTTATGTTTTCGTGATGTGTGTGTGTGGTTGTAGTAATTGGATTCTCATGAGTCCCGCCTACCCTTGTGTATTGTTGTCTGCCTGTTGACTGATGCTACGGCGCAATGAATAAAAAAAAAAAAAACATCCCTTCTTCCACCCACCAAGCCCTCTGTCCCTCCCCTACCCCACTTTCCCTTTCTCCGACCCGAATACGGAAGATGAAGAAATATTGTCTTATATTTGCACAGAAACTCACACAAGCGAAGCGCTGTTGCCACGTTAGCTATGCCATGTGAGGGGGTGGTCCTGGTGGAAATCTTGTTGAGTGTACAGTCGGCGGCATAAGTCCTGTCGCCTCACATGCTTCACCGAGACAGGCAGTGTTTATGGACTCGAGAAATACGCACGTTTTCTACACCTAATAATCCCGAGTCTATGAATATCGCGTGTCTCGGTGAAGCAAGTGAGGCGACAGGACTTTTGCCGCCGACTGTACACTCGTGATTCATAATTTCTGACCAGAGTGTGAGGAGCAGAAAGCTTCGAATCGCCTGGTATTGCTCATTTCCCCACCTAGTACACCTATAGAGGCTGAGTTCGAATGCAGGGTATGTGTGTGTGGTGCCTGCCGTTCGTCTCTGGTCAGAAATTATGTATCACGAGTGTACAGTCGGCGGCAAAAGTCCTGTCGCCTCACTTGCTTCACCGAGGCACGCGATGTTCATAGACTCGAGATTATTAAGTGTAGAAAACGTTGCGTATTTCCCTAGTCCATGAAAACAGCGTGTCTCGGTGAAGCAGGTGAGGCGGCAGGACTTCTGTACATCCCATTGTTTAAGTTCATATTATTATTTTCAGTGTGTTTGATCATATATATATATATATATATATATATATATATATATATATATATATATATATATATATATATATATATGAAAACAATGGTAAGACACCTGTATGACGTCTCGCTCCAGAACAGGTGGAGTGTGGACGTACTCGTGGCGCTCTGCCTCCATTCTCGTTTGTGTTGTTGTTTTGTGTTGTTTTGGAGCTCTTGTTTGTATTTTTTGTGTTGTTTGTGAGTTCTTGTTTATGTGTTGTTGTTTCTGTGGTGTTGCTGGTGTTGTTTGTCTGGTGTGGTTCTGTGTATAGTTTTGTTGTGATTGTCTGTGTGTGTGTGTGTGTGTCCCTGGCTGATTGAGTGTTTAGTTGTTTGTGTTGTTGTTTCCTTTCCATCTAGGCCTTGCCTGGCCTGATGGAGAGTGCGGATTCCTGCTTGGAGGCCGACTTGGCAATGTCGGAGGAAGACGAGTCTCCAATTGAGGATCACTGGCCTGAGCTGCCTTCTCGCAACCCTCCCCCCCTCTCCTCGGTCACTCCGCAGCTCAGGTTGCAGCCGTCCACCTCCTCAACCTCTACCAAGCGACCTGTTGATGCCTCGTCCGACTCCTCGCAGGATTCCGATGGTGTGGACTGTTTGCCTCCAGCTGCCAAGACTGCCAAGGGTGCTTCAGCTGTGCACGACGTACCTTCTCTGCCTCACCCTGGTGTTTCTTCTTTGTATACCAACTATTTGCCCTCGTCCAACCTTCCTGCTTTTGCCCCGAGAGATGCCTATGTCAAACTCTCCTTCTCTGGAAACCCATCTACGGACACAAAGCTGCGTTGGTTGTCTGATGTCAACAGGGCCTTCCAGTTGCAGCGTGAACTGGCTGAAGTCAAGATGGCTGCTGTCACCTCCCGGTTTGTCTACATCTCTAGGAAGCGTCAGGACATCATTGATAGAGTGAAGGCTGGTGAATTTTTATCTCTGCCTCTCATTCTTGAAGACTCACCTGAGAGGCCTCGTAAGTTCCCCAGCTACATCCTCACCCGTTTTCCTATTGATGTTGACCCGAAACTTGCCAAAGGATACCCTGGTGTGTACTTTGCCCGTCGTTTTTTCCAAGATGGTTCCCCCATTAGCCGTATTGTTGTTGTCTGGAGTCAACCCGATCCACCTCCAAATGAGATTTCCTTTGATTTCCTCCCTTGTCTTCCACCGTGTGAGGTGAGGAAACTTCATAATGACCAGCCTTGGTGCTACAGGTGCTGGGGTGTGGGGCATATCTCCCGGTACTGTTCTGCCAGGCCGAAATGTGCATGGTGTGCGGCCGACCATGATTCCAAGACGTGTCCTGTCAGGGGTGAACCATCACGTCCTGCTGCCTCCACCTCTGAGCCTTCACCTCCTGAAGATACGTCTCGATGGAAGTGTCCACGATGCCTTCAGCCAGGGGTTAACGTGTGGCACGGATGTACTCGACGTAAGGTCCAGGATCGTGTCTCTACTATTGCTCCGCCTCCACCACCACCACCACCACCACCACCTCCCCAGTCTGCTCCTCCTACCAGCCCTGCTCCTCCTACCAGCCCTGCCTCACCTCCAGACCTGGCCCTCCGCAAGTCTGTTGCTACCCTTATGGCACGATGTACGGCTCTCGAAAACCGCTTTTCTGCCCTTGAAGCCAGGATTGATGGGCTGGTTGCCGCTCAGGCTGCCAATGACTCCAAACTCTCCACCTTGGTCGAGGCTCAGCAGGCCATCATCTCAACTGTCACTACCCTTACCGAAAAGATGGATACTGTTGCATCTCGCCTTGAAAAGCTTTTCGAGTCAGTCCCTTCTCCTGGTCCATCTTCTTCTCCAGGTCGCTCATCTGCCCCCACTCACCGGACTTCTACCTCCAAATACAGAGTTCGCTAGTGATTGCCGGCTGGATGTCATCTCCTGGAATGTATGTGGTATCACCAGTTATTCTAAGCTCACTCAACTCAAGGCCTATGTTTTTCGTCATCATCCCAGTGTTATTTTTCTCCAGGAAGCATTTCCAGGACGGCCGCTCGCTGCTGGGCAAGCTCCTCCTCTCTCAGGTTATGTGCCATATGTTCATCTGGTAAGGAATGGTCTCCTGACTTACATACATAGCTCCTTGCCACATCGCCTTCTCCGTACCTCCACTGATCCTGACATGACCTTTCAGCTATTTGAGGTTCTATCTGGGAATGGAGTACTCCAACTATGTAATGTCTATTCTGCCCCAGCTAGACTCACTCTTGAGGCTCTTCCTTCTCCAACAGTGCGTGGTATGGTGTATATGGGAGATTTTAATGCTCGGCATTCTGATTTGGGTGATGGTACTGGCTCTATTAATCGTAATGGTGTTCGTCTCCTTTCATACATCCGCAAGCATCATCTGACACACTGGGACACTGGCGGTGCCACTCATTGCCGGGGAGGTACTCTGGATTACATCCTCTCGTCTGGCCTGATAGCATCTCAGGTCCAGTGCTCCTCTGTGCCAGACTTATTCTCTGATCACATTGCTCTTCGGTTTCATTATTCTCTAACTGCTGGGTCAAGTGCTTCAGCCACTCGTTTGCGTATTGCTGTGCCCCCTAAATATTGCCCGACTTACATCTTATTTATGGCCCATGTATTCCCTACATTTGACATATCATCAGCTGAACAGTTGTACTCTGATCTTGTATCTGCTACTCATGACTTTTATAGGCTATACGTCTCCCGGCCACACCTCCAGCATCGCCATACTGCCCACTCCTGGACGCTGGATGCACGTATACAGGAGGCAAAGGAGGAGGCTGAACGTGATGGCCTATTGTTTCAAGCCAACCCAACCCCTGACCTACTCCATCGTTACCAGATGTCTAGGGACGCTTTAGTTGCCCTGCAGGATTGTGCTCACACTGAGTCTTGGCAGCGGTTCACGGACAGCATCAACCAGCAAACAAGTGTGGCTTCTATGTGGCACCTCATCCGTCGGGTTGTTAAAAAGACACCGGCCACTGCTCGTCATCACACTCCTGCCGACTATGCCAAACAACTTGTCGATGCCTGGTCAGAACAATCTACCCAAGCCAGTCTACCCATCCACATACAAGATGCACTCGCTTCCCGTGCTGCTGTCCATCGGCTACGTCTAATGTCTGCTCTGTTACAAGATGATGACGATGATGCAGAGGAGATAACTGAGGAGGAGTTGAGCCGTGCTCTCTCTCGGGGTAAAGCTTCTTCCCCTGGTGATGATGGTATTACTTATGCTGTGCTGCGTCTACTTCAACAAGTTCCTGGGAACCCTCTACTTCGACTGTACAATCTTTGTCTTCGTGACGGTTGTGTACCACGAGCCTGGACCAGCAGCACAATAATACCCATCCCTAAGCCCGGCACTGCCAAGTTCAGGCCTATTTACCTTACTTCCTGTTTCTGTAAGGTTATGGAGAGAATCTTACTCAATCGTCTCATGTACAGACTGCAGGATCGCCTTTCTCCATGGCTGTTTGGTTTCCTTCCCCAGCGGAGCACACATCACTGCCTAGTCGACCTGTACTCTCGCCTTTCCAGGGACAGTGTGGTGGCCTTCATTGACCTTCGAAGTGCCTTCGATGTTGCTAATAGAGACGTCATTTTGGATCAACTGGTTGACTTTGGGATAAAGGGTAATCTACTACGGTGGATTCGGGGCTACCTGAGTAACAGGACCTCCCATGTGTTTTTCAGTGGTGCACTCAGTCCTTTGCGCAGTTTTCATCTTGGTACGCCTCAAGGTGGTGTTCTCAGCCCATTGTTATTTAATATTCTGATGCATCGGTTGCTCACTTCTCTCCCTGATATACCTGGAACTACAATTACATGCTATGCTGATGATATCTGTGTTCATTCTACCTCACCAAGGGATCTCCAGCGGTTTCTTGACTCCTTCTCTGTGGTCTCCTCTCACTGTGGCATTATTGTCTCCCCAGATAAGAGCAGAATATTCACCTGCCGCCTTCCTCAAGCTCAGCCAGTGTTCACCATTGGAGGGACTGTCATTCCCATGTGTTCCCAGTACTGCTACCTGGGTGCGCCAGTCAATATTTGGCCGATTGTCCCTGCCAGACCTCAAGACCATCCCATTGTCCAGGACTTATTGGGTCGTCTCCAGCGCCGACTTACACCACTTCAATGGCTATCTAACAACTCCTCGGGCATCTCCATCCCAGTAGCCAGAACCATCTATATTGCTTTTATCCGTTCAGTTGTTGATTACCTCTCCCCTGCTTTGATTCAACTTCCCAGGGCTACTCTGGAAACTTTAGAAAAATTTCAGAATAGAGCAATGAGAATAATTCTCGGCTGTCCAATGTCGACCAGGATAGTGAACATGCAGCGTGAGTTGCGTCTTCCCCCATTAATCGAGAGAATTTATTGTAATGTTACTGGCTTCACTGTCAAGTGCCTCCATTTCGCACATCTTTCACCCCATTACTCTCAGTTAGTCAGGACTTCTCTTAGACCAAACTACCCGGTCCCTCCCATACTGCCTGCTGGACGTACTCTTATAAGGTCTGTTTCCTCTGTGCTCCGTGGTCTTAATATAGATATAATGGTTGCAGACGTACCCCCAGGGCCCCCTCCATGGATGCTACCAACACCTGATGTGAGCTTTACACCTACTTCCAAGTCGGAGCTGCTTTCTCTACAGCGGCAGTTGGCTCTAGAACACATAGAAACAGTGACTTCCTCCATCACAGATCCATACTGCCTCTACACTGATGGCTCATTGAAGGTGGATGGTGCAGCAGGTTGTGCTGTTTTCTCGCCTGACCTGGAGTCACCTCCAGGGGGCTGGGTTGGCCGTCGTCTCTGTAACCACTCTAGCTCAACATTGTGTGAAGTGTATGCCATTCTGGATGCTGTTAGTGTTGTTTGTCAACGTGGAGTGAATGCTGCCATTTTTTGTGACTCCAAACCTGCCCTTCATTCCCTCTCTAGTGTTCAGCCCACACACTCTACTGTTGTTCAGCAGATTTTATCGTTTTTGGCCTTATTGCGTCATCATAAATTGACTGTCAAATTTTTATGGGTGCCATCCCATGTAGGTTTACGTCACAATGGTACAGTTGACAGACTCGCAAAGGAAGCCTGCCATTTGCCTCCTCGTGGTGCTGGACGTCCTCTCTCCCTGACATGTTACCTCTCTAAAGTCCGCTCCGCCGCTCTCCTCCCTGTACGGCGACGCAGGGATGCAGAGAGGCCCTTCAGCATCTCCATCACCCATTACGAGTCTGTATGCCGTCACAAATATTCCTACCGTCGTCGAGGCCTCATGGTTCGGAGGCACAATGTAGTCTCTGCTCGTTTGAGGCTTGGTTACCGGCCACCGTGGCAGGTTGCTGGGATGCAGGGTGAGCCTCCCTTCACTGAGTGTCGCTTGTGTTGAGCGCCTCGTGCTAACACTATAGAGCACTATTGCCTAGCCTGCCCCACTGTCCGACACTTGCTGCCCCAGGGCCTGCCACTTGATGTGGTTTGTCGACACCTGCTGAACCATCAGGTTCTGGAGGAACT
This sequence comes from Petrolisthes cinctipes, assembly GCA_033782935.1. Classification (NCBI taxonomy): domain Eukaryota; kingdom Metazoa; phylum Arthropoda; class Malacostraca; order Decapoda; family Porcellanidae; genus Petrolisthes; species Petrolisthes cinctipes. The sequence continues at coordinate 6,672,716 of JAWQEG010000249.1, read as the reverse complement.
TCTGGTGCGCCACCCTCGTTTTGGTGGATTTAAGTAGGTCATGATGTAAATATTTGTCTGTATGCTTGTGCTTCATTCTGTTATGTTTTCGTGATGTGTGTGTGTGTGCGCATGTGTGTGTGCTTGTGTGTGTGTGTGTGGTCATTGGGTTCTTGTGAGTCCCGCCTACCCTTGTGTACTGTTGTCTGACTATTGACTGACGCTACGGCGCAATGAATAAAAAAAAAAAAAAAAAAAAAAAAAAAAAAAAAACACCTGTATGAGTCTTCCTTAAGTGGAAAGACATTTTTGTCTTCAATAGTACTTGTACTATTGCAGACAAAAGTTTCTTTCTACTTCGGGTGATAAGTCCTCACGATTGCTGCCCCCTTTCTGGCCAGCAGGTTGATGTTGGCTCGTGAACTACACCACCACATAAACCAGCAACCGAACAGTTGACTGACTCGGATTCGGATAGGAAGCAATTTATCCCTCCCCTCTCTCTCTCTCTCTCTCCCTCTCTCTCTCTCTCTCTCTCTCATGTGTATAGCATATAAATAGATACATTAGTTGATAGGTAATATCAGGTGCAAAACAAGTGATTATTGCACAAGAAGAGAACCCCAGTACTACTATTTGTTAGAAATCACATAAAAGCTGAAATATTACAAGAATAAACTGAATCATAGTTCTTACTAACAATAGTATAATTTTAAATCCACAGAAAGCATGTAGTAAAATAAAGAATTAAATACCTCATTTAAAATCCAATGGGAGTAATGATCCTTTAAAAGTAATGTTATCTGGGCTCACTATTTTGGTATCTTTTCAAGGACTCACTGGTTTGTAGTAGGCTATATGGCTGTCTCATGATTGCAGCACTGTCCGATTCATGCACTTTGATTTACTCTATATAACCTGTAGTTCTGTATTTGCAGCACCTATATGTAATATATCCATTTATATATGTTTATTTATTTTATTTTCCACTAGTTAAAAGTGGAAAATGTCATGTTTCCACTTGTCAAAAGAAACAAAAGTGTGTTTGTGTCCATGACAGTCCATAGGACATTTGGGCCCTTATTCACAAAAGCAAAGTTCACTTTTAATTAAGATAATATTTTCTTTGTAAGCGATCATTCATGGCAAGAACAAGGGCCCGGCACTGCTCCGAAATCATAATATAAACTCATACTAATAGAATAGCAAATCCATTCACTGCTTCGAAATAAGCCTGAAACACTATGGGAGATCAGTAATGCAAGCATACGAGCAAGTGCAAACTCTGATATGCCTAGTGAATATAGGCCCTGGCTACGTGTAAAAGGAAAATGGTATATTTATGATACAGTCAGTGTTCCAAGATGTTCAATAGTAGTACTGGGGCTCTCTTCTTGTGCAGTTATCACTTCTTTACACCTAATAATACCTATCAACTAATGCATGTATTTATATGCTATACATGAGAGAGAGGGGGGGGGGATAGAGGTAAATTACTTCCTATCTGAATCCGAGTCAGTCAACTGTTCGGTTGCTGGTTTACGTGGTGGTGTAGTTCTCGAGCCAACTTCAACCTGCCGGCCAGAAAGGGGGCAGAAGTCGTGTGGACTTATCACCCGGAGTAGAAAGAAACTTTTGTCCGCAATAGTACGTAAGTCTGCATTGCTGACCTTGCGAAACAGACTCAGGCTCATTTTGAAGCAGTGGATGATTATCTCTCTTCGTATAGAAATAACCAGAAAATTACTTGTACAATTATCTTCATGTTAAAAAATTATGCTTAGCCAAAATTCTGTTGGTCGCGAGTTCCTCTTCATCTGAAATACTATAGATGCTAGTCTATATTAGAATATAATGAAATATTAGGTATATGTTATTAGGTAGCCGCATTAGGTCATAATGTAAATATTTATCTGTATTCTCATCTTTCATTCTGTTATGTGTGTGTGTGGTCATTGGATTTTCATGGGTCCCGCCTACCCTTACGTTTTGTTGCCTGTATATCGATCTAGCATCCTGAGGTACAGAACAGACGTAACATTACCAACAAATTGATTATTTTAGGAAGTGTAGTGTATAGCTATACATGCGTGGTATTTACAGTGAGCGACGGTAAGTGTAATCAGATGGGATAGGTTTGGGTGAAATTGGTGTGGTGAGTGACATATTCACAAGGTACCCAACTTCTCCCTCCACTTATCTTGCTTGAAAGAATAAATAAAAAATATGAACCAAACTTGCAGTAAGGTAGAAAATTCACTGAGCATCTCGATTCATTGGTGGCAATTACTGAAGGGTGGATTTCAAGTAACCTTTACACTGAATAACAGAACAGGGATGACTCATTTGACGTTGGTTGTGAGAGTAGTAAAATTATTAGTATGTGAAGTATAAGGTGTAGTGTTCACATTATCAGCAATAGCTTAAAAATATAAATCATGCTAAATTTATAAGTTGTTGCAAAATTATGCAATTTTATACAGCTCGAGGTATTCCGTTGGTCAGCCAGCCATTATTTATCCCCAGAAGCTCATTTCCCTCTGTTTGACCATACAAGGTTTGCAAGAGGCCACGAAGCATTTTTTTTTTTTTTTAATATGTTTCGACACTGGACATAGGCTTCATCAAACTTGTTACCGTGGCCCAGGTCAACTGCTACTCACACACACACGTCACTACTTTTGAACTGGTACCCAGCCACAGTGGGAGGGAAGTGAGAGTAATTCCCAAATAATGCAGCTGTTATGGTACCAGTGAGGGTGTTTTACGACGTTCGGTGGTCTTATATATAGTTAGTGCCTGATACTCAAATCGGAAAAGTAAATATTCTCAGGCCCTCACCGGAGAGGATTTGATCTCCCGACCGATAGATTACCAGTCCAGAACACTAACCACTTGGCCACCTTTTTAAAACTATTTCAGCAAACTTTGCGAACCGATACTAGTAAATATTCACTTGGGGTTGGATGCTATGAATACCTGCCCAGTATCCCTACTTGTCTTAATTAAAAGAACACTAAAAGCTACTTTCACTTCTCCAACTGTCACTTTTTTCGTCTGTTGCCTTCTATGCTTGCTGTCCCACAACTCAATCATAGTCTTTGCCTGGCGCCATATGACCTTGCGGTTGCGGCGCCTAATATCTGTAAATTAATCAATCAATGTATAAGTAAGTAAAAATTTAAAAGCATTAAAAAGGTAAAAACCTGAAATAAGAACTTTTAAGTTCCTAGCTGAAAGCTTTGAAATCGATTTTGCAATTTTGAAGCAAAAATTTCAATGATGATAATAGCTGTCATTGAAACTTGATAATAATATTATGGAAGGCATATTATATGGAATACCATTGACCAATGGAACATAGCAATTGTTTGCTTAATTTTACATCACCTTTCTTCTCTAAATGATAAAAGAGACATTACTAGTTGTATTATACACACTTGCCAAAAAGTTCCTTAACTCCGCCAACAAGTTTCGACACTTTAGAATCATTTGTATCGGCTATCTCTAATTGGTACTAAACCAATCATAAACATCTGAAGCAGTCAGTGAAGCAATAGCTGGCTGGCAGAGTTAACGAACTTTTCGGGCAAGTAGAAAGTGCAAGAAAATAATGTCGTTGTAAATGGCAAGATCTGGCAGTTCTTTGTAGTAAACCCTCTTAGTTTTATGATTAAATCATTGGGAACCCAGAGCCAATGTAAGGTGAAACGTGATTGGTTGAACTTTGAGTGATGGTGAAGATGTTGCCATATATACAGCCATATTTTTCTTGCACTTTTTACTTGCTCAACTGTACAGTACGTTTAGTGGCAGTCTCTGGCACCAGGATTAAAGACTTTGTGACGGATAAACCAAGGAATGTACAGTCGCGAGCAGCAATCGGTATCCCCCATCTTGGCTGAAGCCTTGGTCAAAGAAGAGAGGGGAATCCAACAATCCCTCCCGTCACCCCCTACACACTCCATCCCCAACCCCACCCAGCCCCATTAACCCTGCTTATGTAGAGGCCTTTGACCTCATGTAGCTAGGTAGACCAGGGTCAGACATACCCAAAATTAAAAAAATCCATTAGAATGCTTTACAGAACTTGTATTAAATTGGGACTTCTTCTTCTACACAACTGACACAATGAAAAATATATATATATATTTTCTTTGTTTATAATAAATGTTTGAAAGAAAAAAAAAGTGCCAAAAAGCACATGTATATTTGGGTTCTATCCATCTCATACAAAAAAATTACAGACTGGAAGTTTGCATGGTAGAATCAGTTCTCTGCATGCCGGAACACTGGGGAGCATACAGAACTGCAAACCAAGATAAGAAAATGTTATTTTTATTTTTATTTTTTTTGTTATAGCTTATGTATATATTTCACGAGAAGAAGCAGAGGTTTTATTAGGCTATTTCTTACCTACATACACTCCATGCAGAGTGCAGAAGAGTGCTCAAGGCATACTCGCTTCTTGCAAGTGATGCAGGGGGTTCTTGTCTTCCTATCCTTTTGGTAGGACAGAGCCAGCATCTCTTTCTTTGTGGCAGGTTTATGGGGATTTTAGCTGGGGGATTCACCTCCGGGAAGACACTCTTGATGACCTGCTGAGTCTTTGTGTGTTGGCCAGGAAAACTAATCCTCTCTTCAGCCCATGGTTCGATGAGACTTCGCCAGACCACAAAAAGTAGACATGGGTCTTATAGACCCGAACACACTTGCACAGTTAGTAGACATGGGTCTATGAGACCCGAATACTCTTATGGTGCCCAAATGGATAAAGGCCTTGAAATGACTCCCCTACCGAATGCATGCACACACCAAAGTAGGAAGGAACTAAGGAGACCAGAGCTCCTAGGTATCTATAAATTACCGAACTAGAGAAACTCATAGTGGGTCTGTGAGACCCACTTCTGCCTAAGCATGGTTAAAAAAGTTGCTAGGTAGGCGTGATAGCACTGACGTATTGATATTCATATCTATAGTTAAACAATCACTTGAACTACCAATACCGTCCAAAACACACCAGGAGGTAATCTGCAATAATGTGTTAATGTGGCATTATGGAAATAACAAATTCATATGAAGGCAGATTAAAAATAATTGAAACAACCATAAATCTAACAATTTACTGATTATATTGTCAATAAATAATTTGCACTTGTCAAGTGCATGTGTTATTCCAATGATATATGACATATTACAGTCCATCACCACCACCACCATAACACTCCACTGTAGTGCCAACAAATAAAACCTCGAACACATGAGAATCAACCAACATGTTTGAGAACTGAATATTGCTTTGCCATAGCATACTGCAGATGTGCCAATAATTTCAGTATCAGCAATATTTTCCTTTGTATCTAGTTTCTTTATATACCACGTGAAAATATGGACAATATACCACACCTTATCTCCTCACTCCCATAAGTCACTTCCATTTGTCCTTTGTCTCGTTCCAACCTTGGTGGAGTGCGGACGTTCTCCTGGCGCTCTATCTGCATTGTTGTTTGTGTTGCTTGTGCGTTATTGTTTGTGTGTTGTTGTTTCTGTGGTGTTTTTGGTGGTATGTTTCTGTGGTGTTATTGGTGTTGTTTGTCTGTTGTTGTTGTTGTAGTTCCCCAGACTGTCCCCCCCCAACGGGAACCGCCTTGACGTGGTGGGGGGGCATGTGTGTCTCTGAGACCTGGCGAGCTAGACTAGAGGGGGCTCCGGCCCCTGCTCTGCCCCGATTTCGTGGAGAGAGGGCTTCCCATGCTAGTAAGGTCACCAGTGAGAGACCAGACTAAATGGTTCCCATGCATTAGGCTGCCAGTACGGGCCAACAGCGCTGCCCTCCGGAGGGACTGCCCTCTAGGGGCCGTCCTATGTTGGATGGTTGGGTGTCTGGGCCAGGAGATGTTGGGGAAGGGGGTCTCAGCACCGTCGTGGGCAAACTTTCGAGCCATTGGGGCTGCTTTTTAAAACGAGTGGGGCCGGTGGGGAAGTGGTACCCCGCCCACTGCGACCAGCGCTCGGTCCCCTCATCTTCCCGGTAGGTAGTAGCTCTTGGCTCGTGGGGCCAAAAACACCAAATCAATGATATATGGATAAAGAAAAGCCCCAATCTCTTCCTCGAGCGGTGGTCGACCAGGCCCTCGAGACGTCACTCTCTGGTCGTGGTAATATGAAGAAAGCTGCAAATAAGAGTAGACCTAGCAGGTCGGGTGTTGTGTCGAAGTACCCTGTTAGCGATTTGGACATGTTAATGTTAACGAATGTACTTGCATCTCTTTCCTATGGCGCTATCCACTCCATTTTTAAGTGTTTTGGAGTAGTCCTTCGAATCCGAATCACATATGACAGTGATTATATGTCTAATCGGTGCTATATTACTTTCAATACAAATGCTGCTGCAAAAGCAGCATTTGAGTCAAAAGATTCTCTGACCGTGGGGGATACTCATTTTAAAGTTCAGATGATGCGGTCCATCAATGTAGTTGACAGTGACAATGACTACTGCCCTAATATATTTGATGACTCTGTAGAGCATGTCCCAAAGGAACGTTGGGTTCCTACACCCTTTTGGTTTGTGGCTTACTACAGGGAGGGACGTGGTAACCTTATCCATGCTTCCCGGTATCTGGAGAAAGAAATTGGATTATTACCAATGGGCCACATAAAGAAATATGGTAAGGGCGTTTTAATCAGAGCCAAAGATCTTACACAGGCCATGATGCTCCTCAATCTCCCCTGTCCTTCTGATAGCATGTTTGAATCTATTAAACCACATCGAACATTTAATTATAGCAAGGGGCGTATATGTAATGAGGACCTGTATGAATTCTCAGAAGAGGACATTCTCGTTATGTGCCCAGACAGTGTCCAATGAGTAACGAAGATGAAAGGCAGTAAAAATATGATCATCCTCACTTTCTATGGCTCGCATATCCCAGATCGCATTAACATTAACCCCACCTCATTTGAGGTGAAGCCTTTTGTTGAGCGTCCCCTACAGTGTTTCTGTTGATATGAGTTTGGTCATGGGAGGAGGAACTGCAACAACCGTTTCCGGTGTGGTAATTGTTCTGCTCTTGACTCACATCTTACTTCTGAGTGTCGGTCAGAGAGTTACTGCTTTTACTGCAGAGATGCTCACCCCTTGCGTTCTCGCCAATGTAAGATGTACCTACTTGAGCAGGATATCCTCTACTTGGCCAATACTCAATTCATTAGCATAGGTAGTGCCAGACGGCAACTCAACTTCAGGCGACAGAAGGATGGTGGTGTGAAGACATACGCCTCCTCCCTTCACCCTAAATTGGTTACAGCACCCTCTCAACTCTCTCAAGAGGCAGCTGATTTTTGCTCTAGTGAGAACGTTTCTAAGGTTACCCCACATAATAGTTTCTCTGTCTTGGAAACATTATCAGACACTCATTCTGGTGACCCTTCAACTGATGACAATTCTCAGACTTTAGCTAAAGGTGTCCATGTGGTAGAGGTTCACGCTGCCACACGCTCTCCCAAAAGGAAACTTAAGTCACCTAAACTGCCAAAGAGACGCCTTCGTGGTTCCTCTGAGGCACTTTACTCTATAGATGTTCCACCTTGTAAGGCAACCATCTCTGTGGACTCATCCATAGTTTCCTCTCAATTTCACCAGAAACGTTCTCGTGGCTTTGATGAATCTCTTGATTCAACAGAAGTTCCTCCTCGCAAGCTTCCTTCGGGATCATCAGAGGGGCGTGAAGTTAATGTGGATGCCACGGATGTTGTGACTTCAAAAGATTCACTTTCTCTTCCGCTTGAGCAGCGGAGTGATTCTACCACCTGTATTATGGATGTTGATGTATCTGCCTGTGTCAGTGATACCACTGCTGTACAGGACAAAACCAATGTAATTGTTTCAAAGAATATTCCAGCTCATATACCTTCATCTTCTTCTAACATATCAGATGCTTCAGGGACTCGTCTACGGGCCCCAATTACTGCCCAACGTACTACTCCTCGTGTTCGCTCTTCTTCTAGTGGCCCAGGATTAGACAAATCTTATTGTTTGAGTAAACCCTCAGGTCGAGGTGGTAGTGGGAAGTACCTCCGTGAGGCTTCCCAAAAATCAGTACTAAAGTAACACCGTTCAAGGTCCTTCAGTGGAATTGCCGTGGCTTGCGTGCTTCTTGGGAGGAACTGCGCATTTTTCTCTCTAGCTTCTCTCCTGCATGTGTTTCTCTCCAAGAGACAATGCTTGGGGACTACATTCCTGCCAGTCCTCCAGCATACTCAGCATTTTATTCCAATTCATTTGAAGGGCAGGGTCATCATGGTGGCTCTGCCATCCTAGTTCGCCGAGATATTCCATGCACGAGCCTGGAGCTTGACACTCCGCTCCAGGCTGTTGCAGTTAAGGTTTTTATGGACCGCCCGTACACTGTGTGCAGTCTATACCTTCCTCCCAGTGTTACAGTTGAGAGGGGTGATCTCAACCGTCTTGTACGGGACCTTCCCTCTCCCTTTATTTTATTGGGTGATTTTAATGGTCGTAATCCTCTGTGGGGTGACAGTTCGGTCAACCCCAGGGTGTTTTATTGGCTTCTTTTATTGAGGATGAGGGATTAGGGGTTTTAAATACGGGAGATTTGACACATTTTAATAGTCCTACTGGGACTTTTACCGCCATTGACATTTCCCTTTGCTCACCCAGTGCTCTGTTGGATTTTACTTGGAGAGTGTTGCCTGACTTATATGGCAGTGACCATTTCCCTATACTTTTAAAAGGTAAAAGGTACGAACAACAGTCTCGTCTTCCTAGGTGGAAATTAGAGAAGGCTGACAGGCAGTTTTTTAGAGAGCTAACTTCTTCAGTCTCTTCTGTAGCCGATTTTGGTAGCTCTGACGAGGCTGTAACATATTTAACTGATATGCTCCACTCTGCTGCTCTCAACTCTATCCCTAGAACTTCTGGCTACTTTCCCAAACGTCCTGTCCCTTGGTGGTCACCAGTCTGCACCACTGCTGTGCGGGAGAAGCGCGCTGCTTTCTCTCGCCTTCGTCGCAATCGTGGGGACCCAACTCTTTTAGAGGACTTCTGACGGGCAAGGGCTCGGGCTAGACGATTTTAAAAGAGGCCCGACGTGCATCTTGGAAGGCCTATGTGTCTTCAATTAATACTAAAACTCCACTCACCCAAGTGTTCAGGAGAGTCCGTAAGATGGTGGGGAAGTTTTCTCCCAGTTCTCCACCTGTACTTAAGGTCAATGGAATTAAGATCATGGATGGTTTGACAGTGGCCAATACCATGGCGTAGGCTTTTGCAAAAGTCTCCAGCCGTGACTCTCGACCTCTGGCTGTCAGGCATGAGTTAAGAGCCAAGGAGCGTACTGCCCTGGATTTCTCAGGGAACGAGAATGAAAGTTATAACCATATATTCACCCTGAGAGACCTGCATTCTGCTCTCTCTCTCTGCGGCGACACTTCTCCTGGGCCAGACAACATCCCATATGCAATGTTACGACACTTGGGTGAGGAGGCGATCTCATTTCTTTTAGCTTTATATAACAGAATCTGGCTGGAGGGTGTCTTCCCTTCTGGGTGGAGGGTTGCTACCATCCTTCCTTTCCTCGAGCTGGGCAAGGGCTCTTGTGGTGCCCTCAATTATCGACCAATTGCCTTGACCTCCTGTCTCTGTAAACTATTTAAAAAGATGGTGAATGTCAGACTGGTATACTTCTTGGAACGGGGTGATTTTCTGTCTCCGTCCCAGTCTGGCTTTCGTAAACACCGTTCCACTACAGATGCTCTGGTCAGGTTGGAAGCTGCTGCATGTGAGGCCTTTGCACGACATCATTACCTTGTCTGGGTATTCTTTGATTTAGAGAAAGCCTATGACACTACATGGCAATATGGCATCCTGCAGCAACTCCATTTATATGGCCTGCGGGGTCGCCTTCCACGCTTTCTTAAGGAGTTTCTCAGTGGTCGCAGTTTTTCTGTGAGGGTTGGTACAACCCACTCAGCATCTGTTGCACAGGAGGAGGGCGTCCCCCAGGGAAGCGTCCTCAGTGTCACTTTGTTTGCAGTAGCAATTAATGCCATTGCTTCATCCCTTCCAGACGGTATAGCTAACTCGATGTACGTTGACGACCTAGCAGTCTGGTTTGCTGCTTCCCGTATGTCAGTGGCGGAGCGGCGCATGCAGCTTGCCCTTGACAGGGTGACACGTTGGACTGGTTCTCATGGGTTTCGATTCTCTCCTTCCAAGACAGTTGCTATGCACTTCTGCCGCATCCGAGGCGTTCACCCTGATCCGGACATATTCATGTATGGTCATCGGATACGCTGTGTCGAGGAGACTCGCCTTTTTAGTCTCCTTTTTGACAAACGTTTGACTTGGGTTCCCCACTTACGTACACTTAAGGTCTCTTGCCTCAAGGCTCTTAACCTGTTGAGGGTCCTGGGCCATACATCCTGGGGGGCTGATCGGGCCACCCTCCTCCGCCTATACCATGTTTTTTTTTTTTTTTTTTTTTTTTTACATATAGTGAGTGGATGAAAGGAAAAAACAAATAAATAAATGGTTCCATTTGCCTATTGGCATCCTCCACTCATAAAATATTTAAAACAACTGGATTTAAATTGCTGGGGGTTATAACTTGCTGGAAAACATTCCCTTGGTAGAGAATTCCACAGGGAAGTAGTACGGGGAGTAAATGAATTTTTGTAAGCAGTTGTCCTGCAACGTGGAGGAGTCAGTGTGAACTCATGCGCATTCTCAGCTGCCCTAGTCCTCCGTGGGAAGACGCGAAGGGGTGATATAATCAGGGCAAGTTCATCCGAACATTTCCTATAAAAGTATCTATAAAATAGTGCAAGGGAAGCAACATTTCTACGTACTGATAAGGGAGGGAATTCATTAGTGATCATAGGATTATTGATCAGTCTGATAGCTCAGTTTTGAATTTTATCTAATTGTCTTAACACCACCAATCCACAACCAGCCCACAGAGGTGAACAATATTCCATCTGGGAATGCACATGACTCTTATATATTACTGCTAACTGCTCGTCAGTCAAATAATTACAAGCTCTGTATAAAAGTCCCATCTTCCTAGATGCAATTTTGGCAATGGATTTTACATAGGGAGTCCAACTGAGGTTTTCATTTAAAGTTACACCAAGGAGATCAATGCTGTGGGACTTGGGGATATTTGTATTATTGAAAATAATGTGAGAATCTTGATTATCTGATCTATTTGAGAACGGGATGTATTTAGTTTTATTTGCATTGAAAGAAACTAGGTTGTTTTCTCCCCATTCAAAGATCTTCGTTAAGTCTTCATTTAATGAAATTGAAGTGGCAAGTTTGTATTCTAAAATATTGTGTTGAGTAAAACTATTATTAAATGAGAAGGAACTGTGAATAGTTGAATCATCAGCATAGGAGTGAATTCAATTCTGAGTAACTGATAAAAGATCATTAATATGAATGAGGAACAAAGTTTGAGCCAAGACCGCTCCTTGAGGAACACCAGCATTAATGGGATGAAAGTCGGAATACAGACCATCTACCATCACACGTAATTTTCTGTTGCTAAGATATGAATTAATTAGGGGAACAAAAGATTGAAGGCCATAATGTGGAAGCTTAGACAGTAACGATCTGTGCCATACTCTGTCAAAGGCTTTAGATATATCAAGGCAAATTGTGTGAGTCTCTCCATGTTTATCAGTTGATTGGAATATGTTATATGTGAAATAACAGAGCAGGTCCACAGTAGATCGTCTCTGTCTAAAGCCATATTGCTTATCATTTAGCAGATGATTTTTCTCAAGGTGCTTTACAAAGTGATTGTTAAGAACTATTTCAAATATTTTACCGAGAGTAGACGTAATGGCAATTGGTCTGTAATTTGATGGATTTGCGGTAGCTCCTTTTTGGGGAATTGGTTGTACATTGGCTTCTTTCCAGGCGGCTGGGAAGGACGAGGTATGGAGACATACACGAAATAATTTTGAGAGAATTGGAGCTAATTCTTTTGAGCAATTTTTTAATACAGTGGGAGGAATTTCATCTGGCCCTGGAGCTTTGTCGATAGATAGATTCTCCAAAATGGTCCGCACTTGTCTTGTATGAATTATTAAGGGTGGACTTTCTGGGGAGTTAAAATTCAAAATGGGAGTGTTTTGAGCAGTGTCATTGAGGTTTGAATTTGTGGCGAAGATATTGGCCAAAAGATTTGCTTTACCACGTGGATCACATATGAGATTTCCATTGCTATTCTTTAAAGGGGGAATAGATGAACCATGGTTGAAGTTAGATTTGAATGAGTTTACTGTTGACCAAAAGATCTTATTATCATTAGGATTATTCAGTAATTTATTGACTTGTTTATGTATGAAGTTAGATTTGGCTAAATTAGTTACAGCTTTAGCATGGAATCTGACAATTTTGAAATAATTGTATGACTGAAGAGTTTTCGACTTTGTATAGGCATTATAGGCTATTGATTTTTGTTCTGTAGCTCTGGCACAGCTGTGATCAAACCATTAGAGTTAGATCTTTTTTAGTATTGATGGTGAGGGATATATGTTTCCATTCCTATTTTTATAAAGTCAGTAATATGGTTCAGGAAGCTATCTGAGTCAGTAGAGTAAAATGATGACCAAGGAATGTTAATTAAAAAGTCACAGAACCCCACCCAATCTGCAGCATCATAGTGCCATTTGGTCACTCGGATGGGTTCAGAGTGGATGGGTAGGGAGGAGTGGGAACAGGAGACTGCAATGAGGCAATGGTCTGAGGATCCAAGAGGGGACTTCACTTCAACACTATATGTTTCGGGATTGGTAGTAAGAAACAAATCAAGTAGGTGCGGTCTATGTTCTGGATTATCAGGTATGCGAGTGGGGTGCTTGATTAGTTGGGCGAGATTGAATGAGTCTGCGAATAACTCGCATTCAAGCCCAGGTTCGTCAGTTCTGGCCGAATGAGTGAGCTACTCAACATTGTGGACATTAAAATCACCCAGTAAGGATATATCAGATGCAGCATTAATGTTTAAATCAGAAAGAATGGAGGTCAGGGAATCAAAAAGGCTATTATCTGGGGAGGCATTTGGTGATCGGTAAATACAACAATAATATTTAACTGAGCCTGAAGAATTTAGCTTGTAAATTGAGTAATCAAAATCTGGTGATGAGAGATTGAAAATGTTCTCCAAGGATATTGTTGATCTAGCAAAACAGCAAACGCCGCCCTTTGAACTAAAATTTGACATTAAAATATAGCCTGGAAAGTTGTAGTTAGTCAGGTCAGAAGAGGGAGTAACCTGGCATTCAGTGAAGAAAAGAATGTTAGGGGTTTCGGTTTGAAGAAGTAAGTGTACCGAGTTAATGTTGGAGTGAAGCCCCGAATATTTGCAAACATAATTAATTCATTGTGCTGACGAGCAGTTGTTTGATGCATCATGGCTAGTGCTGACACAGTCGCGTGATGACGACCGGGAGGGCCCTGTGTCAAAGACCCCGCCCTGCCGGTGGTGATCATCCGAGAAACCACCGCGCTTGCTCTAAGAGTTGCATCAGCCATGGTATGAAGTTTTAAAATGTGTTTGCGCTTGTATTGTTTTTCATGTTGAGTTGTGAGAAGTTGGTATGCTAATGTCAAGGATAGGAGTGTAAGTGAATGTAGTTTGTATGGATGCGTGTGTAGTGTAAGGGATTACCTGGCTCCCCATAGATGTGTGAGGCAGAAGATGTGTAACCAGCAACTGAGGCCTGGGGGAAAAATGGAATCAGGTACTTCCTTGAATCTCCCGTTGCCTCAGCGGTAGTACCTCCCTGGGTGGGGCTACCTAACCCATACTACCTTAATGTTCTTATTAGGTCAAAACTCGACTATGGGTGTGAGGTGTACTCTTCTGCCACCGATGCCCGTCTCGGAGTTTTAGACCCTGTTCATCATGCTGGAGTACGTCTGGCGACCGGAGCCTTCAGGTCGTCCCCAATCTCCAGTCTCCTGGTGACGCTAATGAGCCACCTCTTGATCTCCGTCGCCAGTCCTTGGTGGTTCGTTGTTGGCATCGATTACATCGACTTCCTGACTCCCTACCCTGCTTGGCGGTGTCATCTGATATCATGTCTCAGTACTACCTTTTACATTCTCGTGGCTTCCGGGTCAGGAAGGCTATGGAGGAGATGGGCATAGATGACTTCCAGATTTGTCCTGTGAGGGTCCCCAGGGTGGCTCCATGGCTTCTTCCAGAAGTTTTCCCCTGCACCTGCTTTATAGACAAGAAGGAATCTCTTCCTCCTCCAGTGGCTCGTTCCCTCTTTTTAGAACATGCCTTCACTCACAGGGAGTCCCTCACTGTGTACACTGATGGGTCAAAGTCTGATGCTGGAGTTGGCTTTGGAGTTGTCTTTCCTGACTTTTGCCGTGGAGGCAGGCTCCCTTCTGTCATGTCCATTTTTACTGCTGAGCTCTCAGCCATTTTATATGCTCTCCAAGTGATTTTCACTCTCCCTCAGCCTTCGTTTACTATTTTTAGCGATTCCTGTAGTGCATTGCAGGCCTTGTGCAATTTTAACTCTTCCCATCCCCTGGTGTTGGCCATTCTTGAGTGGCTTGTCCTCCTGGGTCGTCGTGGCCGCAAAGTCACTTTTTGTTGGGTCCCGGCCCATGTGGGTGTTGATGGGAATGAGCGGGCTGACGCCCTGGCTAAGGCTGTGGTCTCCAATTCCCGGCCTCCTGCCAGGTGTCATCCTGTTCCTGCAGTGGACCTTCGACCCTACATAGATGCTACCGTTCGTTCCTGCTGGCAGGACATATGGGACGCCGTTGGGGCTAACAAGCTCCGCGACATCCGCCAGCGCCTTGGTTTGTGGAGCTACAGTGGCCTGTCCCGCCGGTGGGAGACGGCTCTTGTCCGTCTCCGCATTGGCCACACATTATTGACTCATGGCTTTTTAATGGAGAGGGCTCACCCTCCCTACTGTGATGATTGTCTGGTCCCTTTGACAGTACGGCATCTTATTGTCTAGTGTCTCAGCCTTGTTAGGTAGTTAAAGTTTAATGTTTCTTTCGTTAATAGTTTAATTCTTTTATATATCTAACTTAAGTAGGTTATTTCATTAATATATGATTTTTTTTTGGAAGACGTGGGTTTTATTCATGCTGCTTCTCCTTTCCGAGGTAGTGATAATTATTTAATCTTTGTACATATTTTATTAATGATGTAGATGACCTTTTTATGTTGGGCGGTATATGACCATTGCTGTTGCGCCGCCAGATGCCTAATGGCATCAATAAAATCAATCAATCAATCAATCTCGTCCCAACCTTGGTGGAGTGCGGACGTTCTCCTGGTGCTCTACCTACATTGTTGTTTGTGTTGCTTGTGCATTATTGTTTGTGTGTTGTTGTTTCTGTGGTGTTTTTGGTGGTATGTTTCTGTGGTGTTATTTGTGTTGTTTGTCTGTTGGTGTTGTAGTTCCCCAGACTGTCCCCCCTCAACGGGAACCGCATTAACGTGGTGGGGGGGCTGGCGTGTCTCTGAGACCTGGCGAGCTAGACTAGAGGGAGCTCCGGCCACTGCTCTGCCCCGATTTTGGGGAGAGAGGGCTTCCCATGCTAGTAAGGTCGCCAGTGAGAGACCAGACTAAATGGTTCCCATGCAATAGGCTGTCAGTACGGGCCAACAGTGCTGCCCTCCAGAGGGACTGCCCTCTAGGGGCCGTCTTATGTTGGATGGTTGGGTGTTTGGGCCGGGAGATGTTTGGGAAGGGGGTCTTAGCACCGTCGTGGGCAAACTTGATTCCTGGGGCCAATATAACAAAATCAATAATATATGGATAACGAAAACCCCAATCTCTTCCTCGAGCGGTGGTCGACCAGGCCCTCGAAATATCACTCTCTGGTCGTCGTGGTATGCAGAAGGCTGCAAATAAGAGTAGACAAAGCAGGTCGGGTGTTGTGTCGACGAACCCTGTTAGCGGTTTGGTCATGTTAATGTTAACGAATGTACTTGCATCCCTCTCCTATGGCGCTATCCACTCCATTATTAAGTGTTTGGGAGTGGTTCTTTGTATTCGAATCACTTATGACAGTGACTGTATGAATTCTCAGAAGAGGATATTCTCGCTATGTGCCCAGATAGTATCCAACGAGTGTCAAAGATGAAGGGCAGTAAATATGATCATCCTCACTTTCTATGGCTCGCATATCCCAGATCGCATTAACGCTAACCCCACCTCTTTTGAGGTGAAGCCTTTTGTTAAGCGTCCTTTGCAGTGTTTCTGTTGTTATGAGTTTGGTCATGGGAGGAGAAATTGCAACAACCATGCCCGGTGTAGTAATTGTTCTGATCTTGACTCGCATCTTACTTCAAAGTGACAGTCAGAGAGTTACTGTTTTGGTGCATGGATGCTCACCCCTTGTGTTCTCGCCAATGTAAGATGTACCTCCTTGAGCAAGATATCCTCCACTTGGCTAACACCCAATTCATCAGTATTGGTAGTGCCAGACGGCAACTCAACTTTAGGCGACAGAAGGATTGTGGTGTGAAGACATATCCCTCCTCACTTCACCCTAAATCAGTTGCAGCACCCTCTCAACTCTCTCAAGAAGCGGCTGCTTCTTGCTCTAGCAATAGCGTTTCTAAGGTTTCACTACATAATAGTTTCTCTGTCTTGGAAACTATATCAGACACTCATTCTGGTGACCCTTCAATTGATGACAATTTTCAGACTTTAGCTAAAGGTGTCCATGTGGTAGAGGTTCACGCTGCCACACGCTCTCCCATAAGGAAACTTAAGTCACCTAAACTGCCACAGACACGTCTTCGTGGTTCCTTTGGGGCACTTGACTCCATAGATGTTTCTCCTTGCAAGGCAACCGTCTCTGTGGACTCATCCATAGTTTCCTCTCAATCTCACGAGAAGCGTTCTCGTGGCTCTGATGAATCTCTTGATTTAACAGATGTTTCCCCTCGCAAGCTTCCTTCGGGATCATCATAGGGGCGTGAATTGAATGTGGATGCCTAGGATGTTGTGAATTCAAAAGATTCAGTTTCTCTTCCGCTTGAACAGCAGAATGATTCTTCCACCTGTATTATGGATGTTGATGTATCTGCCTGTGTCAGTGATACCCCTGCTGTACAGGACAATACCAATGTAATTGTTTAAAGGAATATCCCTGCTCATCTACCTTCATGTTC
This sequence comes from Petrolisthes cinctipes, assembly GCA_033782935.1. Taxonomy (NCBI): domain Eukaryota; kingdom Metazoa; phylum Arthropoda; class Malacostraca; order Decapoda; family Porcellanidae; genus Petrolisthes; species Petrolisthes cinctipes. The sequence continues at coordinate 6,655,545 of JAWQEG010000249.1, read as the reverse complement.
TTCTAAAATATCAGATGCTTCAGGGACTCGTCTACAGATAGCAATTTCTGCCCCAAGTACTACTCCTCGGGTTGGCTCTTCTTCTAGTGGCCCATGATTAGACAAAACTTATCGTTTGAGTAAACCCTCAGGTCGAGGTGGTAGTGGGAAGTCCCTTCGTGAGAATTCCCAAAAATCAGTACTAAAGTAACACTGTTCAAGGTCCTACAGTGGAATTGCCGTGGTTTGCATGCTTCTTGGGAGGAACTGCACATTCTTCTCTCTAGCTTCTCTCCTGCATGTGTTTCTCTCCAAGAAACAATGCTTAGGGACTACATTCCTGCCAGTCCTCCAGCATACTCTGCATTTTATTCCAATTCATTTGAAGGGCAGGGTCACCATGGTGGCTCACCGAGATGTTCCATGCACGAGCCTGGAGCTTGACACTCCGCTCCAGGCTGTCGCAGTTAAGGTTTTTATGGGCCACCCGTACACTGTGTGCAGTCTATAGCTTCCTCCCAGTGTTACAGTTGTACGGGACCTTCCCTCTCCCTTTATTTTATTGGGTGATTTTAATGGTAGTCATCCTCTGTGGGGTGACAGTTCGGTCAACCCCAGGAGTGTTGTATTGGCTTATTTTATAGAGGATGAGCGATTAGGGGTTTTAAATACAGGATATTTGACACATTTTAATAGCCCTACTGGGACTTTTACCCCCATTGATATTTCACTTTGCTCACCCAGTGCTCTATTGGATTTTACTTGGAGTGTGTTACCCGATTTATATGGCAGTGACCATTTCCCTATACTTTTAGAAGGTAACAGGTACGAACCACAGTCTCGTCTTCCTAGGTGGAAATTAGAGAAGGCTGACTGGCATTTTTTTAGAGAGCTAACTTCTTCGGTATCTTCTGTAGCAGATTTTGGTAGTTCTGACGAGGCTGTAACATATTTTACTGATATGCTCCACTCTGCTGCTCTCAACTCTATCCCTAAAACTCCTGGCCACTTTCCCAAACGTCCTGTCCCTTGGTGGTCACCAGTCTGCACTACTGCTCTGCGAGAGAAGCGCGCTGCTTTCTCTCGCCTTCGTTGCAATCGTGGGGACCCAACTCTTTTAGAGGACTTCTGACAGGCAAGGGCTCAGACTAGACGAGTTTTAAAAGAGGCACGATGTGCATCTTGGAAGGCCTATGTGTCTTCAATTAATACTAAAACTCCACTCCCAAGTGTTCCGGAAAGTCCGTAAGATGGCTGGGAAGTTTTCTCCTAGTTCTTTACCTGTTCTTAAGGTCAATGGAATTAAGATCATGGATGGTTTAGCAGTGGCCAACACCAAGGCAGAGGCTTTTGCTAGAGTCTCCAGCCGTGACTCTCGACCTCTGGCTGTCAGGCATGACTTGAGAGCCCAGGAGCGGACTGTCTTGGATTTCTCAGGGAAGGAGAATGAAAGTTATATCTATATATTCACCCTGAGATATAAGTAACATAATAAGAAAACAGTACGAAACAGTTTTTAGTACACCACTTCAAGAAAAAACTATCAATTGCCCAGTAGATTTCTTCATGTCTACAGACCAAGCCAACCAAGACCAACAACTCTGCAACATTACCATTAGCATTACTGACATACCTGAAGCCATTAAAACACTAAGCAACAACTCAGCGGTCGGCCCTGACCAAATACCAGCAATCTATCTAAAAAATGTGCGGGTATGGTGGCAAAGCCACTCCTCATATTTTACCAAAACTCAATTGCAACCGGTATCGTGCCACAACTCCTCAGATCGGCGAAAATCACCTCAGCTTCTAAAGGTGGTTCACGAGGTGAGGCCAAAAACTATAGGCCCATAGCTCTCACCTCGCACATCATCAAAGTACTCGAAAAAATAATTACCAAGAAAATCACTACATATCTCGAAGACTCAAACAAAATGAATGAGGGACAACATGGCTTCAGGAAAGGTCGATCATGTCTATCTCAACTTCTTGCACATCACAATCGGCTCATCTCCTCCCTTGAATTCAATACTATGATTGACGTAGTGTAACTTGACATTTCAAAGGCCTTCAACAAGGTTGACCACGGGTTTCTGCTCCATAAGCTGCGCAACTTGGGAATCTCCAGTCAACTGGGTCTTTGGGTATCTGCATTATTAACAAACAGAACCCAATTTGTCGCTGTCAGTGGAGCCTTGTCATCTGTGTCGTCTGTCATGAGTGGTGTTCCTCAAGGCTCTGTCCTAGAACCACTACTGTTTCTTGTCCACATCCAAAACATAGACTCAAACATCACCAACTCCACTGTCACTTCTTTCACTGACGACACACGATTCACTAAAATAATTAATACTAATGAAGATGCTGTCCTCCTACAAAATGATCTATAGAAAATAAATGAATGGGCCGACATCAATAACATGAAATTCAATAATAACAAATTCGACCATCTTAGATATTCAACAACACCAACCCAACTAACAAATGCTTCTTACGAAGCACCTGATGGCTCCATCTTCGTTAGCCAGCCCTACGTCAGAGACCTTGGTGTCTGCCTCTCAAACGACGCTATATTTTCGTTGCACATTGCCAATATAATAAAAAAAGCGCGTGGTCAACTGGGTTGGATACTCCGCACCTTTAAGACAAGAGACCCCTTCCCAATGTTGACCTTGTACAAATCGCTGGTTATCCCCTTGTTGGAATATTGCTGCCAGCTGTGGTTCCCTTGGAGACCTGGGGATATCCAAGCACTCGAATCGGTACAAAGGTCATTTACCTACCGCATATCAACTGTAAGACATCTAAACTATTGGGGGCGAATCAATACCCTCAAACTCTACTCTCTGGAGCGGCATAGAGAGTGATACCTGATTCTCTATGTCTGGAAGACAATGTGGGGCCTATGTTCCAATGACATAGACCTACGCTTCAACGAACATCAACGACTAGGTCGACTCTGCAACATAAGTAGAGTTCACCCTCGGGCCCCTACCAGAGTGAAGATGCTGAGGAGCAATTCCTTTTCCATACGTCGTCCAGCGCTCTTCAACTCACTACCACGACACTTACGAGCCCTCACCAACATCACCCTAGACCAATTTCAAGCAACACTTGACCAATTTTTACAAGATCTACCGGACGAGCCGCACCTCCCGCACTACTATTCCCGTGCCCCAACCAACTCAATAACAAACTGGTTGGCTCTTCGACGGGCGGACGGCGGCTTCACTCACCCTGGGGAAGCGACCCATCGCGACCCCGGAGCAGAGCACAGCGTCTAGTGGCGCTGACTGCTTCCAACTTCTTCACAGGATTCACAGGGTATGAGAGAGAGGGTATGTGTTTTTAGAGAGAGAGAGAGATAGTGTGTGTAAGTGTGTGTGAGAGAGAGAGTGTGTATGTGTGTGTATGAGAGAGAGAGTGTGTGTATGTGTATATATGTGTGAGAGAGAGAGAGAGATAGTGCATGTGTATATGTGTGTGTGTATGGTAATGAACTTAAATACACCTACTACTAGATATATAAGTGAAATGTTAAACACAGGAGTCACAGACATAAGTATGTACAGCCACAATCAAATAACCACATACACTTTCCTTCCATCGAGCAAATAAATAAAAATATAATCATGCAACATTTTACGTCAACTCAACCCCCTCAATTATTATTATGAGGTGCTGTAAAATCATACACGTGTTGTTCTTTATTACCAAGATATTTACTATGATGGAAGGAAAGTGTTGGTTATTATTATTATTATTATTATTATTATTATTATTATTATTATTAGGTGCAGCAAAATCATACACGTGTTGTTCTTTATTACCAAGATATTTACTACGATGGAAGGAAAGTGTTGGTTATTATTATTATTATGAGGTGCTGCAAAATCATACACGTGTTGTTCTTTATTACCAAGATATTTACTACGATGGAAGGAAAGTGTTTGTGAATATTTGATTGTGGCTGTAGTACATGGATGGAGTACATGAAGCAATTCGTCGATCACCCTCGTCTTGGTGTGTTGTCTATAATAAGGGTATTATCCCCAGTTTTATGGTCCATGATGTATACACTAAGAGACAACACCTTAATGATTTACAGTAGCGGTCAAATATAATCATCCATATAGGGGATAACTCACGTAAGAGTTTGACAGCTTTCCTCTGTTCCTGAGATGATAAACTTTCCAATAAATAGGTTAACTACTATCTTTTAATTTAATACAAGTAGCTACGAAGTACTTAAAACAATAACACACACACACACACACACACACACACAGGTTAACTATCATCCTTTAATTTAATATAAGTAGCTACACACTACTTAAAACAATAACATCATATGTGAACGTGAAAACAATAGGCAGTAAATTATTTGATATACCCATATGTGGATGATTATTATTGACCGCGACTGTACATAGGATGTCATTCACCATATCCTATGCATTGAGACTGGGAGATGGAACAGAAAAGTAAGGGGACGTCTCCCAATCGAGGAACGTCTCTGTATAGCAACAATCAAATATTGACCGACACTTTCCTTCCATCGTAGTATATATCTTGGTAATAAATAACAACACGTGTATGATTTTGCAGCACCTCATAATAATAAATGAGGGATTTGAAATGACGTAAGGTGTTGTATGATTATATTTTGATATGATACTGATTTATTTGCACGATGGAGGGAATGTGTCGGTGGTTATTTGATTGTGGCTGTATATGTGGAGAAGTACAGACCGAACGACAGGTCATACAACACTGTAAACATACGCAGGGGATAAAGGATGGCTATAACTTTACAACAATGGAGGAGATTTTTTGCAGGTAGATTTAAGAATGACCAGTCATGTCTCATTATTCATAATATTCTTAAGGTTTATATGTAACTACATCAGAAATTTTTATGTTGAATAAAACCATGTATCTATATTCTGATTGGTAAACTCCAGTTATTTAGTTCTCTACTGGTAGCAAGCTCTATTGTGTTTGTCAATATTAAGCAACATTTTGTTGGACGACAGATGTATTGTGCTTGTCAATTTGTTCAGATTTTTGTGTACCATGTGTAGACGTGTTTTTTGCTGTATAATTAATTATAAGATTTTACATATTTTAATACTATGCTGTGGTCAATAAAATATCTATCTATCTATCTATCTATGTGTGTGTGTGTGTGAAAGAGAGAGTGTGTATGTATGTTTGTGTGTGTGAGAGAGAGAGAGAGAGAGAGAGAGAGAAAAAAAATAATATTATTATTCTTGTTGTTTTGTCTCCTTCTCTTTGTCCTATTTCCTTTTCTCTCTCAACCATTTCTTTTTTTTCTTTCTTTTCTTCTGACGTGAAATATTTCCCTTACTTCCTTCACTATTCCCTCTCTCATTCATTCATCAAACTTCTTCATGATGCCTAACCCAACCTAACCTCACCCAACCCAACCTCACCTATCCTAACCTAACCCAACCTAACCTAACCTTACCTCACTCAACCTAACCCAACCTAACCTTACCTCACTCAACCTACCCTAACCTAACCTTACCTCACTCAACCCAACCCAACCCAACCTCACATATCCTAACCTCACCCAACCCAACCTAACCTAACCTAACCTTACCTCACTCAACCTAACCTAACCCAACCACCCTAACCTAATCTAACCTCACCCAACCCAACCTCATCTATCCTAACCAAACCTAACCCAGCATAACCTAACATATCAAACCTATAGCTCATCCCAACACAATTTAATTAATTAACCCAACCCAACCTCACTCTACTTCACCCAACCTAACCCAGCCCAACCCAACCTAACCCAATCAAACCAAATATCACGCAACCCAACATAACCTAAACTCACTTACCCACTCTCTCACTCAATTTCACCTACACACACACACACTAAACTATACTAAATAATTCTCTCTCTCTCTCTCTCTCTCTCTCTCTCTCTCTCTCTCTCTCTCTCTCTCTCTCTCTCTCTCTCTCATAACCTAAACTACACTAAAAAATTCTCTCTCTCTCTCACACATAACTTAAACTACACTAAATAATTCTCTCTCTCTCTCTCTCTCTCTCTCTCTCTCTCTCTCTCTCTCTCTCTCTCTCTCTCTTTAAATTAATTAACCTAACCTTTTCATCTTTTACATCAGGTACGCGAACACAACTTTTACGAATACCCCGACACGCATGGCAAGAGCGGGCACGTGACCTCCGTACTGGGAATACGATGGCGTGCTCCGGAACACTTCAGAGCGGATGCATCCAAAGTGACGTGCAAGGCGAAGGTGCCAAGTTATGAAGTGGAGACGAGCGAGGTTTTGTATTTAGAGTCCGGGGCCACTTATAACCTCTATGCTTCTAGGGGTAAGTATTGTTTTGTTTGTGTATGTGTAAGGGAGGGAGAGAGAGAGAGAGAGAGAGAGAGAGAGAGAGAGAGAGAGAGAGAGAGAGAGAGAGAGAGAGAGAGAGAGAGAGAGAGAGAGAGAGAGAGAGAGAGTGTGTGTGTGTGTCTGTGTGTGTGTAGGAGAGAGAGAGAGAGAGAGAGAGAGAGAGAGAGAGAGAGAGAGAGAGAGTGTGTGTGTGTGTGTTTGTGTGTGTAGTGTAGAAGAGAGAGTGAGGGGGGAGGTGGTATTCAGTGTAGGTTATGTTAGAGAGAGAGAGAGAGAGAGAGAGATATTGTGGAAAGAGGGAGATGGAAGGAAAGATAGACAAAGTAATGATAATGGGTAAGGAGGGGATCAGAACTTGAATGAACACACACACATACACACACATACAACATCACACACAGACACACACACACACAATATCATCCAGAGAATAGACACACACACACACACACACACATACAACATCACCCAGAACACACACACACACACATACATACATACAACACCAGCCAGAACACACACACACACACACACACACACACACACACACCTTACCAAAAACAACGTAATGATCCATTTTGAGTGAGGAAACTAGATCTTCAAGTAAAATAATTAAAGTTTTATTATAACTATTACTTACAAACCATGACCACATACTCTGGGTGTTTATTATTATTTTTTATATGTTGTCTACTATTGATTTTTTATTACTATTATTATTATTATTATTATTATTATTATTATTATTATTATTATTATTATTAAGACTTATGGGAAGATCCGCAAATGTAAGGTATAGAAGGTAGGTTGCTGAATGTGGTAAAGAGTTACCATAATGGGAATTGATTGATTGATTGATATTAGGCGCCGCAATAGCGAGGTCATATAGTGCCAGGAGAAGGTGATAGAGAGATGAGACAGCAAGCAGGAAGGAAATAGGAGGAGGGAAGAGAAAAGGAAGGAGAAAGTAGGAAAGTAAAGAGTGTGATGGAGAGAAGACAGGGGAGACCTAAGAGACAGAGAAGGTGTATGAATGTATGTATGTACAGCCACAATCAAATATCCTCCGACACTTTCCTTCCATAGTAGTAAATATCTTGATAATAAAGAACAACCCGTGTATGATTTTGCAGCACCTCATAATAATAATACTTGAGGGGGTTGAGTTGACGTAAGGTGTTGTTGTATGATTATATTTTGATATGATACTGATTTATTTGCACGATGGAAGGAAAGTGTCTGTGGATATTTGATTGTGACTGTACCAAGAGAAGGAGACAGGGAAGACAGAAGAGACAGAGGAGGTGTATGTGTATAGAGAGGCAATACTAAGGGTCTCCATAATGGTAATGTGGCTTGTGTGAGAATAGAGGGGAAATGAAGTTATTGGTTCCCAAGTGCTGTTGGAGTAAGGTGAGGATGTGTGATGTCACCATGGCTGTTTAATTAATGTGTTTGTGAATAGAGTGATGAAAGAGGAGCACTCAGTCTCAGATGATAATTTTGGCTCAAATTTTGGATATTTCAATTCCATGCTAATTATGTCTTTTGAGGTCCTACGTATCAGGTAGTAGCAGCCAAACTTGCTTACCAGCCTTCAAACCCCTCCAACCTCCCCCCCAAAAAAAACACTCTGAATTACATGGTCATTGAAGTAGTAATTTATTTAGTATGATTATGTCCCCTAACCCCATAACCCCCAACTCAAAAAAACCCAACCCCATAACCCCAACCCCCATAACCCCAAAAAACCCAACCCCCAAAACACCAACCCCCATAAACCCCAAGTGACATGACAACAAACCCCAAAACCCCAACCCCATAACCCCCAACCCCATAACCCCCAACCCCATAACCCCATAACCCCCAACCCCCAAACACCCAACCCCATAACCCCCAACCCCATAATCCTCAACCCCAAAACCCCAACCCCATAACCCCCAATCCCATAACCCCCAACCCCAAAACCCCCAACCCTATAACCCCCAACCCCATAATCCCCAACCCCAAAACCCCAACCCCATAACACCCGACCCCATAACCCCAACCCCATAACCCCCAACTCCATATCCCCAACCCATAACCCCCAACCCAATAACCCCCAACTCCATATCCCTCAACACCGTTCCCCCTCCCTTCTTCACTACCCTTTCCTTGACCCATGGTCAACCATTGCATCAGGTTTGCAACCACAACCCCAGCCACAACCAGGTCCATCAGGTTTGCAACCACAACCCCAGCCACAACCAGGTCCATCAGGTTTGCAACCACAACCCCAGCCACAACCAGGTCCATCAGGTTTGCAACCACAACCCCAGCCACAACCAGGCCCATCAGGTTTGCAACCACAACCCCAGCCACAACCAGGCCCATCAGGTTTGCAACCACAACCCTAGCCACAACCAGGCCCATCAGGTTTGCAACCACAACCCCAGCCACAACCAGGCCCATCAGGTTTGCAACCACAACCCCAGCCACAACCAGGGAAGGAGAGGACAACTGAAGTGTCGCCAGCTTTTGTGAAGAGAGACCTGAGAGGAAGTATTCCTATTCCTCTTGACAGAGTGAAGGAGGAATATCTCCTGGTAAGCAAGAAAAAACTTTTTACTAGTTACAAAGAAAAATGTGAAAAGTGCAAGAATATCGCATTGGATTCCCTCAGTGTGACACTGCGACGTGGTGCAGCCAACAGAATCACGTGCGAGTGTCGTTCTTATGGTGAAAAGTGTGAAGACTGTACTTCCTACAGGTTTGAACCACATGGGAAGTTCGATGTGAACATGAAATTCGTGGAATTTGCCTTAGAAAATAATGGGTATAGAACAATCCAAGACATGAAAAAAATATTCGAAATGAAAATAATGGCAAGTAGCAGGTTCTCTTATATTGCAAAAGAAATTGAGCCAAAGGGGACTGAAGAAGGTGACAGAATGCTGCGACAAGCACGGAAACTCGTTCACGAATACGTTGGACGAGAACAGCCTGATTCTCCTGAGGTGAAGGACATCACAGTTACGTGCGATGGAACGTGGTCCAAACGAGGATTCGTGGCAAAGTTTTGTATAGTTCCTGTCATTCACTTTGAGACAGGACTTGTTGTGGACTACGAAGTGCTGAGCAAATATTGCAAAATATGTGAAAACAATTAAGACAATGAAGGTGACTGGTACACTGCCCATGAGCCACAGTGCTACAAAAACTTTGAAGGAAGTTCTCCTGCAATGGAGACAGAGGGATGGGTGCGCCTATGGAAAAGATCAGTGGAAAATTGTAACTTTAGATACACTACGGTGATTTCAGATGGTGACTCGAAGGCCTACTCAACTATTGTAAAAGAAAAAAAATATGGAGAAGTGGAAATTCACAAAGACGAGTGTATAAACCACATATCTAAAAGAGTTGGGAAAGCACTCAGAGATTATGTCCAGGAAAAAACAGAAAAGGAGAAGATGTTGGAGAGAAGAGAAGAGGATCCCTGACTCAGGCTATACTAGGAAAAATCTAGGATTTCTACAGATATGCCATCATTCGTAACCAGGGTGATATAGAAAAGATGAGGAAGGCAATTTTTGCCATAATAGAATACTGCACAAGCTACGACAATGATCCTTGCCATGAGCTGTGCCCTGAAGGAGTTGCTTCCTGGTGCTTCTTCGACAGAGCAAAAGCAGAAGGAAAGCCTGCTGGAAGCCATGGGCAGCACATACACCACCCAATACGCCAAGACATCAAGGGTGATCTAAACGCTATAATGAGGAAGTACAGCACAGACGATCTCTTGTCAAGAAGGTGCACTGGGCGGACACAGAACGCCAACGACTGCTTGAACTCAGTGATGTGGAACAAGTGTTCTAAGACTGTGTTCTATCACAAGAACAGGTTGCATTACCTGATAGCCAAGGCAATCACGGAATTCAACATGGGAATTGCACGTGCTCAAGGCCTTGTCCCTCATGGAAAAGTAGGGAAGCAAATTGGAAAAGTAAAGGACAAAACAAAACTCAAGTTGTTTGAAGCCAGGCAACAAAAGAAGGAAGAAAGAAGATCAAAGAAATGGAAGGCAATGGAAGAAGAAAGGAAGAAAGTCAGTAAAGAAGGCACAACTTATGAAGCAGGAGGCTTCTAAGTAAGTAGGAGGGTAGAAGGAGCTGATGAGAAAAGGGAAGAGCCCATCCCTGGTATAAATAAACCCCTTTTCGATGAGTCAGCCACTTCCAAAATCCCCCACGGGTGAGACTAGTGACACTTGTCGGTAAAGGCTAACACAGGTAAATAAACAAATATGTAAATGGATAAGTAAATGATCCTACAAATAACTGCAGTATATAAACACAATAAAAAAAATAAAAAAATCAATAAGACACCCATTCCCATCCCAAATTTAATTCACCCTTCTCAGTTCATAATAAAAACTGTTTATTTTTCATGATATGTAATAATATGTTGTTATATAATATCATAATATGTCACAATATACCGTTATATATCATAATGGGTTGGCATATATGGCAGTAATGAAGAAGGGGAAAAAAACTTGTAGCTATATATTAAAAAATAATAGTTTACCATACACCAGCCACATTCTCGATACTCTGAATATCATAGAGGACGTAAAAAATACAGTAGATACTAATCTAAATAAATCAAAGTTGATATAACACAAATCAGTACTTTTCTCAAAAGTGCTTTTTACCAGTTTAATAGCTAACACGAAGGATTTTTACGTCATATCAATGAAACTTTTCACACGTGATATACGTATATATGAGCACATTATGTAAGAGGTATTTCGATCAAAAATGAATATTTTTTTTTGTTTTTTGGTGAATTTTTACATCTTCGAAAATATTTTCAACAATTTCAGGCGAATTGATTTTCCATTTATAGCAGTGATAGAGGATTTTTCGTTCTATAGCAGTGTTGCTATACATCAGAGGATAGTCCACATAAAATCATATGCTATTCTGAATTTTTTTTTTTTTTTTTCCTGAGCTGGTAGGAAACATTTGGGAAAAATATTATTTGTTGCTCGATTGCAATGAAAATTGGTCAGTATATGTAAAAAACGACGAGGATTACGAAGCTTTTGCTTCTAAATTAACAGGAGCTCAGAGTGGGGGGTCAGAGTGAGTGCTCCCCTTAAGCGGTATATTTTGTGTTGGGAAATCTGGAGCAACTGAATTCTCCAAACTATGCCAAGCAACAAGACACTATTATTTTTGTTCATCTGGTCCTGTTTCCTGGCATACTTTGGAGGAATCAAGGCACTCCAGTGTAACAAAAGTATACTATCCCCTTAATGTGTTTGTGAATAGAGTGATGAAAGAGGTTAAGACAAGAATTTTGGAAAGAGGAGTGGAATAGTTGCAGGGTGGAGAAAAGTATAGTCTCTGTCAAACATGATGTATGCAGCTGCAGATGATGCTGTTCTTTTGGCTAGTATATTGAAGGAGACTTTAGGAAGATTAGTGGCGAGCTTTGCATACGTATATGAACGACGCTGTTTAATTAAAGATGAATGTGGGTAAGAGCAAGGTGATGATAGTGGAGAAAGAAGGTGAATCAGTATGCAAGTGGTTGGTGAGAATCCAGAGATGGTTGAATAGTTTAAGTACTGTACAGCCACAATCAAATAACCACCGACACTTTCCTTCTATTGTCCAAATAAATCGGTATCATATCAAAATATATTCATACAACACCTTACGTCAACTCCCTCAATTATTATTATTATTATGAGGTGCTGCAAAATCATACACGTGTTGTTGTTTATTACCAAGATATTTACTACAATGGAAGGAAAGTGTCGGTGGATATTTGATTGTGGCTGTACCTTGAAGTAATGGTGGATAAGCGAGGAAAGTGTGGAAGCGGATTATATGAAGGAGTGTTAGTGCTCACATTGACATACAGTTGTGAAACTTTGGAGTGGCATGAATATTTTAAGTCAAGAGCAAGAACAGTAGAGACAGATATTGAGAAGTGTTTGTAGAATTCGTAGAATTGACAAGGTGAGAAATACAAAAAAATCCCGAATGGTGTGGTGTGAGCAAATCACTGGATCAGAGACTGAAAGAAGGTGTTCTGAGATGGTATGGGCATGTGAAAAGAATGGATGATAGAAGAGAGTTGAAAAAGGTGTGTGAGAGTAATTTTGAAGAAAAGAAAAGATGGGAAAGACCAATTAACAGATGGCACGATATTTTGTTTTCTATATCAAGAAAGATGAGAACTAAAGGCTATGAGCGCACTTGTCGTCCTCATCTGCGTAATCATAGTGAGGGTCGTCCAAAATCATATCCAATTTCGTTGGAGATGCCTAGACACATTGCGTTTGAAGGAAGAGGCATAAATCATTTTAATGGGGAAATATGTATGGAGGTAGTGTTCTAGAGTTGACCAGTTGTGTAGCCTATATGAAAGACTGAAAGTACCAGTTAACTGTTGCATATGTTGAAGGATTGTGTAAGAAAGCGTGGAATAAGCTAAGTATGATTGCAGCAAAAGAACTGGTGTATGAAAGGCAGGAGTGGGAGAGATTCACAGGAGGAATGTAGGTAAGTACTGGCAAACTGTATTTAACTTGAAAGTCCATCATGGATGCAAAAACTTATTAATGGGAGCTAAGGATCATGTTGGCTTGATTATTATTATTATTATTATTATTATTATTATTATTATTATTACTTTCGTCGAGTGTACAATCGTATATTTTACTACCAGCAGCTACTCGCTATTCAAAACAATAACATCATCTGAGAACGTGAAAACAATAGTCAGCAGATTGTTTGAGTTATCCATATGTGTATTGAAATTCATGTCCAGACGACTGTACCAAAAGTGTCGAATCATCCCTTTAAATATATTTATTTATTCCTTCAAAATCTAGTAGTCTATTTTTCTATTCCTGTTCCAGGATCGAGGTCAAGCAATCCCCTAGCCTGTTATCACCTGCTGAACTCGCTTTGCTTACTAATACTACTACAGCGATGTTGCTGCTTTTTAGGTAACTTTGAAGGTCATAGCAGGTCATTGTTTTAACCTAGGTCATGGTGGATCATAATTTGATTCTCACATGTTTTAAAACGAAATCAGAGTGTGAAAACGTACTTAGATATGTAAATATAATGTAAATTGAGTGTAAAAATGACTTTTGAGTTGCTGTCATTCTGAGCTGCCTACCCATTCTTCAGCTGTCCATTTAGTCTTCACAAGTACAGCCACAATCAAATAACCACCGACACTTTCCTTCCATCCTATAAATAAATCAGTATCATATCAAAATATAATCATACAACACCTTATGTCAACTCAACCCCCTCAGTTATTATTATGAGGTGCTGCAAAATCATACACGTTTTGTTCTTTATTCCCAAGATATTTACTATGATGGAAAAAAAATGTCCGTGGTTATTTGATTGTGGCTGTACTTCAGGAGATATAGGTGTGTACTTCAATATCCTGTATAATTTATTTATGTAACTTGAGAGGTTTACAAGCTATTAGCCATCAAATATGTTGTTTATATAGTGACCGCGAGTGCGGAAGAAAGGCCAGCAAGACAGAGAGCTGCCATGGTGACTGTAGATCTCTGGAACTTGGAAGGCAAGCGGGTAGGTGGTTAATTAAGGACAGTGTTGTCGTTGAGCCGCACTCACTCAGGCCACATACCATTCTCTCTTCATGGCAACCACAGAATAATGTCAATGTAATGGGTAACAAAAATAAACAAGATTGAGTGAGGGGAAAATACTCTAATGATTTAATTTATAAATTAATAAAAAATTTGTAATAACAAAAATAAGCAGCTTTATACAAATGTAAGAGAATGTATTTATAATAGGATTCACTATATTTACTAATTATTTACATTGTTCTGGACACTTCTGATCATTGTAAGTGTTGGGTTAAATGCAACACAACTACCATTCTCACTCGCTGTCTCTGATATGAAGACAATATTGGACTGCATTTGGAGAGACAGTTTATTTTTAGTTTTAGTTTTATTTAGGTTTACTTTTGAAAAGATTCTCTCGGCATCGGCATTACTAGTTGGTAGTGACAAAATCCTACGAGCAATTAAAGGAATTAAGTGCTTGATACATTACAGGTTCCTCTTCATTTTTCAGAGTTGATAACCACTCAAAAAATACATCTAGGTCATTTTGGGTTTTGATTTATTCAGGTGTAACGAACGAAATCCAATCAATCAAGTCAGAGCCAGATATTGATCCAATTAAATTCTAGTCGTACCCATGGGGAATCGAACCCCGAGCCAGAGAAATCTCAGGCAGTGACTCTACCAGGTGAGCCATAAGAGTAGGCCTACTAGACAAGTCCAGCTTTCGAATTTTGGATTTAATTCTCAGGTCCGGCCACTACACAGGCACATTTAGATTTGGCAAGCACCTCCAATTTAATTTATATCAGTATTCCATTGAATATATCAACTGACAAGGGAAATAAAATAGCCACCATCAACTATTATATTTTACAATGAATAATGTAAGATCCAATATGTCTATTAGTTACTATTATTTCACAATATTATCATTATTGTTTGTTGTTCTCTTAGATGCTTGGGTCACACATTCCTTATAATATAATCAAATAATGAGATATGTGTGTTAGCCTGCAATTATATTCCTAGACAATTTTCCTGTCCTCCCATCAAGTATGAACATACAAAGAGGTTAAAACAGTAAGGAGGCCCTTATGATTCTACCTGGGTGAACAGATTCCAGAATACACGGTACAGTTTATTGGTAATACAAGGAAATGCAGTACATGTAGGTATAGGGAAGGCCAGCCTGTCGTGTAGCGTCTTGGAGAGTCGGTAGTTGCAGTGGAGAGTCTGTAGTTGTGTAGAGTAGGAACACCACGTGTGATCGAAGCGGGAACACGTGAGTATGCAGGTGTATGACGACGGCGAGAGCAGGGCTGGTCCTTCTTGTACTGTAGCTAGCAGGATAGTCTATCGACTGGGCGAAGCGTGCCCCTTTAATTCAGGTGTCCACGAGCCCCAGATGTAGCATTGTCACGTGACCCAGCACGCCCAAAGGTGTGCTGCACCCAGATGAATCATACCTGGGACAAGGAAAGGACAGGAGAAGGGATTAGCGTATTCACAAGACTGTGGGATGGCTGAGGCTGGGGAGTGCACCACTACAGTACCCCCCTCCCCCCATGAGGATATTTTTTATTAAGGGAGAGGGGAGGACATGATACATACATACCATTGTAAAAAAAAAAAAAAAGCATAGAATATACATATATACGAAAAAAATAAGTGTATTACAGACGTGTACGGGTACTGTGTGGAGTGTGAGGGGGGAGGGTGAATGCAGGTGTGTGTGAATTAATGGTAGGGAGTGTGTATGGCTGGGAGCATGTGGAGTGGGTGTATGTCTGTGTTATGTACTAACGATACATATTTCGCCGGGTGTCTTACAATGCGCCCCGAGCGAGAAGTGAAACCATGAGGGACCATCACTGGTTCGTTGTCTTGCCACTCCTGTTGTGGGGACGGAGGTGTAGCAGGGAAAAGTGAGGGTGTGCGATGTCGAGGAGGGCTGGCGGGACGGGGAGGCATGGCTGGTATGATGTGGATGATGGGTGGCAGTTCCTGAGGGAGACTAGAGATACATAATTCAATGGAGGTAGGTGTGGGTTGGGCTTGTGGAGGCTGAGGTATAGGTAGAGTGGTTTCCGATATAGGGGAGGAAACGGGATGGGGAGGGGGAAGCGTGGTAGTGGGCGTAGGGGACGAAGGTTCAGGTAGGTCAGGATCAGGTGTGGTGCCGTTAGGAGGGAGGGCAGGATTGGGGTTAAGGGAGGAACTAGGTCCCTGGGGGAAAGGTGGTGAGGTGGTGGGTACAGGAATGGGGTAGGTGAAAGGAGTGGGTGGGCTAGGGGGTGGAGGTGTGTCAGGGAGGGAGGAAGGAGGTGAGGTGATGGGTAATGGGATGGGGTCGGTGGAAAGCGAGGGTGGGCTAGGGGGTGTAGGTAGTAGGGGGGAAGGAGTTGATGTGACAGTTGGAGGAAGGGTAAAAATGGTATGGTGGATGATTTGCGGTGTAGGAGTAGGTGTGTGCGGCACGTGAGAGTGTGGGATGTTAGACGTGGGAGCTTGAGTAGGTAGGGTGGCGTGTGGGTGAGGTATGGGGCATGTCGATGAGGTTGTGGGTGAGTGTGTAGGTATGTAAGGTGTGGGCAGTAGCGGTGGCCGGTGTGATGAGGACCGTGTGTGTGGCGTGGTGAATGGGTGGAATGGTGTGCGTAAGAGTAGGTGTTGCTGGAATCGTGTGTGCTGAAAGAGCGGTGTTGAGATCAGGTGGTAAGTACGTGTGTCTTGTTTGCCGGCGCGTAGGTGTAGGTGCGGCGTTCGCAACAGCGTGTTTGAGGGCAGGAAGAAAACTGAGTCTGGATGTGTCAGTCTCAGGAGACACGAGCTGGCCAGAAAGACGTAGGTCCTCGCCGAAGACGAGCTCTGCTGGTGAATGTTTGAGGTCCTCCTTCAGCGTAGTACAGATGGTAAAGGAGGATGAGAGGAAGCACGTCAGTCCATTGATCCGGCTGGAGTGCACGGAATGCAACCTTCAAGCGGTGATGAAATCTCTCGACCATTCCGTTGCTTGCCGGGTGGTACGCAGTGGTTCATTGTCGGCGTGTCCAAAATAATGTGAGCATGTTCTGCCAAGCCTTGGACTCAAATTGTGTGCCTTGGTCCGTGATGATAACTGCTGGGGGACCAAAGTTAGATACCCAGTTGCAGAGCAAGTGGCGTGCGGTGCCATCAGCAGTGATGTCACACATTGGAATGGCCTTACACCACCGTGTCGTCCTATCCACGCACGTCAGGAGATAACGGTACCCTCGGAAGGAGGGGAGAGGGCCCACGATGTTGACGTGCACAGTGTGAAATCTGCTAGAAGGAAAGGTGAACTCGTGTAGCGGTGGGCGTGTATGTCGTTCCACTTTCGCACACTGACAGGGGAGGCAAGCTGACGCCCAATCCTTGACTTGCTTCCTCATTCCCGGCCATACTGCCTGTCGACTAATAAGGCGAAGTGTACCTGCAATCCCTGGGTGGTTGATGGAGTCATAATGGTTGAATACATTTTCTCTGCCCTACTCTCCGCATGCCGCATAGCCTGATCTATGGCTGCGAGCTCAATCTGAGTGGAGCTGCAGTGGTCAGACACTGTTGCCAAGGACAAAAGCGGCACCAGCCCTGCCACTCTCTGGGTCCACGGAGCCGTCAGTGTAGTAGACGGCTGTGTCTTCGTTATCCCTGCTGCCCATCACTCTGTTGGCATGCTGGAGGAGTTCATTTTCGCTGAGGTCTTTCTTACCTCTCGGAAGCCGAACTATCTCTGTTTTGATGGCTGGTTTGGTCCACGGTGGTGGCACACGGTACTCACCAGCTGGTTAGTCTGTACCCTTCTTCAAGAGAAGTTTGACGTTGAAAAGGCTGTGTACTGTGTCTGCCACCCTTCGGATCCAGGTGCCTCTCTTTGCACTCTGCCTGTCCTTTCCTTTCTCAGTTCTTTGATGACCTCACTTTTGAAAAGATTATCCCTATAGTGATGTATGGTTTTAGCTACCACACATGACACTACATAGTCAATTCTGTCTTGGATAGAACCCAGACCAGATTCATTCAGATATGGTCCTCAGAGCTTTGTTCTGAATGCATTCCAGCTTGCATGCCAATTAAGGTCTTTGGTATACCTGTAAGCACTAAGGCAGCATAATCGATGATCGATCGGATGGCTTGTTTGTAGAACATCGTGATCGAGAGTTCTGTTTGAGGCGCCGCTGTCATAGGACACTATAGTCAAACCAGCCTTACTTGATACTCGGGGTGGTGGCTTGACCTGGCTGCGCTATTGCCACGTCTATCCCGGGGTCAGCCACACGCCTATAATCTTATAATCCCCCTCTTCACCTCACCCTCCCGTCTGTCTGTCTGCCTGTCTCTCTATCTGTCTGTGTCTCAATATACTTTAGTTTTTTTCTCATCCTATGACTTTGTTTCCTCACCACCACTGGGGTACAAGTCTTGGCGCGCTTTTTTTAAAGAGGTTTCCCCAGTAGGCATAATCCTCGAGTTCTTTAGGCCTGTACGGCTCCAAGAGGCAAGGCAGGTAAATGATAAGATTAGCTAGGGTCAGCTAACCAGACTACCTGCCCAGAACCGGCATTAAATAAATAACCAATAGATAGACAGTAAGATAACCAGGTATCACAAACTATTTATCAGTATAGGTACCTGGAGATAGGAGCAAGGGTCCTTTCAGCTACATGAGGCATGACTCAAAACCTCGTGACCATAGTCCCACGTGATTCATCCTACCACATGACCACAGGTAACCCACAGTAAATCATAACCATCAAGTTGGTAATATTGTATCCAGACACAGCTGTCAACTCCAGTAGAGAATGTATTTAAACAGTGAAGTTTAACTAATAGGTAGGATACTTAACACTGACTCCCAGGGCTATACACTTGTCTCCACAAAGAGAGACCATACAAATAAGACAAGGCACATCATTATAATTCCCTGTATAGATATAAGTATATATTAATAAATTAAGCCTTAAGAAACTTGTGAAGTCAATTGCCTAAGAAAACCTAAGAAAGCACCCCGTCTTCCACGTTACCTAATACAACAAAAACAACTACTACAACAACGACTCCAAGAAATTACACACAAGTAAGTTACCAGTTTCTGCCCAGAGTTCAAGCCTTCAGAACTGGTACATTTGATGGCAGCGGTGTTTTTGCAATAAGGCAAATTGCAAGGCATAGGCTTCACGGGAGTACAGTGACTAACATAGTTCAAGGACAAGTTGAAGGAATCTACTTGTAAATTCTCTCAAGTAATTTCTTCTGTGGGTATAATCTTACGACCTCTAACGAGGGAGATAAACCACATATTCTTCACCTACAAGAGGCACCTGCTTCACCATAATTGCAACTGACCTACAAGGGGACTTCATCTACTTAACAACAAACAATCATCACTTCATCACTACCACATCGGTGTCCCTGCGTAAATGCTCTCGACAGGACAACGCCACGACCTCCATCACCTCCACGCTGACGCCTTGTTACGTAAATGCTCTCGTAAAGGCAAGTCAACGTTCATCATCTTCACTCCAATAACGACTGTTAGTGTGTTAGTGTGCGAGCTAACTAATAATCGCTTCGCCTCTCCACCGACGTCGCCTCTTCACCACATCGTCGTTGCAACTAGAGTCAACTAAAAGTAGGTACACATTACATGTTACATTACATTATTTTTCACTTGTCCACGAACATGTTAGAATAGATTAGGTTCCTCAATTACAGCCCAGAAAGAAAGAAAAGAAGTGCCAAATTACAACAAAGGTAAAGATATTCTCCCCCATTACTCCAAAGGTATCATAACTAACTTCGAATATCCCTGATAATGATTCATTAGTCTCCAAGCTAGATTTCCCTGCCTCCCTAAGCCTCGTTTGTGGTGCCAACACATTCGAAATACATTCTTCTGTTTCTCCAACCATAACCCCATTAACGACTTGTTCTGGTATACTATATTAACCTGTCTGTATTTTCTCCAACAATGGCTACTCCTCCACAATCTCCTACTGTCTCTGCTCTTCATACAACTTCTTCTAACCCCACTACCTCTTCTATGCATACAATGACAAGCTTACCCACCCACAAGTATTTAAAGTATTATACGGGAGATAATCCAAGATATGGGATTCATCTCTTCTTGCGTCATTTGGAGGATGTGTTTAACCAAACTAATATAGAGCAGGACTTACATAAGATAAGATTCGTGAGAGAAAATATTGCACCAGATAGTCCAGCCAGCTATATGATAACTACAAGTGCTTTTTCTGATCCAGAGAATTTAACGTCATATGCTACGTTCAGACAGTCACTTATTGATGTTTTTGGGGATGGTAAACTACATAATTCATTATCATGGGTTCAGAGAATGATTAAAACAAAGGCAGACAACATAAATACAAGTGAACCAGCAAAAGCACTTGCAATATCAGGGTCTCTAACTTTAAATTCGAAGGAATCTCGTATCATACATCGTGAATTACAAATTATTCAATCCAAGGGTACGAAGATTTTTAATTTTGATGCCACACCTACTCAAAGGGAATCACAGGGAAAACGTTGCAAACACTGTAACGGAAATAATAATATTACCAGTGATTGTTATTACTTACATAATACTAAAGGAAATGATCAAGGGAAAAGTAATAATAAATACAGTCATTTACATGAATCAAAGTCGCATTCCTTAGATGAATGCATGATCCTTAACAGAATGAAATGGGACTTGCACAATCAAAATATGATGTATGAAACGAGACCGCCACAATATTAAAACGTCCCGAAAATAAAACTGTAGGCCCTGTCGTCGCATTTACCAATAATGTACTATAATTCTCTGTCCTAGTATCACATAGTAACACCCACTTAATGATAGACACAGGCGCGACAGTTTCCTTGTTATCGGATAATTCCTTTAACATATTGAGCAAATTAGGTCCACAGCGGCATTTATAAACCAAGATTGAACAGGTGACATAGAATTGTCAACCATGACAGGCAATAAATTACAGGTATTAGGGACACTAACCCTTCCTGTACGGTTAGACAAGGGAACTAACCATATACAAATTGAATTCTATATAATACGAAATTATAAACTAGGTTTATCATACCTTATCAAACAAACCATAATAATAAACCCTAAATATAAAATAATACATTTTGGGAATTAATGTATTCCAATACAGGATTGTCCAGGCCAATATATAAGTCCATGTAATGTTAACCCTATACGTATTGAAATTGAGGGAAACGACTCCATTATCATAAAGGCCACTGCTGCATATAATATTATATTAACTCCAAATTTCGTCCATAAATTGAAGTAAATCTTCCATCTCATGTACAGCCACAAACTACCGTTCTATTCTCAATAGAACTAGTAAAATAATATATAATCAGGGATTAATTTACTTTAACCAATGTAAACAGTGAAAATATCACTGATATTAATAAATCATCTACCAATATGCATGTAAAGAAAGGAACATATCTATGTGATCTGTACAGATGGAAGTTAGACCAATACCACAAGGAAATATTGTATCGGTTCTTACCGAGGGATATAAATTGATAGTCACATAGGGGAACAACTTAGAAATTTTTGTCAGTGGACGCGAATTTCCACTTTATCGTGATAATCTCATCACCATACTAGCCACATATTGAATGCGATTGCCCTACTTGGTGAATCCTTAGGATGAACCAACATTATAAAGCATGCCATTACACTAACATACCCTCAACCCATTTATTCGAGCATATAGACTACCGTACCTCGTAGTAGGCAGAAAGTTGTAAACGAAATATTAAATGAAATGATGGATGAAGGCATTATTAAGAATTCTAACTCCCATTTTAACAGCCCAATGTTTTTGGTTTCAATAATAATGGTGAATTTACGCCAGTAATTGATTACAGACAAATAAATAATGCTACAATTAAAGATAAATATCCCCTCCCTCCTTTAAGATGTTTTGTCTAACATTGGTAAATCAAAGCCTATGATATTCTCCACATTAAACTTGGTCAGTGGAAACTGGCAAGTAGCATTAGATGATAAAAGTCAACCCATTACAACATTTAATACTTCCCATGGTTATTATGAATACATTCGTAGACCATTTGGGTTATGTAATGTTTCATCCATATTTCAGCATATGGTCAATTTGCGTATTGGCGTTATTAATAACGTAGTCATCGCTAATCTCAACGATTTGATTATTTTTCTAAAGACGTACATTCATATTAAGTAACAATAAAGAAGCTTATCCAGAGATTACATTAGGTAGGCCTCAAACTTTAAATGCCTCTGTGTCATTTTCTTACCAGAAAATTATCATTTTAGGTTATACATTAACCGCCACTGTGCTCCATACACAATCTGATAAAATACGAGCAATGAAAGTATTCCCTATTCCAAATAAATGTTACTAACGTAAAATCATTCTTGGGTTTATGTTCTTATATAGAATCCTTGTAAAGAATTTTTCCCAAGTAGTTAAACCCCTAAATAATCCCCTCAAGAAAGATACAGATTTTGTATGGATGCCAGAGAAATAGCTGAGCTTTGAATTATTAAAGGTTAAGTAATGTCAGCTCCAATTTTTGCATTCCCAAATACTCATTAACTTATATCACGTGTACAGATGCTTCTTCAGTAGGCTTAGGCGCTGCACTTATGTAAGAGATAGCTATGGATCTATGTTAGGTATGTGCTTATGCTTAGAGAATATTAAATGCGCAGGGAACTCGTTACTCTGTAACAAAACAGGAAATTTAAGCAATCTTATGGGCAATTCGTACTTTAGAAAAATCGTATTAGGCTATCCTTTACAAGTTTTCGCGAATTATCAAACGATCCTTGGCTTACTATAACCTCAAACCCTAACGGGAAAATTAGCCAGATAATATCTAACAATTCAGGAATTTCTCCCGCATATTGCTATTAACTACCTTCCAGGACGATTAAATAAAGTAGCAGATCCCTTAAACAGTCATCTTGTCCTTTTAGTTCTGAGGACACCCATGGACTTTGACATTATTATGGTTCCTAAACATTAGCAAACGGATTATATGATGAACGTAATAAGATATTCATTAAACCCTGAGGATGGAAAATAATGGACCATAATTACCCAGTCACTTAAATATCTTTTCCCTTCATGATGATATTATTTACAGAAAATTAAGGAAACGTGACGTACAAACCAATCACATATGTGATACAACGAATAATAATTCCCTCAGTATTAATTACCCTTATATCATAAGGCAATAGGACATCCGGATAGAGGTAGGTACTTAACCCACTCCATACAAAATACTATTAACATAAACTAAGGGTAGATGATGAAACACATATATTGCGCAGTGCAAAACATACAATACAAATCAAGGCCATACATTTGGACCTCTGTTCCATGACGGGAATCCCTAATCCTGGACGAATCATGAGACCTAGTAGGAATAGATCTACTTTCCTTACCAATTTAGAATCAGGACACAGATAAGTTTTTACCTATGGTTAACCATTTTCTAGATATTTGGTGGCGGCACCACTATGATAAAAACCGCAAAGGTAAGTGCACATATATCTAAAACCAAATTAATATGCCCATATACATGTCCCGATATTATAAAAGATATCTGAATTCTACGACATTAAGCAAACGTTTGTATTAACATATTCCCAGCATCTAATGGGTTAACAAAACGGCAAAACCGTAACAATACTAGAAGTACTTCGTGGCACAGAAACAATGAAAATCCCTCCACATGGGAAGACTGCATTGATATGACGGTCAATAAACACTACAAAATACGGAAATAAAAGGAAAAACTCCACATGAAATACTATATGGCGTATGGATACGTCTTTCATATGATATAACAATTGCCACGAAGAAGCCATGCTACAACATGGACAACTATGCTGAACGACAGTGAGTTGCATTTCCACAATTTCATCATGATGAACAAAGCAATTTATCGGCTTGCAAGAAAAATGCGTGATCGCCGACATAACAAAGCAATTTATCGGCTTGCAAGGAAAATGCGTGATCGCCGACAGAACAAAGCAATTTATCGGCTTGCAAGAAAAATGCGTGATCGCCGACATAACAAAGCAATTTATCGGCTTGCAAGGAAAATGCGTGATCGCCGTCATAACAAAACAAATTATAGGCTTGATAGAAAAAAAAAAAAAAAAAAAAAAAAAATGCGTAATCGCCGACATAATGGGTACCCGATCGAACTTCACACAGTCATGTCTTTAGTAGGCTAACCTTATAATAAAGAATAATTTTACCAGGCGGATGATATTGTTTATGTAAACAGAAAAAAAAATTGGTAAAATGCGCGCAAAAACTTAACATCCAAAATAAAACCAATCAATATCTCTGCAACAGCAACAATGTCCTCTTCCTCGTAATATTATCCCTACTATTGATGGTAATAAAATAAACAATTACAAACAAAAACTCCGATCGGTTTCCAATGAAAAATAATATTTCTTCTTACAAATGTGGCCCAGATCAACCTATATAACGGTTTTCATGTCTGTACTCGCGGCGGCTACAGGCTCCGACGAAGTACAGAAAGCAGATAAAGATGACGTCTTTAATCCGAGAGCTCTCGTTTACAATTTTATCAAACAGTTGAAAAGAAAAGGAAAATAAATAAAATATTAGTGATGAACGATATGATCACTATTTCTATAGGATATATTTGAATTATTACATAATTTTTCTGCCATTGAGCAGTGGGTACAAATAAGGTATTTAATGATACACTAGTTTTGTTTGACATGTATCACACGAATGAATTTACCAATTTAAATGCATTATATTCTATAGTGTCCTTTCACTATTGGGCGCCCTAGGAATAGATTCAACGACTCAGGTAATATTGCTCGCTTATTATACAAAAAAAAATATATATATAATGGCTTAGAGCCATCATCACAGCCCAGAGTGTGATTTAGAAAATTTTTAAGTGAAATTTCATGAGCATTATTTGGTACTGCTTAGCCAGTGGTATACAAGCATTATCCCATTAATAAAATATTGCGGGACAAGTCGTTGCAAATCAAGGTAAGATAGAGTAACAGGTATATACTGTATTAGAGTGCAAATCATTGCACAGAAATTAAATACGATTTATATAGTTTACATGAGCAACGAATGAAAAGAACTACATATATGAAATAATCACATCATATTTTTAGGCTTCTATTTATTTCTGTGAGTTAGCAGGAAAATGATAGCAGGTGAGGAACTTAGAGAGGAATGACAACTATTTATTGAGAGAGTATTTACTGCGAGTAAGGTAAGATCAACTCACAATTTTACCACTCCAATAGCTACGAAATGTAATGGCACAGTCAATGATGAAATACCATCTTACTTATTATCTTCATGCACCTATTTGAAATATTATTATATAGTCATGCGTAGTATTTTAATACAAAATCATATACTTATTATTATTCCCATAAAAGGTAAAATGTTATTCACAAGCTACGCACTTCAACAATTCCCAATGACAATATAAGTAATCCTTTAATATTCGATTTTCATCCAATAAGTATTATACGTAGTGATGATGTCATCAGTGACACACAACTCCTCAAGTGCCATGTTGCATATCTTCATTTATATGTTTGTCTTGAATATTTCTTTGCATATTTATTTGCATTTAAGTCTCCACATGATGCAAAATCTCCACTTGCTTGGAATCAAAATAATACTAATCACACACTATATGCATGTACATTCATATCTATTACTAATCAAACTCTCTTTCATCATCATTTTTTAATTTCCACTATCTATACTTACCTGCTGATACACAATTAACACTAATTTGCCCTAATCACCCTACACATGGTATGGTTTAAGGCTACTATAAAGAAGCAGACTCATAGGAAATACGATCCAAGGGAATCGTTATCTTGCCTCATAAACATAAATTGCGTGAAAACATAACACACACTCTTCCACCTTTCAACATATTTAATTTAATGTCGACTTGTTTAACATCTCCTAATTCATTAACAGTTGTTTCAGGAAAAATGAAACTATTAAGTTACTCAATGAGACTAGGATTCAAACATCCTTAGTATATCAATGGATTCCTCCACATAGTGATCAAAATAAAACTTGGTACCAATGTTTATTATCCCATGTCTTATCTTTCTGGCATGTACTATAATATTTATGTATTGTATAAGACAGTCTAAAATACTATTTTTGTATTTGTATAAGTAAGCACTATCGACGTATACTGAATGCTCTTGTCTTGAAAAGGATAAGACTGTTATTTCAAAGCCACAACATAGCAACACGGCTCCCCCCCTCATTAATATGTGAATCTTTAGCATAGGTTAGCTTATATACACACAATGACATGCACCTAGCTAAACACATTAATTTTAAGATAATTTCTTTATGTACCAATGTATTTATATTTATGTATTACCGGTAATGTTAATTTTAAGCATATGGTGTGCCTATGTCTTGGATGTCTATTTTGTATTAATATTTAAGTATTGATTGTTAATTTCCTAGCTCCTCTGTCCTTTTCCTCTGGATGAATCATCCTTGGATATACCAAGTATTGTAAAATTTGTTCCCACAATAAAGTTCTAATCTGGGACAGATTTGGCAGCTGGCTCGAGCGATGTACGGCTCCAAGAGGCAAGGCAGGTAAATGATAAGATTAGCTAGGGTCAGCTAACCAGACTACCTGCCCAGAACCGGCATTAAATAAATAACCAATAGATAGACAGTAAGATAACCAGGTATCACAAACTATTTATCAGTATAGGTACCTGGAGATAGGAGCAAGGGTCCTTTCAGCTACATGAGGCATGACTCAAAACCTCGTGACCATAGTCCCACGTGATTCATCCTACCACATGACCACAGGTAACCCACAGTAAATCATAACCATCAAGTTGGTAATATTGTATCCAGACACAGCTGTCAACTCCAGTAGAGAATGTATTTAAACAGTGAAGTTTAACTAATAGGTAGGATACTTAACACTGACTCCCAGGGCTATACACTTGTCTCCACAAAGAGAGACCATACAAATAAGACAAGGCACATCATTATAATTCCCTGTATAGATATAAGTATATATTAATAAATTAAGCCTTAAGAAACTTGTGAAGTCAATTGCCTAAGAAAACCTAAGAAAGCACCCCGTCTTCCACGTTACCTAATACAACAAAAACAACTACTACAACAACGACTCCAAGAAATTACACACAAGTAAGTTACCAGTTTCTGCCCAGAGTTCAAGCCTTCAGAACTGGTACAGGCCTATTTACTCCGAGTCTTCGTCATCTGAGCTTTCACTGATGTTTATGATGAATGACTCCACGTACTCTTCAATTGCTACATCCTGCTGTGCATCGCGTTCTTGTAGCTGTTCTGCATGTCTCACAGCTTTCAACCAGTTTTCGGGTTTTATATTACCCAATGCTTCTTTGGCTAGAATTTTTAGGTCAGCAATTTTAAAATTGTTTTGTTTTGCAATGCTGGTTTTTACTTGAGCCCATATCAACTCAATTGGATTATAGTGGCAATGGTAGGGCGGTATTCGAACAACCGTGTGTCCAGCTTCTGCAGCAATTGTGTCAATCAGGTATTTCTTACAGTCTTTGGACATATTTTTTGCCAGCTCATACAATTCTGCCTTAGATAAATCATCACATGGATGAGCCCCCTTCTTTATAAGCCATTCTTTAATGTCTCCTTTTCTCCAAGACGATGTTGGCAATTTTTCCAGTTGCATGCTGTGGTACGATGCATTATCCATTACAATGACGGAATTTGGAGAAATATTGGGCAGTAACTGCTGTCTGAACCACCTTTCAAAAACAACAGAATTCATTTGGTTGTGGTAATCACCATCATTTTTTGCCTGGAAAATTAGCGCAGCATTGTTGACAAAGCCATCTCTTGATCCTGCATGAAGAATGATTAACCGAGCACCTTTTCCTGTAGGTGGCTTCACCCCAGTGGCGTGATTTGCTTCGGTGTCAGTCCAGCATCTTCCAACCGTGTAGTTTTGATTCACCCAAGTTTCATCAAGATACACGATATTGTTGGATGACTGTTTGTGCTGCCGCATTTCTCGCAGGAATCTTGTTCGAGCAGCGAGTACATCATTCCTTTCCATAAGAAAACGGCGGCCATCAACTCTTGAAAATTTAAATCCAATTTGCAGCAGTACCTTGCGAAGGGACTCGGTACAACCAGTATAGGAAATTTTTTCTGCCACCTCATCCTTTATTTTTTGTAAAGTTGGGATTTCCTTCTTCGTGTAAAATTCCAAGACTGTTCTTCTCAGCACACTCTTCTCGAAGTCATCCAAATCTGTCACAGGGGCAAGACGAATTCTTTTCTTTGGTGAAGAGAATGTTGGTTCGTTTTGTTCTTCTGTATCACAGGCTTTGTTGATTTTGCAGCAAATTCTTTTCACTGTGGCTATGCTGACACCTGTGGCATTTGCTGTCCGGACGAGTGCTTGTGAGGGTGGGAGTAAAGGTCCTCTATTGGCCTTTTCTTCTATAAAATATCTATTTACTTTATAGATAATTTCCTTTGCTTGGCTGTGTAAAGCAGGAGAGCGGGAGGGTGATGCACATTCCATGGTGATGGTATGGCAAGGAATGAATTACTGTACTTGACCCCGAGACCTGACAATTGGTAGGCAGGTAGGTGCGACCTGGGTGTGTCATGTGTCAAAGGTACTGAGACGGCAACGCAGCACGACCCATATGCGTTGCCACGTGTACCGGAAGTTATACAAAGTAGTTGTTCCATCTTCAAATCGAAAGTTATTCATAAAACCAAGTAGTAGCATAAAACAACTAATGATTTTATAGTGATTAAGGCAAGCAATGACAGTATGAGCGAGCGAGAGAGATCATATTATGGCTGTCGACTGTATATCCTATCCTGCAGGTACTCTATCTCTCTTTTCCAATTGAGGCTGTGTGTTATCCAGACTCCTAGGTACAGGTAAGTTGACACCTATTCAAGTCTTGTGTCCTGTATGTACAGATGCTCTTGGGGAGCACTCCCCCTGATGAACATTGCCTTTGATTTCTCTCTGGAGATTTTAAACCCAGGTTTTTGCATTTCACCTCGATCAGGTCGAGACTTTTCTGAGCTCGTCTCATGTTTCGCCTCGGAATCAGAAGTGCCAGATCGACTGGTGTCAAACTGATCGGGCAAGGTGTTGTTGGACCTTTTATACCAATCAGCCGCCCGGCTACTCTGCGTGCGCAGATGTTTGGGCGGTCCCGTGACAAATACGCATATGGAAGCGTAAGGTGCTCGCCATCTGCTACAATGAAAAGAGAACATTATTATAAGCATTTTATTAGTATTAAGTAGCCTAAACTGTGACAAACATAATTATACAGTGAGGTTTATTATCTTCAATATAAAATGTACTGCTTTATTTTATTTTATGTTAATGATTTCTTTGTAAATTTAGAATGTGATATGGAATGAGGATTTTCTGGAGAATTTCTGCAGGCCAATTCTGGAAAGAAAAATTGGTTTCACTGCTGATTACGTGGAGGGAAAGAAAATAGCCTGTGTTGCCAAGTATGGAGAATTTTCCCTAAACATGGGAAATTAGAGGTACCAATGGGGAGGTTTATTAGAAATAGTAATTGGGGATATTTTCACTAGACGAAATATCAAGAAGATTATGGTAAATATGCGACTATCTTCAAGAATAAACAAGGAATGATTGAGGTTAAAAGGAAAATTTTGATGTTGAGGTCGGGAAAAAGAAATTCTGATGTTGAAGGTGGGGAAAAAAATGAAATTCTGATGTTGAAGGTGGGGAAAAAAAGGAAATTCTGATGTTGAAGGTGGGAAAAAGGGTAATTTTGATGTTGAAGGTGGGGAAAAAACGGGTATTTTTGATGTTGAAGTTGGAGAAATTTCGTCCAGTACTGACAAGCAGACCTGGCAATACTGATCACT
This sequence comes from Petrolisthes cinctipes, assembly GCA_033782935.1. Lineage (NCBI taxonomy): Eukaryota > Metazoa > Arthropoda > Malacostraca > Decapoda > Porcellanidae > Petrolisthes > Petrolisthes cinctipes. The sequence goes on along the minus strand of JAWQEG010000249.1, from coordinate 6,625,519 downwards.
GACAAGCAGACCAGGCAACACCGATCACTAAACATGTGTCATGATGTGTGCAGTACAACAACAACAAATGTTGGTGTTATCATTATCACTGGAATGAATTTATTTAATGAATATATCACCCAAAGTGGACATTTGGACAGTATTTACATATATATTGTGGATATTAGACCAAATATCTCTACATAAACTTATAAACTGAGTTGAATAAAGTTAATAAAGTATAAAATAAATATAAGATGAAGGCTTTGGATGGTCGAAATAATAATTTTAAAGTATATAATTTAAGTGCCGGGAAATCACTACCTGAGGTGAGTATATAATAATAATTATTATTACATTCCTGGATAAATAATATTAATTCATAAATAGAATACATTCAAGTTCAAGTTCAAGGTCCCGCAGAGGGCCGCTCATGGGCAGCATAATGTGCGGGGTTTGTGCGGGGGATTTAGGGATCCAGGGTAAGATTAGGAAGGGGGTTAGGATAAGGGTGGATTGGGTCAGGGACTGTGGGTTGAGGATTAGAATTGGGGAGGTAATGATTGGTGATCCTATTTCTAAACGTGTCAAGAGTGGGGCTATTAAGGGGGAAGTTTTGTGTTGGTAAATCTGGATGAACCGAATCCTTCAAACTATTCCAAGCAACAGAACATTATTATTTTTACTCTTCTGGTCCTGTTTCCTAGCATACTTTGGAGGATTCATGGCACTCCAATGTACCAAAAACGAATTACCACCTTAACTACATGAGATGGGAGATGATTCCACTCTTAATGCTGCGGGGAAAGAATGAGTGAGTGCCTAAATTAGTGCATTTGTCGCGGCTTCTAGCCGCTTAAATTGTATTTATTGGTTGTGAAACCAGCACAGCTGGATTGCTATAGAATACGCCCCTTCACAAGCTCAGGCCCCGTATAGGCATAATCTGGGTTGGAAGGGTCAATTCCGTGACGTTCATCAGAAGTAAATAAAATTCAAATCTGGCGCTGTACTGATAGTGGAGCCACCTGGTGGTGGCGCGGTGAGGTATTAAGCTCCTCCTCCATTGAATACCGCTCGCTCACTCCAATGAGAAAGAAGTGAGTGCCTGCCGCATCGGGAGGTGGGTGGGACAGTAAAAGCTGTGCTGGTTTCACAACCAATAAATACAATTTAAGCGGCTAGAAGCCGCGACAAATGCACTATTATTGGTATAGTGAAACCAGCACAGCTGGATTGCTATGCATGCGATGCGGTAGGTGGGAGGTGAGGTGGAGGCAATCACGTGCTAGTTAAGAGTGGTTGAGAGCGGAGGGCAGGAAAGGTAACCGAGCCCGGTGAGGCAGAAGCTAACGCCCCTCCCGACACTGGCTAGGTGAGTAGCCGTGGTGGGGCAGTAGTAGCTTATACCATATACCCGTAGACCATTCTGTTATAGACCAGAATTGTTACACATAAAGTCTTTATAGGCAGACTCGAGGGTTCGGGTCTAGGAGAGGAGGGGGGAGGTGACCATGGCAAACCCCCCCCTTCCCCCTCCCCTCCCCCCCCCCCTTTATTCAAGTCTTCTGAGTTAGGGCTATGGCCCTCGCTCAGGTAATGGGATCCCGAGGGGATGAAGGAGGACACTAGGATCCAGATATCCTGTGTAATAATATCTCCTATCACTCATCATAGTAAAGTAATTGTTTGGAAAATGAATACACAAGAATTCCGTAACAATGTAATTTATTTTTGTCTCCCTCACCATATGTACACGTAAAGAATGGGGATGAGCATGAAGCTGTACAAGATGTGGATGAGGTATGGGATGATAGTGACGGGACTTAAATCACCCGACCTTTTCTCTTCGGGCGGCCCCTCCCCCCCATGTGTCTCCCGCGGGGACCCTGGGGAATAGAAGGTGGAGTACCCATAGCCACACAGGGGGTAGGGGAGAGCGAGTGGAACAGGTACCTCGTCCTGAAGGAGGAAGTGGAAGCCCAGCCCCCCAAATCCCTGACCCTCTCCACCGAGTGAGTCCTGAGGAAGGCGAGGGAGGCGGCCACGCCCCTAACGCTGTGAGCTCTCGGGGCGTGTCCGGGATCCCCGTTCTCTATCACTCGGCAGAGAAGGCGAGCGATTGACCTAGGGAAGAGAGGGTTACCGGACCTAGAGTTGTAGAAGAGGTGGTCCGGAGAAGCCCCTCTCGTCGCCTCCACGTATGCTACAAAGGCGTGGACTGGGCAGAGGGGGTGGAAATTTCCATCCCTCAGGAACGAGGGTACTGCGAGAGGGCCAATTCTGTCGTCAGCCTGCTCGTTCTTAGCTAGAAAAGCAGGAGAGGGGGAAATGGTTAAGGAAGTAAGGTTAGGGGTTACGGAAGAAAAGGCTGTGTGACGGGTCAGGGCTGCCAACTGAGATGCCCTGTAACCTGTAGCTAAGGCGAGCAGGAAGAGAGCTTTCTGGAGGAGGTGACAAACCTCCAGAGGGACCCCCTCGAAGGTCAGGTAGGAAAGGACGTGGTGAAGGGACCAGGAGGGTGTCTGGGCCCGGTGAGGTGCGGTCCCCGCCCGAATCCCCATCCTCAGGAGTGAGAGAGGCCTCTCCGAAACCTTAATGTTAAAACCCAGGAGGAGGGGATCAGACAGGGCTGCGTGATGCGCAAGCACCGTCGCCGGGGCCCTGTTGGTGGAATCGGCGAGCCACGTGAGGAATTCCAGGACTGTGTCCTCCGAGATGACCCTGGAGGGGTGTCTTCGCAAGAAGTCCTGGAATCTTTTCCAGCACGATTCGTATTGTCGCACCGACGACTGACGATGAGCCCTCAACATCTTGTCCACTGTCTCCTTAGTGAACCTTTTGCTGAGGACTCCCCGTAGAAACTCCAAGCGTGTAGTTTCAGTGACGCTTGGAGTGGTGCAGACAGGGTGCTGGAGAGGCACGCCGATCCCAACTGAAGGGGATGAGGGCACCACCGGGACAACTCTCCGAACCACGGCTGTGCTGGCCAGAGGGGGGCTATGAGGAGAACCCTCCCCCTGAATGTGCGCAGCTTGAGGATCGCCTTCAGGAGGACTGAAGTGGCTGGGGGTGGGAAGAGGTAGAGATGCCCCCACCTGTTCCAGTCCTCTGTGAAGGCGTCCGGGCCTCCCGCCTCTGTTCTGGATGAGAATGTCAGGAAAAGAGGGAGTAGGGCCGTGGATGGGGAGGCGAATAGGTCCACCTCCGGTGTCCCTTAGCGAAGGCAGAGAGACTCGAACACAAGGGGACGCAGTTGCCACTCGACTGACGTCCCCCTGAACCTGGATAGGGCGTCCGCCCAATCGTTCTCCCGCCCTGGCACGTAGCGGGCCGAGAGGTGAATGTCCCTCTTGGCCGCTATTGCGAAAATCTGTTCTGACAGGGACAGGAGAATTTCCGACCGTGCGGTGCCCTGTTTCTGTAGGCACTGCACGGCCGCAACGTTGTCCATATCGAAGCGGACGCCTATCCTGGCAAACTGAGGGTGTCTGTTGAGCCATTCCTTCGCTACCATCAACTCCCGGGCGTTGATGTGCAGTAGCCTTTCCCCTTCCTTCCATCCCCCGCAACGTTGATGTCCCAGGCAAGACTGGTATCCCCAGCCTACGTCCGATGCGTCTGTCGCCACCGTGATCCCCGGGGGAGGGAACACCCAGGGGACCCGCTGACGCAGGGCACCGGGACGTAGCCAGGGGCGAAGGAGGCGGTGGAGAGAGGGGGACACTTGCCTGGGAAGGTCCCTGTGTGCGGGGGACAGGTGGAGGTTTACCTCCCGCGTCAGCCTCCTGTGTTTCAATCGTCCCAGGGGCATTGCAGGGGCCGCGAAATTTAGGGACCCGAGCAATGATTCCCACTGGCGGCGAGAGAAAGTACGGGAAAAATGCGCCTGGCGGACGTGGCGGAGGGTCCGGCGGGCGTTGTCTGGAGCGAGAGAGAGGGTGGCCGAAAGAGAGTCCCACTCTATTCCTAGCCAACACAGCTTGCGAGTGGGGGTGAGAGAGGACTTGGGGATGTTCAACAGGAACCCCATTTCCTCTAGCACTCCCCTCGCTACCCGGACGTTGTTTGCTACCTGCTCCTTGGAAGGGGCGTGAAGCAACCAATCGTCCAGGTACATGAGGGTGGGAACACCCGCCTCTGCCAGACGGGATGCCACCACCCTCACGAGTTTTGTGAAGACTCGCGGAGCTAGAGAAAGACCAAAAGGGAGCCTGGTAAACTGGAACGTCTCGGTCCCCACCTGGAAGGCCAGAAAACGGCGGAACCTGGGGTGGATCGGGACGTGCCAGTACGCATCCTTGAGATCCAGGGATGCTAACCAGTCTCCCTTCCTCAGAACTGTGCAGACCTGAGCAACCGAAACCATCCTGAAATGTAATTTTTTCACGAATTTGTTTAGCTTGCTCAGGTCCATCACCAATCTCGTTTTTCCCTGGTCCTTTTTGGGGACCGTGAATAAACGAGAAAGAAAGACCCTTCCCGTCGCCCGCTCCACTACCCCTTTTTCCCGCATTTCTAACACATGCGGGACGACCGAAAGTGACACTTTGGTTGAGGCATGAGGTAGACGTAGTGGCTGTAACGGGAAGAGACAGGTGTCAGTGAGAGTACCGTTAATCCTAATCCCCCGGGGCCCGAGGGACCCGGGGTGGTTGGAGGGTAAATGACGGGAGAGGCAGAGATTTTGACCGCAAGGGAAAATCTGATTTTGACCTAACAGTAACCCAAGGACGGGATTAGGCATAATTCATATGTCAGAATAGGAAAGATGACAGTTACTCACCGGAACAGTAATCCAGGGCCATGACAGGCCCTGGCGAATTATCCTTGCTGCCCAGCCGTGGGCGGGCCAGGCTGCTGACCACCCTGTGAGGCAGCCCAGAATGGGACCCTCAAGTGGAGCGGTCCTTCTGGGAGGGGTGGTTGAAGGAGGACTTGGGTTTGGAGTAGGACTTGGAGCCCTGTCCCCTTCCCCGAAACGGCTGCTGGCCCCTCTGGGAGGGCCTGTTGTGTGCTCTCGGGGGAGTGGGATAGGAGGGCCTCGGTAGCCTGGAGGGCTGGGAGGGCCTCCGGGGCTGGTAGGCTGGTCTGGGTGGCTGTGGGGCACGTGGCCTACGGACAAACAGAATGATTAGGAACCAAAGTAGACCCGAAAATCCTTCCATTTCACCCCCGTGAAAACTCGGGTAAGACGAACACGAGAGGTACTTACTTGGAGGTGGAGGGTTTTGGTAAATTGATTACCGCTGGGAGGGAGGCGAAGATTGTGTCTGTCGCTGGTTGGTCAAAGAGGGCAGGGGACAAGGGGGCAGCTCGCACCACTCCCCTCTGTGCCATCTCCGGCGCAGATTTAGCCGCCGCCTGGCGGGCTGCCAGTCTCGCCTCGGCGAAAGCCTTCGCCTCCTCCCGCATGAAGTGGGTCGCCATCGCCGCCACGCCCTCCATCACGGTGGCCATGGAAGAGAGGGTGTCACTGTAAGGGGTAAACAAGGAAAAAACCGAGCGAACCCGGGGATAAGTACCCGGGAGTAACAGAGAGACCCTCTACCCAGTATCCCTAAAAAACATGACACACGAGTAAGGTACTCACGCTAGCTGTACACCCGACATCTCGTGGTAGGAGTTGGTAAGGGCGTTGAGGCAGTCCCTTATCAACGAGGCGGCTGCCCCCGTGGAGATGGTGTGGGCCAACTCTAGACGGGTAGCAGACTCCGCCTGTCGCAACTTGCCATCGGGCTCCTTCAGCTGATAGGGGACCGGGGGCTCCTTCTCCGTCTTCCACAGGCACTCCCTCAAGCCCGGGGGGGCCCGGGAATGAGGGAGGATGACGGGGAAAGACGGAGGAGGGGGCTTCCTGGGCGCGTTGTTTCTCTGGTGGTCCAGGGACTTAAGGAGAAGGGCTGGAATGTCCAGGTCCCCTTCGCCCTTATCCCCCGGGAAGTACGCGTCCGGGGAAAGGAGGAGCGCCGTGTTACCGTGGGAGCGGTCAATCCTCCAAGCCCCGGACAAGTGTAGCTGGCTGTACTCCACCAGAAAACCCATCGCGTCCAGGGTCGCCGCAGAGGACACCCTAGATGAAGTGGGTACGGGCGCTGAGATAGGACGGACCTTGTAGAAGGGAATAGCCTCGCCCTTCTCATCCGCCCCCCACTTCACCAGGACGTCATCCCTCCGGATCCACACGTCTGGTTGAGCCGTGTCCGGAGACCAAGCCACCAGTCTGCCCTCCTCCGAAGATTGGGTCCAGGTAGGAGGGAGAAGAGACCAAGAGTAGGGAAGGTATCCGTCTCCCGAAGGAGGGGGTGACGGGGACGGAGGTGCGGAGGTAACCAACTCCTCAGCTACGTCCCCCGACGGAGACTTGAGTCCCGGGGAAACGGGAGGCACGAAAAGGACTCCCCCATCCCCGGGAGGACTCGCGCCCTCGACGGGAGCAGTAGCGGGAGGCGGGGGAAAAAGAGCGGGTTCCGTAGCGACAGCCGGAGGCTGTGCGACGGACGCCCCAGGAAAAGCGTGAGGAATCAGGGTGTGGAAGATCTTAACTATCTTCCTCGACGAGGGGCTGTCCCCCCCCCGCTTACCCTTGCGGGATTTGCGGGCGGGCGAAGGAGAGCTCCCCGACGACGAAGAAGAGGAAGAGGACGACGAAGAAGAGGAGGAAGGAGAACGGCGACGAGCATGGGACTTCCTGGAGTGGCGGGACCTCTTAGCTGAACGCTTGCGTCCTCTAGAGAGGCCTGAGGAGCCATCTCTAGCAGGAGGCGAAGCTGGGGGTTCCCTGCTGGGGGTTCCCTCGCTCGTTTCCCGGGGGGCTAAGCCCCGAGAAGGAGTCGTAGTACCGTCTAGGGAAGGAGGCTCAATCTCTCGGGCCTCAGGAGGTTCTAGCCCCTGAGACTCCGAGAGACAGGAAGAAGGGTAACGGGTCCAGAATAAACCCAGGTCCGCTCCCAAAATCGGGTCCACCCACGCCAAAGAAGAACCGTCTCGTTTGTGGGCCATTCTCCTAGCCCTCGTCCACGCCATACGAAGAGAAGCAAGGGCGGGGAGCTTGGAGCGGGCAGAAGGGGAGGTAACCCGACACAACTCAGCCCAGGGGCGGCACACACCACACGCCAAAGGGTCGTAACCCAAGGGAGTGAAGCAGGGTGCGTGAGGCGAACAGTGCAGGTGTCCGTCAGGCGAGACCCGCACGGTACATCCCGAAGCAGCACAAAGGGCACGAGTAGGCTGAGGGAGAAAAGAATACACAAACATGGGTTAACACGTGCAAACACTGGAACACAGAAGACACGAAACCCATCCTCCCCGAAGGAAAGAAGCGCGGGACACGCCCGCTGTACCCGGGGACCAGGATACGATCCCCCACCCTCGCGCACCCGACCAGGGAAAAACCCCGTAAAACCAAAACAGCCCGCCACATGGAGCGGGTAAAAGAGGGCCCCCCGGACAGAAGGATCCAGAAGGAGGGGGAGGAGGGGACCCGGTAGCCTGAGAAGAAACACTCCAGGCTAAAAATAATGGAAAAACACCAAAAATCAAATAAAAAACCCCCGCCCGGGAGAGGAAGAGAGAACCAGGGCACAATTCTCACTCCCCTTTACCGAGAGGGGACACATAATAATCGGGGAAGGCAAGAGGAAGGGCTGCAAAGACCCCATGTGCTCACCACGTGGGGAGGTGAAGTCCCACGTGGCGCCCACTAACCTCGCTAAAAACCCCAGAAACCCCGATAAAATACACACGAAGAATGTACTAGTGGCAGGAGGAAAGGTGAAAGGGGGGGAAAGACGGAGAAAAACTCCGAACAAAGGGGCTGAAAAGCCCCCCTTCGCTAAGGAAAAGAGAACTCAGTCCTAACGAAGAAAAAACCCCCATAAACACCTAAAACCCTCCTAGAATACACACACGATACATCTGCAAAGCAGGCTAGCCACTAGAACACAAAAGAAACGATAGCAGGAACACGTGACACAATACCATAGCGTAGCAGCGAGGAGCGTAGATGTTGACTGAGACGTGTTCCGCGACAGAGTGAGCGAGCGGTATTCAGCGGAGGAGGAGCTTAATACCTCACTGCGCCACCACCAGGTGGCTCCACTATCAGTACAGCGCCAGATTTGAATTTTATTTACTTCTGATGAACGTCACGGAATTGACCCTTCCAACCCAGATTATGCCTATACGGGGCCTGAGCTTGTGAAGGGGAGTATTCTATAGCAATCCAGCTGTGCTGGTTTCACTATACCAATAAATATCAGTGTTTGTCTGGTATGTATGATATTTTAAGTTGTGGCTGCCTCTAGTGGATCGTATACTTGTAGGGTGTACATATGTGTCTTTGTCTATGTCAACTAACTTGTTTGTGATTTTGTATATCATCTGTTGTCTGTGTTTCTGTCTTTGTATTGCCGATGGGTCTAGTTTTGTGTCTTGTTTAAGCAAAGTGACTGATGTAGTGTGTCTGTAATCACGTCTGGCCCATCTTGCAGTCTTGTTTTGTATGGACTCTAATTTATTGATATTATTGTAAGTGTGTGGGTCCCAGACGGTGTCGCAATAATCTAAATGTGGCCGAACGAAAGTGTTATACGCAATAATTTTGGTGTTTGTGTTACACCTGCTGAGGTTCCTGCGCAAGAACCCCAGGACCCTACTAGCTTTGGCCCTGATGCTACCCATGTGTGTGTTCCACCTCATGTCCGCTAAGATGTGGACGCCCAAGTATTTGTGGGAAGTGACTGTGTTGAGGTTGGTGTTGTGTAGTTGGTATGTATATGGAATGACATTATGAGCACGGGTAAAACGGATGTGATGGCATTTGTCTGGTCTAAATGTCATCTGCCACTTGACTTCCCAGTCTTCAAATGCAGTTAGGTCGTCCTGTAGTCGAAGGCAGTCATTCCTATCTTTAATCGGTCTGTAAACTAAGCTATCGTCTGCATTGAGTCTAGTGGTAGAGGAAAGTGAGAGTGGGAGGTCATTAATGTATGAAAGGAAGAGAAGGGGACCCAGGACAGTGCCCTGGGGTACCCCTGAGGTCACAGGAACAGATGGAGACTGACTACCGTCAAGAACTACACGTTGCTTTCTTGTAGTCAAGAACGTTCTAATCCAGTGAAGAAGTTGTCCCTGTATGCCATAGAATTCTAATTTGTGTAGTAGTCTTTGGTGAGGGACTTTGTCGAAGGCTTTGGCAAAGTCTAATACTATGGCGTCAACTTGTCTAATTTTTGTGTCAATGAGGGACTGCAAAATGTCATGAGTAGTTACCAGTAGCTGTGTCTCACACGAGCGTTTAGGCCGGAAACCGTGTTGATTGTCGGTCAGTATATTTTACCTATCAAAGTGGTCCATTATGTGTCTATGAATTATGTGTTCTAAAATTTTGCAGGGGACTGAGGTAAGTGAAATAGGTCTATAATTAATGGGAAGGGTTCTGTCTCCGGATTTAAAAATTAGGGTCACATTTGCCAAAAGCCAATCTTGAGGGAGTTCACCGGTCGGTAAAGTCTGTGAGAATATAACCTGCAGGACAGGGGAAAGAACGCTAGCGTTAGCACTCAATATCCTGCAGGGTATATTGTCTGGTCCAGTCGCTTTGTGTATGTCTACCTCAGATAAAAGTTTCTCAATTCCTTTGGTGTTTATATGAATGGGAGGGATAGGTGGGTGTGATGGTGTTGGCATGTCTGGTAAGTGTTCATGTTAATGGGTAAAAACGGACTGGAATTGTGTGTTAAGGGCGTTGGCTTTGTCCTGTGGGTGTGTAACCAAGGAATTGTTGTTTAATAATGTTGTAATACCGGTCGAATCTTGTTTGCGTGCTTTAAAAAAGCCGTAGAATTTTTTGTGGTTTTGTGTGTTGTCTGCGAGGAAAGTGGATGTGTATTTAGTTTCTGCTTGTTTAGTTTCTTTCTGTAGTGTTTTCTGTATATTTTTGTATTCTAACCAGTGTTCTGTATCGTTGTATCGTTTTGCTCTGTTGTATGCCTTTACATTGTTTCTGTGTAGTCTTTTTAATTGTCTATTGTACCATGGTAATGACCGGTTATGTGTGATAGTTTTCGTGGGTATGTGCTTGTCCATTGTGTCACGTATAAAGTCACGAAGTCTGGTCCAGTTTGTTTCCACAGAACTGGCCATTGGGTCTGAGTCAACGAACGAGTCATGAAATTCAACTAAGTCTTGGGTAATGCCACCCATGTCAGCCCTGTTGTACATGTAAATTGTCCTGGGTAATTGTTTTTATGTTGTTGGCTTGATGTTTGCGTCAATGAGTACCATCTTATGGTCACTAAGACCAGGTAGTACTCGTGTCCGTGTAATTAAGGAAATGTTGTTTGTGAGAAATAAGTCTAATATGTTGGATGTGACCCCGTGTCTTATGTTAGGATTATGTCTTTCTACACTGACTTGTGTGCGTGTTGGTTCGAGTACTGTTTGAGTAAGTGAGTGGGTGTTAATGATGTCAATGAAATTTTCATGTAAGAGTTTCCTATCAGTCTGTAATAGTAAGTCGCCTTCATGGGTGGAATTGTCCAGTGTCGCCTGTGCTGTCCAGTTTATGTCGGGAAGGTTAAAGTCACCAGCCAACCATATATTTTTGGAGGGGTCAATTTTAGATAAACAATCGTCAAGAGTCTGCAGGTATTCTAAGTTTGAATTTGGGGGACGATAAAAGGATCCTATAATGAGTGTCCTGCAGCCCTGTATCTGTATTTTAGTCCATATAATTTCAGAGTCCGCGTTCAGCTCGGTGGGTGGGGTCGCAACTAGTCCTGGCTTTGTCGCAATTAGGGCTCCGCCATGTTTATCGTCTATTCTGTCCTACCTGTGTAGGGTCATATTATAGGGACTGTAATGTAACGATAATATAATGAACAAAAGGCACGGGATTAAAACAAAGACTACTTACCCAGAATATATCTTCTTTTTTCCAAGGTGACGTTTGTCTCCAAGTAGGCAGATTTATATTTTTTCTAAACTTTAACACTTTTCTCGTGTAGGATCTTGCAACATTGAGGGTTATTTTGTTCAACTTACAATACTCATTTTTCCAATTCTCTGCCTCTTCCTCGTTCATTACATTTACCCTTATGTGAGTGTAATTATGTTTTCTTTAATTACAAGGCATGAGAAGCCCTTTATATCTACCTTACAGGCGCACATTATTAGAGTTCAACAGAGCTGTAACTTCATACTTGTTACTTGTTGGGAGTTGAAAAACGGGGCTGCGGGAAACAGACGGGTACAGAAGATGCATGCACATATCGATTTTGGGCTCCTAAAATATCGATTTTCAGCATGTTTTGGGCATATATTTTGAAAATATTCTAGCACTGAGTTAAAATGTACATATTACTTCCGGGACCAAAATAATATCGATATTTCGGGTGTTTTGAGCCTGAATTTGAGATATAAATGAGTACAGAAGATGCATGCACATATCGACTTTGGGCACCTAAAATATCGATTTTCAATATGTTTTGGGCCTGTATTTTGAAAATATTCTAGCACTGAGTATGCATGTACAGATCGCTTCTGGGTCCCAAAAATATCGAATTTTAGGGCGTTTTGAACCTGAATATGGGATATAAACGAGTAGAGAAGATGCATGCACATATCGACTTTGGGCACCTAAAATATCGATTATCAGAATGTTTTGGGCCTATATTATAAAAAATATTTTAGCTTTAAATACACATTTACAGATCGATTCTAGGACCTAAAACTATCGAATTTTCGAGTATTTTGAACCTGAATTTGGGATATAAATGGGTACAGAAGATGCATACACATATCGACTTTGTGCACCTAAAATTCGATTTTCAGCATGTTTTTGTCTATATTTTAAAAATATTCCAACACTGAGTAGGCATGTACAGATCGCTTCTGGGACCCAAAATATCGAATTTTCAGATGTTGTGAGCCAGAATTTGGGATATAAACGGGTACTGAAGATGCATGGACATATCGACTTTGGGCACCTAAAATATCGATTTTCAGCATGTTTTGGGCCTATACTTTGAAAATATTCTAGCTATTATTAAGCATGTACAGATCGCTTCTGGTACCCAAAAATATCGAATTTTAGGATGTTTTGAGCTTGAATTTGGGATATAAACGGGTACAGAATATGCATGCACATATCGACTTTGGGCACCTAAAATATCGATTTTCAGCATGTTTTGGGCCAGGATTTTGAAAATATTCTAGCACTGAGTATTCATGTACAGATCGCTTCTGGGACCCAAAAATATTGAATTTTCGGGTGTTTTGAGCCTGAATTTGGGAAATAAGGGAATACAGAAGATGCATGCACATATCGACTTTGGGAACCTAAAATATCGATTTTCAGCATGTATTGAGCCTATATTTTGAAAAAAATTCTAGCACTGAGAATGCATGTACAGATCGCTTCTGGGAGACAAAAATATCGAATTTTCAGGTGTTTTGAGCCTGAACTTGGGATATAACCGGATAGAGAAGATGCATGCACATATTGACTTTGGGCACCTAAAATATCGATTATCAGAATGTTTTGGGCCTATATTTTGAAAATATTTTAGCTTTTAATACACATTTACAGATCGATTCTAGGACCTAAAACTATCGAATTTTCGAGTATTTTGAACCTGAATTTGGGATATAAACGGGTACAGAAGATGCATGCACATATCGACTTAGGGCACCTAAATTATCGATTTTCAGCATGTTTTGGGCCTACACTTTAAAAATATTCTAGCTATGATTAAGCATGTACAGATCGCTTCTGTCACCCAAAATATCGAATTTTGGGGTGTTTTGAGCCTGAATTTGGGATATAACTGGATAGAGAAGATGCATGCACATATCGACTTAGGGCACCTAAAATATCGATTTTCAGCATGTTCTAGGCCTGTATTTTGAAAATATTCTAGCACTGAGTAAGCATGTACAGATCGCTTCTGGGGCCAAAAACTATCGAATTTTCAGCAGTTTCTAGCCTGAATGTGGGATATAAACGGGTACAGAAGATGCATGCACATATCGACTTTAGGCACCTAAAATATCGATTTTCAGCATTTTTTGGGCCTATATTTTGAAAATATTCTAGCACTGAGTATGCATGTACAGATCGCTTCTGGGACCCCAAAATATCGAATTTTAGGGTGTTTTGAACCTGAATTTGTGATATAAACGAGTACAGAATATGCATGCACATATCGACTTTGTTCACATAAAATATCGATTTTCAGCATGTTTTGGGCCTGTATTTTGGAAATATTCTCGTACTGAGTAGGAATGTACAGATCGCTTCTGAGACAAAAATATATCGAATTTTCGGGTGTTTTGAGCCTGAATTAGGATACAAACGGGTACATAAGATGCATGCACAAATCGACTTTGGGCATCTAAAATATCGATTTTCAACATGTTTTGGGCCTATATTTTGAAAACATTTTAGCTCTGAATGTACATGTACAGATCGATTCTGGGACCCAAAACTATCGAATTTTCGGGTATTTTGAGCCTGAATTTGGGATATAATCGGGTACAGAAGATGCATGCACATATCGACTTTGTGCAAATAAAATTCGATTTTCAGCATTTTTTTGCTTATATTTCGAAAATATTTTAACACTGAGTAGGCATGTACAGATCGCTTATGGGACCCAAAAATATAGAATTTTCGTGTATTTTGAGCCTGAATTTGGGATATAATCTAATACAGAATATGCATGCACATATCGACTTTGGGCATATAAAATATCGATTTTCAGCATGTTTTGGGCCTGTATTTTAAAAATATACTCGTACTAAGTAGGAATGTACAGATCGCTTCTGGGACCAAAATATATCGAATTTTCGGGTGTTTTGAGCCTGAATTAGGATACAAACGTGTACATAAGATACATGCACAAATCGATTTTGGGCATCTAAAATATCGATTTTCAACATGTTTTGGGCCTATATTTTGAAAACATTTTAGCTCTAAATGTACATGTACAGATCGATTATGGGGCCCAAAACTATCGAATTTTCGGGTATTTTGAGCCTGAATTTGGGATATAAACGGGTACAGAAGATGCATGCACATATCGACTTTGGGCACCTAAATTATCGATTTTCAGCATGTTTTGGGTCTATACTTTGAAAATATTCTATCTATGATTAAGCATGTACAGATCGCTTCTGGGACCCAAAAACATCGAATTTTCAGATGTTTTGAGTCTGAATTTGGGATATAAACGGGTACGGAAGATGCATGCACATATAGACTTTGTGCACCTAAAATTCGATTTTCAGCATTTTTTTTGCCTATATTTTGAAAATATTCTAGCACTGAGTATGCATGTACAGATCGATACTGGGACCCAAAACTATCGAGTTTTCGGGTATTTTGAGCCTGAATTTGGGATATAAACGGGTACAGAAAATGCATGCACATATCGACTTTGTGCACCTAAAATTTGATTTTCAGCATGTTTTGGGCATATAATTTAAAAATATTCTAGCTATGATTGAGCATGTACTAATCGCTTCTGGGACCCAAACATTTTGAATTTTGGGGTGTTTTGAGCCTGAATTTGGGATACAAACGGGTACAGAAAATGCAGGTACATATCGATTTTGGGCACCTAAAATATCGATTTTCAGCATGTTTTGGGCCTATATTTTGAAAAAATTCTAGCACTGAGTAAGCATGTACAGATCTCTTCTGGGACCCAAAATATCGATTTTTCGGTTGTTTTGAGCCTGAATTTGAGATATAAATGAGTACAGAAGATGCATGCACATATCGACTTTGGGCACCTAAAATATCGATTTTCAGCATGTTTTGGGCCTGTATTTTGAAAATATTCTAGCACTGAGTATGCATGTACAGATCGCTTCTGGGTCCCAAAAATATCGAATTTTAGGGCGTTTTGAACCGGAATATGGGATATAAACGAGTAGAGAAGATGCATGCACATATCGACTTTGGGCACCTAAAATATCGATTATCAGAATGTTTTGGGCCTATATTATAAAAAATATTTTAGCTTTAAATACACATTTACAGATCGATTCTAGGACCTAAAACTATCGAATTTTCGAGTATTTTGAACCTGAATTTGGGATATAAACGGGTACAGAAGATGCATACACATATCGACTTTGTGCACCTAAAATTCGATTTTCAGCATGTTTTTTGTCTATATTTTAAAAATATTCCAACACTGAGTAGGCATGTACAGATCGCTTCTGGGACCCAAAATATCGAATTTTCAGATGTTGTGAGCCAGAATTTGGGATATAAACGGGTACTGAAGATGCTTGGACATATCGACTTTGGGCACCTAAAATATCGATTTTCAGCATGTTTTGGGCCTATACTTTGAAAATATTCTAGCTATTATTAAGCATGTACAGATCGCTTCTGGTACCCAAAAATATCGAATTTTAGGATGTTTTGAGCTTGAATTTGGGATATAAACGGGTACAGAATATGCATGCACATATCGACTTTGGGCACCTAAAATATCGATTTTCAGCATGTTTTGGGCCAGGATTTTGAAAATATTCTAGCACTGAGTATTCATGTACAGATCGCTTCTGGGACCCAAAAATACTGAATTTTCGGGTGTTTTGAGCCTGAATTTGGGAAATAAGGGAATACAGAAGATGCATGCACATATCGACTTTGGGAACCTAAAATATCGATTTTCAGCATGTATTGAGCCTATATTTTGAAAAAAATTCTAGCACTGAGAATGCATGTACAGATCGCTTCTGGGAGACAAAAATATCGAATTTTCAGGTGTTTTGAGCCTGAACTTGGGATATAACCGGATAGAGAAGATGCATGCACATATTGACTTTGGGCACCTAAAATATCGATTATCAGAATGTTTTGGGCCTATATTTTGAAAATATTTTAGCTTTTAATACACATTTACAGATCGATTCTAGGACCTAAAACTATCGAATTTTCGAGTATTTTGAACCTGAATTTGGGATATAAACGGGTACAGAAGATGCATGCACATATCGACTTAGGGCACCTAAATTATCGATTTTCAGCATGTTTTGGGCCTACACTTTAGAAATATTCTAGCTATGATTAAGCATGTACAGATCGCTTCTGTCACCCAAAATATCGAATTTTGGGGTGTTTTGAGCCTGAATTTGGGATATAACTGGATAGAGAAGATGCATGCACATATCGACTTAGGGCACCTAAAATATCGATTTTCAGCATGTTCTAGGCCTGTATTTTGAAAATATTCTAGCACTGAGTAAGCATGTACAGATCGCTTCTGGGGCCAAAAACTATCGAATTTTCAGCAGTTTCTAGCCTGAATGTGGGATATAAACGGGTACAGAAGATGCATGCACATATCGACTTTAGGCACCTAAAATATCGATTTTCAGCATTTTTTGGGCCTATATTTTGAAAATATTCTAGCACTGAGTAAGCATGTACAGATCGCTTCTGGGACCCCAAAATATCGAATTTTAGGGTGTTTTGAACCTGAATTTGTGATATAAACGAGTACAAAAAATGCATGCACATATCGACTTTGTTCACATAAAATATCGATTTTCAGCATGTTTTGGGCCTGTATTTTGAAAATATTCTCGTACTGAGTAGGAATGTACAGATTGCTTCTGAGACAAAAATATATCGAATTTTCGGGTGTTTTGAGCCTGAATTAGGATACAAACGGGTACATAAGATGCATGCACAAATCGACTTTGGGCATCTAAAATATCGATTTTCAACATGTTTTGGGCCTATATTTTGAAAACATTTTAGCTCTAAATGTACATGTACAGATCGATTATGGGGCCCAAAACTATCGAATTTTCGGGTATTTTGAGCCTGAATTTGGGATATAATCGGGTACAGAAGATGCATGCACATATCGACTTTGTGCACCTAAAATTCGATTTTCAACATTTTTTGCTTATATTTTGAAAATATTCTAACACTGAGTAGGCATGTACTGATCGCTTATGGGACCCAAAAATATCGAATTTTCGGATGTTTTGAGGCAGAATTTGGGATATAAACGGGTACAGAAGATACATGCACATATCGACTTTGGGCACCTAAATTATCGATTTTCAGCATGTTTTGGGTCTATACTTTGAAAATATTCTATCTATGATTAAGCATGTACAGATCGCTTCTGGGACCCAAAAACATCGAATTTTCAGATGTTTTGAGTCTGAATTTGGGATATAAACGGGTAGAGAAGATGCATGCACATATCGACTTTGGGAACCTTAAATAACAATTTCTAGCATGTTTTGGGGTTATATTTTGAAATTATTTTAGCTTTGATTATACATGTACTGATCAATTCTGGTTCGCAAAACTATCGAATTTTCTGGTATTTTGAGTCTGAATTTGGGATATAAACGGGTACGGAAGATGCATGCACATATAGACTCTGTGCACCTAAAATTCGATTTTCAGCATGTTTTTTGCCTATATTTTGAAAATATTCTAGCACTGAGTATGCATGTACAGATCGATACTGGGACCCAAAACTATCGAGTTTTCGGGTATTTTGAGTCTGAATTTGGGATATAAACGGGTACAGAAAATGCATGCACATATCGACTTTGTGCACCTAAAATTTGATTTTCAGCATGTTTTGGGCATATAATTTGAAAATATTCTAGCTATGATTGAGCATGTACTAATCGCTTCTGGGACCCAAAAATTTTGAATTTTGGGGTGTTTTGAGCCTGAATTTGGGATACAAACGGGTACAGAAAATGCAGGCACATATCGATTTTGGGCACCTAAAATATCGATTTTCAGCATGTTTTGGGCCTATATTTTGAAAATATTCTAGCACTGAGTAAGCATGTACAGATCTCTTCTGGGACCCAAAAATATCGAATTTTAGGGCGTTTTGAACCGGAATATGGGATATAAACGAGTAGAGAAGATGCATGCACATATCGACTTTGGGCACCTAAAATATCGATTATCAGAATGTTTTGGGCCTATATTTTAAAAAATATTTTAGCTTTAAAAACACATTTACAGATCGATTCTAGGACCTAAAACTATCGAATTTTCGAGTATTTTGAACCTGAATTTGAGATATAAACGGGTACAGAAGATGCATACACATATCGACTTTGTGCACCTAAAATTCGATTTTCAGCATGTTTTTTGTCTATATTTTAAAAATATTCCAACACTGAGTAGGCATGTACAGATCGCTTCTGGGACCCAAAATATCGAATTTTCAGATGTTGTGAGCCAGAATTTGGGATATAAACGGGTACTGAAGATGCATGGACATATCGACTTTGGGCACCTAAAATATCGATTTTCAGCATGTTTTGGGCCTATACTTTGAAAATATTCTAGCTATTATTAAGCATGTACAGATCGCTTCTGGTACCCAAAAATATCGAATTTTAGGATGTTTTGAGCTTGAATTTGGGATATAAACGGGTACAGAATATGCATGCACATATCGACTTTGGGCACCTAAAATATCGATTTTCAGCATGTTTTGGGCCAGGATTTTGAAAATATTCTAGCACTGAGTATTCATGTACAGATCGCTTCTGGGGCCCAAAAATATTGAATTTTCGGGTGTTTTGAGCCTGAATTTGGGAAATAAGGGAATACAGAAGATGCATGCACATATCGACTTTGGGAACCTAAAATATCGATTTTCAGCATGTATTGAGCCTATATTTTGAAAAAAATTCTAGCACTGAGAATGCATGTACAGATCGCTTCTGGGAGACAAAAATATCGAATTTTCAGGTGTTTTGAGCCTGAACTTGGGATATAACCGGATAGAGAAGATGCATGCACATATTGACTTTGGGCACCATAATTTCGATTATCAGAATGTTTTGGGCCTATATTTTGAAAATATTTTAGCTTTTAATACACATTTACAGATCGATTCTAGGACCTAAAACTATCGAATTTTCGAGTATTTTGAACCTGAATTTGGGATATAAACGGGTACAGAAGATGCATGCACATATCGACTTAGGGCACCTAAATTATCGATTTTCAGCATGTTTTGGGCCTACACTTTAGAAATATTCTAGCTATGATTAAGCATGTACAGATCGCTTCTTTCACCCAAAATATCGAATTTTGGGGTGTTTTGAGCCTGAATTTGGGATATAACTGGATAGAGAAGATGCATGCACAGATCGACTTAGGGCACCTAAAATATCGATTTTCAGCATGTTCTAGGCCTGTATTTTGAAAATATTCTAGCACTGAGTAAGCATGTACAGATCGCTTCTGGGGCCAAAAACTATCGAATTTTCAGCAGTTTCTAGCCTGAATGTGGGATATAAACGGGTACAGAAGATGCATGCACATATCGACTTTAGGCACCTAAAATATCGATTTTCAGCATTTTTTGGGCCTATATTTTGAAAATATTCTAGCACTGAGTATGCATGTACAGATCGCTTCTGGGACCCCAAAATATCGAATTTTAGGGTGTTTTGAACCTGAATTTGTGATATAAACGGGTACAGAATATGCATGCACATATCGACTTTGTTCACATAAAATATCGATTTTCAGCATGTTTTGGGCCTGTATTTTGAAAATATTCTCGTACTGAGTAGGAATGTACAGATCGCTTCTGAGACAAAAATATATCGAATTTTCGGGTGTTTTGAGCCTGAATTAGGATACAAACGGGTACATAAGATGCATGCACAAATCGACTTTGGGCATCTAAAATATCGATTTTCAACATGTTTGGGCTTATATTTTGAAAACATTTTAGCTCTAAATGTACATGTACAGATCGATTATGGGGCCCAAAACTATCGAATTTTCGGGTATTTTGAGCCTGAATTTGGGATATAATCGGGTACAGAAGATGCATGCACATATCGACTTTGTGCACCTAAAATTCGATTTTCAACATTTTTTGCTTATATTTTGAAAATATTCTAACACTGAGTAGGCATGTACTGATCGCTTATGGGACCCAAAAATATCGAATTTTCGGATGTTTTGAGGCAGAATTTGGGATATAAACGGGTACAGAAGATACATGCACATATCGACTTTGGGCACCTAAATTATCGATTTTCAGCATGTTTTGGGCCTATACTTTGAAAATATTCTATCTATGATTAAGCATGTACAGATCGCTTCTGGGACCCAAAAACATCGAATTTTCAGATGTTTTGAGTCAAAATTTGGGATATAAACGGGTAGAGAAGATGCATGCACATATCGACTTTGGGAACCTTAAATAACAATTTCTAGCATGTTTTGGGCCTATATTTTGAAATTATTTTAGCTTTGATTATACATGTACTGATCAATTCTGGGGCCCAAAATTATCGAATTTTCTGGTATTTTGAGTCTGAATTTGGGATATAAACGGGTACGAAAGATGCATGCACATATAGACTTTGTGCACCTAAAATTCGATTTTCAGCATGTTTTTTGCCTATATTTTGAAAATATTCTAGCACTGAGTATGCATGTACAGATCGATACTGGGACCCAAAACTATCTAGTTTTCGGGTATTTTGAGCCTGAATTTGGGATATAAACGGGTATAGAAAATGCATGCACATAATTATCGACTTTGTGCACCTAAAATTTGATTTTCAGCATGTTTTGGGCATATAATTTGAAAATATTCTAGCTATGATTGAGCATGTACTAATCGCTTCTGGGACCCAAAAATTTTGAATTTTGGGGTGTTTTGAGCCTGAATTTGGGATACAAACGGGTACAGAAAATGCAGGCACATATCGATTTTGGGCACCTAAAATATCGATTTTCAGCATGTTTTAGGCCTATATTTTGAAAATATTCTAGCACTGAGTAAGCATGTACAGATCTCTTCTGGGACCCAAAAATATCGATTTTTCGGTTGTTTTGAGCCTGAATTTGAGATATAAATGAGTACAGAAGATGCATGCACATATCGACTTTGGGCACCTAAAATATCGATTTTCAGCATGTTTTGGGCCTGTATTTTGAAAATATTCTAGCACTGAGTATGCATGTACAGATCGCTTCTGGGTCCCAAAAATATCGAATTTTCGGTTGCTTTGAGCCTGAATTTGAGATATAAATGAGTACAGAAGATGCATGCACATATCGACTTTGGGCACCTAAAATATCGATTATCAGAATGTTTTGGGCCTATATTTAAAAAAATATTTTAGCTTTAAATACACATTTACAGATCGATTCTAGGACCTAAAACTATCGAATTTTCGAGTAATTTGAACCTGAATTTGGGATATAAACGGGTACAGAAGATGCATACACATATCGACTTTGTGCACCTAAAATTCGATTTTCAGCATGTTTTTTGTCTATATTTAAAAAATATTCCAACACTGAGTAGGCATGTACAGATCGCTTCTGGGACCCAAAATATCGAATTTTCAGATGTTGTGAGCCACAATTTGGGATATAAACGGGTACTGAAGATGCATGGACATATCGACTTTGGGCACCTAAAATATCGATTTTCAGCATGTTTTGGGCCAGGATTTTGAAAATATTCTAGCACTGAGTATTCATGTACAGATCGCTTCTGGGGCCCAAAAATATTGAATTTTCGGGTGTTTTGAGCCTGAATTTGGGAAATAAGGGAATACAGAAGATGCATGCACATATCGACTTTGGGAACCTAAAATATCTATTTTCAGCATGTATTGAGCCTATATTTTGAAAAAAATTCTAGCACTGAGAATGCATGTACAGATCGCTTCTGGGACACAAAAATATCGAATTTTCGGGTGTTTTGAGCCTGAACTTGGGATATAATCGGATAGAGAAGATGCATGCACATATTGACTTTGGGCACCTAAAATATCGATTATCAGAATGTTTTGGGCCTATATTTTGAAAATATTTTAGCTTTTAATACACATTTACAGATCGATTCTAGGACCTAAAACTATCGAATTTTCGAGTATTTTGAACCTGAATTTGGGATATAAACGGGTACAGAAGATGCATGCACATATCGACTTAGGGCACCTAAATTATCGATTTTCAGCATGTTTTGGGCCTACACTTTAGAAATATTCTAGCTATGATTAAGCATGTACAGATCGCTTCTGTCACCCAAAATATCGAATTTTGGGGTGTTTTGAGCCTGAATTTGGGATACAAACGGGTACAGAAGATGCAGGCACATATCGATTTTGGGCACTTAAAATATCGATTTTCAGCATGTTTTGGGCCTATATTTTGAAAATATTCTAGCACTGAGTAAGAATGTACAGATCTCTTCTGGGACCCAAAAATATCGATTTTTCGGTTGTTTTGAGCCTGAATTTGAGATATAAATGAGTACAGAAGATGCATGCACATATCGACTTTGGGCACCTAAAATATCGATTTTCAGCATGTTTTGGGCCTGTATTTTGAAAATATTCTAGCACTGAGTATGCATGTACAGATCGCTTCTGGGTCCCAAAAATATCGAATTTTAGGGCGTTTTGAACCTGAATATGGGATATAAACGAGTAGAGAAGATGCATGCACATATCGACTTTGGGCACCTAAAATATCGATTATCAGAATGTTTTGGGCCTATATTTTAAAAAATATTTTAGCTTTAAATACACATTTACAGATCGATTCTAGGACCTAAAACTATCGAATTTTCGAGCATTTTGAACCTGAAGTTGGGATATAAACGGGTACAGAAGATGCATACACATATCGACTTTGTTCACCTAAAATTCGATTTTCAGAATTTTTTTTGTCTATATTTTAAAAATATTCCAACACTGAGTAGGCATGTACAGATCGCTTCTGGGACCCAAAATATCGAATTTTCAGATGTAGTGAGCCAGAATTTGGGATATAAACGGGTACTGAAGATGCATGCACATATCGACTTTGGGCACCTAAAATATCGATTTTTTAGCATGTTTTGGGCCTATACTTTGAAAATATTCTAGCTATTATTAAGCATGTACAGATCGCTTCTGGTACCTAAAAATATCGAATTTTAGGATGTTTTGAGCTTGAATTTGGGATATAAACGGGTACAGAATATGCATGCACATATCGACTTTGGGCACCTATAATATCGATTTTCAGCATGTTTTGGGCCAGGATTTTGAAAATATTCTAGCACTGAGTATTCATGTACAGATCGCTTCTGGGGCCCAAAAATATTGAATTTTCGGGTGTTTTGAGACTGAATTTGGGAAATAAGGGAATACAGAAGATGCATGCACATATCGACTTCGGGAACCTAAAATATCGATTTTCAGCATGTATTGAGCCTATATTTTGAAACAAATTCTAGCACTGAGAATGCATGTACAGATCGCTTCTGGGACACAAAAATATCGAATTTTCAGGTGTTTTGAGCCTGAACTTAGGATATAATCGGATAGAGAAGATGCATGCACATATTGACTTTGGGCACCTAAAATATCGATTATCAGAATGTTTTGGGCCTATATTTTGAAAATATTTTAGCTTTTAATACACATTTACAGATCGATTCTAGGACCTAAAACTATCGAATTTTCGAGTATTTTGAACCTGAATTTGGGATATAAACGGGTACAGAAGATGCATGCACATATCGACTTAGGGCACCTAAATTATCGATTTTCAGCATGTTTTGGGCCTACACTTTAGAAATATTCTAGCTATGATTAAGCATGTACAGATCGCTTCTGTCACCCAAAATATCGAATTTTGGGGTGTTTTGAGCCTGAATTTGGGATATAACTGGATAGAGAAGATGCATGCACATATCGACTTAGGGCACCTAAAATATAGATTTTCAGCATGTTCTAGGCCTGTATTTTGAAAATATTCTAGCACTGAGTAAGCATGTACAGATCGCTTCTGGGGCCAAAAACTATCGAATTTTCAGCAGTTTCTAGCCTGAATGTGGGATATAAACGGGTACAGAAGATGCATGCACATATCGACTTTAGGCACCTAAAATATCGATTTTCAGCATTTTTTGAGCCTATATTTTGAAAATATTCTAGCACTGAGTATGCATGTACAGATCGCTTCTGGGACCCCAAAATATCGAATTTTAGGGTGTTTTGAACCTGAATTTGTGATATAAACGAGTACAGAATATGCATGCACATATCGACTTTGTTCACATAAAATATCGATTTTCAGCATGTTTTGGGCCTGTATTTTGAAAATATTCTCGTACTGAGTAGGAATGTACAGATCGCTTCTGAGACAAAAATATATCGAATTTTCGGGTGTTTTGAGCCTGAATTAGGATACAAACGGGTACATAAGATGCATGCACAAATCGACTTTGCGCATCTAAAATATCGATTTTCAACATGTTTTGGGCCTATATTTTGAAAACATTTTAGCTCTAAATGTACATGTACAGATCGATTATGGGGCCCAAAACTATCGAATTTTCGGGTATTTTGAGCCTGAATTTGGGATATAATCGGGTACAGAAGATGCATGCACATATCGACTTTGTGCACCTAAAATTCGATTTTCAGCATTTTTTGCTTTTATTTTGAAAATATTCTAACACTGAGTAGGCATGTACAGATCGCTTATGGGACCCAAAAATATCAAATTTTCGGATGTTTTGAGGCAGAATTTGGGATATAAACGGGTACAGAAGATACATGCACATATCGACTTTGGGCACCTAAATTATCGATTTTCAGCATGTTTTAGGCCTATACTTTGAAAATATTCTATCTATGATTAAGCATGTACAGATCGCTTCTGGGACCCAAAAACATCGAATTTTCAGATGTTTTGAGTCTGAATTTGGGATATAAACGGGTAGAGAAGATGCATGCACATATCGACTTTTGGAACCTTAAATAACAATTTCTAGCATGTTTTGGGCCTATATTTTGAAATTATTTTAGCTTTGATTATACATGTACTGATCAATTCTGGGGCCCAAAACTATCGAATTTTCGGGTATTTTGAGTCTGAATTTGGGATATAAACGGGTACGGAAGATGCATGCACATATAGACTTTGTGCACCTAAAATACGATTTTCAGCATGTTTTTTGCCTATATTTTGAAAATATTCTAGCACTGAGTATGCATGTACAGATCGATACTGGGACCCAAAACTATCGAGTTTTCGGGTATTTTGAGCCTGAATTTGGGATATAAACGGGTACAGAAAATGCATGCACATATCGACTTTGTGCACCTAAAATTTGATTTTCAGCATGTTTTGGGCATATAATTTGAAAATATTCTAGCTATGATTGAGCATGTACTAATCGCTTCTGGGACCCAAAAATTTTGAATTTTGGGGTGTTTTGAGCCTGAATTTGGGATACAAACGGGTACAGAAGATGCAGGCACATATCGATTTTGGGCAACTAAAATATCGATTTTCAGCATGTTTTGGGCCTATATTTTGAAAATATTCTAGCACTGATTATGCATGTACAGATCGCTTCTGGGTCCCAAAAATATCGATTTTTCGGTTGTTTTGAGCCTGAATTTGAGATATAAATGAGTACAGAAGATGCATGCACATATCGACTTTGGGCACCTAAAATATCGATTTTCAGCATGTTTTGGGCTTATATTTTAAAAAATATTTTAGCTTTAAATACACATTTACAGATCGATTCTAGGACCTAAAACTATCGAATTTTCGAGCATTTTGAACCTGAAGTTGGGATATAAACGGGTACAGAAGATGCATACACATATCGACTTTGTGCACCTAAAATTCGATTTTCAGCATGTTTTTTGTCTACATTTTAAAAATATTCCAACACTGAGTAGGCATCTACAGATCGCTTCTGGGACCCAAAATATCGAATTTTCAGATGTTGTGAGCCAGAATTTGGGATATAAACGGGTACTGAAGATGCATGCACATATCGACTTTGGGCACCTAAAATATCGATTTTCGGCATGTTTTGGGCCAGGATTTTGAAAATATTCTAGCACTGATTATTCATGTACAGATCGCTTCTGGGACCCAAAAATATTGAATTTTCGGGTGTTTTGAGCCTGAATTTGGGAAATAAGGGAATACAGAAGATGCATGCACATATCGACTTTGGGAACCTAAAATATCGATTTTCAGCATGTATTGAGCCTATATTTTGAAACAAATTCTAGCACTGAGAATGCATGTACAGATCGCTTCTGGGACACAAAAATTTTGATTTTTCAGGTGTTTTGAGCCTGAACTTGGGATATAACCGGATAGAGAAGATGCATGCACATATTGACTTTGGGCACCTAAAATATCGATTATCAGAATGTTTTGGGCCTATATTTTGAAAATATTTTAGCTTTTAATACACATTTACAGATCGATTCTAGGACCTAAAACTATCGAATTTTCGAGTATTTTGAACCTGAATTTGGGATATAAACGGATACAGAAGATGCATACACATATCGACTTTGTGCACCTAAAATTCGATTTTCAGCATGTTTTTTGTCTACATTTTAAAAATATTCCAACACTGAGTAGGCATCTACAGATCGCTTCTGGGACCCAAAATATCGAATTTTCAGATGTTGTGAGCCAGAATTTGGGATATAAACGGGTACTGAAGATGCATGCACATATCGACTTTGGGCACCTAAAATATCGATTTTCGGCATGTTTTGGGCCAGGATTTTGAAAATATTCTAGCACTGAGTATTCATGTACAGATCGCTTCTGGGACCCAAAAATATTGAATTTTCGGGTGTTTTGAGCCTGAATTTGGGAAATAAGGGAATACAGAAGATGCATGCACATATCGACTTTGGGAACCTAAAATATCGATTTTCAGCATGTATTGAGCCTATATTTTGAAACAAATTCTAGCACTAAGAATGCATGTACAGATCGCTTCTGGGACACATAAATTTTGATTTTTCAGGTGTTTTGAGCCTGAACTTGGGATATAACCGGATAGAGAAGATGCATGCACATATTGACTTTGGGCACCTAAAATATCGATTATCAGAATGTTTTGGGCCTATATTTTGAAAATATTTTAGCTTTTAATACACATTTACAGATCGATTCTAGGACCTAAAACTATCGAATTTTCGAGTATTTTGAACCTGAATTTGGGATATAAACGGATACAGAAGATGCATGCACATATCGACTTAGGGCACCTAAATTATCGATTTTCAGCATGTTTTGGGCGTACACTTTAAAAATATTCTAGCTATGATTAAGCATGTACAGATCGCTTCTGTCACCCAAAATATCGAATTTTGGGGTGTTTTGAGCCTGAATTTGGGATATAACTGGATAGAGAAGATGCATGCACATATCGACTTAGGGCACCTAAAATATCGATTTTCAGCATGTTCTAGGCCTGTATTTTGAAAATATTCTAGCACTGAGTAAGCATGTACAGATCGCTTCTGCGGCCAAAAACTATCGAATTTTCAGCAGTTTCTAGCCTGAATGTGGGATATAAACGGGTACAGAAGATGCATGCACATATCGACTTTAGGCACCTAAAATATCGATTTTCAGCATTTTTTGGGCCTATATTTTGAAAATATTCTAGCACTGAGTATGCATGTACAGATCGCTTCTGGGACCCCAAAATATCGAATTTTAGGGTGTTTTGAACCTGAATTTGTGATATAAACGAGTACAGAATATACATGCACATATCGACTTTGTTCACATAAAATATCGATTTTCAGCATGTTTTGGGCCTGTATTTTGAGAATATTCTAGCACTGAGTATGCATGTACAGATCGCTTCTGGGTCCCAAAAATATCGAATTTTAGGGCGTTTTGAACCTGAATATGGGATATAAACGAGTAGAGAAGATGCATGCACATATCGACTTTGGGCACCTAAAATATCGATTATCAGAATGTTTTGGGCCTATATTTTAAAAAATATTTTAGCTTTAAATACACATTTACAGATCGATTCTAGGACCTAAAATTATCGAATTTTCGAGCATTTTGAACCTGAAGTTGGGATATAAACGGGTACAGAAGATGCATACACATATCGACTTTGTTCACCTAAAATTCGATTTTCAGAATGTTTTTTGTCTATATTTTAAAAATAATCCAACACTGAGTAGGCATGTACAGATCGCTTCTGGGACCCAAAATATCGAATTTTCAGATGTTGTGAGCCAGAATTTGGGATATAAACGGGTACTGAAGATGCATGGACATATCAACTTTGGGCACCTAAAATATCGATTTTTTAGCATGTTTTGGGCCTATACTTTGAAAATATTCTAGCTATTATTAAGCATGTACAGATCGCTTCTGGTACCTAAAAATATCGAATTTTAGGATGTTTTGAGCTTGAATTTGGGATATAAACGGGTACAGAATATGCATGCACATATCGACTTTGGGCACCTAAAATATCGATTTTTAGCATGTTTTGGGCCAGGATTTTGAAAATATTCTAGCACTGAGTATTCATGTACAGATCGCTTCTGGGGCCCAAAAATATTGAATTTTCGGGTGTTTTGAGACTGAATTTGGGAAATAAGGGAATACAGAAGATGCATGCACATATCGACTTCGGGAACCTAAAATATCGATTTTCAGCATGTATTGAGCCTATATTTTGAAAAAAATTCTAGCACTGAGAATGCATGTACAGATCGCTTCTGGGACACAAAAATATCGAATTTTCAGGTGTTTTGAGCCTGAACTTAGGATATAATCGGATAGAGAAGATGCATGCACATATTGACTTTGGGCACCTAAAATATCGATTATCAGAATGTTTTGGGCCTATATTTTGAAAATATTTTAGCTTTTAATACACATTTACAGATCGATTCTAGGACCTAAAACTATCGAATTTTCGAGCATTTTGAACCTGAATTTGGGATATAAACGGGTACAGAAGATGCATATACATATCGACTTTGTGCACCTAAAATTCGATTTTCAGCATGTTTTTTGTCTACATTTTAAAAATATTCCAACACTGAGTAGGCATGTACAGATCGCTTCTGGGACCCAAAATATCGAATTTTCAGATGTTGTGAGCCAGAATTTGGGATATAAACGGGTACTGAAGATGCATGCACATATCGACTTTGGGCACCTAAAATATCGATTTTCGGCATGTTTTGGGCCTATACTTTGAAAATATTCTAGCTATTATTAAGCATGTACAGATCGCTTCTGGTACCCAAAAATATCGAATTTTAGGATGTTTTCAGCTTGAATTTGGGATATAAACGGGTACAGAATATGCATGCACATATCGACTTTGGGCACCTAAAATATCGATTTTCAGCATGTTTTGGGCCAGGATTTTGAAAATATTCTAGCACTGAGTATTCATGTACAGATCGCTTCTGGGACCCAAAAATTTTGAATTTTCGGGTGTTTTGAGCCTGAATTTGGGAAATAAGGGAATACAGAAGATGCATGCACATATCGACTTTGGGAACCTAAAATATCGATTTTCAGCATGTATTGAGCCTATATTTTGAAAAAAATTCTGGCACTTAGCCTGAACTTGGGATATAACCGGATAGAGAAGATGCATGCACATATTGACTTTGGGCACCTAAAATATCGATTATCAGAATGTTTTGGGCCTATATTTTGAAAATATTTTAGCTTTTAATACACATTTACAGATCGATTCTAGGACATAAAACTATCGAATTTTCGAGTATTTTGAACCTGAATTTGGGATATAAACGGGTACAGAAGATGCATGCACATATCGACTTAGGGCACCTAAATTATCGATTTTCAGCATGTTTTGGGCCTACACTTTAAAAATATTCTAGCTATGATTAAGCATGTACAGATCGCTTCTGTCACCCAAAATATCGTATTTTGGGGTGTTTTGAGCCTGAATTTGGGATATAACTGGATAGAGAAGATGCATGCACATATCGACTTAGGGCACCTAAAATATCGATTTTCAGCATGTTCTAGGCCTGTATTTTGAAAATATTCTAGCACTGAGTAAGCATGTACAGATCACTTCTGGGGCCAAAAACTATCGAATTTTCAGCAGTTTCTAGCCTGTATGTGGGATATAAACGGGTACAGAAGATGCATGCACATATCGACTTTAGGCACCTAAAATATCGATTTTCAGCATTTTTTGGGCCTATATTTTGAAAATATTCTAGCACTGAGTATGCATGTACAGATCGCTTCTGGGACCCCAAAATATCGAATTTTAGGGTGTTTTGAACCTGAATTTGTGATATAAACGAGTACAGAATATGCATGCACATATCGACTTTGTTCACATAAAATATCGATTTTCAGCATGTTTTGGGCCTGTATTTTGAAAATATTCTCATACTGAGTAGGAATGTACAGATCGCTTCTGAGACAAAAATATATCGAATTTTCGGGTGTTTTGAGCCTGAATTAGGATACAAACGGGTACATAAGGTGCATGCACAAATCGACTTTGGGCATCTAAAATATCGATTTTCAACATGTTTTGGGCCTATATTTTGAAAACATTTCAGCTCTGAATGTACATGTACAGACCGATTCTGGGACCCAAAACTATCAAATTTTCGGGTATTTTGAGCCTGAATTTGGGATATAATCGGGTACAGAAGATGCATGCACATATCGACTTTGTGCAAATAAAATTCGATTTTCAGCATTTTTTTGCTTATATTTTGAAAATATTCTAACACTGAGTAGGCATGTACAGATCGCTTATGGGACCCAAAAATATAGAATTTTCGGGTATTTTGAGCCTGAATTTGGGATATAATCTAGTACAGAATATGCATGCACTTATCGACTTTGGGCATATAAAATATCGATTTTCAGCATGTTTTGGGCCTGTATTTTGAAAATATTCTCGTACTAAGTAGGAATGTACAGATCGCTTCTGGGACCAAAATATATCGAATTTTCGGGTGTTTTGAGCCTGAATTAGGATACAAACGGGTACATAAGATACATGCACAAATCGACTTTGGGCATCTAAAATATCGATTTTCAACATGTTTTGGGCCTATATTTTGAAAACATTTTAGCTCTAAATGTACATGTACAGATCGATTATGGGGCCCAAAACTATCGAATTTTCGGGTATTTTGAGCCTGAATTTGGGATATAATCGGGTACAGAAGATGCATGCACATATCGACTTTGTGCACCTAAAATTCGATTTTCAGCATTTTTTGCTTATATTTTGAAAATATTCTAACACTGAGTAGGCATGTACAGATCGCTTATGGGACCCAAAAATATCAAATTTTCGGATGTTTTGAGGCAGAATTTGGGATATAAACGGGTACAGAAGATACATGCACATATCGACTTTGGGCACCTAAATTATCGATTTTCAGCATGTTTTGTACCTATACTTTGAAAATATTCTATCTATGATTAAGCATGTACAGATCGCTTCTGGGACCCAAAAACATCGAATTTTCAGATGTTTTGAGTCTGAATTTGGGATATAAACGGGTAGAGAAGATGCATGCACATATCAACTTTGGAACCTTAAATAACAATTTCTAGCATGTTTTGGGCCTGTATTTTGAAAATATTTTAGCTTTGATTATACATGTACTGATCAATTCTGGGGCCCAAAACTATCGAATTTTCGTGTATTTTGAGTCTGAATTCGGGATATAAACGGGTACGGAAGATGCATGCACATATAGACTTTGTGCACCTAAAATTCGATTTTCAGCATGTTTTTTGCCTATATTTTGAAAATATTCTAGCACTGAGTATGCATGTACAGATCGATACTGGGACCCAAAACTATCGAGTTTTCGGGTATTTTGAGCCTGAATTTGGGATATAAACGGGTATAGAAAATGCATGCACATATCGACTTTGTGCACCTAAAATTTGATTTTCAGCATGTTTTGGGCATATAATTTGAAAATATTCTAGCTATGATTGAGCATGTACTAATCGCTTCTGGGACCCAAAAATTTTGAATTTTGGTGTGTTTTGAGCCTGAATTTGGGATATAACCGGATAGAGAAGATACATGCACATATCGACTTAGGGCACCTAAAATATCGATTTCCAGCATGTTTTAGGCCTGCAATTTGAAAATATTCTACCACTTAGTAAGCATGTACAGATCGCTTTTGGGACCAAAAAATATCGAATTTTCAGCGGTTTTGAGCTTATATATGGGATATAAACGGGAACAGAAGATGCATGCACATATCGACTTTGTGCACCTAAAATTCGATTTTCAGTATTTTTTTGCTTATATTTTGAAAATGTTTTAACACTGAGTAGGCATGTACATATCGCTTCTGGGACCCCAAAATATCGAATTTTCGGATGTTTTAAGCCAGAATTTGGGATATAAACGGGTACAGAATATGCATGCACATATCGACTTTTTGCACCTAAATAATCGATTTTCAGCATGTTTTGGGCCTTTACTTTGAAAATATTTTAGCTATGATTAATCATGTACAGATCGCCTTTGGGACCCAAAACTACCGATTTTTGTGTATTTTGAGTCTGAAATTGGGATATAAACGGGTACGGAAGATGTAAGCAGATATCGACTTTGTGAACCTAAAATTCGATTTTCAGAATGTTTTTTACCTATATTTTGAAAATATTCTAACACTGAGTAGGCATGTACAGATCGCTTCTGGGACCCAAAAATATCAAATTTTCGGGTGTTTTGAGGCTGAATTTGAGATATAAACGGGTTCAGAAGATGCACGCACAAATCGATTTTTCGCATCTGAAATATCGATTTTCAGCATGTTTTGGGCCTATATTTTGAAAATATTCTAGCACTGAGTAAGCATGTACAGATCTCTTCTGGGACCCAAAAATATCGATTTTTCGGTTGTTTTGAGCCTGAATTTGAGATATAAATGAGTACAGAAGATGAATGCACATATCGACTCTCGGCACCTAAAATATCGATTTTCAGCATGTTTTGGGCCTGTATTTTGAAAATATTCTAGCACTGAGTATGCATGTACAGATCGCTTCTGGGACCCAAAAATATCGAATTTTAGGGCGTTTTGAACCTGAATATGGGATATAAACGAGTAGAGAAGATGCATGCTCATATCGACTTTGGGCACCTAAAATATCGATTTTTAGCATGTTTTGGGCCTATATTTTGAATATATTCTAGCACTGACTATGCATGTGCAGATCGCTTTTGGGACCCAAAATATCGAATTTTCGGGTGTTTTGAGGCTGAATTTGGGAAATTAACGAGTACAGAAGATGCATGCACATATCGACTAATAGCACCTAAAATATCGAATTTCAGCATGTTTTGGGCCCATATTTTGAAAATATTCAAGCACTGAGTATGCATGTACAGATCGCTTCTGGGACCCAAAAATATCGAGTTTTCTGGTGTTTTGAGCCTGAAATTGGGATATAAACGGGTACAGAAGATTCATACACAAATCGACTTTGGGGTCCAAAAATATCGATTTTTTTGTATGTTTTGGCCCTATATATTAAAAATGTTCTACCACTGAGTAGGCATGTACAGATCGCTTCTGGGAACGAAAAATATCGGATTTTTGGGTGTTTTGAGCCTGAATTTGAGATATAAACGGGTACAGAAGATTCATGCACATATTGACTTTGGGCACCTAATATATCGATTTTCAGCATGTTTTGGACCTGTATTTTGAAAATATTCTAACACTGAGTAGGCATGTACAGATCGCTTCTGGGACCCAAAAATATCAAATTTTCGGGTGTTTTGAGGCTAAATTTGAGATATAAACGGGTTCAGAAGATGCACGCACAAATCGATTTTTGGCATCTGATATATCGATTTTCAGTATGTTTCGGGCCTGTATTTTGAAAATATTTTAACACTGAGTAGGCATGTACAGATCGCTTCTGGGAACGAAAAATATCGGATTTTCGGGTATTTTCACCCTGATTTGGATATAAACGGGTACAGAATATGCATGCACCTATCGACTTTGGGCACCTAAAATATCGATTTCCATCATGTTTGTGGAATGTATTTTGAAAATATTCTAACATTGAATAGGCATTTACAGATCGCTTCTGTGACCTAATTTTTTTTATTTTTTCGGGTGTTTTTAGCCTGAATTTGTGATATAAATGGGTTCAGAAGATGCATGCAGAAATCGAATTTGGGCACCAAAAATATAGATTTTTAGCATGTTTTGGGCCTATAATTTGGAAATATTCTAACACTGACTATCCATGTACAGATTGCTTCTGGGACCAAAAAATATCGAATTTTCGGGTGATTTTAGCCTGAATTTGAATTATAAACGTGTACATAAGATGCATGCACAAATCGACTTTGGGCACCAAAAATATCAATTTTTAGCATGTTTTGGGCATATATTTTGAAAATATTCTAGCACTGACTATGCATGTACAGATCGCTTCTGGGACCCAATGTCACAGGTTCTTTCAACCCCCACTATAAGTAAAGTATAAAGACTCCTCACATTCACCTCACATTTTGGAGTATACAAACAATAACTATCATAAAGCACAATTTATTTGATTATCACAAAAACTCCCGCAACATTCCCCAACACAGTCTCTCCTAGCCTTAATTCACCCTCACTTGACATAAGGCATTTAATGCAAAAATTACACCACAGCTCTCCATAACTATGATGCCTTGTATACTTCCCCAAATCTTACTGAAAACAATGAATACCTAAAATACTTGCAATACATAGATATATAACCAAGCGAGGAGAATCGCCTGGGTACCCTACCCGTCCCGGATGTGGAGCGGCCAACCAAGTCACGCCACTGTCTTAGCTGCTACACATATACACACACTTTCAACACACTAGACTGGCGACTGCTCTAGTACTTACTACCCACCCTTGACACCCTGGGGAAATAGTCTGTATATCCACTCACAGCCCGACTAGTCTAACTTTACTACAGCAGCACAGACAGGCACAGGGCGACGGACTTAGGCCCACACCGGTCAGGGTGAGCACCACAAACTTGAAGCCCTGAACACCCATTTCAAACCATCCCGTTTTTGTATTGAACCATTAGATTTCTAATGGTAGTTAAACAAATTACAGCATGATATCGTATAACTGATATTTTAGTATTAACCATTTCAAGAAATAACTGATTTCTTTGACACCCAAAAATATCGAATTTTCGGGTGTTTTGAGCCAGAATTTGGGATATAAACGGGCACAGAAGATGCATGCACATATCGACTTTGGGCACCTAAAATATCAATTTTCATCATGTTTTGGGCCTGCATTTTGAAAATATTCCAACACTGACTATGGATGTACAGATCGTTTCTGGGACCAAAAAATATCGAATTTTCGGGTGTTTTGAAACTGAATTTGAGATATAAATGGGTACAGAAGATGCATGCACATATCGACTTTGGGCACCTAAAATGTCGAATTTCAGTATGTTTAGGGTCTATATTTTGAAAATATTCAAGCACTGAGTATGCATGTACAGATCGCTTCTGGGACCCAAAAATATCGAATTTTCGGGTGTTTTGAGCCCGAATTTGAGATATAAACGAGTACAGAAGATGCATGCACAAATCGACTTTGGGCACCAAAAATATCGATTTATAACATATCTTTGGCCTATTTTTTGAAAATTTTCTAGCACTGAATAGGCATGTACAGATCGCTTCTGGGACCCAAAAATATCGAATTTTCGGGTGTTTTGAGCCTGAATTTGAGATATAAAACGTGTACAGAAGATTCATGCACATATCGATTTCGGGCACCTAAGATATCGATTTTCAGCATGTTTTGGGCCAGTATTTTGAAGATATTCTTACATTGAGTAAGCATGTGCAGATTGCTTCTTGGACCCAAAAATATCGAATTTTCGGGTGTTTTGAGCCAGATTTTGAGATATAAACTGGTACAGAAGATGCATGCACATATCGACTTTGGGCAACAAAAATATCGAATTTCAGCATGTTTTAGGCCTATATTTTGAAAATATTCAAGCACTGACTATGCATGTCCAGATCGCTTCTGGGACCCTAAAATATCGAATATTCGGGTGTTTTGAGGCTGAATTTGAGAGATAAACGGGTTCAGAAGATGCATGCACAAATCGATTTTTAGCATCTGAAATATCGATTTTCAATATGTTTCGGGCCTGTATTTTGAAAATATTCTAACACTGAGTAGGCATGTACAGATCGCTTCTGGGAACGAAAAATATCGGATTTTCGGGTATTTTGACCCTGAATTTTGGATATAAATGGGTACAGAATATGAATACACATATCGACTTTGGGCACCAAAAATATCGATTTATAGCATTTTCTTGGCCAAATTGTAAAAATATTCTAGCAATGAGTAGCCATGTACAGATCGCTTCTGGGACCCAAAAATATCGAATTTTCGGTTATTTTGAGCCTGAATTTGAGATATAATCGTGTACAGAAGATGCTTCCACATATCGACTTTGGGCACCTAAAATATCGATTTCCATCATGTTTTTGGAATGTATTTTGAAAATATTCTAACATTGAGTAGGCATGTACAGATCGCTTCTGTGACCTAATTTTTTTTATTTTTCGGGTGTTTCTAGCCTGAAATTGAGATATAAACGGGTACATAAGATGCATGCACATATCGATGTTGGGCACCTAATATATCGATTTTCAGCTTATATTGGGCCTATATTTTGAAAATATTCTTGCACTGAGTAGGCATGAAGAGATCGCTTCTGGGACCCAAAAATATCGAATTTTCGGGTGTTTTGAGCCTGAATTTGGGATATAAACGGGTACAGCAGATGCATGCACAAATCTACTTTGGGCACCATAAATATCGATTTTTAGCATGTTTTGGGCCTGTATTTTGAAAATATTCTAGCACTAAGTAGGCATGTACAGATCGCTTCTGGGACCCAAAAATATCGAATTTTTGGGTGTTTTGAGCCTGAATTTGGGATATAAACGGGTACAGAAGATTCATGTACATATCGACTTTGGGCACCTATAATATCAATTTTCATCATGTTTTGGGCCTGCATTTTAAAAAACATTCCAACACTGACTATGAATGTACAGATCATTTCTGGGACCCAAAAATATCGAATTTTCGGGTGTTTTGAACCTGAATTTGAGATATAAACGGGTACAGAAAATGCATGCACATATCGACTTTGTGCACCAAATATATCGGTTTTTAGCATGTCTAGGGTCTATATTTAGAAATATTCTAGCACTGACTATGCATGTACAGATTGCTTCTGGGACCCAAAAATATCGGATTTTCGTGTTTTTTAAGCCTTGATTTGAGATATAAACGGGTACAGAAGATGCATGAATATATCGACTTTGGGCACCTAAAATATCGATTTTCAGCATGTTTTGGGCCTATATTTTGAAAATATTCTTGCACTGAGTAGGCATGTACAGTTGGACATAGGAATTGGTGGTACAGCCCCAGGTGAAAGATACTTGTCCCATTTGAGTAACCAGTGTCTATTATCAGGTAATTGCTTTTTATTACCATCCTCAATACTGACTTCTGCCCCTGGTTTCTCCTATTTGGCACTAAGGAACTTGATATTGGGAGATATTGACCATCTCTCACTTGGGCTGTACCACGAATTCCTGTGTCTAACTGTACAGATCGCTTCTGGGACCTTAAAATATCGAATTTTTAGGTGTTTTGAGAATGAATTTGGGATATAAACGGGTACAGAAGATCCATGCACATATCGACTTTGGGCACCAAGAATATCGATTTTTAGCATGTTTTGGGCCTATTTTTTGAAAATATTTTAGCGCTGAGTAGGCATGTACAAATCGCTTCTGGGACCAAAAGATGTCGAATTTTCAGGTGTTTTGAACCTGAATTTGAGATATAAACGGGTTCAGAAGATACATGCACAAATCGATTTTGGGCACCTGAAATATCAATTTTCAGCATGTTTTGGGTCTATATTTTGAAAATAAACTAACACTGAGTAGGCATGTACAGATCCCTTCTGGGACCCAAAAATATCGAATTTTCGGGTGTTTTGAGCCCGAATTTGATATATAAATGAGTACAGAAGATGCATGCACAAATCGATTTTGGGCACCTAAAATATAGATTTTCAGCATATTTTGGGCCTGTATTTTGAAAATATTCTAACACTGAGTAGGCATGTACAGATCGCTTTTGGGACCCAAAAATATCGATTTTTCGGGTGTTTTGAGCCTAAATATGTAATATAAACGAGTACAGAAGATGCATGCACATATTGACTTTGGGCACCAAATATATCGATTTTCAGCATGTTTTGGGCCAGTATTTTGAAGATATTCTTACATTGAGTAGGCATGTGCAGATCGCTTCTTGGGCTAAAAAATATCGAATTTTCTGGTGTTTTGAGCCAGATTTTGAGATATAAACTGGTACAAAAGATGCATGCACATATCGACTTTGGGCAACAAAAATATCTATTTTTAGCATGTTTTGGGCCTATATTTTGAAAATATTCTAGCACTGACAAGGCATGTACAGATCGCTTCTGGGACCCGAAAATATCGAATTTTCGGGTGTTTTCAGCCTGAATTTGAGATATAAACGGGTACAGAAGATTCATGCACAAATCGACTTTAATCACTTAAAATATCGATTTCCATCATGTTTTGGGCCTGTATTTTGAAAATATTCTAACACTGAGTAGACATGTACAGATCGCTTCTGGGACCCAAAAATATCAAATTTTCGGGTGTTTTGAGGCTGAATTTGAGATATTAACGAGTACAGAAGATGCATGCACATATTGACTATTAGCACCTAAAATATCGAATTTCAGCATATTTTGGGCCTGTATTTTGAAAATATTTTAGCACTGAGTAGGCATGTGCAGATTGCTTCTGGAGCTCAAATTGATCGAATTTTCGTGTGTTTTGATCCTGAATTTGAGATATAAACGGGTTCAGAAGATGCATACACAAATCAATTTTGGGCACCTGAAATATCGATTTTCAGCATGTTTTGGGCCTGTATTTTGAAAATATTCTAACACTGAGTAGGCATGTACAAATTGCTTCTGGAACCAAATAATATCGAAGTTTCGGGTGTTTTGAGCCTGAATTTGAGATATAAACGGGTATGCATGCACATATCGACTTTGGGCACCAAATATATCGGTTTTTAGCATGTCTAGGGTCTATATTTAGAAATATTCTAGCACTGACTATGCATGTACAGATCGCTTCTGGGACCCAAAAATATCAAATTTTCGTGTTTTTTAGGCCTGAATTTAAGAAAATAAACGGGTACAGAAGATGCATGAACATATCGACTTTGGGCACCTAAAATATCGATTTTCAGCATGTTTTGGGCCTGTATTTTTAAAATATTCTCGCACTGAGTAGGCATGTACAGTTGGACATAGGAATTGGTGGAACAGCCCCAGGCGAAAGATACTTGTCCCATTTGAGTAACCAGTGTCTATTATCAGGTAATTGCTTTTTATTACCATTCTCAATACTGACTTCTGCCCCTGGTTTCTCCTATTTAGCACTAGGGAACTTGATATTGGGAGAAATTGACCATCTCTCACTTGGGCTGCACCACGAATTCCTGTGTCTAACTGTAAAGATCGCTTCTGGGACCTTACAATATCGAATTTTCAGGTGTTTTGAGAATGAATTTGGGATATAAACGGGTACAGAAGATGCATGCACATATCGACTTTGGGCACCCAAAATATCAATTTTTAGCATGTTTTTGGCCTATATTTTGATAATATTCTAGCACTGAGTAGGCATGTTCAGATCGCTTCTGAGACCCAAAAATATCGAATTTTCGAGAGTTTTGAGCCTGAATATGGGATGTAAACGGTTACAGAAGATGCATGCTCATATTGACTAGGGCACCTAAAATATCGAATTTCAGCTTGTTCTGGCCTTGTATTTTGAAAATATTTTAGCACTGAAAATACATGTACAGATCGCATCTGGGATCCAAAAATATCGAATTTTCGGGTGTTTTGAGCTTCAATTTGAGATATAAACGGGTACAGAAGATGCATGTTCATATCGACTTTGGGCACCTAGAATATCGATTTTTAGCATGTATTGGGCCTGTATTTTGAAAATACTCTAACACGGAGTAGGCATGTACAGATCGCTTCTGGTACTCAAAAATATCGAATTTTCGAGTGTTTTGAGCCTGAATTTGGGATGTAAACGGTTACAGAAGATGCATGCACATATTGACTTTGGGAACCTAAAATATTAATTTTCAACATATTTTGGGCTTTTTTTTTTAATCTTCTAGCACTGAGTAGGCATGTACAGATCGCTTCTGGTCCCAAAAAATATCTAATTTTCGGGTGTTATAAGCCAGAATTTTACATATAAACGGGAATAGAAGATGCATGAACATATTGATTTTGGGCCCCTAAAATATCGATTTTCTGCATGTTTTGGGCCTGTATTTTGAAAATATTCTTGTAATAAGTAGGCATGAAGAGATCGCTTCTGGGACCCAAAAATATAGAATTTTCGGGTGTTTTGAGCCTGAATTTGAGATATAAACATGTACAGAGGATGCATGCACATATTGACTTTGGTCATCTAAAATATCGATTTTTAGTATGTTTCTCGCCTGTATTTTGAAAATATTCTAGAACTGAGAAGGCATGTACAGATCTCTTCTGGGACTAAAAAATAACGAATTTTTCAGGTGTTTTGAGCCTGAATTTGAGATATAACGGGTACAGAAGATGCATACACATATTGACTTTGGTCACCTAAAATATCGATTTTTAGCATGTTTTGGGCCTATATTTTGAAAATATTCTAGCACTGGGTAGGCATGTACAGATCGCTTCTGGGATTAAAAAGATATCGAGTGTTTTGGGCCTGAATTTGTGATATAAACGGGTATAGAAGATGCATGCACATATTGATTTTGGGCACCTAAACTATCCTTTTTCAGCATGTTTTGTGCCTGTATTTTGAAAATATTCTAAAACTGAGTAGGCATGTACAAATCGGTTCTAAGACCCATAAATATTGAATTTTCGGATGTTTTGAGCATGAATTTGAGTTATAAACGGGTACAGAAGATGCATGCACATATCAAATTTTGTGCACCTATAATATCGATTTTTAGCATGTTTCTCGCCTGTATTTTGAAAATATTCTAGAACTAAGTAGGCATATACAAATCTCTTCTGGGACTAAAAAATAAAGAAATTCAGGTGTTATGAGCGTGAATTTGAGATATAAACGGGTACAGAAGATGCATGCACATATTGACTTTGAGCACCTGAGTAGCATGTACAGATCGCTTATGGGACCCAAAAATATCGAAATTTCGGGTGTTTCAAGCCTAAAGTTGTGATATATACGGGTACAGAAGATGCATGTAGATATCGACTTTTGGCACTTAATATATTTATTTGTCTTGGGCCTATATTTTGAAAATATTCTAGTACTGAGTAGGCATGCACAGATCGCTTCTGGGACCAAAAATCGTCGAATTTTCGGGTGTTTTGAGCTTGAATTTGGGATATAAACGGGTACAGAAGATACATGCACATATCGATTTTGGGCACCAAAAGTATCGATTTTTAGCATGTTTTGGGTCTGTATTTTGAAATTATTCTAACACTGCGTAGGTATGTACAGATCGCTTCTGGGACCCAAAAATATCCAAATTACAGGTGTTTTGAGCCTTAATTTGGGATATAAACAGGTACAGAGGATGCATGCACATATCGACTTTGGGCACCTAAAATATCGATTTTTAGCATGTTTTGGCCTTATAATTCGAAAATATTCAAGCACTGAGTATGCATGTACAGATCGCTTCTGGAACCCAAAAATATCGAGTTTTCGGATATTTTGAGTCTGAAGTTTCCATATAAACGGGTACAGAATATTCATGCACATTTCGACTTTGGGCACTAAAAATATCGATTTATAGCATTTTTTTTGTGCCTATATTTTGAAAAAATTCTAGCAATGAGTAGGCATGTACGGATCGCTTCTGGGACTCACAAATATCGAATTTCCGGGTGTTTTGAGCCTGAATTTGAGATATAATCGGGTACAGAAGATGAATCCACATATCGACTTTTTGCACCTAAAATATCGATTTCCATCATGTTTTGGGACTGTATTTTGAAAATATTCTAACACTGAGTAGGCATGTACAGATTGCTTCTGTGACTAAAAATTTCGAATTTTCAGGTGTTTTGAACCTGAATTTGAGATATAAACTGTTACAGAAAATGCATGCACATATCGAATTTGGAAACCCAAAATATCGATTATTAGTATGGTTCGGGCCTATACATTGAAAATAATCTAACACTGAGTAGGCATGTACAGATGGCTTCTTGGACCCCAAAACATCAAATTTTCGGGTGATTTGAGCCTGAATTTGGGATATAATCGGGTAGAGAAGATGCATGCACATATTGACTTTGGGAACCTAAAATACTGATTTTCAACATATTTTGGGCCTTTTTTTTTAATCTTCTAGCACTAAGTAGGCATGTACAGATCGCTTCTGGTCCCATAAAATATCTAATTTTCGGGTGTTATAAACCCGAATTTTACATATAAACGGGTATAGAAGATGCATGCACATATTGATTTTGGGCCCCTAAAATATCGATTTTCTGCATGTTTTGGGCCTGTATTTTGAAAATACTCTAATACTGAGATAGCATGTTCAGATCGATAAAAGGATCCAAAAATATCGAATTTTTCGGTTGTTTTGAGCTTGAATTTGAGATATAAACGGGTACAGAAGATTCATGCACACATCGACTTTGGGCACCTAAAATATCGATTTTTAGCATGTTTTGGGCCTATAATTTGAAAATATTCTTACACTGAGTAGGCATGAGGAGATCGCTTCTCGGACCCAAAAATATAGAATTTTCGGGTGTTTTGAGCCTGAATTTGGGATAAAAACATGTACAGAGGATGCATGCACATATCGACTTTGGTCACCTAAAATATCGATTTTTAGCATGTTTTTGGGCCTGAATTTGTGATATTAACGGGTATAGAAG
The DNA here is from genome assembly GCA_033782935.1 of Petrolisthes cinctipes. Lineage (NCBI taxonomy): Eukaryota > Metazoa > Arthropoda > Malacostraca > Decapoda > Porcellanidae > Petrolisthes > Petrolisthes cinctipes. The sequence goes on along the minus strand of JAWQEG010000249.1, from coordinate 6,582,594 downwards.
ATGCATGCACATATTGATTTTGGGCACCTAAACTATCCTTTTTCAGCATGTTTTGTGCCTGTGTTTTGAAAATATTCTAACACTGAATAGGCATGTACAAATCGGTTCTGGGACCCATAAATATTGAATTTTCGGATGTTTTGAGCTTGAATTTGGGATATAAACGGGTACAAAAGATGCATGAACATATCGATTTTGGGCACCAAAAGTATCGATTTTTAGCATGTTTTGGGTCTGTATTTTGAAATTATTCTAACACTGCGTAGGTATGTACAGATCGCTTCTGGGACCCAAAAATATCCAAATTACAGGTGTTTTGAGCCTTAATTTGGTATATAAACAGGTACAGAGGATGCATGCACATATCGACTTTGGGCACCTAAAATATCGATTTTTAGCATGTTTTGGCCCTATAATTCGAAAATATTCAAGCACTGAGTAGGCATGTACGGATCGCTTCTGGGACACATAAATATCGAATTTTCGGGTGTTTTGAGCCTGAATTTGAGATATAATCGGGTACAGAAGATGCATCCACATATCGACTTTTTGCACCTAAAATATCGATTTCCATCATGTTTTGGGACTGTATTTTGAAAATATTCTAACACTGAGTAGGCATGTACAGTTTGCTTCTGTGACCTAAAAATTTCGAATTTTCAGGTGTTTTGAGCCTGAATTTGAGATATAAACTGTTACAGAAAATGCATGCACATATCGAATTCGGGAACCCAAAATATCGATTTTTAGTATGGTTCGGGCCTATACATTGAAAATAATCTAGCACTGAGTAGGCATGTACAGATGGCTTCTTGGACCCCAAAACATCAAATTTTCGGGTGTTTTGAGCCTGAATTTGGGATATAATCGGGTAGAGAAGATGCATGCACATATTGACTTTGGGAACCTAAAATATTGATTTTCAACATATTCATGAACATATTGAAATTCGGCACCAAAAATATCGATTTTTAGCATCTTTTGGGCATGTATATTGGAAATATTCTAACATTGAGTAGGCATGTACAGATCGCATCTGGGACCCAAAAAAATCGAATTTTCGGGGGTTTTCAGCCTTAATTTTGGATATAAACGGGTACAGAAGATGCATACACATATTGACTTTGGGCACCTAAAATATCGATTTTCAGCATGTTTTGGGGCTATATTTTGAAAACATTCTAACATTGAGTAGGCATGTACAGATCGCTTCTAAGACCAAAAAATATCGAATTTTCGGGTGTTTTGAGCTTGAATTTGAGATATAAACGTGTACTGAAGATGCATGCACATATCGATTTTGGGCAACTATAATATCGATTTTCAGCTTGTTCTGGGCCTGTATTTTAAAAATAATCTAACATTGATTAGGCATGTACAGATCGCTTCTGGGACCAGAAATCTCTTATTGTCGGGTGTTTTGAGCCTGAATTTGAGATATAAATGGGTACAGATGATTCATGCACATATCGACTTTGGGCACCTAAAAAATCGTCTTTTAGCATATTTTGGGCCTGCATTTCTAAAATATTCTGTCACAGAGTAGGCATGTACAGATTGCTTCTGGGCCAGAATAAAATCGAATATTCGGGTGTTTTGAGCCTGAATTTGAGATATAAACGGGTACAGAAGATGTTTGCACATATCGACTTTGGGAACCCAAAATATCGATTTTCAGCATGTTTTGGGCCTGTATTTTGAAAAAACTTTAACACGGAGTAGGCATGTACAGATCGTTTCTGGGACCCAAGAATATCGAATTTTCGGGTGTTTTGAGCCTGAATTTGGGATGCAAACGGATACAGAAGATGCATGCACATATCGACTTGGGCACCTAAAATATCGATTTTCAGCTTGTTTTGGGCCTGTAATTTGAAAATATTCTAGCACTGACTATGCATGCACAGATCGCATTTGGGACCCAAAAATATCGAATTTTCAGGTGTTTTGAGCCTGAATCTGAGATATAAACGGGTACAGAAGATGCATGCACATATCGATTTTGGGCACCTAAAATATCGATTTTCAACTTGTTTTTGTGCCTGTATTTTGAAAATATCCTAACATTGAGTGGGCATGTACAGATCGCTTCTGGGACCAAAAGATATCGAATTGTCGAGTGTTTTGAACCTGAATTTGAGATATAAACGGGTACAGAAGATGCATGCACATATTGACATTTGGCACCTAAAATATCGATTTTCAACATGTTTTAGGCCTGTATATTAAAAATACTCTAACACGGAGTAGGCATGTTTAGATCGCTTCTGGGACCCACAAATATTGAATTTTAGGGTGTTTTGAGCCTGAATTTGAGATATAAACGGGTACAGAAGATGCATACACAAATCGACTTTGGACACCTTAAATATCGATTTTTAGCATGTTTTGAGCCTATATTTTGAAAACATTCTAGCACTGAGTAGGCATGTACAGATTGCTTCTAGGACCCAAAAATATCGAATTTTCGGGTGTTTTGAGCCTGAATTTGAGATATAAATGGTTACTGAAGATGCATGCACATATCGACTTTTTGCACCTATAATATCGATTTTCAGCATGTTTTGGGTCTGTATCTTGAAAACATTCTAGCAAGGAGTAGGCATGTACAGATCGCTTCTAGGACCCAAAAATATCGAATTTTCGGGTGTTTTGAGCTTGAATTTGAGATATAAACGTGTACTGAAGATGCATGCACATATCGATTTTGGGCAACTATAATATCGATTTTCAGCTTGTTCTGGGCCTGTATTTTAAAAATAATCTAACATTGATTAGGCATGTACAGATCGCTTCTGGGACCAGAAATTTCTTATTGTCGGGTGTTTTGAGCCTGAATTTGGGATATAAACGGGTACTGAAGATGCATGCACATATCGACATTTTGCACCTAAAATATCGATTTTTAGCCTGTTTCTCGCCTGTATTTTGAAAATATTCTAGAACTGAGTAGGCATGTACAGATCTCTTCTAGGACTAAAAAATAACAAATTTTCAGGTGTTTTGAGCCTGAATCCGAGATATAAACGGGTACTAAAGATGCATGCACACATTGACTTTGAGCACCTGAGTAGCATGTACAGATCGCTTATGGGACCCAAAAATATCGAAATTTCCGGTTTTTTGAGCCTGGATTTGAGATATAAACGGGTACAGAAGATGCATGCACATATCGATTTTAGGAACCTAAAATATCGATTTTCAACTTGTTTTTGTGCCTGTAATTTGAAAATATCCTAACATTGAGTGGGCATGTACAGATCGCTTCTAAGACCAAAAGATATCGAATTTTCGGGTGTTTTGAGCCTGAACTTGAGATATAAACGGGTACAGAAGATGCATGCACATATCGACTTTTTGCACCTATAATATCGATTTTCAGCATGTTTTGGGTCTGTATCTTTAAAACATTCTAGCAAGGAGTAGGCATGTACAGATCGCTTCTGGGACCCAAAAGTATCGAAGTTTCGGGTGTTTTGAGCTTGAATTTGGGATATAAACGGGTACAGAAGATGCATGCACATATCGACTTTGGGCACCTAAAATATCGATTTTTAGCATGTTTTGTGCCTGTATTTTGAAAATATTCTATTACTGAGTAGTCATGTATAGATCGCTTCTGGGACCCAAAAATATCGAATTTTCGTGTGTTTTGAGCCTGAATTTGGGATATAAACTGGTACTAAAGATGAATGCACATATCGACTTTGGACACCTAAAATATCGATTTTCAGCATGTTTCTCGCCTGTATTTTGAAAATATTCTAGAACTGAGTAGGCATGTACAGATCTCTTCTGGTACCAAAAAATATCGAATTTTCAGGTGTTTTGAGCGTGAATTTGAGATATAAACGGGTACAGAAGATGCATATACATATTGACTTTAGGCACATGAGTAGGCATGTACAGATCGCTTAAGGGACCCAAAAATATAGAATTTTCGGGTATTTCGAGCCTAAATTTGTGATATATACGGGTACAGAAGATGCATGCAGATATCGAATTTGGGTACCTAAAATATTTATTTGTTTTGGGCCTATATTTTGAAAATATTCTAGTACTGAGTAGGCATGCACAGATCGTTTCTGGGACCAAAAATCGTCGAATTTTCGGGTGTTTTGAGCTGGAATTTGGGATATAAACGGGTACAGAAGATGCATGCACATATCGATTTTGGGCACCAAAAGTATCGATTTTTAGCATGTTTTGGGTCTGTATTTTTAAAAATATTCTAACACTGAGTAGGCATGTACAGATCGCATCTGGGACCCAGAAATATTGAATTTTCGGGTGTTTTGAGCCTGAATTTGATATATAAACGGGTACAGAAGAAGCATGCACATATCGACTTTGTGCACCCAAAATATCGATTTTTAGCATGTTTTTGGCCTATATTTTGAAAATATTCTAACACAGAGTAGGCATGTACAAATCGCTTCTGAGACCCAAAAATATCGAATTTTCGAGTGTTTCGAGCCTGAATTTGGGATGTAAACGGTTACAGAAGATGCATGCACATATTGACTTGGACACCTAAAATATCGATTTTCAGCTTGTTCTGGGCTTGTAATTTGAAAATATTCTAGCAGTGAAAATGCATGTACTGATCGCATCTGGAACCCAAAAACATCTAATTTTCTGGTGATTTGAGCCTAAATTTGAGATATAAACGAGTACAGAAGATGCATGCACATATTGATTTTGGGCACCTAAAATATCGATTTTCAACTTGTTTTTGTGCCTGTATTTTGAAAATATCCTAACATTGAGTAGGCATGTACAGATCGCTTCTGGGACCTAAAGATATCGAATTGTCAGGTGTTTTGAGCCTGAATTTGAGATATAAACAGGCAGAGAAGATGCATGCACATATTGACATTGGGCACCTAAAATATCGATTTTCAGCATGTTTTGGGCCTGTATTTTGAAAATACTCTTACACAGAGTAGGCATGTACGGATCGTTTCTGGGACCAAAAGGTATCGTATTTTCGAGTGTTTTGAGCCTGAATTTGAGATATAAACGAGTACAGAAGATGCATGCACATATCGACTTTGGACATCACTTTCCCTTCTATTTCCACATTCCAGTCTCTGCTGTTCAAGCTGTGCATTTATTCTAGCCATTTCCACTTGTGCCTGTATCCTAGCTAACTCAACCTGTTGATCCGTTACACTAGAATTTAATATTTCCCTCATACTCGGCAATCCAACATCAGACACTTGACCAATTGTCACAGGTTCTACCTCCCTTTGTTCTTCCACATCATCCTCAGCCCCAGCTGCCATGTCACACCCTTGTGCACTCTGTACACTCCTACCTGACCTCACCTGCATCTCATTACACACCTTTTCCACCAAGTTTGCCTTAAGAATATCAGTAACCTCCAGTATCCCTAATCCCCTTGCTACCGACTGTAGTTCATGTTTTGTCAACACATCAATCTCCTCAAATGAAGGATTTGAGCGTAAAAATGATTCAACATCATCTTGAGATATTAACACAGGCATATCTATTAGTATTATTCCTATCACATATACAAAAATTTTTGTCAAGAGAACAGAACACTTTGAATGACGTTTATCATGCAACTACCAAATTTAAGGAAAACAAAATCTTCACCACAGTTAAACAAGGATCCTGGCGAGGTCGCCAAATTCTTGTCACGGTCTTTACTTATAAGACCCGATGCACCCAAGAGAAAAAATGCACCGTTGCTCTCCCAAATACTTTAGATTGACACTATAGGAGTATACTTGAAACACTGAGAAAAATAACATTAATTTCATTCACAAACAATATGCATCTCACTCAAGTACATGGAATACATTGACAATATCAACTTGACACAATACATTAACAATTGGTTCTGTTTTCCCAACTTAAGTAATACAAAAATAATCACCTTAATACTAGACCTTAAATATTAAACCTTAATGCTACTTACAAATACTTCACCAACCCCGTCACCACCACAATGCACTACCAATCCACCCGGAGCACAAGAAGCAGAGGGAATGTCTGAAACGCCGACTTCCTGCCCTTATATACCCTGTTGAAGGCATGACGTATGTGCATCTTAGATGCCTGAGCCAATGAACCAACTCCCTCAATGCGGGAAAACTTCTTGACCAATCCCACGGATAAACTCATGCACACACACTCTGCCATTGGTTGCCTTTCCTAGCTCGTTCCCTGGCCAGATGATGGTAGTTAATGTATTCCCCCAACAGGTAGTTAAGGCTGGTTCAGGCCACTCGTGCTTCTCGTCACACTGAGTAGGCATGTACAGATCGCTTCTGGGCCCGAATAAAATCGAATATTCAGGTGTTTTGAGCTTGAATTTGAGATATAAACAGGTACAGAAGATGCAGGCATGCACATATCGACGTTTAACACCCAAAATATCGATTTTTAGCATGTTTTGGGCCTGTATTTTGAAAATATTCTATTACTGAGCAGGCATGTACAGATCGCTTCTTCGACCCAAAAATATCAAATTTCGGGTGTTTTGAGCCTGAATTTGAGTAAATAAACGGGTACTGAAGATGTGTACACATATCGACTTTGGACACCTAAAATATCGATTTGCAGCATGTTTTGGTCTATATTTTGAAAATATTCTGTCACTGAGTAGGCATGTACAGATCGCTTCTGGGCCCCAATGAAATCGAATATTCTGGTGTTTTGAGCCTGAATTTAAGATATAAACGGGCACAGAAGAGGCATGCACATATCGACACTGGGCACCCAAAATATCGATCTTTAGCATGTTTTGAGCCTATATTTTGAAAACATTCTAGCACCGAGTAGGCATGTACAGACCGCTTCTGGGACCCAAAAATATCGAATTTTCGGGTTTTTTGAGCCTGAATTTGAAATATAAATGGGTACTGAAGATGCATGCACATATCGACTTTTTGCACTCAAAATATCGATTTTGAGCATGTTTTGGGTCTGTATTTTGAAAACATTTTAGCAAGGAGTAGGCTTATATACAGATCGCTTCTGGGACCCAAATATATCGAATTTTTGGGTGTTTTGAGCCTGAATTTGGGATATAAACGGATACAGAAGATGCATGCAAATATTGACTTTGGGCACCTAAAATATCGATTTTCAGCATGTTTTGGGCCTGTATTTTGAAAATATTGTAACATTGAGTAGGCATGTAAAGATTGCTTCTGGGACTCAAAAATATCGAATTTTCGGGTGTTTTGATCCTGAATTTTAGATATAAATGGGTACAGAAGATGCATGCACATATCGACTTTGGACACCTAAAATATCGATTCGAGCATATTTTGAGCCTATATTTTGAAAGCATTCTAGCACTGAGTAGGCATGTACAGATCGCTTCTGGGACCCAAAAACATCAAACTTTCGGGTATTTTGAGCCTGAATTTGAGATATAAACGGGTACAGAAGATGCATGCACATATCGACTTTTTGCACCTAAATTATCGATTTTGAGCATGTTTTGGGTCTGTATTTTGAAAACATTTTAGCAAGGAGTAGGCTTATATACAGATCGCTTCTGGGACCCAAATATATCGAATTTTGGGGTGTTTTGAGCCTGAATTTGGGATATAAACGGGTACAGAAGATGCATGCAAATATTGACTTTGGGCACCTAAAATATCGATTTTCAGCATGTTTTGGGCCTGTATTTTGAAAATATTGTAACATTGAGTAGGCATGTAAAGATTGCTTCTGGGACTCAAAAATATCGAATTTTCGGGGGATTTGAGCCTGAATTTGAGATATAAACGGGTACAGAAGATGCATGCACATATCGACTTTGGACACCTAAAATTTGGATTTAAGCATATTTTGAGCCTATATTTTGAAAACATTCTAGCACTGAGTAGGCATGTACAGATCGCTTCTGGGACCCAAAAACATCAAATTTTCGGGTATTTTGAGCCTGAATTTGAAATATAAACGGGTACAGATGATGCATGCACATATCGACTTTTTGCACCTAAAATATCGATTTTGAGCATGTTTTGGGTCTGAATCTTGAAATCTTTTTAGCAAGGAGTACGCATGTACAGATCGCTTCTGGGACCCAAAAATATCGAATTTTGGGGTGTTTTGAGCCTGAATTTGGGATATAAACGGATACAGAAGATGCAAGCACATATTGACTTTGGGCACCTAAAATATCGATTTTCAGCATGTTTTGTGCCTATATTTAAAAAATATTCTAACATTGAGTAGGTATGTAAAGATCGCTTCTGGGACCCAAAAATATTGTTTTTTCAGGTGTTTTGAGCCTGAATTTGAGATATAAACGGGTACTGAAGATGTATGCACATATCGACTTTAGACACCTAAAATATCGATTTGCAGCATGTTTTGGGCCTATATTTTGAAAATATTCTGTCACTGAGTAGGCATGTACAGATCGCTTCTGGGACCCAGAAATATTGAATTTTCGGATATGTTGAGCCTGAATTTGAGATATAAACGGGTACAGAAGATGCATGCCCATATTGACTTTGGGCAACCAAAATATCGATTTTCAGCATAATTTGTGCTTGTATATTGAATATATTCTATTACTGAGTAAGCATGTATAGATCACTTCTGGGACCAAAAAATCTCGAATTTTCGGGTGTTTTGAGCCTGAATTTAAGATATAAATGGGTACAGAAGATGCATGCACAAATCGACTTTAGACACCTAAAATATCGATTTTTAGAATGTTGTGGGCTTGAATTTTGAAAATATTCTGTCACTGATTAGGCATGTATAGATCGCTTCTGGGACCCAAAAATATCGAATTTTCGGGTGTTTTGAGCATGAATTTGAGATATAAACGGGTACAGAAGATGCATGCACATATCGACTTTGGACACCTAAAATATCGATTTTTAGCATGATTTGAGCCGTTGTTTTGAAAACATTTTAGCACTGAGTAGGCATGTACAGATCGCCTCAGGGACCCAAAAGTATCGAATTTTCGGGTGTTTTGAGCCTGAATTTGAGATATAAACGGGTACAGAAGATGCATGCACATATCGACTTTGACACCTAAAATATCGATTTTAGCATATTTTGCGCCTATATTTTGAAAACATTCTAGCACTGAGTAGACATGTACAGATCGCTTCTAGGACCCCAAAAAATCGAATTTTCGGGTGTTTTGAGCCTGAATTTGAGATATAAAGGGGTACAGAAGATGCATGCACATATCGACTTTCGGCACCTAAAATATTGAGTTTCAGCATGTTTTCTGCCTGTATTTTAAAAATATATTTTTTCTGAGTAGGCATGTATAGATCACTTCTGGAACCCAAAAATATCGAGTTTTCGGGTGTTTTGAGCCTGAATTTGAGATATAAACGTGTACTAAAGATGCATGCACATATCGACTTTGGACACCTAAAATATCGATTTTCAGCATATTTTGGGCCTGTATTTTGAAAATATTATGTCACTGACCATTAATTGTACAGATCGCATCCGGGACCAAAAAATCTCGAATTTTGCGGTGTTTTGAGCCTGAAATTGGGATATAAACGGGTACAAAAGATGCATGCACATATTGACTTTGGGCACCTAAAATATCGATTATCAGCATGTTTTGGGCGTGTATTTTTAAAATATTTTAACATTGAGTAGGCATGTAAAGATCGCTTCTGGGATCCAAAAATATCGAATTTTCGGGTTTTTTGAGCCTGAATTTGAGATATAAATGGGTACTGAAGATGCATGCACATATCGACTTTTTGCACCTAAAATATCGATTTTGAGCATGTTTTGGGTCTGTATTTTGAAAACATTTTAGCAAGGAGTAGGCTTATATACAGATCGCTTCTGGGACCCAAATATATCGAATTTTTGGGTGTTTTGAGCCTGAATTTGGGATATAAACGGGTACAGAAGATGCATGCAAATATTGACTTTGGGCACCTAAAATATCGATTTTCAGCATGTTTTGGGCTTGTATTTTGAAAATATTGTAACATTGAGTAGGCATGTAAAGATTGCTTCTGGGACTCAAAAATATCGAATTTTCGGGTGTTTTGAGCCTGAATTTGAGATATAAACGGGTACAAAAAATGCATGGATATCGACTTTGGACACCTAAAATATCGATTTTTAGCATGATTTGAGCCGTTGTATTGAAAACATTTTAGCACTGAGTAGGCATGTACAGATCGCCTCAGGGACCCAAAAGTATCGAATTTTCGGGTGTTTTGAGCCTGAATTTGAGATATAAACGGATACATAAGATGCATGCACATATCGACTTTGGACACCTAAAATATCGATTTTAGCATATTTTGCGCCTATATTTTGAAAACATTCTAGGACTGAGTAAACATGTACAGATCGCTTCTAGGACCCCCAAAAATCGAATTTTCGGGTGTTTTGAGCCTGAATTTGAGATATAAAGGGGTACAGAAGATGCATGCACATATCGACTTTCGGCACCTAAAATATTGAGTTTCAGCATGTTTTCTGCCTGTATTTTAAAAATATATTTTTTCTGAGTAGGCATGTATAGATCACTTCTGGAACCCCAAAATATCGAATTTTCGGGTGTTTTGAGCCTGAATTTGAGATATAAACGTGTACTAAAGATGCATGCACATATCGACTTTGGACACCTAAAATATCGATTTTCAGAATATTTTGGGCCTGTATTTTGAAAATATTATGTCACTGACTATTAATTGTACAGATCGCATCTGGGACCCAAAAATCTCGAATTTTGGGGTGTTTTGAGCCGGAAATTGGGATATAAACGGGTACAGAAGTAAATGCACATATTGACTTTGGGCACCTAAAATATCGATTTTCAGCTGTTTTGGGCCTGTATTTTGAAAATATTGTAACATTGAGTAGGCATGTAAAGATTGCTTCTGGGACTCAAAAATATCGAATTTTCGGGGGATTTGAGCCTGAATTTGAGATATAAACGGGTACAGAAGATGCATGCACATATCGACTTTGGACACCTAAAATATGGATTTAAGCATATTTTGAGCCTATATTTTGAAAACATTCTAGCACTGAGTAGGCATGTACAGATTGCTTCTAGGACCCAAAAATATCGAATTTTCGGGTGTTTTGAGCCTGAATTTGAGATATAAATGGTTACTGAAGATGCATGCACATATCGACTTTTTGCACCTATAATATCGATTTTCAGCATGTTTTGGGTCTGTATCTTGAAAACATTCTAGCAAGGAGTAGGCATGTACAGATCGCTTCTGGGGCCCAAAAGTATCGAAGTTTCGGGTGTTTTGAGCCTGAATTTGGGATATAAACGGGTACTGAAGATGCATGCACATATCGACATTTTGCACCTAAAATATCGATTTTTAGCCTGTTTCTCGCCTGTATTTTGAAAATATTCTAGAACTGAGTAGGCATGTACAGATCTCTTCTAGGACTAAAAAATAACAAATTTTCAGGTGTTTTGAGCCTGAATCCGAGATATAAACGGGTACTAAAGATGCATGCACACATTGACTTTGAGCACCTGAGTAGCATGTACAGATCGCTTATGGGACCCAAAAATATCGAAATTTCCGGTTTTTTGAGCCTGGATTTGAGATATAAACGGGTACAGAAGATGCATGCACATATCGATTTTAGGAACCTAAAATATCGATTTTCAACTTGTTTTTGTGCCTGTAATTTGAAAATATCCTAACATTGAGTGGGCATGTACAGATCGCTTCTAAGACCAAAAGATATCGAATTTTCGGGTGTTTTGAGCCTGAACTTGAGATATAAACGGGTACAGAAGATGCATGCACATATCGACTTTTTGCACCTATAATATCGATTTTCAGCATGTTTTGGGTCTGTATCTTTAAAACATTCTAGCAAGGAGTAGGCATGTACAGATCGCTTCTGGGACCCAAAAGTATCGAAGTTTCGGGTGTTTTGAGCTTGAATTTGGGATATAAACGGGTACAGAAGATGCATGCACATATCGACTTTGGGCACCTAAAATATCGATTTTTAGCATGTTTTGTGCCTGTATTTTGAAAATATTCTATTACTGAGTAGTCATGTATAGATCGCTTCTGGGACCCAAAAATATCGAATTTTCGTGTGTTTTGAGCCTGAATTTGGGATATAAACTGGTACTAAAGATGAATGCACATATCGACTTTGGACACCTAAAATATCGATTTTCAGCATGTTTCTCGCCTGTATTTTGAAAATATTCTAGAACTGAGTAGGCATGTACAGATCTCTTCTGGTACCAAAAAATATCGAATTTTCAGGTGTTTTGAGCGTGAATTTGAGATATAAACGGGTACAGAAGATGCATATACATATTGACTTTAGGCACATGAGTAGGCATGTACAGATCGCTTAAGGGACCCAAAAATATAGAATTTTCGGGTATTTCGAGCCTAAATTTGTGATATATACGGGTACAGAAGATGCATGCAGATATCGAATTTGGGTACCTAAAATATTTATTTGTTTTGGGCCTATATTTTGAAAATATTCTAGTACTGAGTAGGCATGCACAGATCGTTTCTGGGACCAAAAATCGTCGAATTTTCGGGTGTTTTGAGCTGGAATTTGGGATATAAACGGGTACAGAAGATGCATGCACATATCGATTTTGGGCACCAAAAGTATCGATTTTTAGCATGTTTTGGGTCTGTATTTTTAAAAATATTCTAACACTGAGTAGGCATGTACAGATCGCATCTGGGACCCAGAAATATTGAATTTTCGGGTGTTTTGAGCCTGAATTTGATATATAAACGGGTACAGAAGAAGCATGCACATATCGACTTTGTGCACCCAAAATATCGATTTTTAGCATGTTTTTGGCCTATATTTTGAAAATATTCTAACACAGAGTAGGCATGTACAAATCGCTTCTGAGACCCAAAAATATCGAATTTTCGAGTGTTTCGAGCCTGAATTTGGGATGTAAACGGTTACAGAAGATGCATGCACATATTGACTTGGACACCTAAAATATCGATTTTCAGCTTGTTCTGGGCTTGTAATTTGAAAATATTCTAGCAGTGAAAATGCATGTACTGATCGCATCTGGAACCCAAAAACATCTAATTTTCTGGTGATTTGAGCCTAAATTTGAGATATAAACGAGTACAGAAGATGCATGCACATATTGATTTTGGGCACCTAAAATATCGATTTTCAACTTGTTTTTGTGCCTGTATTTTGAAAATATCCTAACATTGAGTAGGCATGTACAGATCGCTTCTGGGACCTAAAGATATCGAATTGTCAGGTGTTTTGAGCCTGAATTTGAGATATAAACGGGCAGAGAAGATGCATGCACATATTGACATTGGGCACCTAAAATATCGATTTTCAGCATGTTTTGGGCCTGTATTTTGAAAATACTCTTACACAGAGTAGGCATGTACGGATCGTTTCTGGGACCAAAAGGTATCGTATTTTCGAGTGTTTTGAGCCTGAATTTGAGATATAAACGAGTACAGAAGATGCATGCACATATCGACTTTGGACATCACTTTCCCTTCTATTTCCACATTCCAGTCTCTGCTGTTCAAGCTGTGCATTTATTCTAGCCATTTCCACTTGTGCCTGTATCCTAGCTAACTCAACCTGTTGATCCGTTACACTAGAATTTAATATTTCCCTCATACTCGGCAATCCAACATCAGACACTTGACCAATTGTCACAGGTTCTACCTCCCTTTGTTCTTCCACATCATCCTCAGCCCCAGCTGCCATGTCACACCCTTGTGCACTCTGTACACTCCTACCTGACCTCACCTGCATCTCATTACACACCTTTTCCACCAAGTTTGCCTTAAGAATATCAGTAACCTCCAGTATCCCTAATCCCCTTGCTACCGACTGTAGTTCATGTTTTGTCAACACATCAATCTCCTCAAATGAAGGATTTGAGCGTAAAAATGATTCAACATCATCTTGAGATATTAACACAGGCATATCTATTAGTATTATTCCTATCACATATACAAAAATTTTTGTCAAGAGAACAGAACACTTTGAATGACGTTTATCATGCAACTACCAAATTTAAGGAAAACAAAATCTTCACCACAGTTAAACAAGGATCCTGGCGAGGTCGCCAAATTCTTGTCACGGTCTTTACTTATAAGACCCGATGCACCCAAGAGAAAAAATGCACCGTTGCTCTCCCAAATACTTTAGATTGACACTATAGGAGTATACTTGAAACACTGAGAAAAATAACATTAATTTCATTCACAAACAATATGCATCTCACTCAAGTACATGGAATACATTGACAATATCAACTTGACACAATACATTAACAATTGGTTCTGTTTTCCCAACTTAAGTAATACAAAAATAATCACCTTAATACTAGACCTTAAATATTAAACCTTAATGCTACTTACAAATACTTCACCAACCCCGTCACCACCACAATGCACTACCAATCCACCCGGAGCACAAGAAGCAGAGGGAATGTCTGAAACGCCGACTTCCTGCCCTTATATACCCTGTTGAAGGCATGACGTATGTGCATCTTAGATGCCTGAGCCAATGAACCAACTCCCTCAATGCGGGAAAACTTCTTGACCAATCCCACGGATAAACTCATGCACACACACTCTGCCATTGGTTGCCTTTCCTAGCTCGTTCCCTGGCCAGATGATGGTAGTTAATGTATTCCCCCAACAGGTAGTTAAGGCTGGTTCAGGCCACTCGTGCTTCTCGTCACACTGAGTAGGCATGTACAGATCGCTTCTGGGCCCGAATAAAATCGAATATTCAGGTGTTTTGAGCTTGAATTTGAGATATAAACAGGTACAGAAGATGCAGGCATGCACATATCGACGTTTAACACCCAAAATATCGATTTTTAGCATGTTTTGGGCCTGTATTTTGAAAATATTCTATTACTGAGCAGGCATGTACAGATCGCTTCTTCGACCCAAAAATATCAAATTTCGGGTGTTTTGAGCCTGAATTTGAGTAAATAAACGGGTACTGAAGATGTGTACACATATCGACTTTGGACACCTAAAATATCGATTTGCAGCATGTTTTGGTCTATATTTTGAAAATATTCTGTCACTGAGTAGGCATGTACAGATCGCTTCTGGGCCCCAATGAAATCGAATATTCTGGTGTTTTGAGCCTGAATTTAAGATATAAACGGGCACAGAAGAGGCATGCACATATCGACACTGGGCACCCAAAATATCGATCTTTAGCATGTTTTGAGCCTATATTTTGAAAACATTCTAGCACCGAGTAGGCATGTACAGACCGCTTCTGGGACCCAAAAATATCGAATTTTCGGGTTTTTTGAGCCTGAATTTGAAATATAAATGGGTACTGAAGATGCATGCACATATCGACTTTTTGCACTCAAAATATCGATTTTGAGCATGTTTTGGGTCTGTATTTTGAAAACATTTTAGCAAGGAGTAGGCTTATATACAGATCGCTTCTGGGACCCAAATATATCGAATTTTTGGGTGTTTTGAGCCTGAATTTGGGATATAAACGGATACAGAAGATGCATGCAAATATTGACTTTGGGCACCTAAAATATCGATTTTCAGCATGTTTTGGGCCTGTATTTTGAAAATATTGTAACATTGAGTAGGCATGTAAAGATTGCTTCTGGGACTCAAAAATATCGAATTTTCGGGTGTTTTGATCCTGAATTTTAGATATAAATGGGTACAGAAGATGCATGCACATATCGACTTTGGACACCTAAAATATCGATTCGAGCATATTTTGAGCCTATATTTTGAAAGCATTCTAGCACTGAGTAGGCATGTACAGATCGCTTCTGGGACCCAAAAACATCAAACTTTCGGGTATTTTGAGCCTGAATTTGAGATATAAACGGGTACAGAAGATGCATGCACATATCGACTTTTTGCACCTAAATTATCGATTTTGAGCATGTTTTGGGTCTGTATTTTGAAAACATTTTAGCAAGGAGTAGGCTTATATACAGATCGCTTCTGGGACCCAAAAACATCAAATTTTCGGGTATTTTGAGCCTGAATTTGAAATATAAACGGGTACAGATGATGCATGCACATATCGACTTTTTGCACCTAAAATATCGATTTTGAGCATGTTTTGGGTCTGAATCTTGAAATCTTTTTAGCAAGGAGTACGCATGTACAGATCGCTTCTGGGACCCAAAAATATCGAATTTTGGGGTGTTTTGAGCCTGAATTTGGGATATAAACGGATACAGAAGATGCAAGCACATATTGACTTTGGGCACCTAAAATATCGATTTTCAGCATGTTTTGTGCCTATATTTAAAAAATATTCTAACATTGAGTAGGTATGTAAAGATCGCTTCTGGGACCCAAAAATATTGTTTTTTCAGGTGTTTTGAGCCTGAATTTGAGATATAAACGGGTACTGAAGATGTATGCACATATCGACTTTAGACACCTAAAATATCGATTTGCAGCATGTTTTGGGCCTATATTTTGAAAATATTCTGTCACTGAGTAGGCATGTACAGATCGCTTCTGGGACCCAGAAATATTGAATTTTCGGATATGTTGAGCCTGAATTTGAGATATAAACGGGTACAGAAGATGCATGCCCATATTGACTTTGGGCAACCAAAATATCGATTTTCAGCATAATTTGTGCTTGTATATTGAATATATTCTATTACTGAGTAAGCATGTATAGATCACTTCTGGGACCAAAAAATCTCGAATTTTCGGGTGTTTTGAGCCTGAATTTAAGATATAAATGGGTACAGAAGATGCATGCACAAATCGACTTTAGACACCTAAAATATCGATTTTTAGAATGTTGTGGGCTTGAATTTTGAAAATATTCTGTCACTGATTAGGCATGTATAGATCGCTTCTGGGACCCAAAAATATCGAATTTTCGGGTGTTTTGAGCATGAATTTGAGATATAAACGGGTACAGAAGATGCATGCACATATCGACTTTGGACACCTAAAATATCGATTTTTAGCATGATTTGAGCCGTTGTTTTGAAAACATTTTAGCACTGAGTAGGCATGTACAGATCGCCTCAGGGACCCAAAAGTATCGAATTTTCGGGTGTTTTGAGCCTGAATTTGAGATATAAACGGGTACAGAAGATGCATGCACATATCGACTTTGACACCTAAAATATCGATTTTAGCATATTTTGCGCCTATATTTTGAAAACATTCTAGCACTGAGTAGACATGTACAGATCGCTTCTAGGACCCCAAAAAATCGAATTTTCGGGTGTTTTGAGCCTGAATTTGAGATATAAAGGGGTACAGAAGATGCATGCACATATCGACTTTCGGCACCTAAAATATTGAGTTTCAGCATGTTTTCTGCCTGTATTTTAAAAATATATTTTTTCTGAGTAGGCATGTATAGATCACTTCTGGAACCCAAAAATATCGAGTTTTCGGGTGTTTTGAGCCTGAATTTGAGATATAAACGTGTACTAAAGATGCATGCACATATCGACTTTGGACACCTAAAATATCGATTTTCAGCATATTTTGGGCCTGTATTTTGAAAATATTATGTCACTGACCATTAATTGTACAGATCGCATCCGGGACCAAAAAATCTCGAATTTTGCGGTGTTTTGAGCCTGAAATTGGGATATAAACGGGTACAAAAGATGCATGCACATATTGACTTTGGGCACCTAAAATATCGATTATCAGCATGTTTTGGGCGTGTATTTTTAAAATATTTTAACATTGAGTAGGCATGTAAAGATCGCTTCTGGGATCCAAAAATATCGAATTTTCGGGTTTTTTGAGCCTGAATTTGAGATATAAATGGGTACTGAAGATGCATGCACATATCGACTTTTTGCACCTAAAATATCGATTTTGAGCATGTTTTGGGTCTGTATTTTGAAAACATTTTAGCAAGGAGTAGGCTTATATACAGATCGCTTCTGGGACCCAAATATATCGAATTTTTGGGTGTTTTGAGCCTGAATTTGGGATATAAACGGGTACAGAAGATGCATGCAAATATTGACTTTGGGCACCTAAAATATCGATTTTCAGCATGTTTTGGGCCTGTATTTTGAAAATATTGTAACATTGAGTAGGCATGTAAAGATTGCTTCTGGGACTCAAAAATATCGAATTTTCGGGTGTTTTGAGCCTGAATTTGAGATATAAACGGGTACAAAAAATGCATGGACATATCGACTTTGGACACCTAAAATATCGATTTTTAGCATGATTTGAGCCGTTGTATTGAAAACATTTTAGCACTGAGTAGGCATGTACAGATCGCCTCAGGGACCCAAAAGTATCGAATTTTCGGGTGTTTTGAGCCTGAATTTGAGATATAAACGGATACATAAGATGCATGCACATATCGACTTTGGACACCTAAAATATCGATTTTAGCATATTTTGCGCCTATATTTTGAAAACATTCTAGGACTGAGTAAACATGTACAGATCGCTTCTAGGACCCCCAAAAATCGAATTTTCGGGTGTTTTGAGCCTGAATTTGAGATATAAAGGGGTACAGAAGATGCATGCACATATCGACTTTCGGCACCTAAAATATTGAGTTTCAGCATGTTTTCTGCCTGTATTTTAAAAATATATTTTTTCTGAGTAGGCATGTATAGATCACTTCTGGAACCCCAAAATATCGAATTTTCGGGTGTTTTGAGCCTGAATTTGAGATATAAACGTGTACTAAAGATGCATGCACATATCGACTTTGGACACCTAAAATATCGATTTTCAGCATATTTTGGGCCTGTATTTTGAAAATATTATGTCACTGACTATTAATTGTACAGATCGCATCTGGGACCCAAAAATCTCGAATTTTGGGGTGTTTTGAGCCGGAAATTGGGATATAAACGGGTACAGAAGTAAATGCACATATTGACTTTGGGCACCTAAAATATCGATTTTCAGCTGTTTTGGGCCTGTATTTTGAAAATATTGTAACATTGAGTAGGCATGTAAAGATTGCTTCTGGGACTCAAAAATATCGAATTTTCGGGGGATTTGAGCCTGAATTTGAGATATAAACGGGTACAGAAGATGCATGCACATATCGACTTTGGACACCTAAAATATGGATTTAAGCATATTTTGAGCCTATATTTTGAAAACATTCTAGCACTGAGTAGGCATGTACAGATTGCTTCTAGGACCCAAAAATATCGAATTTTCGGGTGTTTTGAGCCTGAATTTGAGATATAAATGGTTACTGAAGATGCATGCACATATCGACTTTTTGCACCTATAATATCGATTTTCAGCATGTTTTGGGTCTGTATCTTGAAAACATTCTAGCAAGGAGTAGGCATGTACAGATCGCTTCTGGGGCCCAAAAGTATCGAAGTTTCGGGTGTTTTGAGCCTGAATTTGGGATATAAACGGGTACTGAAGATGCATGCACATATCGACATTTTGCACCTAAAATATCGATTTTTAGCCTGTTTCTCGCCTGTATTTTGAAAATATTCTAGAACTGAGTAGGCATGTACAGATCTCTTCTAGGACTAAAAAATAACAAATTTTCAGGTGTTTTGAGCCTGAATCCGAGATATAAACGGGTACTAAAGATGCATGCACACATTGACTTTGAGCACCTGAGTAGCATGTACAGATCGCTTATGGGACCCAAAAATATCGAAATTTCCGGTTTTTTGAGCCTGGATTTGAGATATAAACGGGTACAGAAGATGCATGCACATATCGATTTTAGGAACCTAAAATATCGATTTTCAACTTGTTTTTGTGCCTGTAATTTGAAAATATCCTAACATTGAGTGGGCATGTACAGATCGCTTCTAAGACCAAAAGATATCGAATTTTCGGGTGTTTTGAGCCTGAACTTGAGATATAAACGGGTACAGAAGATGCATGCACATATCGACTTTTTGCACCTATAATATCGATTTTCAGCATGTTTTGGGTCTGTATCTTTAAAACATTCTAGCAAGGAGTAGGCATGTACAGATCGCTTCTGGGACCCAAAAGTATCGAAGTTTCGGGTGTTTTGAGCTTGAATTTGGGATATAAACGGGTACAGAAGATGCATGCACATATCGACTTTGGGCACCTAAAATATCGATTTTTAGCATGTTTTGTGCCTGTATTTTGAAAATATTCTATTACTGAGTAGTCTTGTATAGATCGCTTCTGGGACCCAAAAATATCGAATTTTCGTGTGTTTTGAGCCTGAATTTGGGATATAAACTGGTACTAAAGATGAATGCACATATCGACTTTGGACACCTAAAATATCGATTTTCAGAATGTTTCTCGCCTGTATTTTGAAAATATTCTAGAACTGAGTAGGCATGTACAGATCTCTTCTGGTACCAAAAAATATCGAATTTTCAGGTGTTTTGAGCGTGAATTTGAGATATAAACGGGTACAGAAGATGCATATACATATTGACTTTAGGCACATGAGTAGGCATGTACAGATCGCTTAAGGGACCCAAAAATATAGAATTTTCGGGTATTTCGAGCCTAAATTTGTGATATATACGGGTACAGAAGATGCATGCAGATATCGAATTTGGGTACCTAAAATATTTATTTGTTTTGGGCCTATATTTTGAAAATATTCTAGTACTGAGTAGGCATGCACAGATCGTTTCTGGGACCAAAAATCGTCGAATTTTCGGGTGTTTTGAGCTGGAATTTGGGATATAAACGGGTACAGAAGATGCATGCACATATCGATTTTGGGCACCAAAAGTATCGATTTTTAGCATGTTTTGGGTCTGTATTTTTAAAAATATTCTAACACTGAGTAGGCATGTACAGATCGCATCTGGGACCCAGAAATATTGAATTTTCGGGTGTTTTGAGCCTGAATTTGATATATAAACGGGTACAGAAGAAGCATGCACATATCGACTTTGTGCACCCAAAATATCGATTTTTAGCATGTTTTTGGCCTATATTTTGAAAATATTCTAACACAGAGTAGGCATGTACAAATCGCTTCTGAGACCCAAAAATATCGAATTTTCGAGTGTTTCGAGCCTGAATTTGGGATGTAAACGGTTACAGAAGATGCATGCACATATTGACTTGGACACCTAAAATATCGATTTTCAGCTTGTTCTGGGCTTGTAATTTGAAAATATTCTAGCAGTGAAAATGCATGTACTGATCGCATCTGGAACCCAAAAACATCTAATTTTCTGGTGATTTGAGCCTAAATTTGAGATATAAACGAGTACAGAAGATGCATGCACATATTGATTTTGGGCACCTAAAATATCGATTTTCAACTTGTTTTTGTGCCTGTATTTTGAAAATATCCTAACATTGAGTAGGCATGTACAGATCGCTTCTGGGACCTAAAGATATCGAATTGTCAGGTGTTTTGAGCCTGAATTTGAGATATAAACGGGCAGAGAAGATGCATGCACATATTGACATTGGGCACCTAAAATATCGATTTTCAGCATGTTTTGGGCCTGTATTTTGAAAATACTCTTACACAGAGTAGGCATGTACGGATCGTTTCTGGGACCAAAAGGTATCGTATTTTCGAGTGTTTTGAGCCTGAATTTGAGATATAAACGAGTACAGAAGATGCATGCACATATCGACTTTGGACATCACTTTCCCTTCTATTTCCACATTCCAGTCTCTGCTGTTCAAGCTGTGCATTTATTCTAGCCATTTCCACTTGTGCCTGTATCCTAGCTAACTCAACCTGTTGATCCGTTACACTAGAATTTAATATTTCCCTCATACTCGGCAATCCAACATCAGACACTTGACCAATTGTCACAGGTTCTACCTCCCTTTGTTCTTCCACATCATCCTCAGCCCCAGCTGCCATGTCACACCCTTGTGCACTCTGTACACTCCTACCTGACCTCACCTGCATCTCATTACACACCTTTTCCACCAAGTTTGCCTTAAGAATATCAGTAACCTCCAGTATCCCTAATCCCCTTGCTACCGACTGTAGTTCATGTTTTGTCAACACATCAATCTCCTCAAATGAAGGATTTGAGCGTAAAAATGATTCAACATCATCTTGAGATATTAACACAGGCATATCTATTAGTATTATTCCTATCACATATACAAAAATTTTTGTCAAGAGAACAGAACACTTTGAATGACGTTTATCATGCAACTACCAAATTTAAGGAAAACAAAATCTTCACCACAGTTAAACAAGGATCCTGGCGAGGTCGCCAAATTCTTGTCACGGTCTTTACTTATAAGACCCGATGCACCCAAGAGAAAAAATGCACCGTTGCTCTCCCAAATACTTTAGATTGACACTATAGGAGTATACTTGAAACACTGAGAAAAATAACATTAATTTCATTCACAAACAATATGCATCTCACTCAAGTACATGGAATACATTGACAATATCAACTTGACACAATATATTAACAATTGGTTCTGTTTTCCCAACTTAAGTAATACAAAAATAATCACCTTAATACTAGACCTTAAATATTAAACCTTAATGCTACTTACAAATACTTCACCAACCCCGTCACCACCACAATGCACTACCAATCCACCCGGAGCACAAGAAGCAGAGGGAATGTCTGAAACGCCGACTTCCTGCCCTTATATACCCTGTTGAAGGCATGACGTATGTGCATCTTAGATGCCTGAGCCAATGAACCAACTCCCTCAATGCGGGAAAACTTCTTGACCAATCCCACGGATAAACTCATGCACACACACTCTGCCATTGGTTGCCTTTCCTAGCTCGTTCCCTGGCCAGATGATGGTAGTTAATGTATTCCCCCAACAGGTAGTTAAGGCTGGTTCAGGCCACTCGTGCTTCTCGTCACACTGAGTAGGCATGTACAGATCGCTTCTGGGCCCGAATAAAATCGAATATTCAGGTGTTTTGAGCTTGAATTTGAGATATAAACAGGTACAGAAGATGCAGGCATGCACATATCGACGTTTAACACCCAAAATATCGATTTTTAGCATGTTTTGGGCCTGTATTTTGAAAATATTCTATTACTGAGCAGGCATGTACAGATCGCTTCTTCGACCCAAAAATATCAAATTTCGGGTGTTTTGAGCCTGAATTTGAGTAAATAAACGGGTACTGAAGATGTGTACACATATCGACTTTGGACACCTAAAATATCGATTTGCAGCATGTTTTGGTCTATATTTTGAAAATATTCTGTCACTGAGTAGGCATGTACAGATCGCTTCTGGGCCCCAATGAAATCGAATATTCTGGTGTTTTGAGCCTGAATTTAAGATATAAACGGGCACAGAAGAGGCATGCACATATCGACACTGGGCACCCAAAATATCGATCTTTAGCATGTTTTGAGCCTATATTTTGAAAACATTCTAGCACCGAGTAGGCATGTACAGACCGCTTCTGGGACCCAAAAATATCGAATTTTCGGGTTTTTTGAGCCTGAATTTGAAATATAAATGGGTACTGAAGATGCATGCACATATCGACTTTTTGCACTCAAAATATCGATTTTGAGCATGTTTTGGGTCTGTATTTTGAAAACATTTTAGCAAGGAGTAGGCTTATATACAGATCGCTTCTGGGACCCAAATATATCGAATTTTTGGGTGTTTTGAGCCTGAATTTGGGATATAAACGGATACAGAAGATGCATGCAAATATTGACTTTGGGCACCTAAAATATCGATTTTCAGCATGTTTTGGGCCTGTATTTTGAAAATATTGTAACATTGAGTAGGCATGTAAAGATTGCTTCTGGGACTCAAAAATATCGAATTTTCGGGTGTTTTGATCCTGAATTTTAGATATAAATGGGTACAGAAGATGCATGCACATATCGACTTTGGACACCTAAAATATCGATTCGAGCATATTTTGAGCCTATATTTTGAAAGCATTCTAGCACTGAGTAGGCATGTACAGATCGCTTCTGGGACCCAAAAACATCAAACTTTCGGGTATTTTGAGCCTGAATTTGAGATATAAACGGGTACAGAAGATGCATGCACATATCGACTTTTTGCACCTAAATTATCGATTTTGAGCATGTTTTGGGTCTGTATTTTGAAAACATTTTAGCAAGGAGTAGGCTTATATACAGATCGCTTCTGGGACCCAAATATATCGAATTTTGGGGTGTTTTGAGCCTGAATTTGGGATATAAACGGGTACAGAAGATGCATGCAAATATTGACTTTGGGCACCTAAAATATCGATTTTCAGCATGTTTTGGGCCTGTATTTTGAAAATATTGTAACATTGAGTAGGCATGTAAAGATTGCTTCTGGGACTCAAAAATATCGAATTTTCGGGGGATTTGAGCCTGAATTTGAGATATAAACGGGTACAGAAGATGCATGCACATATCGACTTTGGACACCTAAAATTTGGATTTAAGCATATTTTGAGCCTATATTTTGAAAACATTCTAGCACTGAGTAGGCATGTACAGATCGCTTCTGGGACCCAAAAACATCAAATTTTCGGGTATTTTGAGCCTGAATTTGAAATATAAACGGGTACAGATGATGCATGCACATATCGACTTTTTGCACCTAAAATATCGATTTTGAGCATGTTTTGGGTCTGAATCTTGAAATCTTTTTAGCAAGGAGTACGCATGTACAGATCGCTTCTGGGACCCAAAAATATCGAATTTTGGGGTGTTTTGAGCCTGAATTTGGGATATAAACGGATACAGAAGATGCAAGCACATATTGACTTTGGGCACCTAAAATATCGATTTTCAGCATGTTTTGTGCCTATATTTAAAAAATATTCTAACATTGAGTAGGTATGTAAAGATCGCTTCTGGGACCCAAAAATATTGTTTTTTCAGGTGTTTTGAGCCTGAATTTGAGATATAAACGGGTACTGAAGATGTATGCACATATCGACTTTAGACACCTAAAATATCGATTTGCAGCATGTTTTGGGCCTATATTTTGAAAATATTCTGTCACTGAGTAGGCATGTACAGATCGCTTCTGGGACCCAGAAATATTGAATTTTCGGATATGTTGAGCCTGAATTTGAGATATAAACGGGTACAGAAGATGCATGCCCATATTGACTTTGGGCAACCAAAATATCGATTTTCAGCATAATTTGTGCTTGTATATTGAATATATTCTATTACTGAGTAAGCATGTATAGATCACTTCTGGGACCAAAAAATCTCGAATTTTCGGGTGTTTTGAGCATGAATTTAAGATATAAATGGGTACAGAAGATGCATGCACAAATCGACTTTAGACACCTAAAATATCGATTTTTAGAATGTTGTGGGCTTGAATTTTGAAAATATTCTGTCACTGATTAGGCATGTATAGATCGCTTCTGGGACCCAAAAATATCGAATTTTCGGGTGTTTTGAGCATGAATTTGAGATATAAACGGGTACAGAAGATGCATGCACATATCGACTTTGGACACCTAAAATATCGATTTTTAGCATGATTTGAGCCGTTGTTTTGAAAACATTTTAGCACTGAGTAGGCATGTACAGATCGCCTCAGGGACCCAAAAGTATCGAATTTTCGGGTGTTTTGAGCCTGAATTTGAGATATAAACGGGTACAGAAGATGCATGCACATATCGACTTTGACACCTAAAATATCGATTTTAGCATATTTTGCGCCTATATTTTGAAAACATTCTAGCACTGAGTAGACATGTACAGATCGCTTCTAGGACCCCAAAAAATCGAATTTTCGGGTGTTTTGAGCCTGAATTTGAGATATAAAGGGGTACAGAAGATGCATGCACATATCGACTTTCGGCACCTAAAATATTGAGTTTCAGCATGTTTTCTGCCTGTATTTTAAAAATATATTTTTTCTGAGTAGGCATGTATAGATCACTTCTGGAACCCAAAAATATCGAGTTTTCGGGTGTTTTGAGCCTGAATTTGAGATATAAACGTGTACTAAAGATGCATGCACATATCGACTTTGGACACCTAAAATATCGATTTTCAGCATATTTTGGGCCTGTATTTTGAAAATATTATGTCACTGACCATTAATTGTACAGATCGCATCCGGGACCAAAAAATCTCGAATTTTGCGGTGTTTTGAGCCTGAAATTGGGATATAAACGGGTACAAAAGATGCATGCACATATTGACTTTGGGCACCTAAAATATCGATTATCAGCATGTTTTGGGCGTGTATTTTTAAAATATTTTAACATTGAGTAGGCATGTAAAGATCGCTTCTGGGATCCAAAAATATCGAATTTTCGGGTTTTTTGAGCCTGAATTTGAGATATAAATGGGTACTGAAGATGCATGCACATATCGACTTTTTGCACCTAAAATATCGATTTTGAGCATGTTTTGGGTCTGTATTTTGAAAACATTTTAGCAAGGAGTAGGCTTATATACAGATCGCTTCTGGGACCCAAATATATCGAATTTTTGGGTGTTTTGAGCCTGAATTTGGGATATAAACGGGTACAGAAGATGCATGCAAATATTGACTTTGGGCACCTAAAATATCGATTTTCAGCATGTTTTGGGCCTGTATTTTGAAAATATTGTAACATTGAGTAGGCATGTAAAGATTGCTTCTGGGACTCAAAAATATCGAATTTTCGGGTGTTTTGAGCCTGAATTTGAGATATAAACGGGTACAAAAAATGCATGGACATATCGACTTTGGACACCTAAAATATCGATTTTTAGCATGATTTGAGCCGTTGTATTGAAAACATTTTAGCACTGAGTAGGCATGTACAGATCGCCTCAGGGACCCAAAAGTATCGAATTTTCGGGTGTTTTGAGCCTGAATTTGAGATATAAACGGATACATAAGATGCATGCACATATCGACTTTGGACACCTAAAATATCGATTTTAGCATATTTTGCGCCTATATTTTGAAAACATTCTAGGACTGAGTAAACATGTACAGATCGCTTCTAGGACCCCCAAAAATCGAATTTTCGGGTGTTTTGAGCCTGAATTTGAGATATAAAGGGGTACAGAAGATGCATGCACATATCGACTTTCGGCACCTAAAATATTGAGTTTCAGCATGTTTTCTGCCTGTATTTTAAAAATATATTTTTTCTGAGTAGGCATGTATAGATCACTTCTGGAACCCCAAAATATCGAATTTTCGGGTGTTTTGAGCCTGAATTTGAGATATAAACGTGTACTAAAGATGCATGCACATATCGACTTTGGACACCTAAAATATCGATTTTCAGCATATTTTGGGCCTGTATTTTGAAAATATTATGTCACTGACTATTAATTGTACAGATCGCATCTGGGACCCAAAAATCTCGAATTTTGGGGTGTTTTGAGCCGGAAATTGGGATATAAACGGGTACAGAAGTAAATGCACATATTGACTTTGGGCACCTAAAATATCGATTTTCAGCTGTTTTGGGCCTGTATTTTGAAAATATTGTAACATTGAGTAGGCATGTAAAGATTGCTTCTGGGACTCAAAAATATCGAATTTTCGGGGGATTTGAGCCTGAATTTGAGATATAAACGGGTACAGAAGATGCATGCACATATCGACTTTGGACACCTAAAATATGGATTTAAGCATATTTTGAGCCTATATTTTGAAAACATTCTAGCACTGAGTAGGCATGTACAGATCGCTTCTGGGACCCAAAAACATCAAATTTTCGGGTATTTTGAGCCTGAATTTGAAATATAAACGGGTACAGAAGATGCATGCACATATCGACTTTTTGCACCTAAAATATCGATTTTGAGCATGTTTTGGGTCTGAATCTTGAAATCTTTTTAGCAAGGAGTACGCATGTACAGATCGCTTCTGGGACCCAAAAATATCGAATTTTGGGGTGTTTTGAGCCTGAATTTGGGATATAAACGGATACAGAAGATGCAAGCACATATTGACTTTGGGCACCTAAAATATCGTATTTCAGCATGTTTTGTGCCTATATTTAAAAAATATTCTAACATTGAGTAGGTATGTAAAGATCGCTTCTGGGACCCAAAAATATTGTTTTTTCAGGTGTTTTGAGCCTGAATTTGAGATATAAACGGGTACTGAAGATGTATGCACATATCGACTTTAGACACCTAAAATATCGATTTGCAGCATGTTTTGGGCCTATATTTTGAAAATATTCTGTCACTGAGTAGGCATGTACAGATCGCTTCTGGGACCCAGAAATATTGAATTTTCGGATATGTTGAGCCTGAATTTGAGATATAAACGGGTACAGAAGATGCATGCCCATATTGACTTTGGGCAACCAAAATATCGATTTTCAGCATAATTTGTGCTTGTATATTGAATATATTCTATTACTGAGTAAGCATGTATAGATCACTTCTGGGACCAAAAAATCTCGAATTTTCGGGTGTTTTGAGCCTGAATTTAAGACATAAATGGGTACAGAAGATGCATGCACATATCGACTTTAGACACCTAAAATATCGATTTTTAGAATGTTGTGGGCTTGAATTTTGAAAATATTCTGTCACTGATTAGGCATGTATAGATCGCTTCTGGGACCCAAAAATATCGAATTTTCGGGTGTTTTGAGCATGAATTTGAGATATAAACGGGTACAGAAGATGCATGCACATATCGACTTTGGACACCTAAAATATCGATTTTTAGCATGATTTGAGCCGTTGTTTTGAAAACATTTTAGCACTGAGTAGGCATGTACAGATCGCCTCAGGGACCCAAAAGTATCGAATTTTCGGGTGTTTTGAGCCTGAATTTGAGATATAAACGGGTACAGAAGATGCATGCACATATCGACTTTGACACCTAAAATATCGATTTTAGCATATTTTGCGCCTATATTTTGAAAACATTCTAGCACTGAGTAGACATGTACAGATCGCTTCTAGGACCCCAAAAAATCGAATTTTCGGGTGTTTTGAGCCTGAATTTGAGATATAAAGGGGTACAGAAGATGCATGCACATATCGACTTTCGGCACCTAAAATATTGAGTTTCAGCATGTTTTCTGCCTGTATTTTAAAAATATATTTTTTCTGAGTAGGCATGTATAGATCACTTCTGGAACCCAAAAATATCGAGTTTTCGGGTGTTTTGAGCCTGAATTTGAGATATAAACGTGTACTAAAGATGCATGCACATATCGACTTTGGACACCTAAAATATCGATTTTCAGCATATTTTGGGCCTGTATTTTGAAAATATTATGTCACTGACCATTAATTGTACAGATCGCATCCGGGACCAAAAAATCTCGAATTTTGCGGTGTTTTGAGCCTGAAATTGGGATATAAACGGGTACAAAAGATGCATGCACATATTGACTTTGGGCACCTAAAATATCGATTATCAGCATGTTTTGGGCGTGTATTTTTAAAATATTTTAACATTGAGTAGGCATGTAAAGATCGCTTCTGGGATCCAAAAATATCGAATTTTCGGGTTTTTTGAGCCTGAATTTGAGATATAAATGGGTACTGAAGATGCATGCACATATCGACTTTTTGCACCTAAAATATCGATTTTGAGCATGTTTTGGGTCTGTATTTTGAAAACATTTTAGCAAGGAGTAGGTTTATATACAGATCGCTTCTGGGACCCAAATATATCGAATTTTTGGGTGTTTTGAGACTGAATTTGGGATATAAACGGGTGCAGAAGATGCATGCAAATATTGACTTTGGGCACCTAAAATATCGATTTTCAGCATGTTTTGGGCCTGTATTTTGAAAATATTGTAACATTGAGTAGGCATGTAAAGATTGCTTCTGGGACTCAAAAATATCGAATTTTCGGGTGTTTTGAGCCTGAATTTGAGATATAAACGGGTACAAAAAATGCATGGACATATCGACTTTGGACACCTAAAATATCGATTTTTAGCATGATTTGAGCCGTTGTATTGAAAACATTTTAGCACTGAGTAGGCATGTACAGATCGCCTCAGGGACCCAAAAGTATCGAATTTTCGGGTGTTTTGAGCCTGAATTTGAGATATAAACGGATACATAAGATGCATGCACATATCGACTTTGGACACCTAAAATATCGATTTTAGCATATTTTGCGCCTATATTTTGAAAACATTCTAGGACTGAGTAAACATGTACAGATCGCTTCTAGGACCCCCAAAAATCGAATTTTCGGGTGTTTTGAGCCTGAATTTGAGATATAAAGGGGTACAGAAGATTCATGCACATATCGACTTTCGGCACCTAAAATATTGAGTTTCAGCATGTTTTCTGCCTGTATTTTAAAAATATATTTTTTCTGAGTAGGCATGTATAGATCACTTCTGGAACCCCAAAATATCGAATTTTCGGGTGTTTTGAGCCTGAATTTGAGATATAAACGTGTACTAAAGATGCATGCACATATCGACTTTGGACACCTAAAATATCGATTTTCAGCATATTTTGGGCCTGTATTTTGAAAATATTATGTCACTGACTATTAATTGTACAGATCGCATCTGGGACCCAAAAATCTCGAATTTTGGGGTGTTTTGAGCCGGAAATTGGGATATAAACGGGTACAGAAGTAACATGCACATATTGACTTTGGGCACCTAAAATATCGATTTTCAGCATGTTTTGTGCCTATATTTAAAAAATATTCTAACATTGAGTAGGCATGTAAAGATCGCTTCTGGGACCCAAAAATATTGTTTTTTCAGGTGTTTTGAGCCTGAATTTGAGATATAAACGGGTACTGAAGATGTATGCACATATCGACTTTAGACACCTAAAATATCGATTTGCAGCATGTTTTGGGCCTATATTTTGAAAATATTCTGTCACTGAGTAGGCATGTACAGATCGCTTCTGGGTCCGAATAAAATCGAGAATTCGCGTGTTTTGAGCCTGAATTTTAGATATAAACGGGTACAGAAGATGCATGCCCATATTGACTTTGGGCAACCAAAATATCGATTTTCAGCATAATTTGTGCCTGTATATTGAATATATTCTATTACTGAGTAAGCATGTATAGATCACTTCTGGGAGCAAAAAATCTCTAATTTTCGGGTGTTTTGAGCCTGAATTTGGGATATAAACGGGTACAGAAGATGCATGCACATATCGACTTTGAGCACCTAAAATATCGATTTTCAGAATGTTTTGGGCCTGTATTTAGAAAATACTCTTAACACGGAGTATTGATGTACAGATCGCTTCTGGGACACAAAAATATCAAATATTTGCGTGTTTTGAGCTTGAATTTGAGATATAAACGGGTACAGAATGTGCATGCACATATCGACTTTGGACACATAAAATATCGATTTTTAGCATGTTTTGAGCCTATATTTTGAAAAAATTCTAGCACTGAGTAGCTATGTACAGATCGCTTCTGGGACCCAAAAATATGAAATTTTCGGGTGTTTTGAGCCTGACTTTGAGATATATATGGGTACAGAAGATGCATGCAAATATAGACTTTGAACATCAATAATATCGATTTTCAGCATGTTTTGTCCCTGCATTTTTAAAATATTCTAACATTAAGTATGCATGTACAGATCGCTTCTGGGACCCAAAAAATATCGAATTTTCGTGTGTTTTGAGGTGAATTTGAGATATAA
Organism: Petrolisthes cinctipes; assembly: GCA_033782935.1. Taxonomy (NCBI): domain Eukaryota; kingdom Metazoa; phylum Arthropoda; class Malacostraca; order Decapoda; family Porcellanidae; genus Petrolisthes; species Petrolisthes cinctipes. The sequence continues at coordinate 6,551,091 of JAWQEG010000249.1, read as the reverse complement.
ACGGGTACAGAAGATGAATGCATATGTCGACTTTGAGCATCTAAAATATCGATTTTCAGTATGTTTTGTGCCTGTATTTTGAAAATATTTCAACATTGAGTAGGCATGTACAGATCGCTTCTGTAACCTAAAAATATCGAATTTTCTGGTGTTTTGAACCTGTGTTTGAGATATAAATGGGTACAGAATATGCATGCACATATAAACTTTGGGCACCTAAAATGTCGATTTTCAGCATGTTTTGGGCCTGTATTTTGAAAATATTTTAAAATTGAGTAGGCATGTAAAGTTTGCTTCTTGGACCCAAAAATATCGAATTTTCAGGTGTTTTGAGCCTGAATTTGGGATATAAACGCGTATAAAAGATGCATACACATATTGACTTTGGGCACATAAAATATAGATTTTTATCATGTTTTGGGCCTGTATTGTGAAAATACTATAACATTAAGTATGCATGTACAGATCGCTTCTGAGACCCAAAATCTATCGAATTTTCGGGTGTTTTGAGGTGAATTTGAGATATAAATGGGTACAGAAGATGCATGCACATGTCGACTTTAAGCACCTAAAATATCGATTTTCATCATGTTTTGTGCCTGTATATTGAAAATATTCTTTACTGAGTAGGCATGTACAGATCGCTTCTGGGACCCAAAAATATCGAATTTTGGGGTGTTTTGAGCCTGATTTTTGGATAAAAACAAGTACAGAAAATGCATACACATATTGACTTTTGGCACCTAAAATATCGATTTTCAGAATGTTTTAGGCCTGTATTTAGAAAATATTCTAACATTAAGTATGCATGTACAGATCGCTTCTGGAACCCAAAAATATCGAATTTTCGGGTATTTTGAGCCTGAAATTTGGATATAAACGGGTACAGAAGATGCATGCAAATATAGACTTTCGTCAACTTAAATATCGATTTTGAGCATGTTTTGGGTCTGTATTTTGAAAACATTCTAACATTGAGTAGGCTTTTACAGATCGCTTCTGTGACCCAAAAATATAGAATTTTCGGGTGTTTTGAGCCAGAATTTGAGATATAAACGGGTACAGAAGATGCATGCACATATCGACTTTGAGCACCTAAAATATCGATTTTCAGCATGTTTTGTGCCTGTATTTTGAAAATAATCTTTATTGAGTAGGCAGGTACAGATCACTTCTGGGAACCAAAAATATCGAATTTTTGGGTATTTTGAGCCTGAAATTTGGATATAAACGGGTACAGAAGATGCATGCAAATATAGACTTTCGTCAACTTAAATATCGATTTTGAGCATGTTTTGGGTCTGTATTTTGAAAACATTCTAACATTGAGTAGGCTTTTACAGATCGCTTCTGTGACCCAAAAATATAGAATTTTCGGGTGTTTTGAGCCAGAATTTGAGATATAAACGGGTACAGAAGATGCATGCACATATCGACTTTGAGCACCTAAAATATCGATTTTCAGCATGTTTTGTGCCTGTATTTTGAAAATAATCTTTATTGAGTAGGCAGGTACAGATCACTTCTGGGAACCAAAAATATCGAATTTTTGGGTGTTTTGAGCCTGACTTTGAGTTATATATGGGTACTGAAGATGCATGCACATATCGACTTTTTTCACCTAAAATATCGATTTTGAGCATGTTTTGGGTCTGTATCTTGAAAACATTTAAGCAAGGAGTAGGCATGTACAAATCGCTTCTGGTACCCAAAAATATCGAATTTTCGGGTGTTTTGAGCCTGAATTTGGGATATAAACGGGTACAGAAGATCCATGCAAATATAGACTTTGGGCACCAATAATATCGATTTTCAGAATGATTTGTGCCTGTATTTTTAAAATATTCTAACATTAAGTATGCATGTACAGATCGCTTCTGGGTCCCAAAAATATCGAATTTTCGGGTGTTTTGAGGTGAATTTGAGATATAAACGGGTACAGAAGATACATGCACATATCGACTTTGAGCACCCAAAATATTGATTTTTTAGCATGTTTTGGGCCTATATTTTGAAAATATTCTAGCACTGACTAGGCATGTACAGATCGCTCCTGGGACCCAAAAATATCGAATTTTGGGGTGTTTTGAGCCTGACTTTGAGATATATATGGGTACTGAAGATGTATGCACATATCGACTTTTTTCACCTAAAATATCGATTTTGAGCATGTTTTGGGTCTGTATCTTGAAAACATTTAAGCAAGGAGTAGGAATGTAAGGATCGCTTCTGGGACCCCAAAATATCGAATTTTCGAGTGTTTTGAGCTTGAATTTGGGATATAAACGGGTACAGAAGATGCATGCAAAAATAGACTTTGGTCACCTAAAATATCGATTTTCAGCATGTTTTGGGTCTGTATCTTGAAAACATTTTAATATTGAGTAGGAATATACAGATCGCTTCTGTGAACCAAAAATATCGAATTTTCGGGTCTTTTGAGCCTGAATTTGAGATATAAACGGGTACAGAAGATGCATGCACATATCGACTTTAAGCACCTAAAATATCGATTTTCAGTATGTTTTGTACCTGTATTTTGAAAATATTCTTTAGAGAGTAGGCATGTACAGATAGCTTCTGGGACCCAAAAATATCGAATTTTCGGGTGTTTTGAGCCTGATTTTTGGATAAAAACAATTACAGAAGATGCATACACATATTGACTTTGAGCACCTAAAATATCGATTTTTCGAATGTTTTGAGCCTGTATTTAGAAAATACTCTTAACACGGAGTAGTCATGTTCAGATCGCTTCTGGGACACAAAAATATCGAATTTTCGGGTGTTTTTGAGCTAAAATTTGATATATAAACGGATACAGAAGAGGCATGCACATATCGACTTTGGACACCTAAAATATCGAATATTAGCATGTTTTGAGCTTATATTTTGAAAACATTCTAGCATTGAGTAGGTATGTACAGATCGCTTCTATGATCCAAAAATATCGAATTTTCAGGTGTTTTGAGCCTGTATTTGAGATATAAATGGGTACTGAAGATGCATGCACATATGGACTTTTTGCATCTAAAATATCGATTATGAGCATGTTTTGGTTCTGTATCTTGAAAACATTTAAGCATGGAGTAGGCATGTACAGATCGCTTCTGGGACTCAAAAATATCGAATTTTCGGGTGTTTTAAGACTGAATTTGGGATATAAACGGGTACAGAAGATGCATTAAAATATAGACTTTGGCACCTAAAATATCGATGTTCAGCATGTTTTGTGCCTGTATTTTGAAAATATTCTAACATTAAGTATGCATGTACAGATCGCTTCTGGAACCCAAAAATATCGAATTTTCGGGTGTTTCGAGCCTGAATTTGAGATATAAACGGGTACAGAAGATGCATGCACTTATTGACTTTGAACACCTAATATATCGATTTTTAGCATGTTTTGAGCCTATATTTTGAAAACATTCTAGCACTGTGTAGGCATGTACAGATCGCTTCTGTGACCCTATAATATCGAATTTTCGGGTGTTTTGAGCCTGTATTTGAGATATAAACGGGTACAGAAGATGCATGCAAATATAGACTTTCGGCACCTTAAATATCGATTTTGAGCATGTTTTGGGTCTGTATTTTGAAAACATTCTAACATTGAGTAGGCTTTTACAGATCGCTTCTATGAACCAAAAATATCGAATTTTCGGGTGTTTTGAGCCTGAATTTGAGATATAAACGGGTACAGAAGATGCATGCACATATCGACATTGAGCAAATAAAATATCGATTTTCAGCATGTTTTGTACCTGTATTTTGAAAATAATCTTTACTGAGTAGGCATGTACAGATCGCTTCTGGGACCCAACAATATCGAATTTTCGGGTGTTTTGAGCCTGACTTTGAGTTATATATGGGTACTGAAGATGCATGCACATATCGACTTTTTTCACATAAAATATCGATTTTGAGCATGTTTTGCGTCTGTATCTTGAAAATATTTAAGCAAGGAGTAGGCATGTACAAATCGCTTCTGGGACCCAAAAATATCGAATTTTCGGGTGTTTTGAGCCTGAATTTGGGATATAAACGGGTACAAAAGATCAATGCAAATATAGACTTTGGGAACCAATAATATTGATTTTCAGAATGCTTTGTGCCTGTATTTTCAAAATATTCTAACATTAAGTATGCATGTACAGATCGCTTCTGGGACCCAAAAATATCGAATTTTCGGGTGTTTTGAGGTGAATTTGAGATATAAACGGGTACAGAAGATGCATGCACATATCGACTTTGAGCACCCAAAATATCGATTTTTTAGCATGTTTTGGGCTTATATATTGAAAATATTCTAGCACTGAGTAGGCATGTACAGATCGCTCCTGGGACCCAAAAATATCGAATTTTAGGGTGTTTTGAGCCTGATTTTTGGATATAAACAATTACAGAAGATGCATACCCATATTGACTTTTGGCACCTAAAATATCGATTTTTCGAATGTTTTGAGCCTGTATTTAGAAAATACTCTTAACACGGAGTATTCATGTACAGATCGCTTCAGGGACACAAAAATATCGAATTTTCGGGTGTTTTTGAGCTTAAATTTGAGATATAAACGTGTACAGAAGATGCATGCAGATATCGACTTTGGACACCTAAAATATCGAATATTAGCATGTTTTGAGCTTATATTTTGAAAACATTCTAGCATTGCGTAGGTATGTACAGATCGCTTCTGTGATCCAAAAATATCGAATTTTCAGGTGTTTTGAGCCTGTATTTGAGATATAAATGGGTACTGAAGATCCATGCACATATGGACTTTTTGCATCTAAAATATCGATGTTAAGCATGTTTTGTGCCTGTATTTTGAAAATATTCTAACATTAGGTATGCATGTACAGATCGCTTCTGGAACCCAAAAATATCGAATTTTCGGGTGTTTTGAGCCTGAATTTGAGATATAAACGGGTACAAAAAATGCATGCACTTATTGACTTTGGACACCTAATATATCGATTTTTAGCATGTTTTGAGCCTATATTTTGAAAACATTCTAGCACTGTGTAGGCATGTACAGATCGCTTCTGTGACCCTATAATATCGAATTTTCGGGTGTTTTGAGCCTGTATTTGAGATATAAACGGGTTCAGAATATGCATGTACATATTGACTTTGGGCACCTAAAATATCGATTATCAGGATGTTTTGGGCCTGTATTTTAAAAATATTCTAACATTGTGTAGGCATGTACAGATTGCTTCTGTAACCCAAAAATATCAAATTTTCAGGTGTTTTGAGCCTGACTTTGAGATATAAATGGGTACTGAAGATGCATGCACATATGGACTTTTTGCATCTAAAATATCGATTTTGAGCATGTTTTTGGTCTGTATCTTGAAAACATTTAAGCAAGGAGTAGGCATGTACAGATCGCTTCTGGGACCCAAAAATATCGAATTTTCGGGTGTTTTAAGACTGAATTTGGGATATAAACGGGTACAGAAGATGCATGAAAATATAGACTTTGGCACCTAAAATATCGATGTTCAGCATGTTTTGTGCCTGTATTTTGAAAATATTCTAACATTAAGTATGCATGTACAGATCGCTTCTGGAACCCAAAAATATCGAATTTTCGGGTGTTTTGAGCCTGAATTTGAGATATAAACGGGTACAGAAGATGCATGCACATATTGACTTTGGACACCTAATATATCGATTTTTAGCATGTTTTGAGCCTATATTTTGAAAACATTCTAGCACTGTGTAGGCATGTACAGATCACTTCTGGGACCCTATTATATAGAATTTTCGGTATTTTGAGCCTGTATTTGAGATATAAACGGGTACAGAATATGCATGCACATATTGACTTTGGGCACCTAAAATATCGATTTTCAGGATGTTTTTGGGCCTGTATTTTGAAAATATTCTAACATTGAGTAGGCATGTACAGATTGCTTCTGTAACCCAAAAATATCAAATTTTCGGGTGTTTTGAGCTTGAATTTGAGATATAAACGGGTACTGAAGATGCATGCACATATCGACTTTGAGCACCCAAAATATCGATTTTCAGCATGCTTTGTGCCTGTATTTTGAAAATATTCTTTACTGAGTAGGCATGTACAGATCGCTTCTGGGACCCATAAATATCGAATTTTCGGGTGTTTTGAGCCTGAATTTGAGATATAAACGGGTACTGAAGATGCATGCACATATCGACTTTGAGCACCCAAAATATCGATTTTTTAGCATGTTTTGGGCCTATATTTAGAAAATATTCTGTCACTGAGAGGCATGTACAGATCGCTTCTGGGCTCTAATAAAATCGAAAATTCGAGTGTTTTGAGCCTGAATTTGAGATATAAACGGGTACAGAAGATGTATGCACATATCGACTTTAGCCACCTAAAATATCGATTTTTAGCATGTTTTGTGCCTGTATTTTGAAAATATTATAGCAATGAGTAGGCATGTACAGATCGCTTCTCGGAACTAAAAATATAGAATTTTCGGGTGTTTTGAGCTTGAATTTGAGATATAAACGGGTACATATCGACTTTGGACACCTAAAATATCGATTTTTAGCATGTTTTGATCCTATATTTTGAAAAAAATTCTAGCACTGAGTAGGTATGTACAGATCGCTTCTGGGACCCAAAAATATTGAATAATCTTGTGTTTTGAGCCTGACTTTGAGATATAAATGGGTACTGTAGATGCATGCACATATCGACTTTTTGCACCTAAAATATCGATTTTGAGCATGTTTTGGGTCTGTATCTTAAAAACATTTAAGCAAGGATTAGGAATGTACAGATCGCTTCTGGGAAACAAAAAAATAATCGAATTTTCGAGTGTTTTGAGCCTGAATTTGGGATATAAACGGGTACAGAAGATGCATGCACATATTGACTTTGGGCACCTAAAATATCGATTTTCAGCATGTTTTGGGCCTGTATTGTGAAAACATTCTAGCACTGAGTAAGCTTGTACAGATCGCTTCTGGGACCCAAAAATATCGAATTTTCGGGTGTTTTGAGCCTGTGTTTGAGATATAAATGTGTACAGAATATGCATGCACATATTGACTTTGGGCACATAAAATATCGATTTTTAGCATGTTTTGGGCCTGTATTGTGAAAATACTCTAACATTAAGTATGCATGTACAGATCGCTTCTGGAACCCAAAAATATTGAATTTTCGGGTGTTTTGAGCCAGAATTTGAGATATAAACGGGTACAGAAGATGTATTCACATATCGACTTTGGGCACACAAAATATCGATTTTTAGCATGTTTTTTGCCTATATTTTAAAAATGTTCTAGCACTGAGTAGGCATGTACAGATCGCTTCTAAGACCCAAAAATATCGAATTTTCGGGTGTTTCGAGCCTGTGTTTGAGATATAAATGGGTACTGAAGATGCATGCACATATCGACTTTGGACAACTAAAATATCGATTTTGAGCATATTTTGTGCCTGTATATTAAAACTATTCTAACATTAAGTATGCATGTACAGATTGCTTCTGGATCCCAAAAATATAGAATTTTCGGGTGTTTTGAGCCTGAATTTGAGATATAAACGGGTAAAGAAGATGCATTCACTTATCGACTTTGGACACCAATAATATCGATTTTGAGCATGTTTTGGGCCTGTATTTTGAAAATATTTTGTCACTGAGTAGGCATGTACAGATAGCTTCTGGGCCAGAATAAAATCGAATATTCGGATGTTTTGAGCCTGAATTTCATATATATACGGGTACAGAAGATGCATGCACATATCGTCTTTGGGCACTCAAAATACCAATTTTTAGCATGTTTTGGGCTTATATTTTGAAAATATTCTAGCACTGAGTAGGCATGTACCGATTGCTTCTGGGACCCATAAATATCGAATTTTCGGGTGTTTTGAGCCCGAATTTGGGATGAAAATGGGTACAGAAGATGCATGCGCATATTGACTTAGGCTCCTAAAATATCGATTTTTAACTTGTTTTTGTGCCTGTATTTTGAAAATATTCTATCATTGAGTAGAAATGTACAGATTACTTCTTGGACCCAAAAATATCGAATTGTCGGGTGTTTTGAGCCTAAATTTGGGATATAAACGGATACAGAAGATGCATGCACATATCGACTTTGGGCACCTAAAATATCGATTTTGAGCATGTTTTGGGCCTGTATTTTGAAAATATTCTATTACTGAGTAGGCATGTATAGATCGCTTCTGGGACCCAAAAATATCGAATAATCTTGTGTTTTGAGCCTGACTTTGAGATATAAATGTGTACTGTAGATTCATGCACATATCGACTTTTTACACGTAAAATATCGATTTTAGCATGTTTTGTGTCTGTATCTTGAAAACATTTAACCAAGGAGTAGGCATGTACAGATCACTTCTGGGACCCAAAAATATCGAATTTTCGGGTATTTTGAGCCTGAATTTGGGATATAAACGGGTACAGAATATGCATGCACATATTAACTTTGAGCACATAAAATATAGATTTTGAGCATCTTTTGAGTCTGTAACTTGAAAACATTTAAGCAAGGAGTAGGCATGTACAGATCGCTTCTGGGACCCAAAAATATTGAATTTTCGGGTATTTTGAGCCTGAATTTGAGATATAAAAGGGTACAGAAGATGCATGCACATATCGACTTTGAGCACTTAAAATATCGATTTTCAGCATGTTTTGTGCCTGTATTTAGAAAATAATCTTTACTGAGTAGGCATATACAGATCGCTTCTGGGACCCAAAAATATCGAATTTTCGGGTGTTTTGAGCCTGACTTTGTGTTATATAAGGGTACTGAAGATGCATGCACATATCGACTTTGAGCACTTAAAATATCGATTTTCAGCATGTTTTGTGCCTGTATTTTGAAAATACTCAAACTCGGAGTAGGCATGTACAGATGGCTTCTGGGACCCAAAAATATCGAATTTTCGGGTATTTTGAGCCTGAATTTGGGATATAAACGGGTACAGAATATGCATGCACATATTAACTTTGAGCTCATAAAATATAGATTTTGAGCATCTTTTGAGTCTGTATCTTGAAAACATTTAAGCAAGGAGTAAGCATGTACAGATTGCTTCTGGGACCCAAAAATATCGAATTGTCGGGTGTTTTGAGCCTAAATTTGGGATATAAACGGATACAGAAGATGCATGCAAATATAGACTTTGGGCACCTAAAATATCGATTATCAGCATGTTTTTTTGCCTGTATTTTGAAAATACTCAAACTCGGAGTAGGCATGTACAGATCGCTTCTGGGACCCAAAAATATCGAATTTTCGGTTATTTTGAGCCTGAATTTGGGATATAAACGGGTACAGAATATGCATGCACATATTAACTTTGAGCACATAAAATATAGATTTTGAGCATCTTTTGAGCCTATATTTTGAAAACATTCTAGAACTGAGTAGGCTTGTACAGATCGCTTATGGGACCCAAAAATATCGAATTTTCGAGTGTTTTGAGCCTGAATTTGGGATATAAACGGGTACAGAAGATGCATGCAAATATAGACTTTAGGCACCTAAAATATCGATTTTCAGCATGTTTTGTGCCTGTATTTTGAAAATATTCTAGCACTGAGTAGGCATGTACAGATCGCTTCTGGGACCCAAAAATATTGAATTTCGGGTATTTTGAGCCTGAATTTGGGATATAAACGAGTACAGAAGATGCATGCAAATATAGACTTTGGGCACCTAAAATATCGATTATCAGCATGTTTTGTGCCTGTATTTTGAAAATACTCAAACTCGGAGTAGGCATGTACAGATCGCTTCTGGGACCCAAAAATATCGAATTTTCGGTTATTTTGAGCCTGAATTTGGGATATAAACGGGTACAGAATATGCATGCACATATTAACTTTGAGCACATAAAATATAGATTTTGAGCATCTTTTGAGTCTGTAACTTGAAAACATTTAAGCAAGGAGTAGGCATGTACAGATCGCTTCTGGGACCCAAAAATATCGAATTTTCGGGTATTTTGAGCCTGAATTTGGGATATAAACGGGTACAGAAGATGCATGCAAATATAGACTTTGGGAACCTAAAATATCGATTTTCAGCATGTTTTGGGTCTGTATCTTGAAAACATTCTAAAATTGAGTAGGCTTGTACAGATCGCTTCTGTGACCCAAAAATATCGAATTTTCAGGTGTTTTGAGCCTGAATTTGAGATATAAAAGGGTACAGAAGATGCATGCACATATCGACTTTGAGCACTTAAAATATCGATTTTCAGAATGTTTTGTGCCTGTATTTAGAAAATAATCTTTACTGAGTAGGCATATACAGATCGCTACTGGGACCCAAAGATATCGAATTTTCGGGTGTTTTGAGCCTGAATTTGAGATATAAACGGGTACAGAAGATGCATGCACATATCGACTTTGGACACATAAAATATCGATTTTTAGCATGTTTTGAGCCTATGTTTTGAAAAATATCTAGCACTGAGTAGGTATGTACAGATCGTTTCTGGGACCCAAAAATATCGAATTTTTGGGTGTTTTGAGCCTGACTTTGAGATATATATGGGTGCTGAAGATGCATGCACATATCGACTTTTTTCACCTAAAATATCGATTTTGAGCATGTTTTGGGTCTGTATCTTGAAAACATTTAAGCAAGGAATAGGAAGTATAGATCACTTCTGGGACCCAAAAATATCGAATTTTCGGGAGTTTTGAGCCTGATTTTGGGATATAAACGGGTACAGAAGATGCTTCCAAATATAGACTTTGAGCACCAAAAATATCTATTTTCAGCATGTTTTGTGCCTGTATTCCTAAAATATTCTAACATTAAGTATGCATGTACAGATCGCTTCTGGGACCCAAAAATATCGATTTTCGGGTGTTTTGAGGTGAATTTGAGATATAAACGGGTACAGAAGATGGATGCACATATCGACTTTGAGCACCTAAAATATCGATTTTCAGCATGATTTGTGCCTGTATTTTGAAAATATTCTTTACTGAGTAGGCATGTACAGATCGCTTCTGGGACCCAAAAATATCGAATTTTCGGGTGTTTTGAGCCTGAATTTGAGATATAAACGGGTACTGAAGATGCATGCAAATATCGACTTTGGGCACCCAAAATATCGATTTTTTAGCATGTTTTGGGCCTATATTTAGAAAATATTCTGTCACTGAGAGGCATGTACAGATCGCTTCTGGGCTCGAATAAAATCGAATATTCGCGTGTTTTGAGCCTGAATTTGGGATATAAACGGGTACAGAAGATGCATGCACACATTGACTTTGGGCACCAAAATATTGATTTTCAGCATGTTTTGTGCCTGTATTTTGAAAATACTCTGACACGCAGTAGGCAGGTACAGATCGCTTCTGGAACTCAAAAATATCGAATTTTCGTGTGTTTTGAGCTTGAATTTGAGATATAAACGGGTACAGATAATGCCCACACATATCGACTTTGAACACCTAAAATATCGATTTTTAGCATGTTTTGAGCCTATATTTTGAAAAAATTCTAGCACTGAGTAGGTATGTACAGATCGCTTCTGGTACCCAAAAATATTGAATAATCTTGTGTTTTGAGCCTGACTTTGAGATATAAATGGGTACTGTAGATGCATGCACATATCGACTTTTTGCACCTAAAATATCGATTTTGAGCATGTTTTGGGTCTGTATCTTAAAAACATTTAAGCAAGGAGTAGGAATGTACAGATCGCTTCTGGGACCCCAAAAAATAATCGAATTTTCGAGTGTTTTGAGCCTGAATTTGGGATATAAACGGGTACAGAAAATGCATTCAAATATAGACTTTAGGCACCTAAAATATCGATTTTCAGCATGTTTTGTGCCTGTATTTTGAAAATATTCTAACATTAAGTATGCATGTTCAGATCGCTTCTGGAACCCAAAAATATCGAATTTTCGTATGTTTTGAGCCTGAATTTGAGATATAAACGGGTACAGAAGATGCATGCACTTATCGACATTGGACACCTAAAATATCGATTTTTAGCATGTTTTCAGCCTATATTTTGAAAAAATTCTAGCACTAAGTAGGCTTGTACAGATCGCTTATGGGACCCAAAAATATCGAATTTTCGGGTGTTTTGAGCCTGTGTTTGAGATATAAATGGGTACAGAATATTCATGCACATATTGACTTTGGGCACCTAAAATGTCGATTTTGAGCATGTTTTGGACCTGTATTTTGAAAATATTTCAACATTGAGTAGGCATGTAAAGTTTGCTTCTGGGACCCAAAAATATCGAATTTTCGGGTGTTTTGAGCCTGAATTTGGGATATAAGCGGGTACAGAAGTTCCATGCAAATATAGACTTTGGGCCCCTAAAATATCGATTTTGAGCAAGTTTTGGCCTATAACTTGAAAATATTCTAACAATGAGTAAGCATGTGAAGATCGCTTCTGGGACCCATAAATATCGAATTTTCGGGTGTTTTGAGCCTGAATTTGAGATATAAACAGGTACTAAAAATGCATGCACATATCGACTTTGGACACCTAAAATATCGATTTTGAGCATGTTTTGGGCCTGTAAATTAAAACTATTCTAACATTAAGTATGCATGTACAGATCGCTTCTGGAACCCAAAAATATCGAATTTTCGGGTGTTTTGAGCCTGAATTTGAGATATAAACGAGTAAAGAAGATGCATTCACTAATCGACTTTGGACACCAATAATATCGATTTTGAGCATGTTTTGTGCCTGTATTTTGAAAATATTCTGTCACTGAGTAGGCATGTACAGATAGCTTATGAACCCGAATAAAATCGAATATTCGGATGTTTTGAGCACCTAAAATACCAATTTTTAGCATGTTTTGGGCTTATATTTTTAAACTATTCTAGCACTGAGTAGGCATGTACAGATTGCTTCTGGGACCCATAAATATCGAATTTTCGGGAGTTTTGAGACCGAATTTGGGATGTAAATGGGTACAGAAGATGCATGCACATATCTACTTTGGGCATCTAAAATATCGATTTTGAGCATGTTTTGGGCCTGTATTTTGAAAATATTCTATCATTGAGTAGAAATGTACAGATTGATTCTGGGACCCAAAAATATCGAATTGTCGGGTGTTTTGAGCCTAAATTTGGGATATAAACGGATACAGAAGATCCATTCACATATCGACTTTGGGCATCTAAAATATCGATTTTGAGCATGTTTTGGGCCTGTATTTTGAAAATTTTCTATTACTGAGTAGGCATGTATAGATCGCTTGTGGGACCCAAAAATATCGAATAATCTTGTGTTTTGAGCCTGACTTTGAGATATAAATGTGTACTGTAGATGCATACACATATCGACTTTTTGAACGTAAAATATCGATTTTGAGCATGTTTTGTGTCTGTATCTTGAAAACCTTTAAGCAAGGAGTAGGCATGTACAGATCGCTTCTGGGACCCAAAAATATCGAATTATCGGTTATTTTGAGCCTGAATTTGGGATATAAACGGGAACAGAATATGCATGCACATATTGACTTTGAGCACATAAAATGTCGATTTTCAGCATGTTTTGGGCCTGTATTTTGAAAATATTCTAACATTGAGTAGGCATGTAAAGATCGCTTCTCGGACCCAAAAATATCGAATTTTCGGGTATTTTGAGCCTGACTTTGAGATATAAATTGGTACTGAAGATGCATGCTCATATCGACTTTTTGCACCTAAAATATCGATTTTGAGCATGTTTTGGTTTTGTATCTTGAAAACATTTAAGCAAGGAGTAGGCATGTACAGATCGCTTTTTTGACCCAAAAATATCGAATTTTCGGGTGTTTTCAGCCTGAATTTGGGATATAAACGGGTACAGAAGTTGCATGTAAATATAGACTTTGGGCACATAAAATATCGATTTTCAGCATGTTTTGGGGCTATAACTTGGAAATATTCTAACAATGAGTAGGCATGTGAAGATCGCTTCTGGGACCCATAAATATCGAATTTTCGGGTGTTTTGAGCTTGAATTTGAGATATAGATAGGTACTGAAAATGCATGCACATATTGACTTTGGGCACCTAAAATGTCGATTTTCAGCATGTTTTGGGCCTGTATTTTGAAAATATTTCAACATTGAGTAGGCATGTAAAGTTTGCTTCTGGGACCCAAAAATATCGAATATTCAGGTGTTTTGAGCCTGAATTTGGGATATAAACGCGTATAAAAGATGCATACACATATTGACTTTGGGCACATAAAATATCGATTTTTAGCATGTTTTGGGCCTGTATTGTGAAAATACTCTAACATTAAGTCTGCATGTACAGATCGCTTCTGGAACCCAAAAATATCGAATTTTCGGGTGTTTTGAGCCTGAATTTGAGATATAAACGGGTACAGAAGATGTATGCACATATCGACTTTGGGCACCCAAAATATCGATTTTTAGCATGTTTTTTGCCTTTATTTTGAAAATGTTCTAGCACTGAGTAGGCATGTAAAGATCGCTTCTCGGACCCAAAAATATCGAATTTTCGTGTGTTTTGAGCCTGACTTTGAGATATAAATTGGTACTGAAGATGCATGCTTATATCGACTTTTTGCACCTAAAATATCGATTTTGAGCATGTTTTGGTTCTGTATCTTGAAAACATTTAAGCATGTACAGATCGCTTCTTTGACCCAAAAATATCGAATTTTCGGGTGTCTTGAGCCTAAATTTGTGATATAAACGGGTACAGAAGATGCATGCAAATATAGACTTTGGGCACCTAAAATATCGATTTTGAGCATATTTTGGGTCTGTATCTTGAAAACATTCTAACATTGAGTAGGCTTGTACAGATCGCTTCTGTGACGCAAAAATATCGAATTTTCTGGTGTTTTTAAGCCTGAATTTGAGATATAAACGGGTACAGAAGATGCATACACTTATCAACTTTGGACACCTAAAATATCGATTTTTAGCATGTTTTGGTACTATATTTTGAAAATATTATAGCAATGAGTAGGCATGTACAGATTGCTTCTTGGAGCCAAAAATATCGAATTTTCGGGTGTTTTGAGCCTGAATTTGGGAAATAAACGGGTACAGAAGATGGATACACATATTGACTTTGGGCACCTAAAATATTGATTTTCAGCATGTTTTGGGCCTGTATTTTGAAAATACTCTAACACACATTAGGCATGTACAGATCACTTCTGGAACCCAAAAATATCGAATTTTCAGGTGTTTTGAGCCTGAATTTGAGATATAAACGGGTACAGAAGATGCATGCACTTATCGGCTTTATGCACCAAAAATATCGATTTTTTAGCATGTTTTGGGCCTATTATTTAAAAAAATATACTAGCACTGAGTAGGCATGTGAAGATCGCTTCTGGGACTCAAAAATATCGATTTGTCAGGTGTTTTGAGCCTGAATTTGAGATATAAACGGGTACAGAAGATGCATGCACTTATCGACTTTGGGCACCTATAATATTGATTTTTAGCATGTTTTGCGCCTGTATTTTGAAAGTACTCTAACACGGAGTAGGCATATACAGATCGCTTCTGGGACCCAAAAATATCGAATTTTCGGGTGTTTTGAGCCTTAATTTGAGATATAAACGGGTACAGAAGATGCCTGCACATATCGACTTTGGATACTCAAAAATATCGATTTTGAGAATGTTTTAGGTCTGTATTTTGAAAATGTTATAGCAAGGAGTAGGCATGTACAGATCGCTTATGGGACCCAAAAATATCTAATATATTCGGGTGTTTTGAGCCTGAATTTGGAGATAAACGGGTACAGAAGATTAATGCACATATCGTCCTTGGGCACCCAAAAAACCGATTTTTAGCATGTTTTGGGCCTTTAGTTTGAAAATATTATAGCAATGAGTAGGCATGTGAAGATCGCTTCTGGGACTCAAAAATTTCGAATTGTCAGGTGATTTGAGCCTGAATTTGAGATATAAACGGGTACAGAAGATGCATGCACTTATCGACTTTGGGCACCCAAAATATCGATTTTTTAGCATGTTTTGGGCCTATTATTTGAAAATATTCTAACATTGAGTAGATCGCTTCTCTGACCCAAAAATATCGAATTTTCGGGTGTTTTGAGCCTGACTTTGAGATATAAATTGGTACTGAAGATACATGCTCATATCGACTTTTTGAACCTAAAATATCGATTCTGAGCATGTTTTGGTTCTGTATCTTGAAAACATTTAAGCATGGAGTAGGCATGTACCGATCGCTTCTGGGACCCAAAAATATCGAATTTTCGGGTGTTTTGAGACTGAATTTAGGATATAAACGGGTACGGAAGATGCATGCAAATATAGACTTTGGGCACCTAAAATATCGATTTTGAGCATGTTTTGGGTCTGTATCTTGAAAACATTCTAACATTGAGTAGGGTTGTACAGATCGCTTCTGTGACGCAAATATATCGAATTTTCGGGTGTTTTTGAGCCTGAATTTGAGATATCAACGGGTAAAGAAGATGCATGCACTTATCAACTTTGGACACCTAAAATATCGATTTTTAGCATGTTTTGGGTCTGTATTTTGAAAATATTCTAGCACTGAGTAGGCATGTACAGATTGCTTCTGGGACCCAAAATATCGAAATTTCGGGTGTTTTGAGCCTGAATTTGGGATATAAACGGGTACAGAAGATGCATACACATATTGAATTTGGGCACCTAAAATATCGATTTTAAGCATGTTTTGGGTCTGTATTCTAGCATTGAGTATGCATGTACAGATCGCATTTTGAAACTAAAAATATCGATTTTTCGGTTGTTTTGAGCCTTAATTTGGGATATAAATGGGTACTGAAGATGCATGCACTTATCGACTTTTTGCACCTAAAAAAAAAGATTTTGAGCATGTTTTGGGTCTGTATCTTGAAAACAGTTAAAAAAATCGAAAAATCTTTTGTTTTGAGCCTGAATTTGAGATATTAACGGGTACAGAAGATGCATACACATATTGACTTTGGGCACCTAAAATATCGATTTTCAGAATGTTTTGGGTCTGTATCTTGAAAATACTTTTACCACGGAGTATTCATGTACAGATCACTTCTAGGACCCAAAAATATCGAATATTCGGGTGTTTTGAGCCTGAATTTGAGATATAAACGGGTACAGAAGATGCATGCACTTATCGACTTTGGGCACCCAAAATATCGATTTTATAGCATGTTTTGGGCCTATTATTTGAAAATATTCTAGCACTGAGTAGGCATGTACAGATCGCTTCTGGGACCCAAAAATATCTAATATATTCGGGTGTTTTGAGCATGAATTTGGAGATAAACGGGTACAGAAGATGAATGCACATATCGACTTTGGGCACCCAAAAAAACGATTATTAGCATGTTTTGGGCCTTTAGTGTGAAAATATTATAGCAATGAGTAGTCATGTGAAGATCGCTTCTGGGACTCAAAAATATCGAATTGTTAGGTGTTTTGAGCCTGAATTTGAGATATAAACGGGTACAGAAGATGCATGCACTTATCGACTTTGAGCACCTATAATATTGATTTTCAGCATGTTTTGGGCCAGTATTTTTAAAATACTCTAACACGGATGTTTTGAGCCTATATTTTGAAAACATTCTAGCACTGACTAGACATGTACAGATCGCTTCTGGGACCCAAAATTATCGAATTTTCGGGTGTTTTGAGGTTGAACTTGAGATATAAACGAGTGCAGAAGATGCATACACATGTTGACTATGGGCACCTAAAATATCGATTTTCAGCATGTTTTGGGCCTGCATCTGAGTAGGCATGTATAGATCGCTTCTGGGACCCCAAAATATCGAATTTTCGGGTGTTTGGAGCCTGAATTTGAGATATAAACGGGTACAGAAGATGCATGCACATATCGACTTTTGGGCACCAAAAAGATCGATTTTCAGTATGTTTTGGGCCTGTAATTTGAAAATACTCCATCACGGAGTAGGCATCTAGAGTTCGCTTCTGGGACCCCAAAATATCGATTTTTAGGGTGTTTTGGGCCTGAATTTGAGATATCGACTTTGGTCACCTAAAATATCGACTTCTAGAAGTTTTTGGGCCTATATTTTGAAAATATTCTAGCACTAAGTAGGCATGTACAGATCACTTCTGAGACCCCAAAATATCGAATTTTCGGGTGTTTTGAGCCTGAATTTGAGATATAATCGTGTACAGAAGAAGCATGCACCTATTGACTTTGGACACTTAAAATATCGATTTTTAGCATGTTTTGAGCCTATATTTTGAAAACATTCTAGCACTGACTAGACATGTAAAAATCGCTTCTAAGACCCAAAATTATCGAATTTTCGGGTGTTTTGAGGTTGAATTTGAGATATAAACAAGCGCAGAAAATGCATACACATGTTGACTTTGGGCACCTAAAATATCGATTTTCAGCATGTTTTGGGCCTGCATCTGACTAGGCATGTACAGATCGCTTATGGGACCCCAAAATATCTAATTTTCGGGTGTTTTGAGCCTGAATTTGAGATATAAACGGGTACAGAAGATGCATCCACATATCGACTTTTGGGTACCTAAAAGATCGATTTTCAGTATGTTTTGGCCCTGTATATTGAAAATACTCTAACACGGAGTAGGCATATACAGATCGTTTTTGGGTCCCCAAAATATCGAATTTTTGCGTGTTTTGGGAATGAATTTGAGATATCAACTTTGGGCACCTAAAATATCGATTTTTAGCATGTTTTTGGCCTATATTTTGAAAATATTCTAGCACTGAGTAGGCATGTACAGATCGCTTCTGGGACCCCAAAATATCGAATTTTCGGGAATTTTGAGCCTGAATTTGAGATATAAACGTGTACAGAAGATGCATGCACATATCGACTTTTGGGCACCTAAAATATCGATTTTCAGCATGTTTTGGGTCTGTATCTTGAAAACATTCTAACTAGGAGTAGGGATGTACAGATCGCTTCTAGGACCCAAAAATACCGAATTTTCGGGTGTTTTGAGCCTGAATTTGAGATATAAACGGGTACAGAAGACGGATGCACCTATCGACTTTGGACACTTAAAATATCGATTTTTAGCATGTTTTGAGCCTATATTTTGAAAACATTCTAGCACTGACTAAACATGTACAGATCGCTTCTGGGACCCAAAATTATCGAATTTTCGGGTGTTTTGAGGTTGAATTTGAGATATAAACGAGTGCAGAAGATGCATACACATGTTGACTTTGGGCACCTAAAATATCGATTTTCAGCATGTTTTGGGCCTGCATCTGAGTAGGCATGTACAGATCGCTTGTGGGACCCCATAATATCGAATTTTCGGGTGTTTAGAGCCTTAATTTGAGATATAAACGGGTACAGAAGATGCATGCACATATCGACTTTTGGGCACCTAAAAGATCGATTTTCAGTATGTTTTGGCCCTGTATATTGAAAATACTCTAACACGGAGTAGGCATGTACAGATCGCTTCCGGGACCCCAAAATATCGAATTTTTGGGTGTTTTGGGCCTGAATTTGAGATATCGACTTTGGGCACATAAAATATCGATTTTTAGCATGTTTTGGGCCTATATTTTGAAAATATTCTAGCACTGAGTAGGCATGTACAGATCGCTTCTGGGACCCCAAAATATCGAATTTTCGGGTGTTTTGAGCCTGAATTTAAAATATAAACGGGTACAGAAGATGCATGCACATATCGACTTTTGGGCACCTAAAATATCGATTTTGAGCATGTTTTGGGTCTGTATCTTGAAAACATTCTAACTAGGAGTAGGGATGTACAGATCGCTTCTAGGACCCAAAAATACCGAATTTTCGGGTGTTTTGAGCCTGAATTTGAGATATAAACGGGTACAAAAGATGCATGCACATATTGACTTTGGGCACCTAAAATATCGATTTTCAGCATGTTTTGGGCCTGTATTTAGAAAATACTCTAACTAGGAGTAGGCATGTATAGATCGCTTCTGGGACCCAAAAATATCGAATTTTCGGGTGTTTTGAGCCTGAATTTGAGATATATACGGGTACAGAAGATGCATGCACCTATCGACTTTGGACACTTAAAATATCGATTTTTAGCATATTTTGAGCCTATATTTTGAAAACATTCTAGCACTGACTAGACATGTACAGATCGCTTCTGGGACCCAAAA
Organism: Petrolisthes cinctipes; assembly: GCA_033782935.1. Classification (NCBI taxonomy): domain Eukaryota; kingdom Metazoa; phylum Arthropoda; class Malacostraca; order Decapoda; family Porcellanidae; genus Petrolisthes; species Petrolisthes cinctipes. The sequence goes on along the minus strand of JAWQEG010000249.1, from coordinate 6,530,952 downwards.
TTATCGAATTTTCGGGTATTTTGAGGTTGAATTTGAGATATAAACGAGTGCAGAAGATGCATACACATGTTGACTTTGGGCACCTAAAATATCGATTTTCAGCATGTTTTGGGCCTGCATCTGAGTAGGCATGTACAGAGATCGCTTCTGGGACCCCAAAATATCGAATTTTCGGGTGTTTGGAGCCTTAATTTGATATATAAACGGGTACAGAAGATGCATGCACATATCGACTTTTGGGCACCTAAAAGATCGATTTTCAGTATGTTTTGGCCCTGTATTTTGAAAATACTCTAACACGGAGTAGGCATGTACAGATCGCTTCTGGGACCCCAAAATATCGAATTTTTGGGTGTTTTGGGCCTGAATTTGAGATATCGACTTTGGGCACATAAAATATCGATTTTTAGCATGTTTTGGGCTATATTTTGAAAATATTCTAGTAGTTAGTAGGCATGTACAAATCGCTTCTGGGACCCCAAAATATCGAATTTTCGGGTGTTTTGAGCCTGAATTTGAGATATAAACGGGTACAGAAGATGCATGCACATATCGACTTTTGGGCACCTAAAATATCGATTTTGAGCATGTTTTGGGTCTGTATCTTGAAAACATTCTAACTTGGAGTAGGGATGTACAGATCGCTTCTAGGACCCAAAAATACCGAATTTTCGGGTGTTTTGAGCCTTAATTTGAGATATAAACGGGTACAAAAGATATATGCACATATTGACTTTGGGCACCTAAAATATCGATTTTCAGCATGTTTTGGGCCTGTATTTTGAAAATACTCTAACTAGGAGTAGGCATGTACAGATCGCTTTTGGGACCCAAAAATATCGAATTTTCGGGTGTTTTGAGCCTGTATTTGAGATATAAACGGGTACAGAAGATGCATGCACCTATCGACTTTGGACACTTAAAATATCGATTTTTAGCATGTTTTGAGCCTATATTTTGAAAACATTCTAGCACTGATTAGACATGTACAGATCGCTTCTAGGACCCAAAATTATCGAATTTTCGGGTGTTTTGAGGTTGAATTTGAGATATAAACGAGTGCAGAAGATGCATACACATGTTGACTTTGGGCACCTAAAATATCGATTTTCAGCATGTTTTGGGCCTGCATCTGAGTAGGCATGTACAGAGATCGCTTTTGGGACCCCAAAATATAGAATTTTCGGGTGTTTGGAGCCTTAATTTGAGATATAAACGGGTTCAGAAGATGCTTGCACATATCGACTTTTGGGCACCTAAAAGATCGATTTTCAGTATGTTTTGGGCCTGTATTTTGAAAATACTCTAACACGGAGTAGGCATGTACAGATCGCTTCTGGGAACCCAAAATATCGAATTTTTTGGGGTTTTGGGCCTGAATTTGAGATATCGACTTTGGGCACATAAAATATCGATTTTTAGCATGTTTTGGGCTATATTATGAAAATATTCTAGCACTGAGTAGGCATGTACAGATCGCTTCTGGGACCCCAAAATATCGAATTTTTGGGTGTTTTGAGCCTGAATATGAGATATAAACGGGTACAGAAGATGCATGCACATATCGACTTTTGGGCACCTAAAATATCGATTTTGAGCATGTTTTGGGTCTGTATCTTGAAAACATTCTAACTTGGAGTAGGGATGTACAGATCGCTTCTAGGACCCAAAAATACCGAATTTTCGGGTGTTTTCAGCCTTAATTTGAGATACAAACGGGTACAAAAGATACATGCACATATTGACTTTGGGCACCTAAAATATCGATTTTCAGCATGTTTTGGGCCTGTATTTTGAAAATACTCTAACTAGGAGTAGGCATGTACAGATCGCTTCTGGGACCCAAAAATATCGAATTTTCGGGTGTTTTGAGCCTGAATTTGAGATATAAACGGGTACAGAAGATGCATGCACCTATCGACTTTGGACACTTAAAATATCGATTTTTAGCATGTTTTGAGCCAATATTTTGAAAATATTTTAGCACTGACTAGACATGTACAGATCGCTTCTGGGACCCAAAATTATCGAATTTTCGGGTATTTTGAGGTTGAATTTGAGATATAAACGAGTGCAGAAGATGCATCCACATGTTGACTATGGGTACCTAAAATATCGATTTTCAGCATGTTTTCGGCTTGCATCTGAGTAGGCATGTACAGAGATCGCTTCTGGGACCCCAAAATATCGAATTTTTGGGTGTTTGGAGCCTTAATTTAAGATATAAACGGATACAGAAGATGCATGAACATATCGACTTTTGGGCACCTATAAGATCGATTTTCAGTATGTTTTGGGCCTGTATTTTGAAAATACTCTAACACGGAGTAGGCATGTACAGTTCGCTTCTGGGAACCGAAAATATCGAATTTTCGGGTGTTTTGGGCCTGAATTTGAGATATCGACTTTGGGCACCTAAAATATCGATTTTTAGAATGTTTTGGGACTATATTTTGAAAATATTCTAGCACTAAGTAGGCATGTACAGATCACTTCTGGGACCCCAAAATATCGAATTTTCGGGTGTTTTGAGCCTGAATTTGAGATATAAACGGGTACAGATGATGCATGCACTTATCGACTTTGGGCACCTAAAATATCGATTTTCAGCATGTTTTGGGCCTGTATTTTGAAAATACTCTAACTAGGAGTAGGCATGTACAGATCGCTTCTGGGACCCAAAAATATCGAATTTTCGGGTGTTTTGAGCCTGAATTTGAGATATAAACGGGTAAAGAAAATGCATGCATATATCGACTTTGGACACTTATAATATAGATTTTTAGCATGTTTTGAGCCTTTTTTTTGAAAACATTCTAGCACTGACTAGACATGTACAGATCGCTTCTGGGACCCAAGATTATCGAATTTTTGGGTGTTTTGAGGTTGAATTTGAGATATAAACTAGTGCAGAAGATACATACACATGTTGACTTTGGGCACCTAAAATATCGATTTTCAGCATGTTTTGGGCCTGCATCTGAGTAGGCATGTACAGATCGCTTCTGGGACCTCAAAATATCGAATTTTCAGGTGTTTGGAGCCTGAATTTGAAATATAAACGGGTACAGAAGATGCATGCACATATCGACTTTTGGGCACCTAAAAGATCGATTTTCAGCATGTTTTGGGCCTGTATTTTGAAAATACTCTATCACGGAGTAGGCATGTACAGTTCGCTTCTGGGACCCCAAAATATCGAATTTTTGGGTGTTTTGGGACTGAATTTGAGATATCGACTTTGGGCACCTAAAATATCGATTTTTAGCATGTTTTGGGCCTATATTTTGAAAAAATTCTAGCACTGAGTAGGCATGTACAGATCGCTTCTGGGACCCTAAAATATCGAATTTTCGGGTGTTTTGAGGTTGAATTTGGGATAAAAACGGGAACAGAAGATGCATGCATATATCGACTTTTGGGCACCTAAAAGATCGATTTTCAGTATGTTTTGGGCCTGTATTTTGAAAATACTCTAACACGGAGTAGGCATGTACAGTTCGCTTCTGGGACCCCAAAATATCGAATTTTCGGGTGTTTTGGGCCTGAATATGAGATATCGACTTTGGGCACCTAAAATATCGATTTTTAGCATGTTTTGGGACTATATTTTGAAAAAATTCTAGCACTAAGTAGGCATGTACATATCACTTACGGGACCCCAAAATATCGAACTTTCGGGTGTTTTGAGCCTGAATTTGAGATATAAACGGGTACAGATGATGCATGCACATATCGACTTTGGTCACTTAAAATATCGATTTCTAGCATGTTTTGAGCTTATATTTTGAAAAAATTCTAGCACTGAGTAGGCATGTACAGATCGCTTCTGGGACCCAAAAATATCGAATTTTCAGGTGTTTTGAGGTTGAATATGAGATATAAACGAGTGCAGAAGATGCATACACATGTTGACTTTGGGCACCTAGAATATCGATTTTCAGCATGTTTTGGGCCTGCATCTGAGTAGGCATGTACAGATCGCTTCTGGGACCCCAAAATATCGAATTTTCGGGTGTTTTGAGGTTGAATTTCGGATATAAACGGGTACAGAAGATGAATGCACATATCGACTTTTGGGCACCTAAAAGATCGATTTTCAGTATGTTTTGGGCCTGTATTTTGAAAATACTCTAACACGGAGTAGGCATGTACAGTTCGCTTCTGGAACCCCAAAATGTCGAATTTTCGGGTGTTTTGGGCCTGAATATGAGATATTGACTTTGGGCACCTAAAATATCGATTTTTAGCATGTTTTGGGCCTATATTTTGAAAATATTTTAGCACTAAGTAGGCATGTACAGATCACTTCTGGGACCCCAAAATATCGAATTTTCGGGTGTTTTATGCCAGAATTTGAGATATAAACGGTTACAGAAAATGCATGCACATATCGACTTTTGGGCACCTAAAATATCGATTTTGAGCATGTTTTGGGTCTGTATTTTGAAAACATTCTAACACGGAGTAGGGATGTACAGATCGCTTCTAGGACCCAAAAATGCCGAATTTTCGGTAGTTTTGAGCCTGAATTTGAGATATAAACGGGTACAGAAGATGCATGCACATATTGACTTTGGGCACCTAAAATATCGATTTTCAGCATGTTTTGGGCCTGTATTTTGAAAATACTCTAACTAGGAGTAGGCATGTACATATCGCTTCTGGGACCCCCAAATATCGAATTTTCGGGTGTTTTGAGGTTGAATTTGGGATATAAACGGGTACAGAAGATGCATGCACATATCGACTTTTAGGCATCTAAAAGATCGATTTTCAGTATGTTTTGGGACTGTATTTCGAAAATACTCTAACACGGAGTAGGCATGTACAGTTCGCTTCTGGGACCCCAAAATATCGATTTTTTGGGTGTTTTGGGCCTGAATTTGAGATATCGACTTTGGGCACCTAAAATATCGATTTTCAGCATGTTTTGGGACTGTATTTTGAAAATACTCTAACACGGAGTAGGCAAGTACAGATCGCTTCTGGGACCCCAAAATATCGAATTTTCGGGTGTTTTGAGCCTGAATTTGAGATATAAACGGGTACAGAAGATGAATCCACATATCGACTTTTGGGCACCTAAAAGATAGATTTTCAGTATGTTTTGGGCCTGTATATTGAAAATACTCTAACACGGAATAAGCATGTACAGATCGCTTCTGGGACCCCAAAATATCGAATTTTTGGGTGTTTTGGGCGTGAATTTGAGATATCGACTTTGGGCACCTTAAATATCGATTTTTAGCATGTTTTGGGACTATATTTTGAAAAAATTCTAGCACTAAGTAGGCATGTACAGATCACTTCTGGGACCCCAAAATATCGAATTTTCGGTTGGTTTGAGCCTGAATTTGAGACGTAAACGGGTACAGATGATGCATGCACATATCGACTTTGGAAACTTAAATATCGATTTTCAGCATGTTTTGAGCCTATATTTTGAAAAAATTCTAGCACTGAGTAGGCATGTACAGATCGCTTCTGGGACCCAAAAATATCGAATTTTCGGGTTTTTTGAGGATGAATTTGGGATATAAACGGGTACAGAAGATGCATGCACATATCGACTTTTGGGCACCTAAAAGATCGATTTTCAGTATGTTTTGGGCCTGTATTTTGAAAATACTCTAACACGGAGTAGGCATGTACAGTTAGCTTCTGGGACCCCAAAATATCGAATTTTCGGGTGTTTTGGGCCTGAATTTGAGATATCGAATTTGGGCACCTAACATATCGATTTTTAGCATGTTTTGGGCCTATATTTTGAAAATATTCTAGCACTAAGTAGGCATGTACAGATCACTTCTGGGACCCCAAAATATCGAATTTTCGGGTGTTTTGAGCCTGAATTTGAGATATAAACGGGTACAGATGATACATGCACATATCGACTTTGGACACTTAAAATATCGATTTTTAGCATTTTTTGAGCCTATATTTAAAAAACTTTCAAGAACTGAGTAGGCATGTACAGATCGCTTCTGGGACCCAAAAATATCGAATTTTCGGGTGTTTTGAGGTTGTATTTGGGATATAAACGGGTGCAGAAGATGCATACACATATTGACTTTGGTCACCTAAGATATCGATTTTCAGCTTGTTTTGGACCTGTATTTTGAAAATACTCTAACACGGAGTAGGCAAGTACAGATCGCTTCTGGGACCCTAAAATATCGAATTTTCGGGTGTTTTAAGCCTGAATTTGAGATATAAACGGGTACAGATGATGCATGCACATATCGACTTTTGACACTTAAAATATCGATTTTTAGCATGTTTCGAGCCTATATTTTGAAAAAATTCTAGCACTGAGTAGGCATGTACAGATCGCTTCTGGGACCCAAAAATATCGAATTTTCGGGTGTTTTGAGATTGAATTTGGGATATAAACGGGTACAGAAGATGCATGCACATATCGACTTTTGGGCACCTAAAAGATCGATTTTCAGTATGTTTTGGGCCTGTATTTTGAAAATACTCTAACACGGAGTAGGCATGTACAGTTTGCTTCTGGGACCCCAAAATATCGAATTTTCGGGCGTTTTGGGCCTGTATTTGAGATATCGACTTTGGGCACCTAAAATATCGATTTTTAGCATGTTTTGGGGCTATATTTTGAAAATATTCAAGCACTAAGTAGGCATGTACAGATCACTTCTAGGACCCCAAAATATCGAATTTTCGGGTGTTTTGAGCCTGAATTTGAGATATAAACGGGTACAGATAATTCATGCACATATCGAAATTGGACAATTTAAATATCGATTTTTAGCATGTTTTGAGCCTATATTTTGAAAACATTCTAGCACTGAGTAGGCATGTACAGATCGCTTCTGGGACCCAAAAATTTCGAATTTTCGGTTGTTTTGAGGTTGAATTTAGGATATAAACGGGTACAGAAGATGCATGCACATATTGACTTTGGGCACCTAAAATATCGATTTCAGCTTGTTTTGAGCCTGTATATTGAAAATACTCTAACACGGAGTAAGCATGTACAGATCGCTTCTGGGACCCCAAAATATCGAATTTTTGGGTGTTTTGAGCCTGAATTTGAGATATAAACGGGTACAGAAGATGCATGAACATATCGACTTTGGACACTTAAAATATCGATTTTTAGCATGTTTTGAGCCTATATTTTGAAAACATTCTAGCACTGACTAGACATGTTCAGATCGCTTCTGGGACCCAAAAATATCGAATTTTCGGGTGTTTTGAGGTGGAATTTGGGATATAATCGGGTTCAGAAGATGCATGCTCATATTGACTTTTGGGCACCTAAAAGATCGATTTTCAGTATGTTTTGGGCCTGTATTTTGAAAATACTCTAACACGGAGTAGGCATGTACAGTTCGCTTCTGGGACCCAAAAATATCGAATTTTCGGGTGTTTTGAGGTTGAACTTGAGATATAAACGAGTGCAGAAGATGCATACACATGTTGACTTTGGGCACCTAAAATATCGATTTTCAGCATGTTTTGGGCATGCATCTGAGTAGGCATGTACAGATCGCTTCTGGGACCAAAAAATATCGAATTTTCGGGTGTTTGGAGCCTGAATTTGAGATATAAACGGGTACAGAAGATGCATGCACATATCGACTTTTGGGCACCTAAAAGATCGATTTTCAGTATGTTTTGGACCTGTATTTTGAAAATACTCTAACACGGAGTAGGCAAGTACAGATCGCTTCTGGGACCCCAAAATATCAAATTTTCGGGTGTTTTGACCCTGAATTTCAGATATAAACGGGTACAGAAGATGCATCCACACATCGACTTTTGGGCACCTAAAAGATCGATTTTCAGTATGGTTTGGGCCTGTATATTGAAAATACTCTAACACGGATTAAGCATGTACAGATCGCTTCTTGGACCCCAAAATATCGAATTTTTGGGTGTTTTTCGGCTTGAATTTGAGATATCGACTTTGAGCACCTAAAATATCGATTTTTAGCATGTTTTGGGCCTATACTTTGAAATTTTCTAGCACTGAGTAGGCATGTACAGATCGCTTCTGAGACCCTAAAATATCGAGTTTTCGGGTGTTTTGAGCCTGAATTTGAGATATAAACGGGTACAGAAGATCCATGCACATATCGACTTTTGGGTACCTAAAATATCGATTTTGAGCATGTTTTGGGTCTGTATCTTGAAAACATTCTAACTAGGAGTAGGGATGTACAGTTCGCTTCTAGGACCCAAAAATACCGAATTTTCGTGTGTTTTGAGCCTGAATTTGAGATATAAACGGGTACAGAAGATGCATGCACATATTGACTTTGGGCACCTAAAATATCGATTTTCAGCATGTTTTTGGGCCTGCATCTGTGTAGGCATGTACAGATCGCTTCTGGGACCCAAAAACATCGAATTTTCGGGTGTTTTGAGGTTCAATTTGGGATATAAACGGGTACAGAAGATGCATGCACATATCGACTTTTGGGCACCTAAAAGTTCGATTTTCAGTATGTTTTGGACCTGTATTTTGAAAATACTCTAAAACGGAGTAGGCATGTACAGTTCGCTTCTGGGACCCCAAAATATCGAATTTTCGGGTGTTTTGGGCCTAAATTTGAGATATCGACTTTGGGCACCTAAAATATCGATTTTTAGCATGTTTTGGGCCTATATTTTGAAAATATTCTAGAACTGAGTAGGCATGTACAGATCGCTTCTGGGACCCAAAATTATCGAATTTTCGTGTGTTTTGAGCCTGAATTTGAGATATAAACGAGTGCAGAAGATGCATACACATGTTGAATTTGGGCACCTAAAATATCGATTATTAGCATGTTTTGGGCCTGCATTTGTGTAGGCATGTACAGATCGCTTCTGGGACCCCAAAATATCGAATTTTCGGGTGTTTTGAGGCTGAATTTGGGATATAAACGGGTACAGAAGATGCATGCACATATCGACTTTTGGGCACCTAAAAGATCGATTTTCAGTATGTTTTGGGCCTGTATTTTGAAAATACTCTAACACGGAGTAGGCATGTACAGTTTGCTTCTGGGACCCCAAAATATCGAATTTTTGGGTTTTTTGGGCCTGAATTTGAGATATCGACTTTGGGCACCTAAAATATCGATTTTTAGCATGTTTTGGGCCTATATTTTGAAAATATTTTAGCACTGAGTAGGCATGTATAGATCGCTTCTGGGACCCAAAAATATCGAATTTTTGGGTGTTTTGAGGTTGAATTTGGGATATAAACGGGTACAGAAGATACGTGCACATATCGACTTTTGGGCACCTAAAAGATCGATTTTCAGTATGTTTTCGGCCTGTATTTTGAAAATACTCTAACACGGAGTAAGCATGTACAGTTTGCTTCTGGGACCCCAAAATATCGAATTTTCGGGTGTTTTGGGCCTGAATTTGAGATATTGACTTTGGGCACCTAAAATATCGATTTTTAGCATGTTTTTGGCCTATATCTTGAAAAAATTCTAGCACTGAGTAGGCATGTACAGATCGCTTCTGGGACCCCAAAATATCGAATTTTCGGGTGTTTTGAAGCTGAATTTAAGATATAAACGGGTACAGAAGATGCATGCACATATCGACTTTTGGGCACCGAAAATATCGATTTTGAGCATGTTTTGGGTCTATATCTTGAAAACATTCTAACTAGGAGTAGGGATGTACAAATCGCTTGTAGGACCCAAAAATACCGAATTTTCGGGTGTTTTGGGCCTGAATTTGAGATATCGACCTTGGTCACCTAAAATATCGATTTTTAGCATGTTTTGGGCCTGCATCTGAGTAGGCATGTACAGATCGCTTCTGCGACCCCAAAATATCGAATTTTCGGGTGTTTTGGGCCTAAATTTGAGATATCGACTTTGGGCACCTAAAATATCGATTTTTAGCATGTTTTGGGCCTATATTTTGAAAATATTCTAGCACTGAGTAGGCATGTACAGATCGCTTCTGGGACCCAAAATTATCGAATTTTCGTGTGTTTTGAGCCTGAATTTGAGATATAAACGAGTGCAGAAGATGCATACACATGTTGACTTTGGGCACCTAAAATATCGATTATTAGCATGTTTTGGGCCTGCATTTGTGTAGGCATGTACAGATCGCTTCTGGGACCCCAAAATATCGAATTTTCGGGTGTTTTGAGGCTGAATTTGGGATATAAACGGGTACAGAAGACGCATGCACATATCGACTTTTGGGCACCTAAAAGATCGATTTTCAGTATGTTTTGGGCCTGTATTTTGAAAATACTCTAACACGTTGTAGGCATGTACAGTTTGCTTCTGGGACCCCAAAATATCGAATTTTTGGGTTTTTTGGGCCTGAATTTGAGATATCGACTTTGGGCACCTAAAATATCGATTTTTAGCATGTTTTGGGCCTATATTTTGAAAATATTTTAGCACTGAGTAGGCATGTACAGATCGCTTCTGGGACCCAAAAATATCGAATTTTTGGGTGTTTTGAGGTTGAATTTGGGATATAATCGGCTACAGAAGATACATGCACATATCGACTTTTGGGCACCTAAAAGATCGATTTTCAGTATGTTTTCGGCCTGTATTTTGAAAATACTCTAACACGGAGTAAGCATGTACAGTTTGCTTCTGGGACCCCAAAATATCGAATTTTCGGGTGTTTTTTGGGCCTGAATTTGAGATATCGACTTTGGGCACCTAAAATATCGATTTTTAGCATGTTTTGTGCCTATATTTTGAAAATATTTTAGCACTGAGTAGGCATGTACAGATCGCTTCTGGGACCCAAAAATATCGAATTTTTGGGTGTTTTGAGGTTGAATTTGGGATATAGACGGGTACAGAAGATACATGCACATATCGACTTTTGGGCACCTAAAAGATCGATTTTCAGTATGTTTTCGGCCTGTATTTTGAAAATACTCTAACACGGAGTAAGCATGTACAGTTTGCTTCTGGGACCCCAAAATATCGAATTTTCGGGTGTTTTGGGCCTGAATTTGAGATATTGACTTTGGGCACCTAAAATATCGATTTTAGCATGTTTTTGGCCTATATCTTGAAAAAATTCTAGCACTGAGTAGGCATGTACAGATCGCTTCTGGGACCCCAAAATATCGAATTTTCGGGTGTTTTGAAGCTGAATTTAAGATATAAACGGGTACAGAAGATGCATGCACATATCGACTTTTGGGCACCGAAAATATCGATTTTTAGCATGTTTTGGGCCTGCATCTGAGTAGGCATGTACAGATCGCTTCTGCGACCCCAAAATATCGAATTTTCGGGTGTTTTGGGCCTAAATTTGAGATATCGACTTTGGGCACCTAAAATATCGATTTTTAGCATGTTTTGGGCCTATATTTTGAAAATATTCTAGCACTGAGTAGGCATGTACAGATCGCTTCTGGGACCCAAAATTATCGAATTTTCGTGTGTTTTGAGCCTGAATTTGAGATATAAACGAGTGCAGAAGATGCATACACATGTTGACTTTGGGCACCTAAAATATCGATTATTAGCATGTTTTGGGCCTGCATTTGTGTAGGCATGTACAGATCGCTTCTGGGACCCCAAAATATCGAATTTTCGGGTGTTTTGAGGCTGAATTTGGGATATAAACGGGTACAGAAGATGCATGCACATATCGACTTTTGGGCACCTAAAAGATCGATTTTCAGTATGTTTTGGGCCTGTATTTTGAAAATACTCTAACACGTTGTAGGCATGTACAGTTTGCTTCTGGGACCCCAAAATATCGAATTTTTGGGTTTTTTGGGCCTGAATTTGAGATATCGACTTTGGGCACCTAAAATATCGATTTTTAGCATGTTTTGGGCCTATATTTTGAAAATATTCTAGCACTGAGTAGGCATGTACAGATCGCTTCTGGGACCCAAAAATATCGAATTTTTGGGTGTTTTGAGGTTGAATTTGGGATATAATCGGCTACAGAAGATACATGCACATATCGACTTTTGGGCACCTAAAAGATCGATTTTCAGTATGTTTTCGGCCTGTATTTTGAAAATACTCTAACACGGAGTAAGCATGTACAGTTTGCTTCTGGGACCCCAAAATATCGAATTTTCGGGTGTTTTGGGCCTGAATTTGAGATATCGACTTTGGGCACCTAAAATATCGATTTTTAGCATGTTTTGTGCCTATATTTTGAAAATATTTTAGCACTGAGTAGGCATGTACAGATCGCTTCTGGGACCCAAAAATATCGAATTTTTGGGTGTTTTGAGGTTGAATTTGGGATATAGACGGGTACAGAAGATACATGCACATATCGACTTTTGGGCACCTAAAAGATCGATTTTCAGTATGTTTTCGGCCTGTATTTTGAAAATACTCTAACACGGAGTAAGCATGTACAGTTTGCTTCTGGGACCCCAAAATATCGAATTTTCGGGTGTTTTGGGCCTGAATTTGAGATATTGACTTTGGGCACCTAAAATATCGATTTTAGCATGTTTTTGGCCTATATCTTGAAAAAATTCTAGCACTGAGTAGGCATGTACAGATCGCTTCTGGGACCCCAAAATATCGAATTTTCGGGTGTTTTGAAGCTGAATTTAAGATATAAACGGGTACAGAAGATGCATGCACATATCGACTTTTGGGCACCGAAAATATCGATTTTTAGCATGTTTTGGGCTTGCATCTGAGTAGGCATGTACAGATCGCTTCTGCGACCCCAAAATATCGAATTTTCGGGTGTTTTGGGCCTAAATTTGAGATATCGACTTTGGGCACCTAAAATATCGATTTTTAGCATGTTTTGGGCCTATATTTTGAAAATATTCTAGCACTGAGTAGGCATGTACAGATCGCTTCTGGGACCCAAAATTATCGAATTTTCGTGTGTTTTGAGCCTGAATTTGAGATATAAACGAGTGCAGAAGATGCATACACATGTTGACTTTGGGCACCTAAAATATCGATTATTAGCATGTTTTGGGCCTGCATTTGTGTAGGCATGTACAGATCGCTTCTGGGACCCCAAAATATCGAATTTTCGGGTTTTTTGAGGCTGAATTTGGGATATAAACGGGTACAGAAGATGCATGCACATATCGACTTTTGGGCACCTAAAAGATCGATTTTCAGTATGTTTTGGGCCTGTATTTTGAAAATACTCTAACACGGTGTAGGCATGTACAGTTTGCTTCTGGGACCCCAAAATATCGAATTTTTGGGTTTTTTGGGCCTGAATTTGAGATATCGACTTTGGGCACCTAAAATATCGATTTTTAGCATGTTTTGGGCCTATATTTTGAAAATATTTTAGCACTGAGTAGGCATGTACAGATCGCTTCTGGGACCCAAAAATATCGAATTTTCGGGTGTTTTGAGGTTGAATTTGGGATATAATCGGCTACAGAAGATACATGCACATATCGACTTTTGGGCACCTAAAAGATCGATTTTCAGTATGTTTTCGGCCTGTATTTTGAAAATACTCTAACACGGAGTAAGCATGTACAGTTTGCTTCTGGGACCCCAAAATATCGAATTTTCGGGTGTTTTGGGCCTGAATTTGAGATATCGACTTTGGACACCTAAAATATCGATTTTTAGCATGTTTTGGGCTTATATTTTGAAAAAATTCTAGCACTGAGTAGGCATGTACAGATCGCTTCTGGGACCTAAGATTATCGAATTTTCGGGTGTTTTGAGGTTGAATTTGAGATATAAACGAGTGCAGAAGATGCATACACATGTTGACTTTGGGCACCTAAAATATCGATTATTAGCATGTTTTGAGCCTGCATTTGAGTAGGCATGTACAGATCGCTTCTGGGACCTAAAAATATCGAATTTTCAAGTGTTTTGAGGCTGAAATTGGGATATAAACGGGTACAGAAGATGCATGCACATATCGACTTTTGGGCACCTAAAAGATCGATTTTCAGTATGTTTTCGGCCTGTATTTTGAAAATACTCTAACACGGAGTAGGCATGTACAGTTTGCTTCTGGGACCCCAAAATATCGAATTTTCGGTTTTTTTGGGCCTGAATTTGAGATATCGACTTTGGGCACCTAAAATATCGATTTTTAGCATGTTTTGTGCCTATATTTTGAAAATATTTTAGCACTGAGTAGGCATTTACAGATCGCTTCTGGGACCCAAAAATATCGAATTTTTGGGTGTTTTGAGGTTGAATTTGGGATATAAACGGGTACAGAAGATACATGCACATATCGACTTTTGGGCACCTAAAAGATCGATTTTCAGTATGTTTTCGGCCTGTATTTTGAAAATACTCTAACACGGAGTAAGCATGTACAGTTTGCTTCTGGGACCCCAAAATATCGAATTTTCGGGTGTTTTGGGCCTGAATTTGAGATATTGACTTTGGGCACCTAAAATATCAATTTTTAGCATGTTTTTGGCCTATATCTTGAAAAAATTCTAGCTCTGAGTAGGCATGTACAGATCGTTTCTGGGACCCCAAAATATCGAATTTTCGGGTGTTTTGAAGCTGAATTTAAGATATAAACGGGTACAGAAGATGCATGCACATATCGTCTTTTGGGCACCAAAAATATCGATTTTGAGCATGTTTTGGGTCTATATCTTGAAAACATTCTAACTATGAGTAGGGATGTACAAATCGCTTGTAGGACCCAAAAATACCGAATTTTCGGGTGTTTTGGGCCTGAATTTGAGATATCGACCTTGGTCACCTAAAATATCGATTTTTAGCATGTTTTGGGCCTGCATCTGAGTAGGCATGTACAGATCGCTTCTGCGACCCCAAAATATCGAATTTTTGGGTGTTTGGAGCCTGAATTTGAGATATAAACGGGTACAGAAGATGCATGCACATATCGACTTTGAACACTTAAAGTATCGATTTTTAGCATGTTTTGAGCCTTTTTTTTGAAAACATTCTAGCACTGACTAGACATGTACAGATCGCTTCTGGGACCCAAAAATATCGAATTTTCGGGTGTTTTGAGGTTGAACTTTAGATATAAACGAGTGCAGAAGATGCATACACATGTTGACTTTGGGCACCTAAAATATCGATTTTCAGCATGTTTTGGGCTTGCATCTGAGTAGGCATGTACAGATCGCTTCTGGGACCCCAAAATATCGAATTTTCGGGTGTTTGGAGCCTGAATTTGAGATATAAACGGGTACAGAAGATACATGCACATATCGACTTTTGGGCACCAAAAAGATCGATTTTCAGTATGTTATGGGCCTGTATTTTGAAAATACTCTAACACGGAGTAGGCATGTACAGTTCGCTTCTGGGACCCCAAAATATCGAATTTTCGGGTGTTTTGGGCCTGAATTTGAGATATCGACTTTGTTCACCTAAAATATAGATTTTTAGCATGTTTTGGGCATATATTTTGAAAATATTCTAGCACTAAGTAGACTTGTACAGATCCCTTCTGGGATCCCAAAATATCGAATTTTCGTGTCCTTTGATTCTGAATTTGAGATATAAACGGGTACAGAAGATGCATCCACATATCGACTTTTGGGCACCTAAAAGATCGATTTTCAGTATGTTTTGGGCCCGTATATTAAAAATACTCTAACACGGAGTAGGCATGTACAGATCGCTTCAGGGACCCCAAAATATCGAATTTTTGGGTGTTTTGGGCCTGAATTTGAGATATCGACTTTGGGCACATAAAATATCGATTTTTAGCATGTTTTGGGCCTATATTTTGAAAATATTCTAGCACTGAGTAGGCATGTACAGATCGCTTCTGGGACCCCAAAATATCGAATTTTCGGGTGTTTTGAGCCTGAATTTGAGATATAAACGGGTACAAAAGATGCATGCATATATCGACTTTTGGGCACTTAAAATATCGATTTTAATCATTTTTAGGGTCTGTATCTTGAAAACATTCTAACTAGGAGTAGGGATGTACAGATCGCTTCTAGGACCCAGAAATACCGAATTTTCGGGTGTTTTGAGCCTGAATTTGAGATATAAACGGGTACAGAAGATGCATGCACATATCGACTTTGGACACTTAAAGTATCGATTTTTACCATGTTTTGAGCCTATATTTTGAAAACATTCTAGCACTGACTAGACATGTACAGATCGGTTCTGTGACCCAAAATTATCGAATTTTCGGGTGTTTTGAGGTTGAACTTGAGATATAAACGGGTACAGAAGATGCATGCACATATCGACTTTTGGGCACCAAAAAGAACGATTTTCAGTATGTTTTGGGCCTGTATTTTGAAAATACTCTATCACGGAGTAGGCATGTACAGTTCGCTTCTGGGACCCCAAAATATCGAATTTTTGGGTGTTTTGGGCCTGAATTTGAGATATCGACTTTGGGCACCTAAAATATCGATTTTTTGAATTTTTTGGGCCTATATTTTGAAAATATTCTAGTTCTAAGTAAGCATGTACAGATCACTTCTGGGACCCCAAAATATCGAATTTTCGGGTGTTTTGAGCCTGAATTTGAGATATAATCGGGTACAGAAGATGCATGCACCTATCGACTTTGGACACGTAAAATATCGATTTTTAGCATGTTTTGAGCCTATATTTTGAAAACATTCTAGCACTGACTAGACATGTACAGATCGCTTCTAAGACCCAAAATTATCGAATTTTGGGGTGTTTTGAGGTTGAATTTGAGATATAAACGAGTGCAGAAGATGCATACACATGTTGACTATGGGCACCTAAAATATCGATTTTCAGCATGTTTTGGGCCTGCATCTGAGTAGGCATGTACAGATCGCTTCTGGGATCCCAAAATATCGAATTTTCGGGTGTTTTGAGCCTGAATTTGAGATATAAACGGGTACAGAAGATGCATCCACATATCGACTTTTGGGCACCTAAAAGATCGATTTTCAGTATGTTTTGGCCCTGTATATTGAAAATACTCTATCACGGAGTAGGCATGTACAGATCGCTTCTGGGACCCCAAAATATCGAATTTTCGGGTGTTTTGGGCCAGAATTTGCGATATCAACTTTAGGCACATAAAATATCGATTTTTAGCATGTTTTGGGCCTATATTTCGAAAATATTCTAGCACTGAGTAGGCATGTACAGATCGCTTCTGGGACCCAAAAATATCGAATTTTCGGGTGTTTTGAGCCTGAATTTGAGATATAAACGGGTACAGAAGATGCATGCACATATCGACTTTTGGGCACCTAAAATATCGATTTTGAGCATGTTTTGGGTCTGTATCTTGAAAACATTCTAACTAGGAGAAGGGATGTACAGATCGCTTCTAGGACCCAAAAATACCGAATTTTCGGGTGTTTTGAGCCTGAATTTGAGAAACAAACGGGTACAAAAATGCATGCACATATCGACTTTTGGGCACCTAAAAGATCGATTTTCAGTATGTTTTCGGCCTGTATTTTGAAAATACTCTAACACGGAGTAAGCATGTACAGTTTGCTTCTGGGACCCCAAAATATCGAATTTTCGGGTGTTTTGGGCCTGAATTTGAGATATCGACTTTGGACACCTAAAAAATCGATTTTTAGCATGTTTTGGGCCTATATTTTGAAAAATTTTTAGCACTGAGTAGGCATGTACAGATCGCTTCTGGGACCCAAAATTATCGAATTTTCGGGTGTTTTGAGGTTGAATTTGAGATATAAACGAGTGCAGAAGAAGCATACACATGTTGACTTTGGGCACCTAAAATATCGATTATTAGAATGTTTTGGGCCTGCATTTGAGTAGGTATGTACAGATCGCTTCTGGGACCCCAAAATATCGAATTTTCGGGTGTTTGGAGCCTTAATTTGAGATATAAACGGGTACAGAAGATGCATGCACATATCGACTTTTGGGCACCTAAAAGATCGATTTTCAGTATGTTTTGGCCCTGTATTTTGAAAATACTCTAACACGGAGTAGGCATGTACAGTTCGCTTCTGGGACCCAAAATATCAAATTTTCGGGTGTTTTGGGCCTGAATTTGAGATATCGACTTTGGGCACCTAAAATATCGATTTTTAGCATGTTTTGGGACTATATTTTGAAAATATTCTAGCACTAAATAGGCATGTACAGATCACTTCTGGGACCCCAAAATATCGAATTTTCGGGTGTTTTGAGCCTCAATTTGAGATATAAACGGGTACAGATGATGCATGCACTTATCGACTTTGGGCACCTAAAATATCGATTTTCAGCATGTTTTGTGCCTGTATTTTGATAATACTCTAACTAGAAGTAGGCATGTACAGATCGCTTCTGGGACCCAAAAATATCGAATTTTCGGGTGTTTTGAGCCTGAATTTGAGATATAAACGGGTACAGAAGATGCATTCACCTATCGACTTTGGACACTTAAAATATCGATTTTTAGCATGTTTTGAGCCTATATTTTGAAAACATTCTAGCACTGACTAGACATGTACAGATCGCTTCTGGGACCCAAAATTATCGAATTTTCGGGTGTTTTGAGGTTGAACTTGAGATATAAACGAGTGCAGAAGATGCATACACATGTTGACTATGGGCACCTAAAATATCGATTTTCAGCATGTTTTTGGCCTGCATCTGAGTAGGCATGTACAGATAGCTTCTGGGACCCCAAAATATCGAATTTTCGGGTGTTTTGAGCCTGAATTTGAGATATAAACGGGTACAGAAGATGCATCCACATATCGACTTTTGGGCACCTAAAAGATCGATTTTCAGTATGTTTTGGCCCTGTATATTGAAAATACTCTAACACGGAGTAGGCATGTACAGATCGCTTCTGGGACCCCAAAATATCGAATTTTCGGGTGTTTTGGGCCAGAATTTGAGATATCAACTTTTGGCACATAAAATATCGATTTTTAGCATGTTTTGGGCCTATATTTTGAAAATATTCTAGCACTGAGTAGGCATGTACAGATCGCTTCTGGGACCCCAAAATATCGAATTTTCGGGTGTTTTGAGCCTGAATTTGAGATATAAACGGGTACAGAAGATGCATGCACATATCGACTTTTGGGCACCTAAAATATCGATTTTGAGCATGTTTTGGGTCTGTATCTTGAAAACATTCTAACTAGGAGTAGGGATGTACAGATCGCTTCTAGGACCCAAAAATACCGAATTTTCGGGTGTTTTGAGGCTGAATTTGGGATATAAACGGGTACAGAAGATGCATGCACATATCGACTTTTGGGCACCTAAAAGATCGATTTTCAGTATGTTTTGGGCCTGTATTTTGAAAATACTCTAACACGGAGTAGGCATGTACAGTTTGCTTCTGGGACCCCAAAATATCGAATTTTTGGGTTTTTTGGGCCTGAATTTGAGATATCGACTTTGGGCACCTAAAATATCGATTTTTAGCATGTTTTGGGCCTATATTTTGAAAATATTTTAGCACTGAGTAGGCATGTACAGATCGCTTCTGGGACCCAAAAATATCGAATTTTTGGGTGTTTTGAGGTTGAATTTGGGATATAAACGGGTACAGAAGATACGTGCACATATCGACTTTTGGGCACCTAAAAGATCGATTTTCAGTATGTTTTCGGCCTGTATTTTGAAAATACTCTAACACGGAGTAAGCATGTACAGTTTGCTTCTGGGACCCCAAAATATCGAATTTTCGGGTGTTTTGGGCCTGAATTTGAGATATTGACTTTGGGCACCTAAAATATCGATTTTTAGCATGTTTTTGGCCTATATTTTGAAAATATTTTAGCACTGAGTAGGCATGTACAGATCGCTTCTGGGACCCAAAAATATCGAATTTTTGGGTGTTTTGAGGTTGAATTTGGGATATAAACGGGTACAGAAGATACGTGCACATATCGACTTTTGGGCACCTAAAAGATCGATTTTCAGTATGTTTTCGGCCTGTATTTTGAAAATACTCTAACACGGAGTAAGCATGTACAGTTTGCTTCTGGGACCCCAAAATATCGAATTTTCGGGTGTTTTGGGCCTGAATTTGAGATATTGACTTTGGGCACCTAAAATATCGATTTTTAGCATGTTTTTGGCCTATATCTTGAAAAAATTCTAGCACTGAGTAGGCATGTACAGATCGCTTCTGGGACCCCAAAATATCGAATTTTCGGGTGTTTTGAAGCTGAATTTAAGATATAAACGGGTACAGAAGATGCATGCACATATCGACTTTTGGGCACCGAAAATATCGATTTTGAGCATGTTTTGGGTCTATATCTTGAAAACATTCTAACTAGGAGTAGGGATGTACAAATCGCTTGTAGGACCCAAAAATACCGAATTTTCGGGTGTTTTGGGCCTGAATTTGAGATATCGACCTTGGTCACCTAAAATATCGATTTTTAGCATGTTTTGGGCCTGCATCTGAGTAGGCATGTACAGATCGCTTCTGCGACACCAAAATATCGAATTTTCGGGTGTTTTGGGCCTAAATTTGAGATATCGACTTTGGGCACCTAAAATATCGATTTTTAGCATGTTTTGGGCCTATATTTTGAAAATATTCTAGCACTGAGTAGGCATGTACAGATCGCTTCTGGGACCCAAAATTATCGAATTTTCGTGTGTTTTGAGCCTGAATTTGAGATATAAACGAGTGCAGAAGATGCATACACATGTTGACTTTGGGCACCTAAAATATCGATTATTAGCATGTTTTGGGCCTGCATTTGTGTAGGCATGTACAGATCGCTTCTGGGACCCCAAAATATCGAATTTTCGGGTGTTTTGAGGCTGAATTTGGGATATAAACGGGTACAGAAGATGCATGCACATATCGACTTTTGGGCACCTAAAAGATCGATTTTCAGTATGTTTTGGACCTGTATTTTGAAAATACTCTAACACGGTGTAGGCATGTACAGTTTGCTTCTGGGACCCCAAAATATCGAATTTTTGGGTTTTTTGGGCCTGAATTTGAGATATCGACTTTGGGCACCTAAAATATCGATTTTTAGCATGTTTTGGACCTATATTTTGAAAATATTTTAGCACTGAGTAGGCATGTACAGATCGCTTCTGGGACCCAAAAATATCGAATTTTTGGGTGTTTTGAGGTTGAATTTGGGATATAATCGGCTACAGAAGATACATGCACATATCGACTTTTGGGCACATAAAAGATCGATTTTCAGTATGTTTTCTGCCTGTATTTTGAAAATACTCTAACACGGAGTAAGCATGTACAGTTTGCTTCTGGGACCCCAAAATATCGAATTTTCGGGTGTTTTGGGCCTGAATTTGAGATATCGACTTTGGACACCTAAAAAATCGATTTTTAGCATGTTTTGGGCCTATATTTTGAAAAAATTCTAGCACTGAGTAGGCATGTACAGATCGCTTCTGGGACCCAAAATTATCGAATTTTCGGGTGTTTTGAGGTTGAATTTGAGATATAAACGAGTGCAGAAGATGCATACACATGTTGACTTTGGGCACCTAAAATATCGATTATTAGAATGTTTTGGGCCTGCATTTGAGTAGGCATGTACAGATCGCTTCTAGGACCTAAAAATATCGAATTTTCAAGTGTTTTGAGGCTGAAATTGGGATATAAACGGGTACAGAAGATGCATGCACATATCGACTTTTGGGCACCTAAAAGATCGATTTTCAGTATGTTTTGGGCCTGTATTTTGAAAATACTCTAACACGGAGTAGGCATGTACAGTTTGCTTCTGGGACCTCAAAATATCGAATTTTCGGGTTTTTTGGGCCTGAATTTGAGATATCGACTTTGGGCACCTAAAATATCGATTTTTAGCATGTTTTGGGCCTATATTTTGAAAATATTTTAGCACTGAGTAGGCATGTACAGATCGCTTCTGGGACCCAAAAATATCGAATTTTTGGGTGTTTTGAGGTTGAATTTGGGATATAGACGGGTACAGAAGATACATGCACATATCGACTTTTGGGCACCTAAAAGATCGATTTTCAGTATGTTTTCGGCCTGTATTTTGAAAATACTCTAACACGGAGTAAGCATGTACAGTTTGCTTCTGGGACCCCAAAATATCGAATTTTCGGGTGTTTTGGGCCTGAATTTGAGATATTGACTTTGGGCACCTAAAATATCGATTTTAGCATGTTTTTGGCCTATATCTTGAAAAAATTCTAGCACTGAGTAGGCATGTACAGATCGCTTCTGGGACCCCAAAATATCGAATTTTCGGTTGTTTTGAAGCTGAATTTAAGATATAAACGGGTACAGAAGATGCATGCACATATCGACTTTTGGGCACCGAAAATATCGATTTTTAGCATGTTTTGGGCCTGCATCTGAGTAGGCATGTACAGATCGCTTCTGCGACCCCAAAATATCGAATTTTCGGGTGTTTTGGGCCTAAATTTGAGATATCGACTTTGGGCACCTAAAATATCGATTTTTAGCATGTTTTGGGCCTATATTTTGAAAATATTCTAGCACTGAGTAGGCATGTACAGATCGCTTCTGGGACCCAAAATTATCGAATTTTCGTGTGTTTTGAGCCTGAATTTGAGATATAAACGAGTGCAGAAGATGCATACACATGTTGACTTTGGGCACGTAAAATATCGATTATTAGCATGTTTTGGGCCTGCATTTGTGTAGGCATGTACAGATCGCTTCTGGGACCCAAAAATATCGAATTTTCGGGTTTTTTGAGGCTGAATTTGGGATATAAACGGGTACAGAAGATGCATGCACATATCGACTTTTGGGCACCTAAAAGATCGATTTTCAGTATGTTTTGGGCCTGTATTTTGAAAATACTCTAACACGGTGTAGGCATGTACAGTTTGCTTCTGGGACCCCAAAATATCGAATTTTTGGGTTTTTTGGGCCTGAATTTGAGATATCGACTTTGGGCACCTAAAATCTATTTTTAGCATGTTTTGGGCCTATATTTTGAAAATATTTTAGCACTGAGTAGGCATGTACAGATCGCTTCTGGGACCCAAAAATATCGAATTTTCGGGTGTTTTGAGGTTGAATTTGGGATATAATCGGCTACAGAAGATACATGCACATATCGACTTTTGGGCACCTAAAAGATCGATTTTCAGTATGTTTTCGGCCTGTATTTTGAAAATACTCTAACACGGAGTAAGCATGTACAGTTTGCTTCTGGGACCCCAAAATATCGAATTTTCGGGTGTTTTGGGCCTGATTTTGAGATATCGACTTTGGACACCTAAAATATCGATTTTTAGCATGTTTTGGGCCTATATTTTGAAAAAATTCTAGCACTGAGTAGGCATGTACAGATCGCTTCTGGGACCCAAGATTATCGAATTTTCGGGTGTTTTGAGGTTGAATTTGAGATATAAACGAGTGCAGAAGATGCATACACATGTTGACTTTGGGCACCTAAAATATCGATTATTAGTATGTTTTGAGCCTGCATTTGAGTAGGCATGTACAGATCGCTTCTGGGACCTAAAAATATCGAATTTTCAAGTGTTTTGAGGCTGAAATTGGGATATAAACGGGTACAGAAGATGCATGCACATATCGACTTTTGGGCACCTAAAAGATCGATTTTCAGTATGTTTTGGGCCTGTATTTTGAAAATACTCTAACACGGAGTAGGCATGTACAGTTTGCTTCTGGGACCCCAAAATATCGAATTTTCGGTTTTTTTGGGCCTGAATTTGAGATGTCGACTTTGGGCACCTAAAATATCGATTTTTAGCATGTTTTGGGCCTATATTTTGAAAATATTTTAGCACTGAGTAGGCATTTACAGATCGCTTCTGGGACCCAAAAATATCGAATTTTTGGGTGTTTTGAGGTTGAATTTGGGATATAAACGGGTACAGAAGATACATGCACATATCGACTTTTGGGCACCTAAAAGATCGATTTTCAGTATGTTTTCGGCCTGTATTTTGAAAATACTCTAACACGGAGTAAGCATGTACAGTTTGCTTCTGGGACCCCAAAATATCGAATTTTCGGGTGTTTTGGGCCTGAATTTGAGATATTGACTTTGGGCACCTAAAATATCGATTTTTAGCATGTTTTTGGCCTATATCTTGAAAAAATTCTAGCACTGAGTAGGCATGTACAGATCGTTTCTGGGACCCCAAAATATCGAATTTTCGGGTGTTTTGAAGCTGAATTTAAGATATAAACGGGTACAGAAGATGCATGCACATATCGTCTTTTGGGCACCGAAAATATCGATTTTGAGCATGTTTTGGGTCTATATCTTGAAAACATTCTAACTAGGAGTAGGGATGTACAAATCGCTAGTAGGACCCAAAAATACCGAATTTTCGGGTGTTTTGGGCCTGAATTTGAGATATCGACCTTGGTCACCTAAAATATCGATTTTTAGCATGTTTTGGGCCTGCATCTGAGTAGGCATGTACAGATCGCTTCTGCGACCCCAAAATATCGAATTTTTGGGTGTTTGGAGCCTGAATTTGAGATATAAACGGGTACAGAAGATGCATGCACATATCGACTTTGAACACTTAAAGTATCGATTTTTAGCATGTTTTGAGCCTTTTTTTTGAAAACATTCTAGCACTGACTAGACATGTACAGATCGCTTCTAGGACCCAAAAATATCGAATTTTCGGGTGTTTTGAGGTTGAACTTTAGATATAAACGAGTGCAGAAGATGCATACACATGTTGACTTTGGGCACCTAAAATATCGATTTTCAGCATGTTTTGGTCTTGCATCTGAGTAGGCATGTACAGATCGCTTCTGGGACCCCAAAATATCGAATTTTCGGGTGTTTGGAGCCTGAATTTGAGATATAAACGGGTACAGAAGATACATGCACATATCGACTTTTGGGCACCAAAAAGATCGATTTTCAGTATGTTATGGGCCTGTACTTTGAAAATACTCTAACACGGAGTAGGCATGTACAGTTCGCTTCTGGGACCCCAAAATATCGAATTTTCGGGTGTTTTGGGCCTGAATTTGAGATATCGACTTTGGGGACCTAAAATATCGATTTTTAGCATGTTTTGGGCATATATTTTGAAAATATTCTAGCACTAAGTAGACTTGTACAGATCCCTTCTGGGATCCCAAAATATCGAATTTTCGGGTCCTTTGATTCTGAATTTGAGATATAAACGGGTACAGAAGATGCATCCACATATCGACTTTTGGGCACCTAAAAGATCGATTTTCAGTATGTTTTGGGCCCGTATATTAAAAATACTCTAACACGGAGTAGGCATGTACAGATCGCTTCAGGGACCCCAAAATATCGAATTTTTGGGTGTTTTGGGCCTGAATTTGAGATATCGACTTTGGGCACATAAAATATCGATTTTTAGCATGTTTTGGGCCTATATTTTGAAAATATTCTAGCACTGAGTAGGCATGTACAGATCGCTTCTGGGACCCCAAAATATCGAATTTTCGGGTGTTTTGAGCCTGAATTTGAGATATAAACGGGTACAAAAGATGCATGCATATATCGACTTTTGGGCACCTAAAATATCGATTTTAATCATTTTTTGGGTCTGTATCTTGAAAACATTCTAACTAGGAGTAGGGATGTACAGATCGCTTCTAGGACCCAAAAATACCGAATTTTCGGGTGTTTTGAGCCTGAATTTGAGATATAAACGGGTACAGAAGATGCATGCACATATCGACTTTGGACACTTAAAGTATCGATTTTTACCATGTTTTGAGCCTATATTTTGAAAACATTCTAGCACTGACTAGACATGTACAGATCGGTTCTGTGACCCAAAATTATCGAATTTTCGGGTGTTTTGAGGTTGAACTTGAGATATAAACGGGTACAGAAGATGCATGCACATATCGACTTTTGGGCACCAAAAAGAACGATTTTCAGTATGTTTTGGGCCTGTATTTTGAAAATACTCTATCACGGAGTAGGCATGTACAGTTCGCTTCTGGGACCCCAAAATATCGAATTTTTGGGTGTTTTGGGCCTGAATTTGAGATATCGACTTTGGGCACCTAAAATATCGATTTTTTGAATTTTTTGGGCCTATATTTTGAAAATATTCTAGATCTAAGTAAGCATGTACAGATCACTTCTGGGACCCCAAAATATCGAATTTTCGGGTGTTTTGGGCCTGAATTTGAGATATCAACTTTGGGCACATAAAATATCGATTTTTTTTTGTAGCATGTTTTGGGCCTATATTTTGAAAATATTCTAGCACTGTGTAGGCATGTACAGATCGCTTCTGGGACCCCAAAATATCGAATTTTCGGGTGTTTTGAGCCTGAATTTGAGATATCGACTTTGGGCACCTAAAATATCGATTTTTAGCATGTTTTGGGACTATATTTTGAAAATATTCTAGCACTAAATAGGCATGTACAGATCACTTCTGGGACCCCAAAATATCGAATTTTCGGGTGTTTTGAGCCTCAATTTGAGATATAAACGGGTACAGATGATGCATGCACTTATCGACTTTGGACACTTAAAGTATCGATTTTTACCATGTTTTGAGCCTATATTTTGAAAACATTCTAGCACTGACTAGACATGTACAGATCGCTTGTGGGACCCAAAATTATCGAATTTTCGGGTGTTTTGAGGTTGAACTTGAGATATTAACGAGTGCAGAAGATGGATACACATGTTGACTATGGGCACCTAAAATATCGATTTTCAGCATGTTTTGGGCCTGCATCTGAGTAGGCATGTACAGATCGCTTCTGGGACCCCAAAATATCGAATTTTCGGGTGTTTTGAGCCTGAATTTGAGATATAAACGGGTACAGAAGATGCATCCACATATCGACTTTTGGGCACCTAAAAGATCGATTTTCAGTATGTTTTGGCCCTGTATATTGAAAATACTCTAACACGGAGTAGGCATGTACAGATCGCTTCTGGGACCCCAAAATATCGAATTTTCGGGTGTTTTGGGCCAGAATTTGAGATATCAACTTTTGGCACATAAAATATCGATTTTTAGCATGTTTTGGGCCTATATTTTGAAAATATTCTAGCACTGAGTAGGCATGTACAGATTGCTTCTGGGACCCCAAAATATCGAATTTTCGGGTGTTTTGAGCCTGAATTTGAGATATAAACGGGTACAGAAGATGCATGCACATATCGACTTTTGGGCACCTAAAATATCGATTTTGAGCATGTTTTGGGTCTGTATCTTGAAAACATTCTAACTAGGAGTAGGGATGTACAGATCGCTTCTAGGACCCAAAAATACCGAATTTTCGGGTGTTTTGAGCCTGAATTTGAGAAACAAACGGGTACAAAAGATGCATGCACATATTGACTTTGGGCACCAAAAATATCGATTTTCAGCATGTTTTGGGCCTGTATTTTGAAAATACTCTAACTAGGAGTAGGCATGTACAGATCGCTTCTGGGACCCAAAAATATCGAATTTTCGGGTGTTTTGAGCCTGAATTTGAGATATAAACGGGTACAGAAGATGCATTCACCTATCGACTTTGGACACTTAAAATATCGATTTTTAGCATGTTTTGAGCCTATATTTTGAAAACATTCTAGCACTGACTAGACATGTACAGATCGCTTCTGGGACCCAAAATTATCGAATTTTCGGGTGTTTTGAGGTTGAACTTGAGATATAAACGAGTGCAGAAGATGCATACACATGTTGACTATGGGCACCTAAAATATCGATTTTCAGCATGTTTTGGGCCTGCATCTGAGTAGGCATGTACAGATCGCTTCTGGGACCCCAAAATATCGAATTTTCGGGTGTTTTGAGCCTGAATTTGAGATATAAACGGGTACAGAAGATGCATCCACATATCGACTTTTGGGCACCTAAAAGATCGATTTTCAGTATGTTTTGGCCCTGTATATTGAAAATACTCCAACACGGAGTAGGCATGTACAGATCGCTTCTGGGACCCCAAAATATCGAATTTTCGGGTGTTTTGGGCCAGAATTTGAGATATCAAATTTTGGCACATAAAATATCGATTTTTAGCATGTTTTGGGCCTATATTTTGAAAATATTCTAGCACTGAGTAGGCATGTACAGATCGCTTCTGGGACCCCAAAATATTGAATTTTCGGGTGTTTTGAGCCTGAATTTGAGATATAAACGGGTACAGAAGATGCATGCACATATCGACTTTTGGGCACCTAAAATATCGATTTTGAGCATGTTTTGGGTCTGTATCTTGAAAACATTCTAACTAGGAGTAGGGATGTACAGATCGCTTCTAGGACCCAAAAATACCGAATTTTCGGGTGTTTTGAGCCTGAATTTGAGAAACAAACGGGTACAAAAGATGCATGCACATATTGACTTTGGGCACCAAAAATATCGATTTTCAGCATGTTTTGGGCCTGTATTTTGAAAATACTCTAACTAGGAGTAGGCATGTACAGATCGCTTCTGGGACCCAAAAATATCGAATTTTCGGGTGTTTTGAGGTTGAATTTGAGATATAAACGAGTGCAGAAGATGCATACACATGTTGACTTTGGGCACCTAAAATATCGATTTTCAGCATGTTTTGGGCCTGCATCTGAGTAGGCATGTACAGAGATCGCTTCTGGGACCCCAAAATATCGAATTTTCGGGTGTTTGGAGCCTTAATTTGAGATATAAACGGGTACAGAAGATGCATGCACATATCGACTTTAAGGCACCTAAAAGATCGATTTTCAGTATGTTTTGGCCCTGTATTTTGAAAATACTCTAACACGGAGTAGGCATGTACAGTTCGCTTCTGGGACCCAAAATATCGATTTTTCGGGTGTTTTGGGCCTGAATTTGAGATATCGACTTTGGGCACCTAAAATATCGATTTTTAGCATGTTTTGGGACTATATTTTGAAAATATTCTAGCACTAAGTAGGCATGTACAGATCACTTCTGGGACCCCAAAATATCGAATTTTCGGGTGTTTTGAGCCTCAATTTGAGATATAAACGGGTACAGATGATGCATGCACTTATCGACTTTGGGCACCTAAAATATCGATTTTCAGCATGTTTTGGGCCTGTATTTTGATAATACTCTAACTAGGAGTAGGCATGTACAGATCGCTTCTGGGACCCAAAAATATCGAATTTTCGGGTGTTTTGAGACTGAATTTGAGATATAAACGGGTACAGAAGATGCATGCACATATCGACTTTGGACACTTATAATATCGATTTTTAGCATGTTTTGAGTCCTTTTTTTCTAAAACATTCTAGCACTGACTAGACATGTACAGATCGCTTCTGGGTCCCAAAATATCGAATTTTCGGGTGTTTTGAGCCTGAATTTGAGATATAAACGGGTACAGAAGATGCATGCACATATCGACTTTTGGGCACCTAGAATATCGATTTTGAGCATGTTTTGGGTCTTTATCTTGAAAACATTCTAACTAGGAGTAGGGATGTACAGATCGCTTCTAGGACCCAAAAATACCGAATTTTCGGGTGTTTTGAGCCTGAATTTGAGAAACAAACGGGTACAAAAGATGCATGCACATATTGACTTTGGGCACCAAAAATATCGATTTTCAGCATGTTTTGGGCCTGTATTTTGAAAATACTCTAACTAGGAGTAGGCATGTACAGATCGCTTCTGGGACCCAAAAATATCGAATTTTCGGGTGTTTTGAGGTTGAATTTGAGATATAAACGAGTGCAGAAGATACATACACATGTTGACTTTGGGCACCTAAAATATCGATTTTCAGCATGTTTTGGGCCTGCATCTGAGTAGGCATGTACAGATCGCTTCTGGGACCCCAAAATATCGAATTTTCAGGTGTTTAGAGCCTGAATTCGAGATATAAACGGGTACAGAAGATGCATGCACATATCGACTTTTGGGCACCTAAAAGATCGATTTTCAATATGTTTTGGGCCTGTATTTTGAAAATACTCTATCACGGAGTAGGCATGTACAGTTCGCTTCTGGGACCCCAAAATATCGAATTTTCGGGTGTTTTGGGCCTGAATTTGAGATATCGACTTTGGGCACCTAAAATATCGATTTTTAGCTTGTTTTGGGACTATATTTTGAAAAAATTCTAGCACTGAGTAGGCATGTACAGATCGCTTCTGGGACCCAAAAATATCGAATTTTCGGGTGTTTTGAGGTTGAATTTGGGATATAAACGGGAACAGAAGATGCATGCACATATCGACTTTTGGGCACCTAAAAGATCGATTTTCAGTATGTTTTGGGCCTGTATTTTGAAAATACTCTAACACGGAGTAGGCATTTACAGTTCGTTTCTGGGACCCCAAAATATCAAATTTTCGGGTGTTTTGGGCCTGAATTTGAGATATCGACTTTGGGCACCTAAAATATCGATTTTTAGCATTTTTTGGGACTATATTTTGAAAATATTCTAGCACTAAGTAGGCATGTACAGATCACTTACGGGACCCCAAAATATCGAATTTTCGGGTGTTTTCAGCTTTAATTTGAGATATAAACGGGTACAGAAGATTCATGCACATATCGACTTTGGACACTTAAAGTATCGATTTTTACCATGTTTTGAGCCTATATTTTGAAAACATTCTAGCACTGACTAGACATGTACAGATCGCTTCTGGGACCCAAAATTATCGAATTTTCGGGTGTTTTGAGTTTGAACTTGAGATATAAACGAGTGCAGAAGATGCATACACATGTTGACTATGGGAACCTAAAATATCGATTTTCAGCATGTTTTGGGCCTGCATCTGAGTAGGCATGTACAGATCGCTTCTGGGACCCTAAAATATCGAATTTTCGGGTGTTTGGAGCCTGAATTTGAGATATAAACGGGTACAGAAGATGCATGCACATATCGACTTTTGGGGACCAAAAAGATCGATTTTCAGTATGTCTTGGGCCTGTATTTTGAAAATACTCTATCACGGAGTAGGCATGTACAGTTCGCTTCTGGGACCCCAAAATATCGAATTTTTGGGTGTTTTGGGCCTGAATTTGAGATATCGACTTTGGACACCTAAAATATCGATTTTTAGAATTTTTTGGGCCTATATTTTGAAAATATTCTAGCACTAAGTAGGCATGTACAGATCACTTCTGGGACCCCAAAATATCGAATTTTCGGGTGTTTTGAGCCTGAATTTGAAATATAATCGGGTACAGAAGATTCATGCACCTATCGACTTTGGACACTTAAAATATCGATTTTTAGCATGTTTTGAGCCTATATTTTGAAAAAATTCTAGCACTTACTAGACATGTACAGATCGCTTCTAAGACCCAAAATTATCGGATTTTCGGGTGTTTTGAGGTTGAATTTGAGATATAAACGAGTGCAGAAGATGCATACACATGTTGACTTTGGGCACCTAAAATATCGATTTTCAGCATGTTTTGGGCCTGCATCTGAGTAGGCATGTACAGATCGCTTCTGGGACCCCAAAATATCTATTTTTCGGGTGTTCTGAGCCTGAATTTGAGATATAATCGGGTACAGAAGATGCATCCACATATCGACTTTTGGGCACCTAAAAGATCGATTTTCAGTATGTTTTGGCCCTGTATATTGAAAATACTCTAACACGGAGTAGGCATGTACAGATCGCTTCTGGGACCCCAAAATATCGAATTTTTGGGTGTTTTGGGAATGAATTTGAGATATCAACTTTGGGCACATAAAATATCGATTTTTAGAATGTTTTGGGCCTATATTTTGAAAATATTCTAGCACTGAGTAGGCATGTACAGATCGCTTCTGGGACCCCAAAATATCGAATTTTCGGGTGTTTTGAGCCTGAATTTGAGATATAAACGGGTACAGAAGATGCATGCACATATCGACTTTTGGGCACCTAAAATATCGATTTTGAGCATGTTTTGGGTCTGTATCTTGAAAACATTCTAACTAGGAGTAGGCATGTACAGATCGCTTCTAGGACCCAAAAATACCGAGTTTTCGGTTGTTTTGAGCCTGAATTTGAGATATAAACGGGTACAGAAGACGCATGCACCTATCGACTTTGGACACTTAAAATATCGATTTTTAGCATGTTTTGAGCCTATATTTTGAAAACATTCTAGCACTGACTAGACATGTACAGATCGCTTCTAAGACCCAAAATTATCGAATTTTCGGGTGTTTTGAGGTTGAATTTGAGATATAAACGAGTGCAGAAGATGCATACACTTGTTGACTTTGGGCACCTAAAATATCGATTTTCAGCATGTTTTGGGCCTGCATCTGAGTAGGCATGTACAGATCGCATCTGGGACCCCAAAATATCTAATTTTCGGGTGTTTTGAGCCTGAATTTGTGATATAAACGGGTACAGAAGATGCATTTTCATATCGACTTTTGGGCACCTAAAGGATCGATTTTCAGTATGTTTTGGCCCTGTATATAGAAAATACTCTAACACGGAGTAGGCATGTACAGATCGCTTCTGGGACCCCAAAATATCGAATTTTTGGGTGTTTTGGGTCTGAATTTGAGATATCGACTTTGGGCACATAAAATATCAATTTTTTGCATGTTTTGGGCCTATATTTTGAAAATATTTTAGCACTAGGTAGGCATGTACAGATCGCTTCTGGGACCCCAAAATATCGAATTTTCGGGTGTTTTGAGCCTGAATTTGAGATATAAACGGGTACAGAAGATGCATGCACATATCGACTTTTGGGCACCTATAATATCGATTTTGAGCATGTTTTGGCCCTGTATATTGAAAATACTCTAACACGGACTAGGCATGTACAGATCGCTTCTGGGACCCCAAAATATCGAATTTTTGGGTGTTTTGGGAATGAATTTGAGATATCAACTTTGGGCACATAAAATATCGATTTTTAGCATGTTTTGGCCCTATATTTTGAAAATATTTTAGCACTGAGTTGGCATGTACAGATCGCTTCTGGGACCCCAAAATATCGAATTTTAGGGTGTTTTGAGCCTGAATTTGAGATATAAACGGGTACAGAAGATGCATGCACATATCGACTTTTGGACACCTAAAATACCGATTTTGAGCATGTTTTGGGTCTGTATCTTGAAAACATTCTAACTAGGAGTAGGCATGTACAGATCGCTTCTAGGACCCAAAAATACCGAATTTTCGGGTGTTTTGAGCCTGAATTTGAGATATAAACGGGTACAGGAGACGCATGCACCTATCGACTTTGGACACTTAAAATATCGATTTTTAGCATGTTTTGGGCCTATATTTTGAAAAAATTCTAGCACTGAGTATGCATGTACAGATCGCTTCTGGGACCCAAAAATATCGAATTTTCGGGTGTTTTGAGGTTGAATTTGGGATAAAAACGGGAACAGAAGATGCATGCACATATCGACTTTTGGGCACCTAAAAGATCGATTTTCAGTATGTTTTGGGCCTGTATTTTGAAAATACTTTAACACGGAGTAGGCATGTACAGTTCGCTTCTGGGACCCCAAAATATCGAATTTTCGGGTGTTTTGGGCCTGAATATGAGATATCGACATTGGGCACCTAAAATATCGATATTTAGCATGTTTTGGCACTATATTTTGAAAATATTCTAGCACTAAGTAGGCATGTACAGATCACTTACGGGACCCCAAAATATCGAACTTTCGGGTGTTTTGAGCCTGAATTTGAGATATAAACGGGTACAGATGATGCATGCACATATCGACTTTGGTCACTTGAAATATCGATTTTTAGCATGTTTTGAGCTTATATTTTGAAAAAATTCTAGCACTGAGTAGGCATGTACAGATCGCTTCTGGGACCCAAAAATATCGAATTTTCGGGTGTTTTGAGGTTAAATATGAGATATAAACGAGTGCAGAAGATGCATACACATGTTGACTTTGGGCACCTAGAATATCGATTTTCAGCATGTTTTGGGCCTGCATCTGACTAGGCATGTACAGATCGCATCTGGGACCCCAAAATATCGAATTTTCGGGTGTTTTGAGGTTGAATTTCGGATATAAACGGGTACAGAAGATGAATGCACATATCGACTTTTGGGCACCTAAAAGATCGATTTTCAGTATGTTTTGGGCCTGTATTTTGAAAATACTCTAACACGGAGTAGGCATGTACAGTTCGCTTCTGGAACCCCAAAATATCGAATTTTCGGGTGTTTTGGGCCTGAATATGAGATATTGACTTTGGGCACCTAAAATATCGATTTTTAGCATGTTTTAGGCCTATATTTTGAAAATATTTTAGCACTAAGTAGGCATGTACAGATCACTTCTGGGACCCCAAAATATCGAATTTTCGGGTGTTTTAAGCCAGAATTTGAGATATAAACGGGTACAGAAGATGCATGCACATATCGACTTTTGGGCACCTAAAATATCGATTTTGAGCATGTTTTGGGTCTGTATTTTGAAAACATTCTAACACGGAGTAGGGATGTACAGATCGCTTCTAGGACCCAAAAATACCGAATTTTCGGGTGTTTTGAGCCTGAATTTGAGATATAAACGGGTACAGAAGATGCATGCACATATTGACTTTGGGCACCTAAAATATCGATTTTCAGCATGTTTTGGGCCTGTATTTTGAAAATACTCTACTAGGAGTAGGCATGTACATATCGCTTCTGGGACCCCCAAATATCGAATTTTCGGGTGTTTTGAGGTTGAATTTGGGATATAAACGGGTACAGAAGATGCATGCACATATCGACTTTTAGGCACCTAAAAGATCGATTTTCTGTATGTTTTGGGACTGTATTTCGAAAATACTCTAACACGGAGTAGGCATGTACAGTTCGCTTCTGGGACCCCAAAATATCGAATTTTCGGGTGTTTTGGGCCTGAATTTGAGATATCGACTTTAGGCACATAAATTATCGATTTTTAGGATGTTTTGGGCCTATATTTTGAAAATATTCTAGCACTGAGTAGGCATGTACAGATCGCTTCTGGGACCCCAAAATATCGAATTTTCGGGTGTTTGTAGCCTGTATTTGAGATATAAACGGGTACAGAAGATGCATGCACATATCGACTTTTGGGCACCTAAAATATCGAATTTCAGTATGTTTTGGGCCTGTATTTTGAGAATACTCTAACACGGAGTAGGCATGTACAGTTCGGTTCTGAGACCCCAAAATATCGAATTTTCGTGTGTTTTGGGCCTTAATTTGAGATATCGACTTTGGGCACCTAAAATATCGATTTTTAGCATATTTTGGGCCAATATTTTGAAAATATTCTAGCACTAAGTAGGCATGTACAGATTACTTCTGGGACCCCAAAATATCGAATTTTCGGGTGTTTTGAGCCTGAATTTGAGATATAAACGGGTACAGATGATGCATGCACATATCGACTTTGGGCACCTAAAATATCGATTTTCAGCATGTTTTGGGCCTGTATTTTGAAAATACTCTAATTAAGAGTAGGCATGTACAGATCGCATCTGGAACCCAAAAATATCGTATTTTCGGGTGTTTTGAGCTTGAATTTGAGATATAAACGGGTACAGAAGATGCATGCACATATCGACTTTGGACACTTAAAGTATCGATTTTTAGCATGTTTTGAGCCTATATTTTGAAAACATTCTAGCACTGACTAGACATGTACAGATCGCTTCTAAGACCCAAAATTATCGAATTTTCGGGTGTTTTGAGGTTGAATTTGAGATATAAACGAGTGCAGAAGATGGATACACATATTGACTTTGGGCACCTAAAATATCGATTTTCAGCATGTTTTGGGCCTGTATTTTGAAAATACTCTAACTAGGAGTAGGCATGTACAGATCGCTTCTGGGACCCAAAAATATCGAATTTTCGGGTGTTTTGAGCCTGAATTTGAGATATAAACGGGTACAGAAGATGCATGCACCTATCGACTTTGGACACTTAAAATATCGATTTTTAGCATGTTTTGAGCCTATAATTTGAAAACATTCTAGCACTGACTAGACATGTACAGATCGCTTCTGGGACCCAAAATTATCGAATTTTCGGGTGTTTTGAGCCTGAATTTGATATATAATCGTGTACAGAAGATGCATGCACCTATCGACTTTGGACACTTAAAGTATCGATTTTTAGCATGTTTTGAGCCTTTATTTTGAAAACATTCTAGCACTGACTAGACATGTACAGATCGCTTCTAAGACCCAAAATTATCGAATTTTCGGGTGTTTTGAGGTTGAATTTGAGATATAAACGAGTGCAGAAGATGCATCCACATATCGACTTTTGGGCACCTAAAAGATCGATTTTCAGTATGTTTTGGCCCTGTATATTGAAAATACTCTAACACGGAGTAGGCATGTACAGATCGCTTCTGGGACCCCAAAATATCGAATTTTTGGGTGTTTTGGGAATGAATTTGAGATATCAACTTTGGGCACATAAAATATCGATTTTTAGCATGTTTTGGCCCTATATTTTGAAAATATTTTAGCACTGAGTTGGCATGTACAGATCGCTTCTGGGACCCAAAAATATCGAATTTTCGGGTGTTTTGAGGTTGAATATGAGATATAAACGAGTGCAGAAGATGCATACACATGTTGACTTTGGGCACCTAGAATATCGATTTTCAGCATGTTTTGGGCCTGCATCTGAGTAGGCATGTACAGATCGCTTCTGGGACCCCAAAATATCGAATTTTCGGGTGTTTTGAGGTTGAATTTCGGATATAAACGGGTACAGAAGATGAATGCACATATCGACTTTTGGGCACCTAAAAGATCGATTTTCAGTATGTTTTGGGCCTGTATTTTGAAAATACTCTAACACGGAGTAGGCATGTACAGTTCGCTTCTGGAACCCCAAAATATCGAATTTTCGGGTGTTTTGGGCCTGAATATAAGATATTGACTTTGGGCACCTAAAATATCGATTTTTAGCATGTTTTGGGCCTATATTTTGAAAATATTTTAGCACTAAGTAGGCATGTACAGATCACTTCTGGGACCCCAAAATATCGAATTTTCGGGTGTTTTAAGCCAGAATTTGAGATATAAACGGGTACAGAAGATGCATGCACATATCGACTTTTGGGCACCTAAAATATCGATTTTGAGCATGTTTTGGGTCTGTATTTTGAAAACATTCTAACACGGAGTAGGGATGTACAGATCGCTTCTAGGACCTAAAAATACCGAATTTTCGGGTGTTTTGAGCCTGAATTTGAGATATAAACGGGTACAGAAGATGCATGCACATATTGACTTTGGGCACCTAAAAGATCGATTTTCAGTATGTTTTGGGACTGTATTTCGAAAATACTCTAACACGGAGTAGGCATGTACAGTTCGCTTCTGGGACCCCAAAATATCGAATTTTCGGGTTTTTTGGGCCTGAATTTGAGATATCGACTTTAGGTACATAAAATATCGATTTTTAGGATGTTTTGGGCCTATATTTTGAAAATATTCTAGCACTGAGTAGGCATGTACAGATCGCTTCTGGGACCCAAAAATATCGTATTTTCGGGTGTTTTGAGCTTGAATTTGAGATATAAACGGGTACAGAAGATGCATGCACATATCGACTTTGGACACTTAAAGTATCGATTTTTAGCATGTTTTGAGCCTATATTTTGAAAACATTCTAGCACTGACTAGACATGTACAGATCGCTTCTGGGACCCAAAAATATCGAATTTTCGGGTGTTTTGAACCTGAATTTGAGATATAAACGGGTAGTGAAGATGCATACACATGTTTACTTTGGGCACCTAAAATATCGATTTTCAGCATGTTTTGGGCCTGCATCTGAGTAGGCATGTACAGATCGCTTCTGGGACCCCAAAATATCTAATTTTCGGGTGTTTTGAGCCTGAATTTGAGATATAAACGGGTACAGACGATGCATCCACATATCGACTTTTGGGCACCTAAAAGATCGATTTTCAGTATGTTTTGGCCCTGTATATTGAAAATAGTCTAACACGGAGTAGGCATGTACAGATCACTTCTGGGACCCCAAAATATCGAATTTTTCGGTGTTTTGGGAATGAATTTGAGATATCAACTTTCGGCACATAAAATATCGATTTTTAGCATGTTTTGGCCCTATATTTTGAAAATATTTTAGCACTGAGTTGGCATGTACAGATCGCTTCTGGGACCCCAAAATATCGAATTTTCGCGTGTTTTGAGCCTGAATTTAAGATATAAACGGGTACAGAAGATGCATGCACATATCGACTTTTGGACACCTAAAATATCGATTTTTAGCATGTTTTGGGTCTGTATCTTGAAAACATTCTAACTAGGAGTAGGGATGTACAGATCGCTTCTAGGACCCAAAAATATCGAATTTTCGGGTGTTTTGGGCCTGAATTTGAGATATAATCGGGTACAGAAGATGCATGCACCTATCGACTTTGGACACTTAAAATATCGATATTTAGCATGTTTTAAGCCTATATTTTGAAAACATTCTAGCACTAACTAGACATGTACATGTCGCTTCTAAGACCCAAAATTATCGAATTTTCGGGTGTTTTGAGGTTGAATTTGAGATATAAACGAGTGCAGAAGATGCATACACATGTTGACTTTGGGCACCTAAAATATCGATTTTCAGCATGTTTTGGGCCTGCATCTGAGTAGGCATGTACAGATCGCATCTGGGACCCCAAAATATCTATTTTTCGGGTGTTTTGAGCCTGAATTTGAGATATAAACGGATACAGAAGATGCATCCACATATCGACTTTTGGCCACCTAAAAGATCGATTTTCAGTATGTTTTGGCCCTGTATATTGAAAATACTCTAACACGGAGTAGGCATGTACAGATCGCTTCTGGGACCCCAAAATATCGAATTTTTGGGTGTTTTGGGCCTGAATTTGAGATATCGACTTTGGGCACATAAAATATCGATTTTTAGCATGTTTTGGGCCTATATTTTGAAAATATTCTAGCACTGAGTAGGCATGTACAGATCGCTTCTGGGACCCCAAAATATCGAATTTTCGGGTGTTTTGAGCCTGAATTTGAGATATAAACGGGTACAGAAGATGCATGCACATATCGACTTTTGGGCACCTAAAATATCGATTTTGAGCATGTTTTGGGTCTGTATCTTGAAAACATTCTAACTAGGAGTAGGGAAGTACAGATC
Organism: Petrolisthes cinctipes; assembly: GCA_033782935.1. Lineage (NCBI taxonomy): Eukaryota > Metazoa > Arthropoda > Malacostraca > Decapoda > Porcellanidae > Petrolisthes > Petrolisthes cinctipes. Next base: position 6,492,013 of record JAWQEG010000249.1, on the reverse strand, counting down.
GCTTCTAGGACCCAAAAATACCGAATTTTCGGGTGTTTTGAGCCTGAATTTGAGATATAAACGGGTACAAAAGATGCATGCACATATTGACTTTGGGCACCTAAAATATCGATTTTCAGCATGTTTTGGGCCTGTATTTTGAAAATACTCTAACTAGGAGTAGGCATGTACAGATCGCTTCTGGGACCCAAAAATATCGAATTTTCGGGTGTTTTGAGCCTGAATTTGAGATATAAACGGGTACAGAAGATGCATGCACCTATCGACTTTGGACACTTAAAATATCGATTTTTAGCATGTTTTGAGCCTATATTTTGAAAACATTCTAGCACTAACTAGACATGTACAGATCGCTTCTGGGACCCAAAATTATCGAATTTTCGGGTGTTTTGAGCCTGAATTTGATATATAATCGTGTACAGAAGATGCATGCACCTATCGACTTTGGACACTTAAAGTATCGATTTTTAGCATGTTTTGAGCCTATATTTTGAAAACATTCTAGCACTGACTAGACATGTACAGATCGCTTCTGGGACCCAAAAATATCGAATTTTCGGGTGTTTTGAACCTGAATTTGAGATATAAACGGGTAGTGAAGATGCATACACATGTTTACTTTGGGCACCTAAAATATCGATTTTCAGCATGTTTTGGGCCTGCATCTGAGTAGGCATGTACAGATCGCTTCTGGGACCCCAAAATATCGAATTTTCGGGTGTTTTGAGCCTGAATTTGAGATATAAACGGGTACAGACGATGCATCCACATATCGACTTTTGGGAACCTAAAAGATCGATTTTCAGTATGTTTTGGCCCTGTATATTGAAAATACTCTAACACAGAGTAGGCATGTACAGATCGCTTCTGGGACCCCAAAATATCGAATTTTTGGGTGTTTTGGGCCTGAATTTGAGATATCAAATTTGGGCACATAAAATATCGATTTTTAGCATGTTTTGGCCCTATATTTTGAAAATATTTTAGCACTGAGTTGGCATGTACAGATCGCTTCTGGGACCCCAAAATATCGAATTTTCGGGTGTTTTGAGCCTGAATTTAAGATATAAACGGGTACAGAAGATGCATGCACATATCGACTTTTGGACACCTAAAATATCGATTTTGAGCATGTTTTGGGTTTGTATCTTGAAAACATTCTAACTAGGAGTAGGGATGTACAGATCGCTTCAAGGACCAAAAAATACCGAATTTTCGGGTGTTTTGAGCCTGAATTTGAGATATAAACGGGTACAAAAGAAGCATGCACATATTGACTTTGGGCACCTAAAATATCGATTTTCAGCATGTTTTGGGCCTGTATTTTGAAAATACTCTAACTAGGAGTAGGCATGTACAGATCGCTTCTGGGACCCAAAAATATCAAATTTTCGGGTGTTTTGAGCCTGAATTTGAGATATAAACGGGTACAGAAGATGCATGCACCTATCGACTTTGGACACTTAAAGTATCGATTTTTAGCATGTTTTGAGCCTATATTTTGAAAACATTCTAGCACTGACTAGACATGTACAAATCGCTTCTAAGACCCAAAATTATCGAATTTTCGGGTGTTTTGAGGTTGAATTTGAGATATAAACGAGTGCAGAAGATGGCTACACATGTTGACTTTGGGCACCTAAAATATCGATTTTCAGCATGTTTTGGGCCTGCATCTGAGTAGGCATGTACAGATAGCTTCTGGGACCCCAAAATATCTAATTTTCGGGTGTTTTGAGCCTGAATTTGAGATATAAACGGGTACAGACGATGCATCCACATATCGACTTTTGGGCACCTAAAAGATCGATTTTCAGTATGTTTTGGCCCTGTATATTGAAAATACTCTAACACGGAGTAGGCATGTACAGATCGCTTCTGGGACCCCAAAATATCGAATTTTTGGGTGTTTTGGGAATGAATTTGAGATATCAACTTTGGGCACATAAAATATCGATTTTTAGCATGTTTTGGCCCTATATTTTGAAAATATTTTAGCACTGAGTTGGCATGTACAGATCGCTTCTGGGACCCCAAAATATCGAATTTTCGGGTGTTTTGAGCCTGAATTTGAGATATAAACGGGTACAGAAGATGCATGCACATATCGACTTTTGGACACCTAAAATATCGATTTTGAGCATGTTTTGGGTCTGTATCTTGAAAACATTCTAACTAGGAGTAGGGATGTACAGATCGCTTCTAGGACCCAAAAATACCGAATTTTCGGGTGTTTTGAGCCTGAATTTGAGATATAAACGGGTACAGGAGACGCATGCACCTATCGACTTTGGACACTTAAAATATCGATTTTTAGCATGTTTTGAGCCTATATTTTGAAAACATTCTAGCACTGACTAGACATATACAGATCGCTTCTGGCACCCAAAATTATCGAATTTTTGGGTGTTTTGAGGTTGAATTTGAGATATAAACGAGTGCAGAAGATGCATACACATGTTGACTTTGGGCACCTAAAATATCGATTTTCAGCATGTTTTGGGCCTGCATCTAAGTAGGCATGTACAGATCACTTCTGGGACCCCAAAATATCGAATTTTCGGGTGTTTGGAGCCTTTATTTGAGATATAAACGGGTACAGAAGATGCATGCACATATCGACTTTTGGGCACCTAAAAGATCGATTTCCAGTATGTTTTGGCCTGTATTTTGAAAATACTCTAACACAGAGTAGGCATGTACAGTTCGCTTCTGGGACCCCAAAATTTCGAATTATCGGGTGTTTTGAGCCTGAATTTGAGATATAATCGGGTACAGAAGATGCATGCACCTATCGACTTTGGACACTTAAAATATCGATTTTTAGCATGTTTTAAGCCTATATTTTGAAAACATTCTAGCACTGACTAGACATGTACAGATCGCTTCTAAGACCCAAAATTATCGAATTTTCGGGTGTTTTGAGGTTGAATTTGTGATATAAACGAGTGCAGAAGATGCATACACATGTTGACCTTGGGCACCTAAAATATCGATTTTCAGCATGTTTTGGGCCTGCATCTGAGTAGGCATGTACAGATCGCCTCTGGGACCCCAAAATATCTATTTTTCGGGTGTTTTGAGCCTGAATTTGAGATATAAACGGATACAGAAGATGCATCCACATATCGACTTTTGGCCACCTAAAAGATCGATTAACAGTATGTTTTGGCCCTGTATATTGAAAATACTCTAACATGGAGTAGGCATGTACAGATCGCTTCTGGGACCCCAAAATATCGAATTTTTGGGTGTTTTGGGCCTGAATTTGAGATATCGACTTTGGGCACCTAAAATATCGATTTTTAGCATGTTTTGGGCCTATATTTTGAAAAAATTCTAGCACTGAGTAGGCATGTATAGATCGCTTCTGGGACCCCAAAATATCGAATTTTCGGGTGTTTTGAGCCTGAATTTGAGATATAAACGGGTACAGAAGATGCATGCACATATCGACTTTTGGGCACCTAAAATATCGATTTTGAGCATGTTTTGGGTCTGTATCTTGAAAACATTCTAACTAGGAGTAGGGATGTACAGATCGCTTCTAGGACCCAAAAATACAGAATTTTCGGGTGTTTTGAGCCAGAATTTGAGATATAAACGGGTACAAAAGATGCATGCACATATTGACTTTGGGCACCTAAAAGATCGATTTCCAGTATGTTTTGGCCTGTATTTTGAAAATACTCTAACACAGAGTAGGCATGTACAGTTCGCTTCTGGGACCCCAAAATTTCGAATTATCGGGTGTTTTGAGCCTGAATTTGAGATATAATCGGGTACAGAAGATGCATGCACCTATCGACTTTGGACACTTAAAATATCGATTTTTAGCATGTTTTAAGCCTATATTTTGAAAACATTCTAGCACTGACTAGACATGTACAGATCGCTTCTAAGACCCAAAATTATCGAATTTTCGGGTGTTTTGAGGTTGAATTTGTGATATAAACGAGTGCAGAAGATGCATACACATGTTGACCTTGGGCACCTAAAATATCGATTTTCAGCATGTTTTGGGCCTGCATCTGAGTAGGCATGTACAGATCGCCTCTGGGACCCCAAAATATCTATTTTTCGGGTGTTTTGAGCCTGAATTTGAGATATAAACGGATACAGAAGATGCATCCACATATCGACTTTTGGCCACCTAAAAGATCGATTAACAGTATGTTTTGGCCCTGTATATTGAAAATACTCTAACATGGAGTAGGCATGTACAGATCGCTTCTGGGACCCCAAAATATCGAATTTTTGGGTGTTTTGGGCCTGAATTTGAGATATCGACTTTGGGCACCTAAAATATCGATTTTTAGCATGTTTTGGGCCTATATTTTGAAAAAATTCTAGCACTGAGTAGTCATGTATAGATCGCTTCTGGGACCCCAAAATATCGAATTTTCGGGTGTTTTGAGCCTGAATTTGAGATATAAACGGGTACAGAAGATGCATGCACATATCGACTTTTGGGCACCTAAAATATCGATTTTGAGCATGTTTTGGGTCTGTATCTTGAAAACATTCTAACTAGGAGTAGGGATGTACAGATCGCTTCTAGGACCAAAAAATACAGAATTTTCGGGTGTTTTGAGCCAGAATTTGAGATATAAACGGGTACAAAAGATGCATGCACATATTGACTTTGGGCACCTAAAATATCGATTTTCAGCATGTTTTGGGCCTGTATTTTGAAAATACTCTAACTTGGAGTAGGCATGTACAGATCGCTTCTGGGACCCAAAAATATCGAATTTTCGGGTGTTTTGAGCCTGAATTTGAGATATAAACGGGTACAGAAGATGCATGCACCTATCGACTTTGGACACTTAAAATATCGATTTTTAGCATGTTTTGAGCCTATATTTTGAAAACATTCTAGCACTGACTAGACATGTACAGATCGCTTCTGGGACCCAAAATTATCGAATTTTCGGGTGTTTTGAGCCTGAATTTGATATATAATCGTGTACAGAAGAAGCATGCACCTATCGACTTTGGACACTTAAAATATCGTTTTTTAGCATGTTTTAAGCCTATATTTTGAAAACATTCTAGCACTGACTAGACATGTACAGATCGCTTCAAAGACCCAAAATTATCGAATTTTCGGGTGTTTTGAGGTTGAATTTGAGATATAAACGAGTGCAGAAGATGCATACACATGTTGACTTTGGGCACCTAAAATATCGATTTTCAGCATGTTTTGGGCCTGCATCTGAGTAGGCATGTACAGATCGCTTCTGGGACCCCAAAATATCTAATTTTCGGGTGTTTTGAGCCTGAATTTGAGATATAAACGGGTACAGACGATGCATCCACATATCGACTTTTGGGCACCTAAAAGATCGATTTTCAGTATGTTTTGGCCCTGTATATTGAAAATACTCTAACACGGAGTAGGCATGTACAGATCGCTTCTGGGACCCCAAAATATCGAATTTTTGGGTGTTTTGCGAATGAACTTGAGATATCAACTTTGGGCACATAAAATATCGATTTTTAGCATGTTTTGGCCCTATATTTTGAAAATATTTTAGCACTGAGTTGGCATGTACAGATCGCTTCTGGGACCCAAAAATATCAAATTTTCGGGTGTTTTGAGCCTGAATTTGAGATATAAACGGGTACAGAAGATGCATGCACATGACTTTTGGACACCTAAAATATCGATTTTGAGCATGTTTTGGGTCTGTATCTTGAAAACATTCTAACTAGGAGTAGGGATGTACAGTTCGCTTCTAGGACCCAAAAATACCGAATTTTCGGGTGTTTTGAGCCTGAATTTGAGATATAAACGGGTACAGGAGACGCATGCACCTATCGACTTTGGACACTTAAAATATCGATTTTTAGCATGTTTTGAGCCTATATTTTGAAAACATTTTAGCACTGACTAGACATATACAGATCGCTTCTGGGACCCAAAAATATCGAATTTTTGGGTGTTTTGAGGTTGAATTTGAGATATAAACGAGTGCAGAAGATGCATACACATGTTGACTTTGGGCACCTAAAATATCGATTTTCAGCATGTTTTGGGCCTGCATCTAAGTAGGCATGTACAGATCACTTCTGGGACCCCAAAATATCGAATTTTCGTGTGTTTGAAGCCTTAATTTGAGATATAAACGGGTACAGAAGATGAATGCACATATCGATTTTTGGGCACCTAAAAGATCGATTTTCAGTATGTTTTGGGCCTGTATTTTGAAAATACTCTAACACGAAGTAGGCATGTACAGTTCGCTTCTGGGACCCCAAAATATCGAATTTTCGGGTGTTTTGAGCCTGAATTTGAGATATAATCGGGTACAGAAGATGCATGCACCTTATCGACTTTGGACACTTAAAATATCGATTTTTAGCATGTTTTAAGCCTATATTTTGAAAACATTCTAGCACTGACTAGACATGTACAGATCGCTTCTAAGACCCAAAATTATCGAATTTTCGGGTGTTTTGAGGTTGAATTTGAGATATAAACGAGTGCAGAAGATGCATAAACATGTTGACTTTGGGCACCTAAAATATCGATTTTCAGCATGTTTTGGGCCTGCATCTGAGTAGGCATGTACAGATCGCCTCTGGGACCCCAAAATATCTATTTTTCGGGTGTTTTGAGCCTGAATTTGAGATATAAACGGATACAGAAGATGCATCCACATATCGACTTTTGGCCACCTAAAAGATCGATTTTCAGTATGTTTTGGCCCTGTATATTGAAAATACTCTAACATGGAGTAGGCATGTACAGATCGCTTCTGGGACCCCAAAATATCGAATTTTTGGGTGTTTTGGGCCTGAATTTGAGATATCGGCTTTGGGCACATATAATATCGATTTTTAGCATGTTTTGGGCCTATATTTTAAAAATATTCTAGCACTGAGTAGGCATGTACAGATCGCTTCTGGGTCCCCAAAATATCGAATTTTCGGGTGTTTTGAGCCTGAATTTGAGATATAAACGGGTACAGAAGATGCATGCACATATCGACTTTTGGGCACCTAAAATATCGATTTTGAGCATGTTTTGGGTCTGTATCTTGAAAACATTCTAACTAGGAGTAGGGATGTACAGATCGCTTATAGGACCCAAAAATACCGAATTTTCGGGTGTTTTGAGCCTGAATTTGAGATATAAACAGGTACAAAAGATGCATGCACATATTGACTTTGGGCACCTAAAATATCGATTTTCAGCATGTTTTGGGCCTGTATTTTGATATTACTCTAACTAGGAGTAGGCATGTACAGATCGCTTCTGGGACCCAAAAATATCGAATTTTCGGGTGTTTTGAGCCTGAATTTGAGATATACACGGGTACAGAAGATGCATGCACCTATCGACTTTGGACACTTAAAATATCGATTTTTAGCATGTTTTGAGCCTATATTTTGAAAACATTCTAGCACTGACTAGACATGTACAGATCGCTTCTGGGACCCAAAATTATCGAATTTTCGGGTGTTTTGAGGTGGAATTTGAGATATAAACGAGTGCAGTAGATGCATACACATGTTGACTTTGGGCACCTAAAGTATCGATTTTCAGCATGTTTTGGGCCTGTATTTTGAAAATACTCTAACTAGGAGTAGGCATGTACAGATCGCTTCTGGGACCCAAAAATATCGAATTTTCGGGTGTTTTGAGCCTGAATTTGAGATATAAACGGGTACAGAAGATGCATGCACCTATCGACTTTGGACACTTAAAATATCGATTTTTAGCATGTTTTGAGCCTATATTTTGAAAACATTCTAGCACTGACTAGACATGTACAGATCGCTTCTGGGACCAAAAATTTTCGAATTTTCGGGTGTTTTGAGCCTGAATTTGATATATAATCGTGTACAGAAGAAGCATGCACCTATCGACTTTGGACACTTAAAGTATCGATTTTTAGCATGTTTTGAGCCTATATTTTGAAAACATTCTAGCTCTGACTAGACATGTACAGATCGCTTCTAAGACCCAAAATTATCGAATTTTCGGGTGTTTTGAGGTTGAATTTGAGATATAAACGAGTGCAGAAGATTGATACACATGTTGACTTTGGGCACCTAAAATATCGATTTTCAGCATGTTTTGGGCCTGCATCTAAGTAGGCATGTACAGATCACTTCTGGGACCCCAAAATATCGAATTTTCGGGTGTTTGAAGCCTTAATTTGAGATATAAACGGGTACAGAAGATGAATGCACATATCGACTTTTGGGCACCTAAAAGATCGATTTTCAGTATGTTTTGGGCCTGTATTTTGAAAATACTCTAACACGAAGTAGGCATGTACAGTTCGCTTCTGGGACCCAAAAAATATCGAATTTTCGGGTGTTTTGAGACTGAATTTGAGATATAATCGGGTACAGAAGATGCATGCACCTATCGACTTTGGACACTTAAAATATCGATTTTTAGCATGTTTTAAGCCTATATTTTGAAAACATTCTAGCACTGACTAGACATGTACAGATCGCCTCTGGGACCCCAAAATATCTATTTTTCGGGTGTTTTGAGCCTGAATTTGAGATATAAACGGATACAGAAGATGCATCCACATATCGACTTTTGGCCCCCTAAAAGATCGATTTTCAGTATGTTTTGGCCCTATATATTGAAAATACTCTAACATGGAGTAGGCATGTACAGATCGCTTCTGGGACCCCAAAATATCGAATTTTTGGGTGTTTTGGGCCTGAATTTGAGATATCGACTTTGGGCACATATAATATCGATTTTTAGCATGTTTTGGGCCTATATTTTAAAAATATTCTAGCACTGAGTAGGCATGTACAGATCGCTTCTGGGTCCCCAAAATATCGAATTTTCGGGTGTTTTGAGCCTGAATTTGAGATATAAACGGGTACAGAAGATGCATGCACATATCAACTTCTGGGCACCTAAAATATCGATTTTGAGCATGTTTTGGGTCTGTATCTTGAAAACATTCTAACTAGGAGTAGGGATGTACAGATCGCTTCTAGGACCCAAAAATACCGAATTTTCGGGTGTTTTGAGCCTGAATTTGAGATATAAACAGGTACAAAAGATGCATGCACATATTGACTTTGGGCAAATAAAATATCGATTTTCAGCATGTTTTGGGCCTGTATTTTGATAATACTCTAACTAGGAGTAGGCATGTACAGAACGCTTCTGGGACCCAAAAATATCGATTTTTCGGGTGTTTTGAGCCTGAATTTGAGATATAAACGGGTACAGAAGATGCATGCACCTATCGACTTTGGACACTTAAAATATCGATTTTTAGCATGTTTTAAGCCTATATTTTGAAAACATTCTAGCACTGACTAGACATGTACAGATCGCTTCTAAGACCCAAAATTATCGAATTTTCGGGTGTTTTGAGGTTGAATTTGAGATATAAACGAGTGCAGAAGATGCATACACATGTTGACTTTGGGCACCTAAAATATCGATTTTCAGCATGTTTTGGGCCTGCATCTGAGTAGGCATGTACAGATCGCCTCTGGGACCCCAAAATATCTATTTTTCGGGTGTTTTGAGCCTGAATTTGAGATATAAACGGATACAGAAGATGCATCCACATATCGACTTTTGGCCACCTAAAAGATCGATTTTCAGTATGTTTTGGCCCTGTATATTGAAAATACTCTAACACGGAGTAGGCATGTACAGATCGCTTCTGAGACCCCAAAATATCGAATTTTTGGGTGTTTTGGGCCTGAATTTGAGATATCGACTTTGGGCACATAAAATATCGATTTTTAGCATGTTTTGGGCCTATATTTTGAAAATATTCTAGCACTGAGTAGGCATGTACAGATCGCTTCTGTGACCCCAAAATATTGAATTTTCGTGTGTTTTGAGCCTGAATTTGAGATATAAACGGGTACAGAAGATGCATGCACATATCGACTTTTTGGCACCTAAAATATCGATTTTGAGCATGTTTTGGGTCTGTATCTTGAAAACATTCTAACTAGGAGTAGGGATGTACAGATCGCTTCTAGGACCCAAAAATACAGAAGTTTCGGGTGTTTTGAGCCTGAATTTGAGATATAAACGGGTACAAAAGATGCATGCACATATTGACTTTGGGCACCTAAAATATCGATTTTCAGCATGTTTAGGGCCTGTATTTTGAAAATATTCTAACTAGGAGTAGGCATGTACAGATCGCTTCTGGGACCCAAAAATATCGAATTTTCGGGTGTTTTGAGCCTGAATTTGAGATATAAACGGGTACAGAAGATGCATGCACCTATCGACTTTGGACACTTAAAATATCGATTTTTAGCATGTTTTGAGCCTATATTTTGAAAACATTCTAGCACTCACTAGACATGTACAGATCGCTTCTGGGACCCAAAATTATCGAATTTTCGGGTGTTTTGAGGTTGAATTTGAGATATAAACGAGTGCAGTAGATGCATACACATTTTGACTTTGGGCACCTAAAATATCGATTTTCAGCATGTTTTGGGCCTGCATCTGAGTAGGCATGTACAGAGATCGCTTCTGGGACCCCAAAATATCGAATTTTTGGGTGTTTGGAGCCTTAATTTGAGATATAAACGGGTACAGAAGATGCATGCACATATCGATTTTTGGGCACCTAAAAGATCGATTTCCAGTATGTTTTGGGCCTGTATTTTGAAAATACTCTAACACGGAGTAGGCATGTACAGTTCGCTTCTGGGACCCCAAAATATCGAATTTTCGGGTGTTTTGGGCCTGAATTTGAGATATCGACTTTGAACACCTAAAATATCGATTTTTAGCATGTTTTGGGACTATAATTTGAAAATATTCTAGCACTAAGTAGGCATGTACAGATCACTTCTGGGACCCCAAAATATCGAATTTTCGGGTGTTTTGAGCCTGAATTTGAGATATAAACGGGTACAGATAATGCATGCACTTATCGATTTTGGGCACCTAAAATATCGATTTTCAGCATGTTTTGGGCCTGTATTCTGAAAATACTCTAACTAGGAGTAGGCATGTACAGATCGCTTCTGGGACCCAAAAATATCGAATTTTCGGGTGTTTTGAGCCTGAATTTGAGATATAAACGGGTACAGAAGATGCATGCACATACCGATTTTGGACACTTATAATATCGATTTTTAGCATGTATTGAGCCTTTTTTTTGAAAACATTCTAGCACTGACTAGACATGTACAGATCACTTCTGGGACGCAAAATTATCGAATTTTCGGGTGTTTTGAGGTTGATTTTGAGATATAAACGAGTGAAGAAGATACATACACATGTTTACTTTGGGCTCCTAAAATATCGATTTTCAGCATGTTTTGGGCCTGCATCTGAGTAGGCATGTAGAGATCGCTTCTTGGATCCCAAAATATCGAATTTTCAGGTGTTTGGAGCCAGAATTTGAGATATAAACGGGTACAGAAGATGCATGCACATATCGACTTTTGGGCACCTAAAAGATCGATTTTCAGTATGTTTTGGGCCTGTATTTTGAAAATACTCTATCACGGAGTAGGCATGTACAGTTCGCTCCTGGGACCCAAAAATATCAAATTTTCGTGTGTTTTGGGTCTGAATTTGAGATATCGACTTTGGGCACCTAAAATATCGATTTTTAGTATGTTTTGGGACTATATTTTGAAAATATTCTAGCTCTAAGTAGTCATGTACAGATCACTTACGGGACCCCATAATATCGAATTTTCGGGTGTTTTGAGCCTGAATTTGAGATATAAACGGGTACAGATGATGCATGCACATATCGACTTTGAACACTTAAAATATCGATTTTTAGCATGTTTTGAGCTTATATTTTGAAAAAATTCTAGCACTGAGTAGGCATGTACAGATCGCTTCTGGGACTCAAAAATATCGAATTTTCGGGTGTTTTGAGGTTGAATATGAGATATAAGCCAGTGCAGAAGATGCATACACATGTTGACTTTGGGCACCTAAAATATCGATTTTCAGCATGTTTTGGGCCTGCATCTGAGTAGGCATGTACAGATCGCTTCTGGGACCCCAAAATATCGAATTTTCGGGTGTTTTGACGATGAATTTTAGATATAAACGGGTACAGAAGATGCATGCACAAATCGACTTTTGGGCACCTAAAAGATCGATTTTCAGTATGTTTTGGGCCTGTATTTTGAAAATACTCTAACACGGAGTAGGCATGTACAGTTCCCTTCTGGGACCCCAAAATATCGAATTTTCGGGTGTTTTGTGCCTGAATATGAGATATCGACTTTGGGCACCTAAAATATCGATTTTTAGCATGTTTTGGGCCTATATTTTGAAAATATTCTAGCACTAAGTAGGTATGTACAGATCACTTCTGGGACCCCAAAATATCGAATTTTCGGGTGTTTTGAGCCTGAATTTTGAGATATAAACGGGTACAGATGATGCATGCACATATCGACTTTCGACACTTAAAATATCGATTTTTAGCATGTTTTTAACCTATATTTTGAAAAAATTCTAGCACTGAGTAGGTATGTACAGATCGCTTCTGGGACCCCAAAATATCGAATTTTCGGGTGTTTTATGCCTGAATTTGAGATATAAACGGGTACAGAAGATGCATGCACATATCGACTTTTGGGCACCTAAAATATCGATTTTGAGCATGTTTTGGGTCTGTATCTTGAAAACATTCTATCTAGGAGTAAGGATGTACAGATCGCTTCTAGGACCCAAAAATACTGAATTTTCGGGTGTTTTGAGCCTGAATTTGAGATATAAACGGGTACAGAAGATGCATGCACATATTGACTTTTGCACCTAAAATATCGATTTTCAGCATGTTTTGTGCCTGTATTTTGAAAATACTCTAACTAGGAGTTGGCATGAACAGATCGCTTCTGGGACCCAAAAATATCGAATTTTCGGGTGTTTTGAAACTGAATTTGAGATATAAACGGGTTGTGAAGATGCATACACATGTTTACTTTGGGCATCTAAAATATCGATTTTCAGCATGTTTTGGGCCTGCTTCTGAGTACGCATGTACAGATCGCTTCTGGGACCCCAAAATATCGAATTTTCGGGTGTTTGAAGCCTGAATTTGAGATATAAACGGGTACAGAAGATGCATGCACATATCGACTTTGGACACCTAAAAGATCGAATTTCAGTATGTTTTGGGCCTGTATTTTGAAGATACTCTAACACGGAGTAGGCATGTACAGTTCGCTTCTGGGACCCCAAAATATTGAATTTTCGGGTGTTTTGAGCCTGAATTTGAGATATAAATGGGTACAGATGATGCATGCACATATCGACTTTGGACACTTAAAATATCGATTTTTAGCATGTTTTGAGCCTATATTTTGAAAAAATTCTAGCACTGAGTAGGCATGTACAGATTGCTTCTGGGACCTAAAAATTTCGAAATTTCGGGTGTTTTGAGGTTGAATTTGGGATATAAACGGGTACAGAAGATGCATACACATATCGACTTTTGGGCACCTAAAAGATCGATTTTCAGTATGTTTTGGGCCTGTATTTTGAAAATTCTCTAACACAGAGTAAGCATGTACAGTTCGCTTCTGGGACCCAAAAATATAGAATTTTCGGGTGTTTTGAGGTTGAATTTGGGATATAAACGGGAGAAGAAGATGCATACACATATTGACTTTGTTCACGTAAAATATCGATTTTCAGCTTGTTTTGGGCCTGTATTTTGAAAATACTCTAACACGGAGTAGGCAAGTACAGATCGCTTCTGGGACCCCAAAATATCGAATTTTGGTGTGTTTTGAGCCTGAGTTTGAGATATAAACGGGTACAGAAGATGCATCCACATATCGACTTTTGGGCACCTAAAAGATCGATTTTCAGTATGTTTTGGGCCTGTATATTGAAAATACTCTAACATGGAGTAGGCATGTACAGATCGCTTCTGGGACCCCAAAATATCGAATTTTTGGGTGTTTTGGGCCAGAATTTGAGATATCGACTTTGGGCACCTAAAATAACGATTTTTAGCATGTTTTGGGCCTATATTTTGAAAATATTCTAACACTGAGTAGCCATGTACAGATCGCTTCTGGGACCCCAAAATATCGAATTTTCGGGTGTTTTGAGCCTGAATTTGAGATATAAACGGGTACAGAAGATGAATGTACATATCGACTTTTGGGCACCTAAAATATCGATTTTGAGCATGTTTTGGGTCTGTATCTTGAAAACATTCTACCTAGGAGTAGGGCTTTATAGATTGATTCTAGGACCCAAAAATACCGAATTTTCGGGTGTTTTGAGCCTGAATTTGAGATATAAACGGGTACAGATGATGCATGCACATATCGACTTTGAACACTTAAAATATCGATTTTTAGCATGTTTTGAGCTTATATTTTGAAAAAATTCTAGCACTGAGTAGGCATGTACAGATCGCTTCTGGGACTCAAAAATATCGAATTTTCGGGTGTTTTGAGGTTGAATATGAGATATAAGCGAGTGCAGAAGATGCATACACATGTTGACTTTGGGCACCTAAAATATCGATTTTCAGCATGTTTTGGGCCTGCATCTGAGTAGGCATGTACAGATCGCTTCTGGGACCCCAAAATATCGAATTTTCGGGTGTTTTGACGTTGAATTTTAGATATAAACGGGTACAGAAGATGCATGCACAAATCGACTTTTGGGCACCTAAAAGATCGATTTTCAGTATGTTTTGGGCCTGTATTTTGAAAATACTCTAACACGGAGTAGGCATGTACAGTTCCCTTCTGGGACCCCAAAATATCGAATTTTCGGGTGTTTTGTGCCTGAATATGAGATATCGACTTTGGGCACCTAAAATATCGATTTTTAGCATGTTTTGGGCCTATATTTTGAAAATATTCTAGCACTAAGTAGGTATGTACAGATCACTTCTGGGACCCCAAAATATCGAATTTTCGGGTGTTTTGAGCCTGAATTTTGAGATATAAACGGGTACAGATGATGCATGCACATATCGACTTTTGGGCACCTAAAATATCGATTTTGAGCATGTTTTGGGTCTGTATCTTGAAAACATTCTATCTAGGAGTAAGGATGTACAGATCGCTTCTAGGACCCAAAAATACTGAATTTTCGGGTGTTTTGAGCCTGAATTTGAGATATAAACGGGTACAGAAGATGCATGCACATATTGACTTTTGCACCTAAAATATCGATTTTCAGCATGTTTTGTGCCTGTATTTTGAAAATACTCTAACTAGGAGTTGGCATGAACAGATCGCTTCTGGGACCCCAAAATATCGAATTTTCGGGTGTTTTGTGCCTGAATATGAGATATCGACTTTGGGCACCTAAAATATCGATTTTTAGCATGTTTTGGGCCTATATTTTGAAAATATTCTAGCACTAAGTAGGTATGTACAGATCACTTCTGGGACCCCAAAATATCGAATTTTCGGGTGTTTTGAGCCTGAATTTTGAGATATAAACGGGTACAGATGATGCATGCACATATCGACTTTCGACACTTAAAATATCGATTTTTAGCATGTTTTTAACCTATATTTTGAAAAAATTCTAGCACTGAGTAGGTATGTACAGATCGCTTCTGGGACCCCAAAATATCGAATTTTCGGGTGTTTTATGCCTGAATTTGAGATATAAACGGGTACAGAAGATGCATGCACATATCGACTTTTGGGCACCTAAAATATCGATTTTGAGCATGTTTTGGGTCTGTATCTTGAAAACATTCTATCTAGGAGTAAGGATGTACAGATCGCTTCTAGGACCCAAAAATACTGAATTTTCGGGTGTTTTGAGCCTGAATTTGAGATATAAACGGGTACAGAAGATGCATGCACATATTGACTTTTGCACCTAAAATATCGATTTTTAGCATGTTTTGTGCCTGTATTTTGAAAATACTCTAACTAGGAGTTGGCATGAACAGATCGCTTCTGGGACCCAAAAATATCGAATTTTCGGGTGTTTTGAACCTGAATTTGAGATATAAACGGGTTGTGAAGATGCATACACATGTTTACTTTGGGCACCTAAAATATCGATTTTCAGCATGTTTTGGGCCTGCTTCTGAGTACGCATGTACAGATCGCTTCTGGGACCCCAAAATATCGAATTTTCGGGTGTTTGAAGCCTGAATTTGAGATATAAACGGGTACAGAAGATGCATGCACATATCGACTTTGGACACCTAAAAGATCGAATTTCAGTATGTTTTGGGCCTGTATTTTGAAGATACTCTAACACGGAGTAGGCATGTACAGTTCGCTTCTGGGACCCCAAAATATTGAATTTTCGGGTGTTTTGAGCCTGAATTTGAGATATAAATGGGTACAGATGATGCATGCACATATCGACTTTGGACACTTAAAATATCGATTTTTAGCATGTTTTGAGCCTATATTTTGAAAAAATTCTAGCACTGAGTAGGCATGTACAGATTGCTTCTGGGACCTAAAAATTTCGAAATTTCGGGTGTTTTGAGGTTGAATTTGGGATATAAACGGGTACAGAAGATGCATACACATATCGACTTTCGGGCACCTAAAAGATCGATTTTCAGTATGTTTTGGGCCTGTATTTTGAAAATTCTCTAACACAGAGTAAGCATGTACAGTTCGCTTCTGGGACCCAAAAATATAGAATTTTCGGGTGTTTTGAGGTTGAATTTGGGATATAAACGGGAGAAGAAGATGCATACACATATTGACTTTGTTCACGTAAAATATCGATTTTCAGCTTGTTTTGGGCCTGTATTTTGAAAATACTCTAACACGGAGTAGGCAAGTACAGATCGCTTCTGGGACCCCAAAATATCGAATTTTGGTGTGTTTTGAGCCTGAGTTTGAGATATAAACGGGTACAGAAGATGCATCCACATATCGACTTTTGGGCACCTAAAAGATCGATTTTCAGTATGTTTTGGGCCTGTATATTGAAAATACTCTAACATGGAGTAGGCATGTACAGATCGCTTCTGGGACCCCAAAATATCGAATTTTTGGGTGTTTTGGGCCAGAATTTGAGATATCGACTTTGGGCACCTAAAATAACGATTTTTAGCATGTTTTGGGCCTATATTTTGAAAATATTCTAACACTGAGTAGCCATGTACAGATCGCTTCTGGGACCCCAAAATATCGAATTTTCGGGTGTTTTGAGCCTGAATTTGAGATATAAACGGGTACAGAAGATGAATGTACATATCGACTTTTGGGCACCTAAAATATCGATTTTGAGCATGTTTTGGGTCTGTATCTTGAAAACATTCTACCTAGGAGTAGGGCTTTATAGATTGATTCTAGGACCCAAAAATACCGAATTTTCGGGTGTTTTGAGCCTGAATTTGAGATATAAACGGGTACAGATGATGCATGCACATATCGACTTTGAACACTTAAAATATCGATTTTTAGCATGTTTTGAGCTTATATTTTGAAAAAATTCTAGCACTGAGTAGGCATGTACAGATCGCTTCTGGGACTCAAAAATATCGAATTTTCGGGTGTTTTGAGGTTGAATATGAGATATAAGCGAGTGCAGAAGATGCATACACATGTTGACTTTGGGCACCTAAAATATCGATTTTCAGCATGTTTTGGGCCTGCATCTGAGTAGGCATGTACAGATCGCTTCTGGGACCCCAAAATATCGAATTTTCGGGTGTTTTGACGTTGAATTTTAGATATAAACGGGTACAGAAGATGCATGCACAAATCGACTTTTGGGCACCTAAAAGATCGATTTTCAGTATGTTTTGGGCCTGTATTTTGAAAATACTCTAACACGGAGTAGGCATGTACAGTTCCCTTCTGGGACCCCAAAATATCGAATTTTCGGGTGTTTTGTGCCTGAATATGAGATATCGACTTTGGGCACCTAAAATATCGATTTTTAGCATGTTTTGGGCCTATATTTTGAAAATATTCTAGCACTAAGTAGGTATGTACAGATCACTTCTGGGACCCCAAAATATCGAATTTTCGGGTGTTTTGAGCCTGAATTTTGAGATATAAACGGGTACAGATGATGCATGCACATATCGACTTTCGACACTTAAAATATCGATTTTTAGCATGTTTTTAACCTATATTTTGAAAAAATTCTAGCACTGAGTAGGTATGTACAGATCGCTTCTGGGACCCCAAAATATCGAATTTTCGGGTGTTTTATGCCTGAATTTGAGATATAAATGGGTACAGAAGATGCATGCACATATCGACTTTTGGGCACCTAAAATATCGATTTTGAGCATGTTTTGGGTCTGTATCTTGAAAACATTCTATCTAGGAGTAAGGATGTACAGATCGCTTCTAGGACCCAAAAATACTGAATTTTCGGGTGTTTTGAGCCTGAATTTGAGATATAAACGGGTACAGAAGATGCATGCACATATTGACTTTTGCACCTAAAATATCGATTTTCAGCATGTTTTGTGCCTGTATTTTGAAAATACTCTAACTAGGAGTTGGCATGAACAGATCGCTTCTGGGACCCAAAAATATCGAATTTTCGGGTGTTTTGAACCTGAATTTGAGATATAAACGGGTTGTGAAGATGCATACACATGTTTAATTTGGGCACCTAAAATATCGATTTTCAGCATGTTTTGGGCCTGCTTCTGAGTACGCATGTACAGATCGCTTCTGGGACCCCAAAATATCGAATTTTCGGGTGTTTGGAGACTGAATTTGAGATATAAACGGGTACAGAAGATGCATGCACATATCGACTTTGGACACCTAAAAGATCGAATTTCAGTATGTTTTGGGCCTGTATTTTGAAGATACTCTAACACGGAGTAGGCATGTACAGTTCGCTTCTGGGACCCCAAAATATTGAATTTTCGGGTGTTTTGAGCCTGAATTTGAGATATAAATGGGTACAGATGATGCATGCACATATCGACTTTGGACACTTAAAATATCGATTTTTAGCATGTTTTGAGCCTATATTTTGAAAAAATTCTAGCACTGAGTAGGCATGTACAGATTGCTTCTGGGACCTAAAAATTTCGAAATTTCGGGTGTTTTTAGGTTGAATTTGGGATATAAACGGGTACAGAAGATGCATACACATATCGACTTTTGGGCACCTAAAAGATCGATTTTCAGTATGTTTTGGGCCTGTATTTTGAAAATTCTCTAACACAGAGTAAGCATGTACAGTTCGCTTCTGGGACCCAAAAATATAGAATTTTCGGGTGTTTTGAGGTTGAATTTGGGATATAAACGGGAGAAGAAGATGCATACACATATTGACTTTGTTCACGTAAAATATCGATTTTCAGCTTGTTTTGGGCCTGTATTTTGAAAATACTCTAACACGGAGTAGGCAAGTACAGATCGCTTCTGGGACCCCAAAATATCGAATTTTGGTGTGTTTTGAGCCTGAGTTTGAGATATAAACGGGTACAGAAGATGCATCCACATATCGACTTTTGGGCACCTAAAAGATCGATTTTCAGTATGTTTTGGGCCTGTATATTGAAAATACTCTAACATGGAGTAGGCATGTACAGATCGCTTCTGGGACCCCAAAATATCGAATTTTTGGGTGTTTTGGGCCACAATTTGAGATATCGACTTTGGGCACCTAAAATAACGATTTTTAGCATGTTTTGGGCCTATATTTTGAAAATATTCTAACACTGAGTAGCCATGTACAGATCGCTTCTGGGACCCCAAAATATCGAATTTTCGGGTGTTTTGAGCCTGAATTTGAGATATAAACGGGTACAGAAGATGAATGTACATATCGACTTTTGGGCACCTAAAATATCGATTTTGAGCATGTTTTGGGTCTGTATCTTGAAAACATTCTACCTAGGAGTAGGGCTTTATAGATTGATTCTAGGACCCAAAAATACCGAATTTTCGGGTGTTTTGAGCCTGAATTTGAGATATAAACGGGTACAGAAGATGCATGCACATATTGACTTTGGGCACCTAAAATATCGATTTTCAGCATGTTTTGGGCCTGTATTTTGAAAATACTTTAACTAGGAGTAGGCATGTACAGATCGCTTCTGGGACCCAAAAATATCGAAATTTCGGGTGTTTTGAGCCTGAATTTGAGATATAAACGGGTACAGAAGATGCATGCATATATCGACTTTGGACATTTAAAATATCGATTTTTAGCAGGTTTTGAGCCTATATTTTGAAAACATTCTAGCACTGACTAGACATGTACAGATCGCTTCTGGGACCCAAAATTATTGAATTTTCGGGTGTTTTGAGGTTGAATTTGAGATATAAACGAGTGCAGAAGATGCATACACATGTTGAATTTGGGCACCTAAAATATCGATTTTCAGCTTGTTTTGGGCCTGTATCTGAGTAGGCATGTACAGATCGCTTCTGGGACCCCAAAATATCGAATTTTCGGGTGTTTGGAGCCTGAATTTGAGATATAAACGGGTATAGAAGATTCATGCACATATCGACTTTTGGGTACCTAAAAGATCGATTTTCAGTATGTTATGGGCCTATATTTTGAAAATACTCTAAAACGGAGTAGGCATGTACAGTTCGCTTCTGGGACCCCAAAATATCGAATTTTCGGGTGTTTTGGGCCTGAATTTGAGATATCGACTTTGGGCACCTAAAATGTCGATTTTTAGCATTTGTTTTGGGCCTATATTTTGAAAATATTCTAGCACTAAGTAGGCATGTACAGATCACTTCTGGGACCCCAAAATATCGAATTTTCGGGTGTTTTGAGCCTGAATTTGAGATATAAACGGGTACAGATGATGCATGCACATATCGACTTTGGACACTTAAAATATCGATTTTTAGCATGTTTTGAGCCTATATTTTGAAAACATTCTAGCACTGAGTAGGCATGTACAGATCGCTTCTGGGACCAAAAAATATCGAATTTTCGGGTATTTTGAGGTTGAATTTGGGATATAAACGGGTACAGAAGATGCAGACACATATTGACTTTGGTCACCTAAAATATCGATTTTAAGCTTTTTTTGGGCCTGTATTAGGAAAATACTCTAACACGGAGTAGGCAAGTACAGATCGCTTCTGGGACCCAAAAATATCGAATTTTCGGATGTTTTGAGCCTGAATTTGAGATATAAACGGGTACAGAAGATGCATCCACATATCGACTTTTGGGCACCTAAAAGATCGATTTTCAGTATGTTTTGGGCCTGTATATTCAAAATACTCTATCACGGAGTAGGCATGAACAGATCGTTTCTGGGACCCAAAAATATCGTATTTTCGGGTGTTTTGAACCTGAATTTGAGATATAAACGGGTACAGAAGATGCATACACATATTGACTTTGGGCACCTAAAATATCGATTTTCAGCATGTTTTGGGCCTGCATCTGAGTAGGCATGTACAGATCGCTTCTGGGACCCCAAAATATCGAATTTTCGGGTGTTTGGAGCCTGAATTTGAGATATAAACGGGTACAGAAGATTCATGCACATATCGACTTTTGGGTACCTAAAAGATCGATTTTTTAGTATGTTATGGGCCTATATTTTGAAAATACTCTAAAACGGAGTAGGCATGTACAGTTCGCTTCTGGGACCCCAAAATATCGAATTTTCGGGTGTTTTGGGCCTGAATTTGAGATATCGACTTTGGGCACCTAAAATATCGATTTTTAGCATTTGTTTTGGGCCTATATTTTGAAAATATTCTAGCACTAAGTAGGCATGTACAGATCACTTCTGGGACCCCAAAATATCGAATTTTCGGGTGTTTTGAGCCTGAATTTGAGATATAAACGGGTACAGATGATGCATGCACATATCGACTTTGGACACTTAAAATATCGATTTTTAGCATGTTTTGAGCCTATATTTTGAAAACATTCTAGCACTGAGTAGGCATGTACAGATCGCTTCTGGGATCAAAAAATTTCGAATTTTCGGGTATTTTGAGGTTGAATTTGGGATATAAACGGGTACAGAAGATGCAGACACATATTGACTTTGGTCACCTAAAATATCGATTTTAAGCTTTTTTTGGGCCTGTATTAGGAAAATACTCTAACACGGAGTAGGCAAGTACAGATCGCTTCTGGGACCCAAAAATATCGAATTTTCGGATGTTTTGAGCCTGAATTTGAGATATAAACGGGTACAGAAGATGCATCCACATATCGACTTTTGGGCACCTAAAAGATCGATTTTCAGTATGTTTTGGGCCTGTATATTCAAAATACTCTATCACGGAGTAGGCATGTACAGATCACTTCTGGGACCCCAAAATATCGAATTTTCGGGTGTTTTGAACCTGAATTTGAGATATAAACGGGTACAGAAGATGCATACACATATTGACTTTGGGCACCTAAAATATCGATTTTCAGCATGTTTTGGGCCTGCATCTGAGTAGGCATGTACAGATCGCTTATGGGACCCCAAAATATCGAATTTTCGGGTGTTTGGAGCCTGAATTTGAGATATAAACGGGTACAGAAGATGCATGCACATATCGACTTTTGGGCACCTAAATGATCGATTTCCAGTATGTTTTGGGCCTGTATTTTGAAAATACTCTAACACATAGTAGGCATGTACAGTTCGCTTCTGGGACTCCAAAATATCGAATTTTATGGTGTTTTTGGCCTGAATTTGAGATATCGACTTTGGGCACCTAAAATATCGATTTTTAGCATGTTTTGGGCCTATATTTTGAAAATATTCTAGCACTAAGTAGGCATGTACAGATCACTTCTGGGACCCCCCAAAATCAAATTTTCGGGTGTTTTGAGCCTGAATTTGAGATATAAACGGGTACAGATGATGCATGCACATATCGACTTTGGACACTTAAAATATCGATTTTTAGCATGTTTTGAGCCTATATTTTGAAAAAATTCTAGCACTGAGTAGAAATGTACAGATCGCTTCTGGGACACCAAAATATCGAATTTTCGGGTGTTTGGAGCCTGAATTTGAGATATAAACGGGTGCAGAAGATGCATGCATATATCGACTATGGACACTTAAAATATCGATTTTTAGCATGTTTTGAGTCTATATTTTGAAAACATTCTAGCACTGACTAGACATGTACAGATCGCTTCTGGGACCCAAAATTATTAAATTTTCGGGTGTTTTGAGGTTGAATTTGAGATATAAACGACTGCAGAAGATGCATACACATGTTGACTTTGGGCACCTAAAATATCGATTTTCAGCTTATTTTGGGCCTGTATTTTGAAAATACTCTAACACGGAGTAGGCAAGTACAGATCGCTTTTGGGACTCCAAAATATAGAATTTTCGGGTGTTTTGAGCATGAATTTGTGATATAAACGGGTACAGAAGATGCATGCACATATCGACTTTTGGGTACCTAAAAGATCGATTTTCAGTATGTTATGGGCCTGTATTTTGAAAATACTCTAAAACGGAGTAGGCATGTACAGTTCGCTTCTGGGACCCCAAAATATCGAATTTTCGGGTGTTTTGGGCCTGAATTTGAGATATCGACTTTGGGCACCTAAAATATCGATTTTTAGCATGTTTTGGGCCTATATTTTGAAAATATTCTAGCACTGAGTAGGCATGTACAGATCGCTTCTGGGACCCCAAAATATCGAACTTTAGGGTGTTTTGAGCCTGACTTTGAGATATAAACGGGTACAGAAGATGCATGCACATATCGACTTTTGGGCACCTAAAATATCGATTTTGAGCATGTTTTTGGTCTGTATCTTGAAAACATTCTAACAAGGAGTAGGCAAGTACAGATCGCTTCTGGGACCCCATAATATCGAATTTTCGTGTGTTTTGAGCCTTAATTTGAGATATAAACGGGTACAGAAGATGCATCCACATATCGACTTTTGGGCACCTAAAAGATCGGTTTTCAGTATGTTTTGGGCCTGTATATTGAAAATACTTTAACACGGAGTAGGCATGCACAGATCGCTTCTGGGACCCCAAAATATCGAATTTTTGGGTGTTTTGGGCCTGAATTTGAGATATCGACTTTGGGCACCTAAAATATCGATTTTTAGCATGTTTTGGGCCTATATTTTGAAAATATTTTAGCACTGAGTAGGCATGTACAGATCGCTTCTGGGACCCCAAAATATCGAATTTTCGGGTGTTTTGAGCCTGAATTTGAGATATAAACGGGTACAGAAGATGCATGCTCATATCGACTTTTGGGCACCTAAAATATCGATATTGAGCATGTTTTGGGTCTGTATCTTGAAAACATTCTACCTAGGAGTAGGGCTTTATAGATTGATTCTAGGACCCAAAAATACCGAATTTTCGGGTGTTTTGAGCCTGAATTTGAGATATAAACGGGTACAAAAGATGCATACACATATTGACTTTGGACACCTAAAATATCGATTTTCAGCATGTTTTGGGACTGTATTTTGAAAATACTTTAACTAGGAGTAGGCATGTACAGATCGCTTCTTGGAACCAAAAATATCGAATTTTCGGGTGTTTTGAGCCTGAATTTGAGATATAAACGGGTGCAGAAGGTGCATGCATATATCGACTTTGGACACTTAAAATATCGATTTTTAGCATGTTTTGAGTCTATATTTTGAAAACATTCTAGCACTGACTAGACATGTACAGATCGCTTCTGGGACCCAAAATTATTGAATTTTCAGGTGTTTTGAGGTTGAATTTGAGATATAAACGACTGCAGAAGATGCATACACATGTTGACTTTGGGCACCTAAAATATCGATTTTCAGCTTATTTTGGGCCTGTATTTTGAAAATACTCTAACACGGAGTAGGCAAGTACAGATCGCATCTGGGACCCCAAAATATAGAATTTTGGGGTGTTTTGAGCATGAATTTGTGATATAAACGGGTACAGAAGATGCATGCACATATCGACTTTTGGGTACCTAAAAGATCGATTTTCAGTATGTTATAGGCCTGTATTTTGAAAATACTCTAAAACGGAGTAGGCATGTACAGTTCGCTTCTGGGACCCCAAAATATCGAATTTTCGGGTGTTTTGGGCCTGAATTTGAGATATCGACTTTGGGCACCTAAAATATCGATTTTTAGCATGTTTTGGGCCTATATTTTGAAAATATTCTAGCACTGAGTAGGCATGTACAGATCGCTTCTGGGACCCCAAAATATCGAACTTTAGGGTGTTTTGAGCATGAATTTGAGATATAAACGGGTACAGAAGATGCATGCACATATCGACTTTTGGGCACCTAAAATATCGATTTTGAGCATGTTTTTGGTCTGTATCTTGAAAACATTCTAACAAGGAGTAGGCATGTACAGATCGCTTCTGGGACCCCAAAATATCGAATTTTCGGGTGTTTTGAGCCTGAATTTGAGATATAAACGGGTACAGAAGATGCATGCACATATTGACTTTGGGCACCTAAAATATCGATTTTCAGCATGTTTTGGGCCTGTATTTTGAAAATACTAAAACTAGGAGTAGGCATGTACAGATCGCTTCTGGGACCCAAATATATCGAATTTTCTTGTGTTTTGAGCCTGAATTTCAGATATAAACGAGTATCGACTTTGGACACTTAAAATATCGATTTTTAGCATGTTTTTAGCCTATATTTTGAAAACATTCTAGCACTGACTAGACATGTACAGATCGCTTCTGGGACCCAAAATTATCAAATTTTTGGGTGTTTTGTGGTTGAATTTGAGATATAAACGAGTGCAGAAGATTCATACACATGTTGACTTTGGGCACCTAAAATATCGATTTTCAGCATGTTTTGGGCCTGCATCTGAGTAGGCATGTACAGATCGCTTCTGGGACCCCAAAATATCAAATTTTCGGGTGTTTGGAGCCTGAATTTGAGATATAATCGGGTACAGAAGATGCATGCACATATCGACTTTTGGTCACCTAAAAGATCGATTTTCAGTATGTTTTGGGCCGTTATTATGATAATACTCTAACACGGAGTAGGCATGTACAGATCGCTTCTGGGACCCAAAAATATCGAATTTTCGGGTGTTTTGAGGTAGAAATTGGGATATAAACAGGTACAGAAGATGCATGCACATATCGACTTTTGGGCACCTAAAAGATCGATTTTCATTATGTTTTTGGCCTGTATTTTGAAAATACTCTAACACTGGGTAGGCATGTTCAGTTCGCTTCTGGGACCCAAAAATTTCGAATTTTCGGGTGTTTTGGGCCTGAATTTGAGATATCGACTTTGGGCACCTAAAATATCGATTTTTAGCATGTTTTGGGCCTATATTTTGAAAATATTCTAGCACTAAGTAGGCATGTACAGATCACTTCTGGGACCCCAAAATATCGAATTTTCGGGTGTTTTTAACCTGAATTTGAGATATAAACGGGTACAGATGATGCATGCACATATCGACTATGGACACTTAAAATATCGATTTTTAGCATGTTTTGAGCCTATATTTTGAAAACATTCTAGCACTGAGTAGGCATGTACACATCGCTTCTGTGAGCCAAAAATATTGAATTTTCGTGTGTTTTAAAGGTGGAATTTAAGATATAAACGGGTGCAGAAGATGCATACACATATTGACTTTGGTCACCTAAAATATCGATTTTCAGCTTGTTTTGGGCCTGTATTTTGAAAATACACTAACACGGAGTAGGCAAGTACGGATTGCTTCTAGGACCCCAAAATATCGAATTTTCGGGTGTTTTGAGCCTGAATTTGAGATATAATCAGGTACAGAAGATGCATGCATATATTGACTTTGGACACTTAAAATATCGATTTTTAGCATGTTTTGAGCCTATATTTTGAAAACATTCTAGCACTGACTAGACATGTACAGATCGCTTCTGGGACCCAAAATTATTGAATTTTCGGGTGTTTTGAGGTTGAATTTGAGATATAAACGAGTGCAGAAGATGCATACACATGTTGACTTTGGGCACCTAATATATCGATTTTCAGCATGTTTTGGCCCTGCATCTGAGTAGGCATGTACAGATCGCTTCTGGGACCCCTAAATATCGAATTTTCGGGTGCTTGGAGCCTGAATTTGAGATATAAACGGGTACAGAAGATGCATGCACATATCGACTTTTCGGTACCTAAAAGATCGATTTTCAGTATGTTATGGGCCTGTATTTTGAAAATACTCTAAAACGGAGTAGGCATGTACAGTTCGCTTCTGGGACCCCAAAATATCGAATTCTCGGGTGTTTTGGGCCTGAATTTGAGATATCGACTTTGGGCACCTAAAATATCGATTTGTAGCATGTTTTGGGCCTATATTTTGAAAATATTCTAGCACTAAGTAGGCACGTACAGATCACTTCTGGGACCCCAAAATATCAAATTTTCGGGTGTTTTGAGCCTGAATTTGAGATATAAACGGGTACAGATGATGCATGCACATATCGACTTTGGACACTTAAAATATCGATTTTTAGCATGTTTTGAGCCTATATTTTGAAAACATTCTAGCACTGAGTAGGCATGTACAGATCGCTTCTGGGACCCAAAAATATCGAATTTTCGGGTGTTTTTAAGTTGAATTTGGGATATAAACGGGTGCAGAAGATGCAGACACATATTGACTTTGGTCACCTAAAATATCGATTTTCATCTTATTTTGGGCCTGTATTTTGAAAATACTCTAACACGGAGTAGGCAAGTACAGATCGCTTCTGGGACCCAAAAATATCGAATTTTCGGGTGTTTTGAGCCTGAATTTGAGATATAAACGGGTACAGAAGATGCATCCACATATCGCCTTTTGGGCACCTAAAAGATCGATTTTCAGTATGTTTTGGGCCTGTATATTGAAAATACTCTAACACGGAGTAGGCATGTACAGATCGCTTCTGGGACCCCAAAATATCAAATTTTCGGGTGTTTTGGGCCTGAATTTGAGATATCGACTTTGGGCACATAAAATATCGATTTTTAGCATGTTTTGGGCTTATATTTTGAAAATATTCTAGCACTGAGTAGGCATGTACAGATCGCTTCTGGGACCCCAAAATATCGAATTTTCGGGTGTTTTGAGCCTGAATTTGAGATATAAACGGGTACAGAAGATGCATGCACATATCGACTTTTGGGCACCTAAAATATCGATTTTGAGCATGTTTTTAATCTGTATCTTGAAAACATTCTAACTAGGAGTAGGCAAGTACAGATCGCTTCTGGGACCCCAAAATATCGAATTTTCGGGTGTTTTGAGCCTGAATTTGAGATATAAACGGGTACAAAAGATGCATGCACATATTGACTTTGGGCACCTAAAATATCGTTTTTTAGCATGTTTTGGGCCTGTATTTTGAAAATACTCTAACTAGGAGTAGGCATGTACAGATCGCTTCTGGGACCCAAAAATATCGAATTTTCGGGTGTTTTGAGCCTGAATTTGAGATATAAACGGGTATCGACTTTGGACACTTAAAATATCGATTTTAGCATGTTTTGAGCCTATATTTTGAAAACATTCTAGCACTGACTAGACATGTACAGATCGCTTCTGGGACCCAAAATTATCAAATTTTTGGGTGTTTTGAGGTTGAATTTGAGATATAAACGAGTGCAGAAGATGCATACACATGTTGACTTTGGGCACCTAAAATATCGATTTTCAGCATGTTTTGGGCCTGCATCTGAGTAGGCATGTACAGATCCCTTCTGGGACCCCAAAATATCAAATTTTCGGGTGTTTGGAGCCTGAATTTGAGATATAATCGGGTACAGAATATGCATGCACATATCGACTTTTGGGCACCTAAAAGATCGATTTTCAGTATGTTTTGGGCCTGTATTATCAAAATACTCTAACACGGAGTATGCATGTACAGTTCGCTTCTGGGACCCCAAAATATCGAATTTTCGGGTGTTTTGGGCCTGAATTTGAGATATCGACTTTGGGCACCTAAAATATCGATTTTAGCATGTTTTGGGCCTATATTTTGAAAAAATTCTAGCAATAAGTAGGCATGTACAGATCGCTTCTGGCACCCCAAAATATCGAATTTTCGGGTGTTTTGAGCCTGAATTTGAGATAAAAACGGGTACAGATGATGCATGCACATATCGACTTTGGACACTTAAAATATCGATTTTTAGCATGTTTTGAGCCTACATTTTGAAAAAATTCTAGCACTGAGTAGGCATGTACAGATCGCTTCTGGGACCCAAAAATATCGAATTTTCGGGTGTTTTGAGGTTGAACTTGGGATATAAACAGGTACAGAAGATGCATGCACATATCGACTTTTGGGCACCTAAAAGATCGATTTTCATTATGTTTTGGGCCTGTATTTTGAAAATACTCTAACACTGAGTAGGCATGTTCAGTTCGCTTCTGGGACCCCAAAATATCGAATTTTCGGGTGTTTTAGGCCTGAATTTGAGATATTGACTTTGGGCACCTAAAATATCGATTTTTAGCATGTTTTGGGCCTATATTTTGAAAATATTCTAGCACTAAGTAGGCATGTACAGGTCACTTCTGGAACCCCAAAATATCGAATTTTCGGGTGTTTTGAGCTTGAATTTGAGATATAAACGGGTACAGATGATGCATGCACATATCGACTTTGGACACATAAAATATCGATTTTTAGCATGTTTTGAGCCTATATTTTGAAAAAATTCTAGCACTGAGTACAGATCGCTTCTGGAACCCAAAAATATCGTATTTTCGGGTGTTTTTAAGTTGAATTTGGGATATAAACGGGTGCAGAAGATGCAGACACATATTGACTTTGGTCACCTAAAATATCGATTTTTAGCTTATTTTGGGCCTGTATTTTGAAAATACTCTAACACGGAGTAGGCAAGTACAGATCGCTTCTGGGACCCAAAAAATTCGAATTTTCGGGTGTTTTGAGCCTGAATTTGAGATATAAACGGGTACAGAAGATGCATCCACATATCGCCTTTTGGGCACCTAAAAGATCGATTTTCAGTATGTTTAGGGCCTGTATATTGAAAATACTCTAACACGGTGTAGGCAAGTACAGATCGCTTCTGGGACCCCAAAATATCGAATTTTTGGGTGTTTTGAGCCTGAATTTGAGATATAAACGGGTACAGAAGATGCATGCACATATTGACTTTGGGCACCTAAAATATCGATTTTCAGCATGTTTTGGGCCTGTATTTTGAAAATACTCTAACTAGGAGTAGGCATGTACAGATCGCTTCTGGGACCCAATAAAATCGAAATTTCGGGTGTTTTGAGCCTAAATTTGAGATATAAATGGGTACAGAAGATGCATGCACATATCGACTTTGGACACTTAAAATATCGATTTTCAGCATGTTTTGAACCTATTATTTGAGAACCGTCTATAACTGACTAGACATGTACAGATCGATTCTGGGACCCAAAATTATCGAATTTTCGGGTGTT
The DNA here is from genome assembly GCA_033782935.1 of Petrolisthes cinctipes. Taxonomy (NCBI): domain Eukaryota; kingdom Metazoa; phylum Arthropoda; class Malacostraca; order Decapoda; family Porcellanidae; genus Petrolisthes; species Petrolisthes cinctipes. The sequence continues at coordinate 6,461,703 of JAWQEG010000249.1, read as the reverse complement.
TTGAGGTTGAATTTGAGATATAAACGAGTGCAGAAGATGCATACACATGTTGACTTTGGGCACCTAAAATATCGATTTTCAGCATGTTTTATGCCTGTATTTTGAAAATATTTTAACTAGGAGTAAGCATGTACAGATCGCTTCTGGGACCCAAAAATATCGAATTTTCGGGTGTTTTGAGCCTGAATTTGAGATATAAACGGGTACAGAAGATGCATGCACATATCGACTTTTGAGCACCTAAAATATCGATTTTGAGCATGTTTTGGGTCTGTATCTTGAAAACATTCTAACTAGGAGTAGGGATGTACAGATCGCTTCTAGGACCCAAAAATACCGAATTTTCGGGTGTTTTGAGCCTGAATTTGAGATATAAACGGGTACAGAAGATGCATGCACATATTGACTTTGGGCACCTAAAATATCGATTTTTAGCATGTTTTGGGCCTGTATTTTGAAAATACTCTAACTAGGAGTAGGCATGTACAGATCGCTTCTGGGACCCAAAAATATCGAATTTTCGGGTGTTTTGAGCCTGAATTTGAGATATAAACGGGTATCGACTTTGGACACTTAAAATATCGATTTTTAGCATGTTTTGAGCCTATATTTTGAAAACATTCTAGCACTGACTAGACATGTACAGATCGCTTCTGGGACCCAAAATTATCAAATTTTTGGGTGTTTTGAGGTTGAATTTGAGATATAAACGAGTGCAGAAGATGCATACACATGTTGACTTTGGGCACCTAAAATATCGATTTTCAGCATGTTTTGGGCCTGCATCTGAGTAGGCATGTACAGATCGCTTCTGGGACCCCAAAATATCAAATTTTCGGGTGTTTGGAGCCTGAATTTGAGATATAATCGGGTACAGAATATGCATGCACATATCGACTTTTGGGCACCTAAAAGATCGATTTTCACTATGTTTTGGGCCTGTATTATCAAAATACTCTAACACGGAGTATGCATGTACAGTTCGCTTCTGGGACCCCAAAATATCGAATTTTCGGGTGTTTTGGGCCTGAATTTGAGATATCGACTTTGGGCACCTAAAATATAGATTTTAGCATGTTTTGGGCCTATATTTTGAAAAAATTCTAGCAATAAGTAGGCATGTACAGATCGCTTCTGGCACCCCAAAATATCGAATTTTCGGGTGTTTTGAGCCTGAATTTGAGATAAAAACGGGTACAGATGATGCATGAACATATCGACTTTGGACACTAAAAATATCGATTTTTAGCATGTTTTGAGCCTACATTTTGAAAAAATTCTAGCACTGAGTAGGCATGTACAGATCGCTTCTGGGACCCAAAAATATCGAATTTTCGGGTGTTTTGAGGTTGAACTTGGGATATAAACAGGTACAGAAGATGCATGCACATATCGACTTTTGGGCACCTAAAAGATCGATTTTCATTATGTTTTGGGCCTGTATTTTGAAAATACTCTAACACTGAGTAGGCATGTTCAGTTCGCTTCTGGGACCCCAAAATATCGAATTTTCGGGTGTTTTAGGCCTGAATTTGAGATATTGACTTTGGGCACCTAAAATATCGATTTTTAGCATGTTTTGGGCCTATATTTTGAAAATATTCTAGCACTAAGTAGGCATGTACAGATCACTTCTGGGACCCCAAAATATCGAATTTTCGGGTGTTTTGAGCCTGAATTTGAGATATAAACGGGTACAGATGATGCATGCACATATCGACTTTGGACACATAAAATATCGATTTTTAGCATGTTTTGAGCCTATATTTTGAAAAAATTCTAGCACTGAGTAGGCATGTACACATCGCTTCTGGGAGCCTAAAACATTGAATTTTCGGGTGTTTTAAAGGTGGAACTTGGGATATAAACGGGTGCAGAAGATGCATACACATATTGACTTTGGTCACCTAAAATATCGATTTTCAGCTTGTTTTGGGCCTGTATTTTGAAAATACACTAACACGGAGTAGGCAAGTACGGATCGCTTCTGGGACCCCAAAATATCGAATTTTAGGGTGTTTTGAGCCTGAAATTGAGATATAATCAGGTACAGAAGATGCATGCATATATCGACTTTGGACACTTAAAATATCGATTTTTAGCATGTTTTGAGCCTATATTTTGAAAACATTCTAGCACTGACTAGACATGTACAGATCGCTTCTGGGACCCAAAATTATTGAATTTTCGGGTGTTTTGAGGTTGAATTTGAGATATAAACGAGTGCAGAAGATGCATACACATGTTGACTTTGGGCACCTAATATATCGATTTTCAGCATGTTTTGGCCCTGCATCTGAGTAGGCATGTACAGATCGCTTCTCGGACCCCAAAATATCGAATTTTCGGGTGTTTGGAGCCTGAATTTGAGATATAAACGGGTACAGAAGATGCATGCACATATCGACTTTTGGGTACCTAAAAGATCGATTTTCAGTATGTTATGGGCCTGTATTTTGAAAATACTCTAAAACGGAGTAGGCATGTACAGTTCGCTTCTGGGACCCCAAAATATCGAATTCTCGGGTGTTTTGGGCCTGAATTTGAGATATCTACTTTGGGCACCTAAAATATCGATTTGTAGCATGTTTTGGGCCTATATTTTAAAAATATTCTAGCACTAAGTAGGCATGTACAGATCACTTCTGGGACCCCAAAATATCGAATTTTCGGGTCTTTTGAGCCTGAATTTGAGATATAAACGGGTACAGATGATGCATGCACATATCGACTTTGGACACTTAAAATATCGATTTTTAGCATGTTTTGAGCCTATATTTTGAAAACATTCTAGCACTGAGAAGGCATGTACAGATCGCTTCTGGGACCCCAAAATATCGAATTTTCGGGTGTTTTTAAGTTGAATTTGGGATATAAACGGGTGCAGAAGATGCAGACACATATTGACTTTTTTCACCTAAAATATCGATTTTCAGCTTATTTTGGGCCTGTATTTTGAAAATACTCTAACACGGAGTAGGCAAGTACAGATCGCTTCTGGGACAAATAAAATATCGAATTTTCGGGTGTTTTGAGCCTGAATTTGAGATATAAACGGGTACAGAAGATGCATCCACATATCGACTTTTGGGCACCTAAAAGATCGATTTTCAGTATGTTTTGGGCCTGTATATTGAAAATACTCTAACACGTAGTAGGCATGTACAGATCGCTTCTGGGACCCCAAAATATCAAATTTTCGGGTGTTTTGGGCCTGAATTTGAGATATCGACTTTGGGCACATAAAATATCGATTTTTAGCATGTTTTGGGCCTATATTTTGAAAATATTCTAGCACTGAGTAGGCATGTACAGATCGCTTCTGGGACCCCAAAATATCGAATTTTCGTGTGTTTTGAGCCTGAATTTGAGATATAAACGGGTACAGAAGATTCATGCACATATCGACTTTTGGGCACCTAAAATATCGATTTTGAGCATGTTTTTAATCTGTATCTTGAAAACATTCTAACTAGGAGTAGGCATGTACAGATCGCTTCTGGGACTCCAAAATATCGAATTTTCGGGTGTTTTGAGCCTGAATTTGAGATATAAACGGGTACAAAAGATGCATGCACATATTGACTTTGGGCACCTAAAATATCGTTATTTAGCATGTTTTGGGCCTGTATTTTGAAAATACTCTAACTAGGAGTAGGCATGTACAGATCGCTTCTGGGACACAAAAATATCGAATTTTCGGGTGTTTTGAGCCTGAATTTGAGATATAAACGGGTATCGACTTTGGACACTTAAAATATCGATTTTTAGCATGTTTTGAGCCTATATTTTGAAAACATTCTAGAACTGACTAGACATGTACAGATCGCTTCTGGGACCCAAAATTATCAAATTTTTGAGTGTTTTGAGGTTGAATTTGAGATATAAACGAGTGCAGAAGATGCATACACATGTTGACTTTGGGCACCTAAAATATCGATTTTTAGCATGTTTTGGGCCTGCATCTGAGTAGGCATGTACAGATCGCTTCTGGGACCCCAAAATATCAAATTTTCGGGTGTTTGGAGCCTGAATTTGAGATATAATCGGGTACAAAATATGCATGCACATATCGACTTTTGGGCACCTAAAAGATCGATTTTCAGTATGTTTTGGGCCTGTATTATCAAAATACTCTAACACGGAGTAGGCATGTACAGTTCGCTTCTGGGACCCCAAAATATCAAATTTTCGGGTGTTTTGGGCCTGAATTTGAGATATCGACTTTGGGCACCTATAATATCGATTTTAGCATGTTTTGGGCCTATATTTTGAAAAAATTCTAACAATAAGTAGGCATGTACAGATCGCTTCTGGCACACCAAAATATCGAATTTTCGGGTGTTTTGAGCCTGAATTTGAGATAAAAACGGGTACAGATGATGCATGCACATATCGACTTTGAACACTTAAAATATCGATTTTTAGTATGTTTTGAGCCTACATTTTGAAAAAATTCTAGCACTGAGTAGGCATGTACAGATCGCTTCTGGGACCCAAAAATATCGAATTTTCGGGTGTTTTGAGGTTGAACTTGGGATATAAACAGGTACAGAAGATGCATGCACATATCGACTTTTGGGCACCTAAAAGATCGATTTTCATTATGTTTTGGGCCTGCATTTTGAAAATACTCTAACACTGAGTAGGCATGTTCAGTTCGCTTCTGGGACCCCAAAATATCGAATTTTCGGGTGTTTTAGGCCTGAATTTGAGATATTGACTTTGGGCACCTTAAATATCGATTTTTAGCATGTTTTGGGCCTATATTTTGAAAATATTCTAGCACTAAGTAGGCATGTACAGATCACTTCTGGGACCCCAAAATATCGAATTTTCGGGTGTTTTGAGCCTGAATTTGAGATATAAACGGGTACAGATGATGCATGCACATATCGACTTTGGACACATAAAATATCGATTTTTAGCATGTTTTGAGCCTATATTTTGAAAAAATTCTAGCACTGAGTAGGCATGTACACATCGCTTCTGGGAGCAAAAAATATTGAATTTTCGGGTGTTTTAAAGGTGGAATTTGGGATATAAACGGGTGCAGAAGATGCATACACATATTGACTTTGGTCACCTAAAATATCGATTTTCAGCTTGTTTTGGGCCTATATTTTGAAAATACACTAACACGGAGTAGGCAAGTACGGATCGCTTCTGGGACCCCAAAATATCGAATTTTCGGGTGTTTTGAGCCTGAATTTGAGATATAATCAGGTACAGAAGATGCATGCATATATCGACTTTGGACACTTAAAATATCGATTTTTAGCATGTTTTGAGCCTATATTTTGAAAACATTCTAGCACTGACTAGACATGTACAGATCGCATCTGGGACCCAAAATTATTGAATTTTCGGGTGTTTTGAGGTTGAATTTGAGATATAAACGAGTGCAGAAGATGCATACACATGTTGACTTTGGGCACCTAATATATCGATTTTCAGCATGTTTTGGCCCTGCATCGGAGTAGGCATGTACAGATCGCTTCTGGGAACCCCAAAATATCGAATTTTCGGGTGTTTGGAGCCTGAATTTGAGATATAAACGGGTACAGATGATGCATGCACATATCGACTTTTGGGTACCTAAAAGATCGATTTTCAGTATGTTATGGGCCTGTATTTTGAAAATACTCTAAAACGGAGTAGGCATGTACAGTTCGCTTCTGGGACCCCAAAATATCGAATTCTCGGGTGTTTTGGGCCTGAATTTGAGATATCGACTTTGGGCACCTAAAATATCGATTTGTAGCATGTTTTGGGCCTATATTTTGAAAATATTCTAGCACTAAGTAGGCATGTACAGATCACTTCTGGGACCCCAAAATATCGAATTTTCGGGTGTTTTGAGCCTGAATTTGAGATATAAACGGGTACAGATGATGCATGCACATATCGACTTTGGACACTTAAAATATCGATTTTTAGCATGTTTTGAGCCTATATTTTGAAAACATTCTAGCACTGAGTAGGCATGTACAGATCGCTTCTGGGACCCAAAAATATCGAATTTTCGGGTGTTTTTAAGTTGAATTTGGGATATAAACGGGTGCAGAAGATGCAGACACATATTGACTTTTGGGCACCTAAAAGATCGATTTTCAGTATGTTTTGGGCCTGTATATTGAAAATACTCTAACACGGAGTAGGCATGTACAGATCGCTTCTGGGACCCCAAAATATCAAATTTTTGTGTGTTTTGGGCCTGAATTTGAGATATCGACTTTGGGCACCTAAAATATAGATTTTTAGCATGTTTTGGGCCTATATTTTGAAAATACTCTAGCACTGAGTAGGCATGTACAGATCGCTTCTGGGACCCCAAAATATCGAATTTTCGGGTGTTTTGAGCCTGAATTAGAGATATAAACGGGTACAGAAGATGCATGCACATATCGACTTTTGGGCACCTAAAATATCGATTTTGAGCATGTTTTTAATCTGTATCTTGAAAACATTCTAACTAGGAGTAGGCATGTACAGATCGCTTCTGGGACCCCAAAATATCGAATTTTCGGGAGTTTTGAGCCTGAATTTGAGATATAAACGGGTACAAAAGATGCATGCACATATTGACTTTGGGCACCTAAAATATCGTTTTTTAGCATGTTTTGGGCCTGTATTTTGAAAATACTCTAACTAGGAGTAGGCATGTACAGATCGCTTCTGGGACCCAAAAATATCGAATTTTCGGGTGTTTTGAGCCTGAATTTGAGATATAAACGGGTGCAGAAGATGCATACACATATTGACTTTGGTCACCTAAAATATCGATTTTCAGCTTGTTTTGGGCCTGTATTTTGAAAATACACTAACACGGAGTAGGCAAGTACGGATCGCTTCTGGGACCCAAAAATATCGAATTTCCGGGTGTTTTGAGCCTGAATATGAGAATTAATCGGGTACAGAAGATGCATCCACATATCGACTTTTGGGCACCTAAAAGATCGATTTTGAGTATGTTTTGGGCCTGTATATTGAAAATACTCTAACACGGAGTAGGCATTTACAGATCGCTTCTGGAACCCCAAAATATCGAATTTTTGGGTGTTTTGGGCCTGAATTTGAGATATCTACTTTGGGCACCTAAAATATCGATTTTTAGCATGTTTTGAGCCTATATTTTAAAAATATTCTAGCCCTGATTAGACATGTACAGATCGCTTCTGGGACCCAAAAATATCGAATTTTCGGGTGTTTTGAGCCTGAAATTGAGATATAAACGGGTACAGAAGATGCATGCACATATCGACTTTTGGGCACCTAAAATATCGATTTGAGCATGTTTTGGGTCTGTATCTAGAAAACATTCTAACTAGGAGAAGGGATGTACAGGTCGCTTCTAGGACCCCAAAATATCGAATTTTCGGATTTTTGAGCCTGAATTTGAGATATAAACGGGTACAGAAGATGCATGTACATATCGACTTTTTGGCACCTAAAGGATCGATTTTCAGTATGTTTTGGGCCTGAAATTTGAAAATACTCTAACACGGAGTAGGCATGTACAGTTCGCTTCTGGGACCCCAAAATATCGAATTTTCGGGTGTTTTGGGCCTGAATTTGAGATATCGACTTTGGGCACCTAAAATACCGATTTTAGCATGTTTTGGGCCTATATTTTGAAAAAATTCTAGCAATAAGTAGGCATGTACAGATCGCTTCTGGCACCCCAAAATATCGAATTTTCGGGTGTTTTGACCCTGAATTTGAGATAAAAACGGGTACAGATGATGCATGCACATATCGACTTTGGACACTTAAAATATCGATTTTTAGCATGTTTTGAGCCTACATTTTGAAAAAATTCTAGCACTGAGTAGGCATGTACAGATCACTTCTGGGACCCAAAAATATCGAATTTTCGGGTGTTTTGAGGTTGAACTTGGGATATAAACAGGTACAGAAGATGCATGCACATATCGACTTTTGGGCACCTAAAAGATCGATTTTCATTATGTTTTGGGCCTGTATTTTGAAAATACTCTAACACTGAGTAGGCATGTTCAGTTCGCTTCTGGGACCCCAAAATATCGAATTTTCGTGTGTTTTAGGCCTGAATTTGAGATATTGACTTTGGGCACCTAAAATATCGATTTTTAGCATGTTTTGGGCCTATATTTTGAAAATATTCTAGCACTAAGTAGGCATGTACAGATCACTTCTGGGACCCCAAAATATCGAATTTTCGGGTGTTTGGAGCCTGAATTTGAGATATAAACGGGTACAGATGATGCATGTACATATCGACTTTGGACACTTAAAATATCGATTTGTAGCATGTTTTGAGCCTATATTTTGAAAACATTCTAGCACTGAGTAGGCATGTACAGATCGCTTCTGGGACCCAAAAATATCGAATTTTCGGGTGTTTTAAAGGTGGAATTTGGGATATAAACGGGTGCAGAAGATGCATACACATATTGACTTTGGTCACCTAAAATATCGATTTTCAGCTTATTTTGGGCCTGTATTTTGAAAATACTCTAACACGGAATAGGCAAGTACAGATCGCTTCTGGGACCCCAAAATATCGAATTTTCGGGTGTTTTGAGCCTGAATTTGAGATATAAACGCGTACAGAAGATGCATCCACATATCGACTTTTGGGCACCTAAAAGATCGATTTTCAGTATGTTTTGGGCCTGTATATTGAAAATACTCTAACACGGAGTAGGCATTTACTGATCGCCTCTAGGACCCCAAAATATCGAATATTTGGTTGTTTTGGGCCTGAATTTGAGATATCGACTTTGGGCACCTAAAATATCGATTTTTAGCATGTTTTAGCCCTATTTTTTGAAAATATTCTAGCACTGAGTAGGCATGTACAGATCGCTTCTGGGACCCCAAAATATAGAATTTTTGGGTGTTTTGAGCCTGAATTTGAGATATAAACGGGTACAGAAAATGCATACACATATCGACTTTTGGGCACCTAAAATATCGATTATTAGCATGTTTTTGGTCTGTATCTTGAAAACATTCTAACTAGAAGTAGGCATGTACATATCGGTTCTGGGACCCAAAAATATCGAATTTTTTCGGGTGTTTTGAGCCTGAATTTGAGATATAAACGGGTACAGAAGATGCATGTACATATCGACTTTTTGGCACCTAAAGGATCGATTTTCAGTATGTTTTGGGCCTGAAATTTGAAAATACTCTAACACGGAGTAGGCATGTACAGTTCGCTTCTGGGACCCCAAAATATCGAATTTTCGGGTGTTTTGGGCCTGAATTTGAGATATCGACTTTGGGCACCTAAAATATCGATTTTAGCATGTTTTGGGCCTATATTTTGAAAAAATTCTAGCAATAAGTAGGCATGTACAGATCGCTTCTGGCACCCCAAAATATCGAATTTTCGGGTGTTTTGAGCCTGAATTTGAGATAAAAACGGGTACAGATGATGCATGCACATATCGACTTTGGACACTTAAAATATCGATTTTTAGCATGTTTTGAGCCTACATTTTGAAAAAATTCTAGCACTGAGTAGGCATGTACAGATCACTTCTGGGACCCAAAAATATCGAATTTTCGGGTGTTTTGAGGTTGAACTTGGGATATAAACAGGTACAGAAGATGCATGCACATATCGACTTTTGGGCACCTAAAAGATCGATTTTCATTATGTTTTGGGCCTGTATTTTGAAAATACTCTAACACTGAGTAGGCATGTTCAGTTCGCTTCTGGGACCCCAAAATATCGAATTTTCGGGTGTTTTAGGCCTGAATTTGAGATATTGACTTTGGGCACCTAAAATATCGATTTTTAGCATGTTTTGGGCCTATATTTTGAAAATATTCTAGCACTAAGTAGGCATGTACAGATCACTTCTGGGACCCCAAAATATCGAATTTTCGGGTGTTTTGAGCCTGAATTTGAGATATAAACGGGTACAGATGATGCATGTACATATCGACTTTGGACACTTAAAATATCGATTTTTAGCATGTTTTGAGCCTATATTTTGAAAACATTCTAGCACTGAGTAGGCATGTACAGATCGCTTCTGGTAGCAGAAAATATAGAATTTTCGGGTGTTTTGAGGTTGAATTTGGGATATAAACGGGTGCAGAAGATGCATACACATATTGACTTTGGTCACCTAAAATACCGATTTTAGCTTGTTTTGGGCCTGTACTTTGAAAATACTCTAACACGGAGTAGGCAAGTACGGATCGCTTCTGGGACCCCAAAATATCGAATTTTCAGGTGTTTTTAGTCTGAATTTGAGATAGAAACGGGTACAGAAGATGCATCCACATATCGACTTTTGGGCACCTAAAAGATCGATTTTCAATATGTTTTGGGCCTGTATATTGAAAATACTCTAACACGTAGTAGGCATGTACAGATCGCTTCTGGGAACCCAAAATATCGAATTTTCGGGTGTTTGGAGCCTGAATTTGAGATATAAACGGGTACAGAAGATGCATGCACATATCGACTTTTGGGCACCTAAAATATCGATTTTGAGCATGTTTTGGGTCTGTATCTTGAAAACATTCTAACTAGGAGTAGGGATGTACAGATAGCTTCTAGGACCCAAAAATACCGAATTTTCGGGTGTTTTGAGCCTGAATTTGAGATATAAACGGGTACAGAGGATGCATGCACATATCGACTTTGGACACATAAAATATCGATTTTTAGCATGTTTTGAGCCTATATTTTGAAAAAATTCTAGCACTGAGTAGGCATGTACACATCGCTTCTGGGAGCAAAAAATATTGAATTTTCGGGTGTTTTAAAGGTGGAATTTGGGATATAAACGGGTGCAGAAGATGCATACACATATTGACTTTGGTCACCTAAAATATCGATTTTCAGCTTGTTTTGGGCCTATATTTTGAAAATACACTAACACGGAGTAGGCAAGTACGGATCGCTTCTGGGACCCCAAAATATCGAATTTTCGGGTGTTTTGAGCCTGAATTTGAGATATAATCAGGTACAGAAGATGCATGCATATATCGACTTTGGACACTTAAAATATCGATTTTTAGCATGTTTTGAGCCTATATTTTGAAAACATTCTAGCACTGACTAGACATGTACAGATCGCATCTGGGACCCAAAATTATTGAATTTTCGGGTGTTTTGAGGTTGAATTTGAGATATAAACGAGTGCAGAAGATGCATACACATGTTGACTTTGGGCACCTAATATATCGATTTTCAGCATGTTTTGGCCCTGCATCGGAGTAGGCATGTACAGATCGCTTCTGGGAACCCCAAAATATCGAATTTTCGGGTGTTTGGAGCCTGAATTTGAGATATAAACGGGTACAGATGATGCATGCACATATCGACTTTTGGGTACCTAAAAGATCGATTTTCAGTATGTTATGGGCCTGTATTTTGAAAATACTCTAAAACGGAGTAGGCATGTACAGTTCGCTTCTGGGACCCCAAAATATCGAATTCTCGGGTGTTTTGGGCCTGAATTTGAGATATCGACTTTGGGCACCTAAAATATCGATTTGTAGCATGTTTTGGGCCTATATTTTGAAAATATTCTAGCACTAAGTAGGCATGTACAGATCACTTCTGGGACCCCAAAATATCGAATTTTCGGGTGTTTTGAGCCTGAATTTGAGATATAAACGGGTACAGATGATGCATGCACATATCGACTTTGGACACTTAAAATATCGATTTTTAGCATGTTTTGAGCCTATATTTTGAAAACATTCTAGCACTGAGTAGGCATGTACAGATCGCTTCTGGGACCCAAAAATATCGAATTTTCGGGTGTTTTTAAGTTGAATTTGGGATATAAACGGGTGCAGAAGATGCAGACACATATTGACTTTTGGGCACCTAAAAGATCGATTTTCAGTATGTTTTGGGCCTGTATATTGAAAATACTCTAACACGGAGTAGGCATGTACAGATCGCTTCTGGGACCCCAAAATATCAAATTTTTGTGTGTTTTGGGCCTGAATTTGAGATATCGACTTTGGGCACCTAAAATATAGATTTTTAGCATGTTTTGGGCCTATATTTTGAAAATACTCTAGCACTGAGTAGGCATGTACAGATCGCTTCTGGGACCCCAAAATATCGAATTTTCGGGTGTTTTGAGCCTGAATTAGAGATATAAACGGGTACAGAAGATGCATGCACATATCGACTTTTGGGCACCTAAAATATCGATTTTGAGCATGTTTTTAATCTGTATCTTGAAAACATTCTAACTAGGAGTAGGCATGTACAGATCGCTTCTGGGACCCCAAAATATCGAATTTTCGGGAGTTTTGAGCCTGAATTTGAGATATAAACGGGTACAAAAGATGCATGCACATATTGACTTTGGGCACCTAAAATATCGTTTTTTAGCATGTTTTGGGCCTGTATTTTGAAAATACTCTAACTAGGAGTAGGCATGTACAGATCGCTTCTGGGACCCAAAAATATCGAATTTTCGGGTGTTTTGAGCCTGAATTTGAGATATAAACGGGTGCAGAAGATGCATACACATATTGACTTTGGTCACCTAAAATATCGATTTTCAGCTTGTTTTGGGCCTGTATTTTGAAAATACACTAACACGGAGTAGGCAAGTACGGATCGCTTCTGGGACCCAAAAATATCGAATTTCCGGGTGTTTTGAGCCTGAATATGAGAATTAATCGGGTACAGAAGATGCATCCACATATCGACTTTTGGGCACCTAAAAGATCGATTTTGAGTATGTTTTGGGCCTGTATATTGAAAATACTCTAACACGGAGTAGGCATTTACAGATCGCTTCTGGAACCCCAAAATATCGAATTTTTGGGTGTTTTGGGCCTGAATTTGAGATATCTACTTTGGGCACCTAAAATATCGATTTTTAGCATGTTTTGAGCCTATATTTTAAAAATATTCTAGCCCTGATTAGACATGTACAGATCGCTTCTGGGACCCAAAAATATCGAATTTTCGGGTGTTTTGAGCCTGAAATTGAGATATAAACGGGTACAGAAGATGCATGCACATATCGACTTTTGGGCACCTAAAATATCGATTTGAGCATGTTTTGGGTCTGTATCTAGAAAACATTCTAACTAGGAGAAGGGATGTACAGGTCGCTTCTAGGACCCCAAAATATCGAATTTTCGGATTTTTGAGCCTGAATTTGAGATATAAACGGGTACAGAAGATGCATGTACATATCGACTTTTTGGCACCTAAAGGATCGATTTTCAGTATGTTTTGGGCCTGAAATTTGAAAATACTCTAACACGGAGTAGGCATGTACAGTTCGCTTCTGGGACCCCAAAATATCGAATTTTCGGGTGTTTTGGGCCTGAATTTGAGATATCGACTTTGGGCACCTAAAATACCGATTTTAGCATGTTTTGGGCCTATATTTTGAAAAAATTCTAGCAATAAGTAGGCATGTACAGATCGCTTCTGGCACCCCAAAATATCGAATTTTCGGGTGTTTTGACCCTGAATTTGAGATAAAAACGGGTACAGATGATGCATGCACATATCGACTTTGGACACTTAAAATATCGATTTTTAGCATGTTTTGAGCCTACATTTTGAAAAAATTCTAGCACTGAGTAGGCATGTACAGATCACTTCTGGGACCCAAAAATATCGAATTTTCGGGTGTTTTGAGGTTGAACTTGGGATATAAACAGGTACAGAAGATGCATGCACATATCGACTTTTGGGCACCTAAAAGATCGATTTTCATTATGTTTTGGGCCTGTATTTTGAAAATACTCTAACACTGAGTAGGCATGTTCAGTTCGCTTCTGGGACCCCAAAATATCGAATTTTCGTGTGTTTTAGGCCTGAATTTGAGATATTGACTTTGGGCACCTAAAATATCGATTTTTAGCATGTTTTGGGCCTATATTTTGAAAATATTCTAGCACTAAGTAGGCATGTACAGATCACTTCTGGGACCCCAAAATATCGAATTTTCGGGTGTTTGGAGCCTGAATTTGAGATATAAACGGGTACAGATGATGCATGTACATATCGACTTTGGACACTTAAAATATCGATTTGTAGCATGTTTTGAGCCTATATTTTGAAAACATTCTAGCACTGAGTAGGCATGTACAGATCGCTTCTGGGACCCAAAAATATCGAATTTTCGGGTGTTTTAAAGGTGGAATTTGGGATATAAACGGGTGCAGAAGATGCATACACATATTGACTTTGGTCACCTAAAATATCGATTTTCAGCTTATTTTGGGCCTGTATTTTGAAAATACTCTAACACGGAATAGGCAAGTACAGATCGCTTCTGGGACCCCAAAATATCGAATTTTCGGGTGTTTTGAGCCTGAATTTGAGATATAAACGCGTACAGAAGATGCATCCACATATCGACTTTTGGGCACCTAAAAGATCGATTTTCAGTATGTTTTGGGCCTGTATATTGAAAATACTCTAACACGGAGTAGGCATTTACTGATCGCCTCTAGGACCCCAAAATATCGAATATTTGGTTGTTTTGGGCCTGAATTTGAGATATCGACTTTGGGCACCTAAAATATCGATTTTTAGCATGTTTTAGCCCTATTTTTTGAAAATATTCTAGCACTGAGTAGGCATGTACAGATCGCTTCTGGGACCCCAAAATATAGAATTTTTGGGTGTTTTGAGCCTGAATTTGAGATATAAACGGGTACAGAAAATGCATACACATATCGACTTTTGGGCACCTAAAATATCGATTATTAGCATGTTTTTGGTCTGTATCTTGAAAACATTCTAACTAGAAGTAGGCATGTACATATCGGTTCTGGGACCCAAAAATATCGAATTTTTTCGGGTGTTTTGAGCCTGAATTTGAGATATAAACGGGTACAGAAGATGCATGTACATATCGACTTTTTGGCACCTAAAGGATCGATTTTCAGTATGTTTTGGGCCTGAAATTTGAAAATACTCTAACACGGAGTAGGCATGTACAGTTCGCTTCTGGGACCCCAAAATATCGAATTTTCGGGTGTTTTGGGCCTGAATTTGAGATATCGACTTTGGGCACCTAAAATATCGATTTTAGCATGTTTTGGGCCTATATTTTGAAAAAATTCTAGCAATAAGTAGGCATGTACAGATCGCTTCTGGCACCCCAAAATATCGAATTTTCGGGTGTTTTGAGCCTGAATTTGAGATAAAAACGGGTACAGATGATGCATGCACATATCGACTTTGGACACTTAAAATATCGATTTTTAGCATGTTTTGAGCCTACATTTTGAAAAAATTCTAGCACTGAGTAGGCATGTACAGATCACTTCTGGGACCCAAAAATATCGAATTTTCGGGTGTTTTGAGGTTGAACTTGGGATATAAACAGGTACAGAAGATGCATGCACATATCGACTTTTGGGCACCTAAAAGATCGATTTTCATTATGTTTTGGGCCTGTATTTTGAAAATACTCTAACACTGAGTAGGCATGTTCAGTTCGCTTCTGGGACCCCAAAATATCGAATTTTCGGGTGTTTTAGGCCTGAATTTGAGATATTGACTTTGGGCACCTAAAATATCGATTTTTAGCATGTTTTGGGCCTATATTTTGAAAATATTCTAGCACTAAGTAGGCATGTACAGATCACTTCTGGGACCCCAAAATATCGAATTTTCGGGTGTTTTGAGCCTGAATTTGAGATATAAACGGGTACAGATGATGCATGTACATATCGACTTTGGACACTTAAAATATCGATTTTTAGCATGTTTTGAGCCTATATTTTGAAAACATTCTAGCACTGAGTAGGCATGTACAGATCGCTTCTGGTAGCAGAAAATATCGAATTTTCGGGTGTTTTGAGGTTGAATTTGGGATATAAACGGGTGCAGAAGATGCATACACATATTGACTTTGGTCACCTAAAATACCGATTTTAGCTTGTTTTGGGCCTGTACTTTGAAAATACTCTAACACGGAGTAGGCAAGTACGGATCGCTTCTGGGACCCCAAAATATCGAATTTTCAGGTGTTTTTAGTCTGAATTTGAGATAGAAACGGGTACAGAAGATGCATCCACATATCGACTTTTGGGCACCTAAAAGATCGATTTTCAATATGTTTTGGGCCTGTATATTGAAAATACTCTAACACGTAGTAGGCATGTACAGATCGCTTCTGGGAACCCAAAATATCGAATTTTCGGGTGTTTGGAGCCTGAATTTGAGATATAAACGGGTACAGAAGATGCATGCACATATCGACTTTTGGGCACCTAAAATATCGATTTTGAGCATGTTTTGGGTCTGTATCTTGAAAACATTCTAACTAGGAGTAGGGATGTACAGATAGCTTCTAGGACCCAAAAATACCGAATTTTCGGGTGTTTTGAGCCTGAATTTGAGATATAAACGGGTACAGAGGATGCATGCACATATCGACTTTTAGGCACCTAAAAGATCGATTTTCAGTATGTTTTGGGCCTGTATTTTGAAAATATTCTATCACTAAGTAGGCATGTACAGATCACTTCTGGGACCCCAAAATATCGAATTATCGGGTGTTTTGAGTCTGAATTTGAAATATAAACGGGTACAGATGATGCATGCACATATCGACTTTGGACACTTAAAATATCGATTTTTAGCATGTTTTGAGCCTATATTTTGAAAAAATTCTAGCACTGAGTAGGCATGTACAGATCGCTTCTGGGATCCAAAAATATCGAATTTTCGGGTGTTTTGAGGTTGAATTTGGGATATAAACGGGTACAAAAGATGCATGCACATATTGACTTTTGGGCACCTAAAAGATCGATTTTCAGTATGTTTTGGGCCTGTATTTTGAAAATACTCTAACACGGAGTAGGTATGTACAGTTCGCTTCTGGGACCCTAAAATATCGTATTTTCGGGTGTTTTGGGCCTGAATTTGAGATATAAACGGGTACAGATGATGCATGCACATATCGACTTTGGACACTTAAAATATCGGTTTTTAGCATGTTTTGAGCCTATATTTTGAAAACAATCTAGCACTGAGTGGGCATGTACCGATCCCTTCTGGGACCCAAAAATATCGAATTTTCGGGTGTTTTAAGCCTGAATTTAAGATATAAACGGGTATCGACTTTGGACACTTAGAATATTGATTTTTAGCATGTTTTCAGCCTATATTATGAAAACATTCTAGCACTGACTAGACATGTGCAGATCGCTTCTGGGACCCAAAATTATCGAATTTTTGGGTGTTTTGAGGTCGAATTTGAGATATAAACGAGTGCAGAAGATGCATACACATGTTGACTTTGGGCACCTAAAATATCGATTTTCAGCATGTTTTGGGCCTGCATCTAAGTAGGCATGTACAGATCGCTTCTGGGACCCCAAAATATCGAATTTTCGGGTGTTTGGAGCCTGAATTTGAGATATAAACGGGTACAGAAGATGCATGCACATATCGACTTTTGGGCACCTAAAATATCGATTTTCAGTATGTTATGGGCCTGTATTTTGAAAGTATTCTAGCACTCACTGAGTAGGCATGTACAGATCGCTTCTGGGACCCCAAAATATCGAATTTTCGGGTGTTTTGAGCCTGAATTTGAGATATAAACGGTTACAGAAGATGCATGCACATATCGACTTTTGGGCACCTAAAATATCGATTTTGAGCATGTTTTGGGTCTGTATCTTGAAAACATTCTAACTAGGAGTAGGGATGTACAGATCGCTTCTAGGACCCAAAAATACCGAATTTTCGGGTTTTTTGAGCCTGAATTTGAGATATAAACGGGTACAGAGGATGCATTCACATATCGACTTTTGGGCACCTAAAAGATCGATTTTCAGTATGTTTTGGGCCTGTATTTTGAAAATACTCTAACACGGAGTAGGCATGTACAGTTCACTTCTGGGACCCCAAAATATCGAATTTTCGGGTGTTTTGGGCCTGAATTTGAGATATCGACTTTGGGCACTTAAAATATCGATTTTTAGCATGTTTTGGGCCTATATTTTGAAAATATTCTAGCACTAAGTAGGCATGTACAGATCACTTCTGGGACCCCAAAATATCGAATTTTCGGGTGTTTTGAGCCTGAATTTGAAATATAAACGGGTACAGATGATGCATGCACAAATCGACTTTGGACACTTAAAATATCGATTTTTAGCATGTTTTGAGCCTATATTTTGAAAAAATTCTAGCACTGAGTAGGCATGTACAGATCGCGTCTGGGACCCAAAAATATCGAATTTTCGGGTGTTTTGAGGTCGAATTTGGGATATAAACGGGTACAGAAGATACATGCACATATTGACTTTTGGGCACCTAAAAGATCGATTTTCAGTATGTTTGGGCCTGTATTTTGAAAATACTCTAACACGGAGTAGGCATGTACAGTTCGCTTCTGGGACCCTAAAATATCGTATTTTCGGTTGTTTTAGGCCTGAATTTGAGATATCGACTTTGGGCACCTAAAATATCTATTTTTAGCATGTTTTGGGCCTATATTTTGAAAATATTCTAGCACTAAGTAGGCATGTACCGATCACTTCTGGGACCCCAAAATATCGAATTTTCGGGTGTTTTGAGCCTGAATTTGAGATATAAACGGGTACAGATGATGCATGCACATATCGACTTTGGACACTTAAAATATCGATTTTTAGCATGTTTTTTGAGCCTATATTTTGAAAACAATCTAGCACTGAGTAGGCATGTACAGATCCCTTCTGGGACCCCAAAATATCGAATTTTCCGGTGTTTTGAGCCTGAATTTGAGATATAAACGGGTATCGACTTTGGACACTTAAAATATCGATTTTTAGCATGTTTTGAGCCTATATTTTGAAAACATTCTAGCACTGACTAGACATGTACAGATCGCTTCTGGGACCCAAAATTATCGAATTTTCGGGTGTTTTGAGGTCGAATTTGAGATATAAACGAGTGCAGAAGATGCATACACATGTTGACTTTGGGCACCTAAAATATCGATTTTCAGCATGTTTTGGGCCTGCATCTGAGTAGGCATGTACAGATCGCTTCTGGGACCCCAAAATATCGAATTTTCGGGTGTTTGGATCCTGAATTTGAGATATAAACTTGTACAGAAGATGCATGCACATATCGACTTTTGGGCACCTAAAATATCGATTTTCAGTATGTTATGGGCCTGTATTTTGAAAATATTCTAGCACTGAGTAGGCATGTACAGATCGCTTCTGGGACCCCAAAATATCGAATTTTCGGGTGTTTTGAGCCTGAATTTGAGTGTGATTTTGATGTGCAAATGATCGATAATGTAATTTATAATATGACAATTACAACTTACCTTGCCCGGTTAAATTTATGATCTCGTTGGTTGGCTGCAGCGAAGAACAAAAAGTCGGGGATTAATTCCCCGTTAGACCTCATCCACCACGCACATTGAATTTTTTTTATGTTAAGGGTTCTTCCCGATATATATGTATTTATATAGATAACAAATCTACTGTTGCATTCAAACAACCAATTGCAAATTTCTATATATATTCAACTCCAGTAACCAACATGAATAAATTAATTTCACACACACACACACACACAAACTCACGCTACGCTAACTAGCTACTCGCTCTCGCTACGTCGCTTCGTATACGTGACGATAGTCTAGGTTACGTTACACTGTAGTAATTCTATCAATGCTAACACGTAAGTTTGGTATATTTTTCTAATATCTCACACTCGGGAATAACTCAGAGTCTCTCAACACACTCGTAATTTTCTTCAAAGATCCAGCTCTCCCTCACCTTAATTCACTTACCGAAACAGCGTCAATGCAACTAGTCAGTATACAACTGTAAAGCCTTGTGAATCGTGTAATATACAACGAATTCGGCGTCTACGTGATCACTAGGCAAGGGAAGCTGACGATACGAGTGTGTTCCTTTCGAGTGTGTCTCCCAAACTGACCCCTATTCTTCATCCTTAACTGGAGGCTGTAAGTTCAAAATTTCTACTGACTCCTCCTTCTATCTTTGTTCGTTTTTCCTAACTGGCTACGATTTACATGGTACACTCTCATTCCTTAGTTATACATGCAATTTCAATTTACCTATGGCGTACTAATAATTCCCGATAATCTCCCTCCACTTCACGATCATTTGCAATACCATAAGTTACACTGGTAGCATAATTTATTAATACAAGCTGTAATTAACATACGAACACCTTATAAGACTGGATGTGGCAATTCAGTTGAAACCCGGCCTTCCTGACCCTTTTCTAATTTTGGCTACTAATCCAGTACCTGCGGATTAACCCTGCAGGTTAACTAGGCTGCACCTACATCTTAACCCACTCCTGTCTCCTTTGTCTCATCTGTATGGAATATTCCACTACTCTAGAACATTCTACTACATATGCTTACATTACGTCACGAGTCTATGTCTGACTCGTGACATTGAGATATAAACGGGTACAGAAGATGCATGCACATATAGAATTTTGGGCACCTAAAATATCGATTTTGAGCATGTTTTGGGTCTGTATCTTGAAAACATTCTAACTAGGAGTAGGGATGTACAGATCGCTTCGAGGACCCAAAAATACCGAATTTTCGGGTGTTTTGAGCCTGAATTTGAGATATAAACGGGTACAGAGGATGCAAGCACATATCGACTTTTGGGCACCTAAAAGATCGATTTTCAGTATGTTTTGGGCCTGTATTTTGAAAATACTCTAACACGGAGTAGGCATGTACAGTTCGCTTCTGGGACCCCAAAATATCGAATTTTCGGGTGTTTTGGGCCTGAATTTGAGATATCGACTTTGGGCACCTAAAATATCGATTTTTAGCATGTTTTGGGCCTATATTTTGAAAATATTCTAGCACTAAGTAGGCATGTACAGATCACTTCTGGGACCCCAAAATATCGAATTTTCGGGTGTTTTGAGCCTGAATTTGAGATATAAACGGATACAGAAGATGCATCCACATATCGACTTTTGGGCACCTAAAAGATTGATTTTCAGTATGTTTTGGGCCTGTATATTGAAAATACTCTAACACGGAGTAGGCATATACAGATCGCTTCTGGGACCCCAAAATATCGAATTTTTGGGTGTTTTGGGCCAGAATTTGAGATATCGACTTTGGGCACCTAAAATATCGATTTTTAGCATGTTTTGGGCTATATTTTGAAAATATTCTAGCACTGAGTAGGCATGTACAGATCGCTTCTGGGACCACAAAATATCGAATTTTCGGGTGTTTTGTGCCTGAATTTGAGATATAAACGGGTACAGAAGATGCATGCACATATCGACTTTTGGGCACCTAAAATATCGATTTTGAGCATGTTTTGGGTCTGTATCTTAAAAACATTCTAACTAGGAGTAGGGATGTATAGATCGCTTCTAGGACCCAAAAACATCGAATTTTCGGGTGTTTTGAGCCTAAATTTAAAATATAAACGGGTACAGAAGATGAATGCACATATCGACTTTGGACACTTAAAATATCGATTTTTAGCATGTTTTGAGCCTATATATTGAAAACATTCTAGAACTGACTAGACATGTACAGATCGCTTCTGGGACCCAAAATTATCGAATTTTCGGGTGTTTTGAGGTTGAATTTGAGATATAAACGAGTGCACAAGATGCATACACATGTTGACTTTGGGCACCTAAAATATCGAATTTAAGCATGTTTTGTGCCTCCATCTGAGTAGGCATGTACAGATCGCTTCTGGGACCCCAAAATATCAAATTTTCGGGTGTTTGGAGCCTGAATTTGAGATATAAACGGGTACAGAAGATGCATGCACATATCGACTTTTGGGCACTTAATTAAAAGATCGATTTTCAGCATGTTTTGGGCCTATATTTTGAAAAAATTCTAGCACTAAGTAGGAATGTACAGATCATTTCTGGGACCCCAAAATATCGAATTTTCGGGTGTTTTGAGGCTGAATTTGAGATATAAACGAGTACAGATGATGCATGCACATATCGACTTTGGACACTTAAAATATCGATTTTTAGCATGTTTTGAGCATATATTTTGAAAAAATTCTAGCACTGAGTAGGCATGTACAGATCGCTTCTGGGACCCAAAAATATCGAATTTTCGGGTGTTTTGAGCCTGAATTTGAGATATAAACGGGTATCGACTATGGACACTTAAAATATCGATTTTTAGCATGTTTTGAGCCTATATTTTGAAAACATTCTAGCACTGACTAGATATGTACAGATCGCTCGCTTCTGGGACCCAAAATTATCGAATTTTCGGGTGTTTTGAGGTCGAATTTGAGATATAAACGAGTGCAGAAGATGCATACACATGTTGACTTTGGGCACCTAAAATATCGATTTTCAGCATGTTTTGGGCCTGCATCTGAGTAGGCATGTACAGTTCGCTTCAGGGACCCCCAAATATCGAATTTTCGGGTGTTTGGAGCCTGAATTTGAGATATAAACGGGTACAGAAGATGCATGCACATACCGACTTGTGGGCACCTAAAATATCGATTTTGAGCATGTTTTGGGTCTGTATCTTGAAAACATTTTAACCAAGAGTAGGGATGTACAGATCGCTTCTAGGACCCAAAATTACCAAATTTTCGGGTGTTTTGAGCCTGAATTTGAGATATAAACGGGTACAGAGGATACATGCACATATCGACTTTTGGGCACCTAAAAGATCGATTTTCAGTATGTTTTGGGCCTGTATTTTGAAAATACCCTAACACGGAGTAGGCATGTACAGTTCGCTTCTGGGACCCCAAAATATCGAATTTTCGGGTGTTTGGGCCTGAATTTGAGATATCGACTTTGGTCCCATAAAATATCGATTTTTAGCATGTTTTGGGCCTATATTTTGAAAATATTCTAGCACTAAGTAGGCATGTACAGATCACTTCTGGGACCCCAAAATATCGAATTTTCGGGTGTTTTGAGCCTGAATTTGAAATATAAACAGGTACAGATGATGCATGCACATATCGACTTTGGACACTTAAAATATCGATTTTTAGCTTGTTTTGATCCTATATTTTGAAAACAATCTAGCACTGAGTAGGCATGTACAGATCCTTTCTGGGACCCAAAAATATCGAATTTTCGGGTGTTTTGAGCCTGAATTTGAGATATAAACGGGTATCGACTTTGGACACTTAAAATATCGATTTTTAACATGTTTTGAGCCTATATTTTGAAAACATTCTAGCACTGACTAGACATATACAGATCGCTTCTGGGACCGAAAATTATCGAATTTTCGGGTGTTTTGATGTCGAATTTGAGATATAAACGAGTGCAGAAGATGCATACACATGTTGACTTTGGGCACCTAAAATATCGATTTTCAGCATGTTTTGGGCCTGCATCTGAGTAGGCATGTACAGATCGCTTCTGGGACCCCAAAATATCGAATTTTCGGGTGTTTCGAGCCTGAATTTGAGATATAAACTTGTACAGAAGATGCATGCACATATCGACTTTTGGGCACCTAAAATATCGATTTTCAGTATGTTATGGGCCTGTATTTTGAAAATATTCTAGCACTGAGTAGGCATGTACAGGTCGCTTCTGGAACCAAAAAATATCGAATTTTCGGGTGTTTTGAGCCTGAATTTGAGATATAAACGGGTACAGAAGATGCATGCACATAACGACTTTTGGGCACCTAAAATATCGATTTTAAGCATGTTTTGGGTCTGTATCTTGAAAACATTCTAACTAGGAGTAGGGATGTACAGATCGCTTCTAGGACCCAAAAATACCGAATTTTCGGGTGTTTGGAGCCTGAATTTGAGATATAAACGGGTACAGAGGATGCATGCACATATCGACTTTTGGGCACCTAAAAGATCGATTTTCAGTATGTTTTGGGCCTGTATTTTGAAAATACTCTAACACGGAGTAGCAATGTACAGTTCGTTTCTGGGACCCCAAAATATCGAATTTTCGGGTCTTTTGAGCCTGAATTTGAGATATAAACGGGTACAGATGATGCATGCACATATCGACTTTGGACACTTAAAATATCGATTTTTAGCATGTTTTGAGCCTATGTTTTGAAAACAATCTAGCACTGACTAGGCATGTACAGATCCCTTCTGGGACCCAAAAATATCGAATTTTCGTGTGTTTTGAGCCTGAATTTGAGATATAAACGGGTATCGACTTTGGACACTTAAAATATCGATTTTTAGCATGTTTTGAGCCTATATTTTGAAAACATTCTAGCACTGACTAGACATGTACAGATCGCTTCTGGGACCCAAAATTATCGAATTTTCGGGTGTTTTGAGCCTGAATTTGAGATATAAACGGGTACAGAAGATGAATGCACATATCGACTTTGGACACTTAAAATATCGATTTTTAGCATGTTTTGAGCCTATATTTTGAAAACATTCTAACACTGACTAGATATGTACAGATCGCTTCTAGGATCAAAAAATTATCGAATTTTCGGGTGTTTTGAGGTTGAATTTGAGATATAAACGAGTACAGAAGATGCATCCACATGTTGACTTTGGGCACCTAAAATATCGATTTTTAGCATGTTTTCGGTCTGCATCTGAGTAGGCATGTACAGATCGCTTCTGGGACCCAAAAATATCGAATTTTCGGGTGTTTGGAGCCTGAATTTGAGATATAAACGGGTACAGAAGATGCATGCACATATCGACTTTTGGGCACCTAAAAGATCGATTTTCAGTATGTTATGGGCCTGTAATTTGAAAATACTCTAACACGGAGTAAACATGTACAGATCGCTTCTGGGACCCCAAAATATCGAATTTTCGTGTGTTTTGGGCCTGAATTTGAGATATAAACGGGTAAAGAAGATACATGCACATATCGACTTTGAACACTTAAAATATCGATTTTTAGCATGTTTTGAGCCTATATTTTGAAAACATTCTAGCACTGACTAGACATGTACAGATTACTTCTGGGACCCCAAAATATCGAATTTTCGGGTGTTTTGAGGCTGAATTTGAGATATAAACGGATACAGATGATGCATGCACATATCGACTTTGGACACTTAAAATATCGATTTTTAGCATGTTTTGAGCCTATATTTTGAAAAAATTCTAGCACTGAGTAGGCATGTACAGATCGCTTCTGAGATCCCAAAATATCGAATTTTAGGGTGTTTTGGGCCTGAATTTGAGATATCGACTTTGGGCACCTAAAATATCGATTTTTAGCATGTTTTGGGCCTATATTTTGAAAATATTCTAGCACTAAGTAGGCATGTACAGATCACTTCTGGGACCCCAAAATATCGAATTTTCAGGTGTTTTGAGCCTGAATTTGAGATATAAACGGGTACAGAAGATGCATGCACATATCGACTTTTGGGCACCTAAAGGATCGATTTCCAGTATGTTTTGGGCCTGAATTTCGAAAATACTCTAACACGGAGTAGGCATGTACAGTTCGCTTCTGGGACCCCAAAATATCGAATTTTCGGGTGTTTTGGGCCTGAATTTGAGATATCGACTTTGGGCACCTAAAATATCGATTTTTAGCATGTTTTGGGCCTATATTTTGAAAATATTCTAGCACTAAGTAGGCATGTACAGATCACTTCTGGAACCCCAAAATATCGAATTTTCGGGTGTTTTGAGCCTGAATTTGAGATATAAATGGGTAAAGATGATGCATGCACATATCGACTTTAGACACTTAAAATATCGATTTTTAGCATGTTTTGAGCCTATACTTTGAAAAAATTCTAGCACTGAGTAGGCATGTACAGATCGCTTGTAGGACCAAAAAATATCGAATTTTCCGGTGTTTTAGGGTTGAATTTGGGATATAAACGGGTACAGAAGATGCATGCACATATCGACTTTTGGGCAACCAAAAAGATCGATTTTCAGTATGTTTTGGGCTTGTATTTTGAAAATACTCTAACACGGAGTAGGCATGTACAGTTCGCTTCTGGGACCCCAAAATATCGAATTTTCGGGTGTTTTGGGCCTGAATTTGAGATACCGACTTTGGGCACCTAAAATATCGATTTTTAGCATGTTTTGGGCCTATATTTTGAAAATATTCTAGCACTAAGTAGGCATGTACAGATTACTTCTGGGACCCCAAAATATCGAATTTTCGGGTGTTTTGAGGCTGAATTTGAGATATAAACGGGTACAGTTGATGCATGCACATATCGAATTTGGACACTTAAAATATCGATTTTTAGAATGTTTTAAGCCTATATTTTGAAAAAATTCTAGCACTGAGTACAGATCGCTTCTGAGATCCCAAAATATCGAATTTTCGGGTTTTTGGAGCCTGAATTTGGGATATAAACGGGTACAGAAGATGCATGCAAATATCGACTTTTGGGCACCGAAAAGATCGATTTTCAGTATGTTTTGGGCCTGTATTTTGAAAATAATCTAACACGGAGTAGGCATGTACAGTTCGCTTCTGGGACCCCGAAATATCGAATTTTCGGGTGTTTTGGGCCTGAATTTGAGATATCGACTTTGGGCACCTAAAATATCGATTTTTTGCATGTTTTGGGCCTATATTTTGAAAATATTCTAGCACTAAGTAGGCATGTACAGATCACTTCTGGGACCCCAAAATATCGAATTTTCAGGTGTTTTGAGCCTGAATTTGAGATTTAAACTGGTACAGATGATGCATGCACTTATCGACTTTGGACACTAAAAATATCGATTTTTAGCATGTTTTGAGCCTATATTTTGAACAAATTCTAGCACAATCGCTTTTGGGACCCAAAAATATCGAATTTTCGGGTATTTTGAGGTTCAATTTGGGATATAAATGGGTGCAGAAGATGCATACACATATTGACTTTTGTCACCTAAAATATCGATTTTTAGCTTGTTTTGGGCCTGTATTTTGATAATACTCTAACACGGAGTAGGCAAGTAGAGATCGCTTCTGGGACCCCAAAATATCGAATTTTTGGGTGTTTTGAGCCTGCATTTTAGATATAAACGGGTACAGAAGATGTATCCACATATCGACTTTTGGGCACCTAAAAGATTTATTTTTAGTATGTTTAGGGCCTGTATATTGAAAATACTCTAACACGGTGTAGGCAAGTACAGATCGCTTCTGGGACCCCAAAATATCGAATTTTTGGGTGTTTTGAGCCTGAATTTGAGATATAAACGGGTACAGAAGATGCATGCACATATTGACTTTGGGCACCTAAAATATCGATTTTCAGCATGTTTTGGGCCTGTATTTTGAAAATACTCTAACTAGGAGTAGGCATGTACAGATCGCTTCTGGGACCCAATAAAATCGAAATTTCGGGTGTTTTGAGCCTAAATTTGAGATATAAATGGGTACAGAAGATGCATGCACATATCGACTTTGGACACTTAAAATATCGATTTTCAGCATGTTTTGAACCTATTATTTGAGAACCGTCTATAACTGACTAGACATGTACAGATCGATTCTGGGACCCAAAATTATCGAATTTTCGGGTGTTTTGAGGTTGAATTTGAGATATAAACGAGTGCAGAAGATGCATACACATGTTGACTTTGGGCACCTAAAATATCGATTTTCAGCATGTTTTGGGCCTGTATTTTGAAAATATTTTAACTAGGAGTAAGCATGTACAGATCGCTTCTGGGACCCAAAAATATCGAATTTTCGGGTGTTTTGAGCATGAATTTGAGATATAAACGGGTACAGAAGATGCATGCACATATCGACTTTTGAGCACCTAAAATATCGATTTTCAGCATGTTTTGGGCCTGCATCTGAGTAGGCATGTACAGATCGCTTCTGGGACCCCAAAATATCGAATTTTCGGGTGTTTCGAGCCTGAATTTGAGATATAAACTTGTACAGAAGATGCATGCACATATCGACTTTTGGGCACCTAAAATATCGATTTTCAGTATGTTATGGGCCTGTATTTTGAAAATATTCTAGCACTGAGTAGGCATGTACAGGTCGCTTCTGGAACCAAAAAATATCGAATTTTCGGGTGTTTTGAGCCTGAATTTGAGATATAAACGGGTACAGAAGATGCATGCACATAACGACTTTTGGGCACCTAAAATATCGATTTTAAGCATGTTTTGGGTCTGTATCTTGAAAACATTCTAACTAGGAGTAGGGATGTACAGATCGCTTCTAGGACCCAAAAATACCGAATTTTCGGGTGTTTTGAGCCTGAATTTGAGATATAAACGGGTACAGAGGATGCATGCACATATCGACTTTTGGGCACCTAAAAGATCGATTTTCAGTATGTTTTGGGCCTGTATTTTGAAAATACTCTAACACGGAGTAGCAATGTACAGTTCGTTTCTGGGACCCCAAAATATCGAATTTTCGGGTCTTTTGAGCCTGAATTTGAGATATAAACGGGTACAGATGATGCATGCACATATCGACTTTGGACACTTAAAATATCGATTTTTAGCATGTTTTGAGCCTATGTTTTGAAAACAATCTAGCACTGACTAGGCATGTACAGATCCCTTCTGGGACCCAAAAATATCGAATTTTCGTGTGTTTTGAGCCTGAATTTGAGATATAAACGGGTATCGACTTTGGACACTTAAAATATCGATTTTTAGCATGTTTTGAGCCTATATTTTGAAAACATTCTAGCACTGACTAGACATGTACAGATCGCTTCTGGGACCCAAAATTATCGAATTTTCGGGTGTTTTGAGCCTGAATTTGAGATATAAACGGGTACAGAAGATGCATGCACATATCGACTTTGGACACTTAAAATATCGATTTTTAGCATGTTTTGAGCCTATATTTTGAAAACATTCTAACACTGACTAGATATGTACAGATCGCTTCTAGGACCAAAAAATTATCGAATTTTCGGGTGTTTTGAGGTTGAATTTGAGATATAAACGAGTACAGAAGATGCATCCACATGTTGACTTTGGGCACCTAAAATATCGATTTTTAGCATGTTTTGGGTCTGCATCTGAGTAGGCATGTACAGATCGCTTCTGGGACCCAAAAATATCGAATTTTCGGGTGTTTGGAGCCTGAATTTGAGATATAAACGGGTACAGAAGATGCATGCACATATCGACTTTTGGGCACCTAAAAGATCGATTTTCAGTATGTTATGGGCCTGTAATTTGAAAATACTCTAACACGGAGTAAACATGTACAGATCGCTTCTGGGACCCCAAAATATCGAATTTTCGTGTGTTTTGGGCCTGAATTTGAGATATAAACGGGTAAAGAAGATACATGCACATATCGACTTTGAACACTTAAAATATCGATTTTTAGCATGTTTTGAGCCTATATTTTGAAAACATTCTAGCACTGACTAGACATGTACAGATTACTTCTGGGACCCCAAAATATCGAATTTTCGGGTGTTTTGAGGCTGAATTTGAGATATAAACGAGTACAGATGATGCATGCACATATCGACTTTGGACACTTAAAATATCGATTTTTAGCATGTTTTGAGCCTATATTTTGAAAAAATTCTAGCACTGAGTAGGCATGTACAGATCGCTTCTGAGATCCCAAAATATCGAATTTTAGGGTGTTTTGGGCCTGAATTTGAGATATCGACTTTGGGCACCTAAAATATCGATTTTTAGCATGTTTTGGGCCTATATTTTGAAAATATTCTAGCACTAAGTAGGCATGTACAGATCACTTCTGGGACCCCAAAATATCGAATTTTCAGGTGTTTTGAGCCTGAATTTGAGATATAAACGGGTACAGAAGATGCATGCACATATCGACTTTTGGGCACCTAAAGGATCGATTTCCAGTATGTTTTGGGCCTGAATTTCGAAAATACTCTAACACGGAGTAGGCATGTACAGTTCGCTTCTGGGACCCCAAAATATCGAATTTTCGGGTGTTTTGGGCCTGAATTTGAGATATCGACTTTGGGCACCTAAAATATCGATTTTTAGCATGTTTTGGGCCTATATTTTGAAAATATTCTAGCACTAAGTAGGCATGTACAGATCACTTCTGGAACCCCAAAATATCGAATTTTCGGGTGTTTTGAGCCTGAATTTGAGATATAAATGGGTAAAGATGATGCATGCACATATCGACTTTAGACACTTAAAATATCGATTTTTAGCATGTTTTGAGCCTATACTTTGAAAAAATTCTAGCACTGAGTAGGCATGTACAGATCGCTTGTAGGACCAAAAAATATCGAATTTTCCGGTGTTTTAGGGTTGAATTTGGGATATAAACGGGTACAGAAGATGCATGCACATATCGACTTTTGGGCAACCAAAAAGATCGATTTTCAGTATGTTTTGGGCTTGTATTTTGAAAATACTCTAACACGGAGTAGGCATGTACAGTTCGCTTCTGGGACCCCAAAATATCGAATTTTCGGGTGTTTTGGGCCTGAATTTGAGATACCGACTTTGGGCACCTAAAATATCGATTTTTAGCATGTTTTGGGCCTATATTTTGAAAATATTCTAGCACTAAGTAGGCATGTACAGATTACTTCTGGGACCCCAAAATATCGAATTTTCGGGTGTTTTGAGGCTGAATTTGAGATATAAACGGGTACAGTTGATGCATGCACATATCGAATTTGGACACTTAAAATATGGATTTTTAGAATGTTTTAAGCCTATATTTTGAAAAAATTCTAGCACTGAGTACAGATCGCTTCTGAGATCCCAAAATATCGAATTTTCGGGTTTTTGGAGCCTGAATTTGGGATATAAACGGGTACAGAAGATGCATGCAAATATCGACTTTTGGGCACCGAAAAGATCGATTTTCAGTATGTTTTGGGCCTGTATTTTGAAAATAATCTAACACGGAGTAGGCATGTACAGTTCGCTTCTGGGACCCCGAAATATCGAATTTTCGGGTGTTTTGGGCCTGAATTTGAGATATCGACTTTGGGCACCTAAAATATCGATTTTTTGCATGTTTTGGGCCTATATTTTGAAAATATTCTAGCACTAAGTAGGCATGTACAGATCACTTCTGGGACCCCAAAATATCGAATTTTCAGGTGTTTTGAGCCTGAATTTGAGATTTAAACTGGTACAGATGATGCATGCACTTATCGACTTTGGACACTAAAAATATCGATTTTTAGCATGTTTTGAGCCTATATTTTGAACAAATTCTAGCACAATCGCTTTTGGGACCCAAAAATATCGAATTTTCGGGTATTTTGAGGTTCAATTTGGGATATAAATGGGTGCAGAAGATGCATACACATATTGACTTTTGTCACCTAAAATATCGATTTTTAGCTTGTTTTGGGCCTGTATTTTGATAATACTCTAACACGGAGTAGGCAAGTACAGATCGCTTCTGGGACCCCAAAATATCGAATTTTTGGGTGTTTTGAGCCTGCATTTTAGATATAAACGGGTACAGAAGATGTATCCACATATCGACTTTTGGGCACCTAAAAGATTTATTTTTAGTATGTTTAGGGCCTGTATATTGAAAATACTCTAACACGGTGTAGGCAAGTACAGATCGCTTCTGGGACCCCAAAATATCGAATTTTTGGGTGTTTTGAGCCTGAATTTGAGATATAAACGGGTACAGAAGATGCATGCACATATTGACTTTGGGCACCTAAAATATCGATTTTCAGCATGTTTTGGGCCTGTATTTTGAAAATACTCTAACTAGGAGTAGGCATGTACAGATCGCTTCTGGGACCCAATAAAATCGAAATTTCGGGTGTTTTGAGCCTAAATTTGAGATATAAATGGGTACAGAAGATGCATGCACATATCGACATTTGGGCACCTAAAAGATCGATTTCTGGTATGTTTTGGGCTTGTATTTTGAAAATACTTTAACTAGGAGTAGGCATGTACAGATCGCTTCTGGGACCCTAAAATATTAAATTTTCGGGTGTTTTGAGCCTGAATTTGAGATATAAACGGGTACAGAAGATGCATGCACATATCGACTTTGGACATTTAAAATATCGATTTTTAGCATGTTTTGAGCCTATATTTTGAAAACATTCTGGCACTGACTAGACATGTACAGATCGCTTCTGGTACCCAAAATTATCGAATTTTCGTGTGTTTTCAGGTTGAATTTGAGATATAAACGAGTACAGAAGATGCATACACATGTTGACTTAGGGCACCTAAAATATCGATTTTTAGCATATTTTGGGCCTGCATCTGAGTAGGCATGTACAGATCGCTTCTGGGACCTCTAAATATCGAATTTTCGGGTGTTTGGAGCCTGAATTTGAGATATAAACGGGTACAGAAGATGCATGCACATATCGACTTTTGATCACCTAAAAGATCGATTTTCAGTATCTTTTGGGCCTATATTTTGAAAATATTCTAGCACTAAGTAGGCATGTACAGATCACTTCTGGGACCCCAAAATATCGAATTTTCGGGTGTTTTGAGCCTGAATTTGAGATAAAAACGGGTACAGATGATGCATGCACATATCGACTTTGGACACTTAAAATATCGATTTTAAGCATGTTTTGAGCCTATATTTTGAAAAAATTCTACCACTGAGTAGGCATGTACAGTTCGCTTCTGGGACCCCAAAATATCGAATTTTCGGGTGTTTTTGGCCTGAATTTGAGATATCGACTTTGGTCCCCTAAAATATCGATTTTTAGCATGTTTTGGGCCTATATTTTGAAAATATTCAAGCACTAAGTAGGCATGTACAGATCACTTCTGGGACCCCAAAATATCGAATTTTCGGGTGTTTTGAACCTGAATTTGAGTTATAAACGGGTACTGATGATGCATGCACATATCGACTTTGGACACTTAAAATATCGATTTTTAGCATGTTTTGAGCCTATATTTTGAAAAAATTCTAGCACTGACTAGGCAAGTACAGATCGCTTCTGGGACCCCAAAATACCGAATTTTCGGGTGTTTTGAGCCTGAATCTGAGATATAAACGGGTACAGATGATGCATGCACATATCGACTTTGGACTCTTAAAATATCGATTTTAAGCATGTTTTGAGCCTATATTTTGAAAAAATTCTACCACTGAGTAGGCATGTACAGTTCGCTTCTGGGACCCCAAAATATCGAATTTTCGGGTGTTTTGGGCCTGAATTTGAGATATCGACTTTGGGCACCTAAAATATCGATTTTTAGCATGTTTTGGGCAATATTTTGAAAATATTCTAGCACTGAGTAGGCATGTACAGATAGCTTCTGGGACCCCAAAATTTCGAATTTTCGGGTGTTTTGAGCCTGAATTTGAGATATAAACGGGTACAGAAGATGCATGCACATATCGACTTTTGGGCACCTAAAATATCGATTTTGAGCATGTTTTGAGCCTATATTTTGAAAAAATTCTAGCACTGACTAGGCAAGTACAGATCGCTTCTGGGACCCCAAAATACCGAATTTTCGGGTGTTTTGAGCCTGAATTTGAGATATAAACGGGTACAGATGATGCATGCACATATCGACTTTGAACTCTTAAAATATCGATTTTAAGCATGTTTTGAGCCTATATTTTGAAAAAATTCTACCACTGAGTAGGCATGTACAGTTCGCTTCTGGGACCCCAAAATATCGAATTTTCGGGTGTTTTGGGCCTGAATTTGAGATATCGACTTTGGGCACCTAAAATATCGATTTTTAGCATGTTTTGGGCAATATTTTGAAAATATTCTAGCACTGAGTAGGCATATACAGATCGCTTCTGGGACCCCAAAATTTCGAATTTTCGGGTGTTTTGAGCCTGAATTTGAGATATAAACGGGTACAGAAGATGCATGCACATATCGACTTTTGGGCACCTAAAATATCGATTTTGAGCATGTTTTGGGTCTGTATCTTGAAAACATTCTAACTAGGAGTAGGGATGTACAGATCGCTTCTAGGACCCAAAAATACCGAATTTTCGGGTGTTTTGTGCCTGAATTTGAGATATAAACGGGTACACAAGATGCATGAACATATTGACTTTAGACACCTAAAATATCGATTTCAGCATGTTTTGGGCCTGTATTTTGAATATACTCTAACTAGGAGTAGGCATGTACAGATCGCTTCTGGGACCCAAAAATATCGAATTTTCGGGTGTTTTGAGGTTGAATTTGAGATATGAACGAGTGCAGAAGATTCATACACATGTTAACTTTGGGCTACTAAAATATCGATTTTCAGCATGTTTTATGCCTCCATCTGAGTAGGCATGTACAGATCGCTTCTGGGACCCCAAAATATCAAATTTTCGGGTGTTTGGAGCCTGAATTTGATATATAAACGGGTACAGCAGATGCATGCACATATCGACTTTTGGGCACCTAAAAGATCGATTTCCAGTATGTTTTGGGCCTGTATTTAGAAAATACTCTAACACGGAGTAGGCATGTACAGTTCGCTTCTGGGACCCCAAAATATCGAATTTTCGGGTGTTTTGGGCCTGAATTTGAGATATCGACTTTGGGCACCTAAAATATCTATTTTTAGCATATTTTGGGCCAATATTTTGAAAATATTCTAGCACTAAGTAGGCATGTACAGATCACTTCTGGGACCCCAAAATATCGAATTTTCGGGTGTTTTGAGCCTGAATTTGAGATATAAACGGGTACAGATGATGCATGCACATATCGACTTTGGACACTTAAAATATCGATTTTTAGCATGTTTTGAGCCTATATTTTGAAAAAATTCTAGCACTCAGTAGGCATGTACAGATCGCTTCTGGGACCAAAAAATATCGAATTTTCAGGTGTTTTAGGGTTGAATTTGGGATATAAACGGGTACAGAAGATGCATGCACATATCGACTTTTGGGCAACCTAAAAGATCGATTTTCAGTCTGTTTTGGGCCTGTATTTTGAAAATACTCTAACACAGAGTAGGCTTTACAGTTCGCTTCTGGGACCCCAAAATATCGAATTTTCGGGTGTTTTGGGCCTGAATTTGAGATATCGACTTTAGGCACCTAAAATATCGATTTTTAGCATGTTTTAGGCCTATTTTTTGAAAATATTCTAGCACTAAGTAGGCATGTACAGATCACTTCTGGGACCCCAAAATATCGAATTTTCAGGTGTTTTGAGCCTGAATTTGAGATATAAACGGGTACAGATGATGCATGCACTTATCGACTTTGGACACGAAAAATATCGATTTTTAGCATGTGTTGAGCCTATATTTTGAACAAATACTAGCACAATCGCTTTTGGGACCCAAAAATATCGAATTTTCGGGTGTTTTGAGGTTCAATTTGGGATATAAATGGGTGCAGAAGATGCATACACATATTGACTTTGGTCACCTAAAATATCGATTTTTAGCTTGTTTTGGGCATGTATTTTGAAAATACTCTAACACGGAGTAGGCAAGTACAGATCGCTTCTGGGACCCCAAAATGTCGAATTTTTGGGTGTTTTGGGCCTGCATTTTAGATATAAACGGGTACAGAAGATGCATCCACATATCGACTTTTGGGCACCTAAAAGATGTATTTTTAGTATGTTTTGGGCCTGTATATTGAAAATACTCTAACACGGTGTAGGCATGTATAGATCGCTTCTGGGACCCCAAAATATCGAATGTTTGGGTGTTTTGGGCAAAAATTTGAGATATCGACTTTGGACACCTAAAATATCGATTTTTAGCATGTTTTGGGCCTATATTTTGAAAATATTCTAGCACTGAGTAGGCATGTATAGATCGCTTCTGGGACCCCGAAATATCGAATTTTCGGGTGTTTTGAGCCTGAATTTGAGATATAAACGGGTACAGAAAATGCATGCACATATCGACTTTTGAGCACCTAAAATATCGATTTTGAGCATGTTTTGGGTCTGTATCTTGAAAACTTTCAAACTAGGAGTAGGGATGTACAGATCGCTTCTAGGACCCAAAAATACCGAATTTTCGGGTGTTTTGAGCCTGAATTTGAGATATAAACGGGTACAGAAGATGCATGCACATATTGACTTTGGGCA
Source organism: Petrolisthes cinctipes (assembly GCA_033782935.1). Lineage (NCBI taxonomy): Eukaryota > Metazoa > Arthropoda > Malacostraca > Decapoda > Porcellanidae > Petrolisthes > Petrolisthes cinctipes. Next base: position 6,425,800 of record JAWQEG010000249.1, on the reverse strand, counting down.
CCTAAAATATCGATTTTCAGCATGTTTTCGACCTGTATTTTGAAAATACTCTAACTAGGAGTAGGCATGTACAGATCGCTTCTGGGACCCAAAAATATCGAATTTTTGGGTGTTTTGAGCCTAAATTTGAGATATAAATGGGTACAGAAGATGCATGCACATATCGACTTTGGATACTTAAAATATAGATTTTTAGCATGTTTTGAGCCTATAATTTGAGAACCGTCTATAACTGACTAGACATGTACAGATCGACTCTGGGATCCAAAATTATCGAATTTTCGGGTGTTTTGAGGTTGAATTTGAGATATAAACGAGTGCAGAAGATGCATGCACATATCGACATTTGGGCACCTAAAATATCGATTTTCAGCATGTTTTGGGCCTGTATTTTGAAAATACTCTAACTAGGAGTAGGCATGTACAGATCGCTTCTGGGACCCAAAAATATCGAATTTTCGGGTGTTTTGAGGTTGAATTTGAGATATGAACGAGTGCAGAAGATGCATACACATGTTGACTTTGGGCTACTAAAATATCGATTTTCAGCATGTTTTATGCCTCCATCTGAGTAGGCATGTACAGATCGCTTCTGGGACCCCAAAATATCAAATTTTCGGGTGTTTGGAGCCTGAATTTGATATATAAACAGGTACAAAAGATGCATGCACATATCGATTTTTGGGCACCTAAAAGATCGATTTCCAGTATGTTTTGGGCCTGTATTTTGAAAATACTCTAACACGGAGTAGGCATGTACAGTTCGCTTCTGGGACCCCAAAATATCGAATTTTCAGGTGTTTTGGGCCTGAATTTGAGATATCGACTTTGGACACTTAAAATATCGATTTTTAGCATGTTTTGAGCCTTTAATTTAAAAATATTCTAGCACTGACTAGGCATGTACAGATCGCTTCTGGGACCAAAAAATATCGAATTTTCAGGTGTTTTAGTGTTGAATTTGGGATATAAACGGGTACAGAAGATGCATGCACATATCGACTTTTGGGCAACCTAAAAGATCGATTTTTAACATGTTTTGGGCCTGTATTTTGAAAATACTCTAACACGGAGTAGGCTTTACAGTTCGCTTCTGGGACCCCAAAATATCGAATTTTCGGGTGTTTTGGGCCTGAATTTGAGATATCTACTTTGGGCACCTAAAATATCGATTTTTAGCATGTTTTGGGCCTATATTTTGAAAATATTCTAGCACTAAGTTGGCATGTACAGATCACTTCTGGGAACCCAAAATATCGAATTTTCGGGTGTTTTGAGCCTGAATTTGAGATATCGACTTTGGACACTTAAAATATCGATTTTTAGCATGTTTTTAGCCTATATTTTGAAAACATTCTATAACTGAATAGACATGTACAGATCGCTTCTGGGACCCCAAAATATCAAATTTTCGGGTGTTTGGAGCCTGAATTTGATATATAAACGGGTACAGAAGATGCATGCACATATCGACTTTTGGGCACCTAAAAGATCGATTTTCAGTATGTTTTGGGCTTGTATTTTGAAAATACTCTAACACGGAGTAGGCTTTACAGTTCGCTTCTGGGACCCCAAAATATCGAATTTTCGGGTGTTTTGGGCCTGAATTTGAGATATCGACTTTAGGCACCTAAAATATCGATTTTTAGCATGTTTTGGGCCTATTTTTTGAAAATATTCTAGCACTAAGTAGGCATGTACAGATCACTTCTGGGACCCCAAAATATCGAATTTTCAGGTGTTTTGAGCCTGAATTTGAGATATAAACGGGTACAGATGATGCATGAACTTATCGACTTTGGATTCGAAAAATATCGATTTTTAGCATGTTTTGAGCCTATATTTTGAACAAATTCTAGCACAATCGCTTTTGGGACCCAAAAATATCGAATTTTCGGGTGTTTTGAGTTTCAATTTGGGATATAAATGGGTGCAGAAGACGCATACACATATTGACTTTGGTCACCTAAAATATCGATTTTTAGCTTGTTTTGGGCTTGTATTTTGAAAATACTCTAACACGGAGTAGGCAAGTACAGATCGCTTCTGGGACCCCAAAATATCGAATTTTTGGGTGTTTTGGGCCTGCATTTTAGATATAAACGGGTACAGAAGATGCATCCACATATCGACTTTTGGGCACCTAAAAGATTTATTTTTAGTATGTTTTGGGCCTGTATATTGAAAATACTCTAACACGGTGTAGGCATGTACAGATCGCTTCTGGGACCCCAAAATATCGAATGTTTGGGTGTTTTGGGCAAAAATTTGAGATATCGACTTTGGGCACCTAAAATATCGATTTTTAGCATGTTTTGGGCCTATATTTTGAAAATATTCTAGCACTGAGTAGGCATGTATAGATCGCTTCTGGGACCCCCAAATATCGAATTTTCGGGTGTTCTGAGCCTGAATTTGAGATATAAACGGGTACATAAGATGCATGCACATATCGACTTTTGGGCACCTAAAATATCGATTTTAAGCATGTTTTGGGTCTGTATATTGAAAAAATTCTAACTAGGAGTAGGGATGTACAGATCGCTTCTAGGACCCAAAAATAACGAATTTTCGGGTGTTTTGAGCCTGAATTTGAGATATAAACGGGTACAGAAGATGCATGCACATATTGACTTTGGGCACCTAAAATATCGATTTTTAGCATGTTTTGGGCCTGTATTTTGAAAATACTCTAACTAGGAGTAGGCATGTACAGATCGATTCTAGGACCCAAAAATATCGAATTTTCGGGTGTTTTGAGCCTGAATTTGAGATATAAACGGGTACAGAAGATGCATGCGCATATCGAGTTTTGGGCACCTAAAATATCGATTTTGAGCATGTTTTGGGTCTGTATCTTGAAAACATTCTAACTAGGAGTAGGGATGTACAGATCGCTTCTAGGACCCAAAAATACCGAATTTTCGGGTGTTTTGTGCCTGAATTTGAGATATAAACGGGTACACAAGATGCATGAACATATTGACTTTAGACACCTAAAATATCGATTTCAGCATGTTTTGGGCCTGTATTTTGAATATACTCTAACTAGGAGTAGGCATGTACAGATCGCTTCTGGGACCCAAAAATATCGAATTTTCGGGTGTTTTGAGGTTGAATTTGAGATATGAACGAGTGCAGAAGATTCATACACATGTTAACTTTGGGCTACTAAAATATCGATTTTCAGCATGTTTTATGCCTCCATCTGAGTAGGCATGTACAGATCGCTTCTGGGACCCCAAAATATCAAATTTTCGGGTGTTTGGAGCCTGAATTTGATATATAAACGGGTACAGCAGATGCATGCACATATCGACTTTTGGGCACCTAAAAGATCGATTTCCAGTATGTTTTGGGCCTGTATTTAGAAAATACTCTAACACGGAGTAGGCATGTACAGTTCGCTTCTGGGACCCCAAAATATCGAATTTTCGGGTGTTTTGGGCCTGAATTTGAGATATCGACTTTGGGCACCTAAAATATCTATTTTTAGCATATTTTGGGCCAATATTTTGAAAATATTCTAGCACTAAGTAGGCATGTACAGATCACTTCTGGGACCCCAAAATATCGAATTTTCGGGTGTTTTGAGCCTGAATTTGAGATATAAACGGGTACAGATGATGCATGCACATATCGACTTTGGACACTTAAAATATCGATTTTTAGCATGTTTTGAGCCTATATTTTGAAAAAATTCTAGCACTCAGTAGGCATGTACAGATCGCTTCTGGGACCAAAAAATATCGAATTTTCAGGTGTTTTAGGGTTGAATTTGGGATATAAACGGGTACAGAAGATGCATGCACATATCGACTTTTGGGCAACCTAAAAGATCGATTTTCAGTCTGTTTTGGGCCTGTATTTTGAAAATACTCTAACACAGAGTAGGCTTTACAGTTCGCTTCTGGGACCCCAAAATATCGAATTTTCGGGTGTTTTGGGCCTGAATTTGAGATATCGACTTTAGGCACCTAAAATATCGATTTTTAGCATGTTTTAGGCCTATTTTTTGAAAATATTCTAGCACTAAGTAGGCATGTACAGATCACTTCTGGGACCCCAAAATATCGAATTTTCAGGTGTTTTGAGCCTGAATTTGAGATATAAACGGGTACAGATGATGCATGCACTTATCGACTTTGGACACGAAAAATATCGATTTTTAGCATGTGTTGAGCCTATATTTTGAACAAATACTAGCACAATCGCTTTTGGGACCCAAAAATATCGAATTTTCGGGTGTTTTGAGGTTCAATTTGGGATATAAATGGGTGCAGAAGATGCATACACATATTGACTTTGGTCACCTAAAATATCGATTTTTAGCTTGTTTTGGGCATGTATTTTGAAAATACTCTAACACGGAGTAGGCAAGTACAGATCGCTTCTGGGACCCCAAAATGTCGAATTTTTGGGTGTTTTGGGCCTGCATTTTAGATATAAACGGGTACAGAAGATGCATCCACATATCGACTTTTGGGCACCTAAAAGATGTATTTTTAGTATGTTTTGGGCCTGTATATTGAAAATACTCTAACACGGTGTAGGCATGTATAGATCGCTTCTGGGACCCCAAAATATCGAATGTTTGGGTGTTTTGGGCAAAAATTTGAGATATCGACTTTGGACACCTAAAATATCGATTTTTAGCATGTTTTGGGCCTATATTTTGAAAATATTCTAGCACTGAGTAGGCATGTATAGATCGCTTCTGGGACCCCGAAATATCGAATTTTCGGGTGTTTTGAGCCTGAATTTGAGATATAAACGGGTACAGAAAATGCATGCACATATCGACTTTTGAGCACCTAAAATATCGATTTTGAGCATGTTTTGGGTCTGTATCTTGAAAACTTTCAAACTAGGAGTAGGGATGTACAGATCGCTTCTAGGACCCAAAAATACCGAATTTTCGGGTGTTTTGAGCCTGAATTTGAGATATAAACGGGTACAGAAGATGCATGCACATATTGACTTTGGGCACCTAAAATATCGATTTTCAGCATGTTTTCGACCTGTATTTTGAAAATACTCTAACTAGGAGTAGGCATGTACAGATCGCTTCTGGGACCCAAAAATATCGAATTTTTGGGTGTTTTGAGCCTAAATTTGAGATATAAATGGGTACAGAAGATGCATGCACATATCGACTTTGGATACTTAAAATATAGATTTTTAGCATGTTTTGAGCCTATAATTTGAGAACCGTCTATAACTGACTAGACATGTACAGATCGACTCTGGGATCCAAAATTATCGAATTTTCGGGTGTTTTGAGGTTGAATTTGAGATATAAACGAGTGCAGAAGATGCATGCACATATCGACATTTGGGCACCTAAAATATCGATTTTCAGCATGTTTTGGGCCTGTATTTTGAAAATACTCTAACTAGGAGTAGGCATGTACAGATCGCTTCTGGGACCCAAAAATATCGAATTTTCGGGTGTTTTGAGGTTGAATTTGAGATATGAACGAGTGCAGAAGATGCATACACATGTTGACTTTGGGCTACTAAAATATCGATTTTCAGCATGTTTTATGCCTCCATCTGAGTAGGCATGTACAGATCGCTTCTGGGACCCCAAAATATCAAATTTTCGGGTGTTTGGAGCCTGAATTTGATATATAAACAGGTACAAAAGATGCATGCACATATCGATTTTTGGGCACCTAAAAGATCGATTTCCAGTATGTTTTGGGCCTGTATTTTGAAAATACTCTAACACGGAGTAGGCATGTACAGTTCGCTTCTGGGACCCCAAAATATCGAATTTTCAGGTGTTTTGGGCCTGAATTTGAGATATCGACTTTGGACACTTAAAATATCGATTTTTAGCATGTTTTGAGCCTTTAATTTAAAAATATTCTAGCACTGACTAGGCATGTACAGATCGCTTCTGGGACCAAAAAATATCGAATTTTCAGGTGTTTTAGTGTTGAATTTGGGATATAAACGGGTACAGAAGATGCATGCACATATCGACTTTTGGGCAACCTAAAAGATCGATTTTTAACATGTTTTGGGCCTGTATTTTGAAAATACTCTAACACGGAGTAGGCTTTACAGTTCGCTTCTGGGACCCCAAAATATCGAATTTTCGGGTGTTTTGGGCCTGAATTTGAGATATCTACTTTGGGCACCTAAAATATCGATTTTTAGCATGTTTTGGGCCTATATTTTGAAAATATTCTAGCACTAAGTTGGCATGTACAGATCACTTCTGGGAACCCAAAATATCGAATTTTCGGGTGTTTTGAGCCTGAATTTGAGATATCGACTTTGGACACTTAAAATATCGATTTTTAGCATGTTTTTAGCCTATATTTTGAAAACATTCTATAACTGAATAGACATGTACAGATCGCTTCTGGGACCCCAAAATATCAAATTTTCGGGTGTTTGGAGCCTGAATTTGATATATAAACGGGTACAGAAGATGCATGCACATATCGACTTTTGGGCACCTAAAAGATCGATTTTCAGTATGTTTTGGGCTTGTATTTTGAAAATACTCTAACACGGAGTAGGCTTTACAGTTCGCTTCTGGGACCCCAAAATATCGAATTTTCGGGTGTTTTGGGCCTGAATTTGAGATATCGACTTTAGGCACCTAAAATATCGATTTTTAGCATGTTTTGGGCCTATTTTTTGAAAATATTCTAGCACTAAGTAGGCATGTACAGATCACTTCTGGGACCCCAAAATATCGAATTTTCAGGTGTTTTGAGCCTGAATTTGAGATATAAACGGGTACAGATGATGCATGAACTTATCGACTTTGGATTCGAAAAATATCGATTTTTAGCATGTTTTGAGCCTATATTTTGAACAAATTCTAGCACAATCGCTTTTGGGACCCAAAAATATCGAATTTTCGGGTGTTTTGAGTTTCAATTTGGGATATAAATGGGTGCAGAAGACGCATACACATATTGACTTTGGTCACCTAAAATATCGATTTTTAGCTTGTTTTGGGCTTGTATTTTGAAAATACTCTAACACGGAGTAGGCAAGTACAGATCGCTTCTGGGACCCCAAAATATCGAATTTTTGGGTGTTTTGGGCCTGCATTTTAGATATAAACGGGTACAGAAGATGCATCCACATATCGACTTTTGGGCACCTAAAAGATTTATTTTTAGTATGTTTTGGGCCTGTATATTGAAAATACTCTAACACGGTGTAGGCATGTACAGATCGCTTCTGGGACCCCAAAATATCGAATGTTTGGGTGTTTTGGGCAAAAATTTGAGATATCGACTTTGGGCACCTAAAATATCGATTTTTAGCATGTTTTGGGCCTATATTTTGAAAATATTCTAGCACTGAGTAGGCATGTATAGATCGCTTCTGGGACCCCCAAATATCGAATTTTCGGGTGTTCTGAGCCTGAATTTGAGATATAAACGGGTACATAAGATGCATGCACATATCGACTTTTGGGCACCTAAAATATCGATTTTAAGCATGTTTTGGGTCTGTATATTGAAAAAATTCTAACTAGGAGTAGGGATGTACAGATCGCTTCTAGGACCCAAAAATAACGAATTTTCGGGTGTTTTGAGCCTGAATTTGAGATATAAACGGGTACAGAAGATGCATGCACATATTGACTTTGGGCACCTAAAATATCGATTTTTAGCATGTTTTGGGCCTGTATTTTGAAAATACTCTAACTAGGAGTAGGCATGTACAGATCGATTCTAGGACCCAAAAATATCGAATTTTCGGGTGTTTTGAGCCTGAATTTGAGATATAAACGGGTACAGAAGATGCATGCGCATATCGAGTTTTGAGCACCTAAAATATCGATTTTGAGCATGTTTTGGGTCTGTATCTTGAAAACATTCTAACTAGGAGTAGGGATGTACAGATCGCTTCTAGGACCCAAAAATACCGAATTTTCGGGTGTTTTGAGCCTAAATTTGAGATATAAACGGGTACAGAAGATGCATGCACATATCGACTTTGGACACTTAAAATATCGATTTTTAGCATGTTTTGAGCCTATATTTTGAGAACATTCTATAATTGACTAGACATGTACAGATCGCTTCTGGGACCCAAAATTATCGAATTTTCGGGTGTTTTGGGCAAAAATTTGAGATATAAACGAGTGCAGAAGATGCATACACATGTTGACTTTGGGCACCTAAAAAATGAATTTTCAGCATGTTTTGGGCCTCCATCTGAGTAGGCATGTACAGATCGCTTTTGGGACCCCAAAATACCGAATTTTCGGGTGTTTTGAGCCTGAATTTGAGATATAAACGGGTACAGAAGATGCATGCACATATTGACTTTGGGCTCCTAAAATATCGATTTTTAGCATGTTTTGGGCCTGTATTTTGAAATTATCTAACTAGGAGTAGGCATGTACAGATCGCTTCTGGGACCCCAAAATATCGAATTTTCGGGTGTTTTGAGCCTGAATTTGAGATATAAACGGGTACAGAAGATGCATGCGCATATCGACTTTTGAGCACCTAAAATATCGATTTTGAGCATGTTTTGGGTCTGTATCTTGAAAACATTCTAACTAGGAGTAGAGATGTACAGATCGCTTCTAGGACCCCAAAATACCGAATTTTCGGGTGTTCTGAGCCTAAATTTGAGATATAAACGGGTACAGAAGATGCATGCACATATCGACTTTGGACACTTAAAATATCGATTTTTAGCATGTTTTGAGCCTATATTTTGAGAACATTCTATAATTGACTAGACATGTACATATCGCTTCTGGGACCCAAAATTATCGAATTTTCGGGTGTTTTGAGGTTGAATTTGAGATATAAACGAGTGCAGAAGATGCATACACATGTTGACTTTGGGCACCTAAAAAATGAATTTTCAGCATGTTTTGGGCCTCCATCTGAGTAGGCATGTACAGATCGCTTTTGGGACCCCAAAATACCGAATTTTCGGGTGTTTTGAGCCTGAATTTGAGATATAAACGGGTACAGAAGATGCATGCACATATTGACTTTGGGCACCTAAAATATTGATTTTTAGCATGTTTTGGGCCTGTATTTTGAAAATACTCTAACTAGGAGTAGGCATGTACAGATCGCTTCTGGGACCCCAAAATATCGAATTTTCGGGTGTTTTGAGCCTGAATTTGAGATATAAACGGGTACAGAAGATGCATGCACATATCGACTTTTGAGCACCTAAAATATCGATTTTGAGCATGTTTTGGGTCTGAATCTTGAAAACATTCTAACTAGGAGTATGGATGTACAGATCGCTTCTAGCACCCAAAAATACCGAATTTTCGGGTGTTTTGAGCCTAAATTTGAGATATAAACGGGTACAGAAGATGCATGCACATATCGACTTTGGACACTTAAAATATCGATTTTTAGCATGTTTTGAGCCTATATTTTGAGAACATTCTATAACTGACTAGACATGTACAAATCGCTTCTGGGACCCAAAATTATCGAATTTTCGAGTGTTTTGAGGTTGAATTTGAGATATAAACGAGTGCAGAAGATGCATACACATGTTGACTTTGGGCACCTAAAATATCGATTTTCAGCATGTTTTGGGCCTCCATCTGAGTAGGCATGTACAGATCGCTTCTGGGACCCCAAAATATCAAATTTTCGGGTGTTTGGAGCCTGAATTTGAGATATAAACGGGTACAGAAGATGCATGCACATATCGACATTTGGGAACCTAAAAGATCGATTTCTAGTATGTTTTGGGCCTGTATTTTGAAAATATTCTAACACGGAGTAGGCATGTACAGTTCGCTTCTAGGACCCCAAAATATCGAATTTTCGGGTGTTTTGGGCCTGAATTTGAGATATCGACTTTGGGCACCTAAAAATATCGATTTTTAGCATGTTTTGGGCCTATATTTTGAAAATATTCTAGCACTAAGTAGGCATGTACAGATCACTTCTGGGACCCCAAAATATCGAATTTTAGGGTGTTTTGAGCCTGAATTTGAGAGATAAACGGGTACAGATGATGCATGCACATATCGACTTTCGACACTTAAAATATCGATTTTTAGCATGTTTTGAGCCTATATTTTGAAAAAATTCTATCACTGAGTAGGCATGGACAGATCGCTTCTGGGACCCAAAAATATCGAATTTTCGGGTGTTTTGAGCCTGAATTTGGGATATAAACGGGTGTAGAAGAAGCATACACATATTAACTTTGGTCACATAATATATCGATTTTTAGCTTGTTTTGGGCCTGTATTTTTAAAATACTCTAACAAGGAGTTGGCAAGTACAGATCGCTTCTGGGACCCCAAAATATCGAATTTTCGGGTGTTTTGAGCATAAATTTGAGATATAAATGGGTACAGAAGATGCATGCACCTATCGACTTTGGACACTTAAATTATCGATTTTAAGCATGTTTTGAGCCTATATTTTGAAAACATTCTAGAACTGACTAGACATGTACAGATCGCTTCTGGGACCCAAAATTATCGAATTTTCGGGTGTTATGAGGTTGAATTTGAGATATAAACGAGTGCAGAAGATGCATACACATGTTGATTTTGGGTAACTAAAATATCGATTTTTAGCATGTTTTGTGCCTCCATCTGAGTACGCATGTACAGATCGCTTCTGGGACCCCAAAATATCAAATTTTCGGGTGTTTGGAGCCTGAATTTGAGATATAACGGGTACAGAAGATCCATGCACATATCGACTTTAGGGCACCTAAAAGATCGATTTCCAGTATGTTTTGGGACTGTATTTTGAAAATACTCTAACACGGAGTAGGCTGGTACAGTTCGCTTCTGGGACCCCAAAATTTCGATTTTTCGGGTGTTTTGGGCCTGAATTTGATATATCGACTTTGGGCACCTAAAATATCGATTTTTAGCATGTTTTGGGCCTATATTTTGAAAATATTCTAGCACTAAGTAGGCATGTACAGATCACTTCTGGGACCCCAAAATATCGAATTTTCGGGTGTTTTGAGCCTGAATTTGAGATATAAACGGGTACAGATGATGCATGCACATATCGACTTTGGACACTTAAAATATCGATTTTTAGCATGTATTGAGCCTATATTTTGAAAAAATTCTAGCACTGAGTAGGCATGTACAGATCGCTTCTGGGACCAAAAATTATCGAATTTTCGGGTGTTTTGAGGTTGAATTTGGGATATAAACGGGTGCAGAAGATGCATACACATATTGACTTTGGTCACCTAATATATCGATTTTTAGCTTGTTTTGGGCATGTATTTTGAAAATACTCTAACACGGAGTAGGCAAGTACAGATCGCTTCTGGGACCACAAAATATCGAATTTTCGGGTGTTATGAGCATGAATTTGAGATATAAACGGGTACAGAAGATGCATCCACATTACTACTTTTGGGCACCTAAAAGATTGATTTTCAGTATGTTTTGGGCCTGTATATTGAAAATACTCTAACACGGAGTAGGCAAGTACAGATCGCTTCTGGGACCCCAAAATATCGAATGTTTTGGTGTTTTGGGCCTGAATTTGAGATATCGACTTTGGGCACCTAAAATATCGATTTTTAGCATGTTTTGGGCTATATTTTGAAAATATTCTAGCACTGAGTAGGCATGTACAGATCGATTCTGGGACCCCAAAATATCGAATTTTCGGGTGTTTTGAGCCTGAATATGAGATATAAACGGGTACAGAAGATGCATGCACATATCGACTTTTGGGCACCAAAAATATCGATTTTGAGCATGTTTTGGGTCTGTATCTTGAAAACATTCTAACTAGGAGTAGGGATGTACAGATCGCTTCTATGACCCAAAAATACCGGAATTTAGGGTGTTTTGAGCCTGAATTTGAGATATAAACCGGAACAGAAGATGAATGCACATATTGACTTTGGGCACCTAAAATATCGATTTTCAGCATGTTTTGGGCCTATATTTTGAAAATACTCTAACTAGGAGTAGGCATGTACAGATCGCTTCTGGGACCCTAAAATATCGAATTTTCGGGTGTTTTGAGCCTAAATTTGAGATATAAACGGGTACAGAAGATGCATGCACATATCGACTTTGGACACTTAAAATATCGATTTTTAGCATGTTTTGAGCCTATATTTTGAAAACATTCTAGAACTGACTAGACATGTACAGATCGCTTCTGGGACCCAAAGTTATCGAATTTTCGGGAGTTTTGAGGTTGAATTTGAGATATAAACGAATGCACAAGATGCATACACATGTTGACTTTGGGCACCTAAAATATATATTTTCAGCATGTTTTGGGCCTCCATCTGAGTAGGCATGTACAGATCGCTTCTGGGACCCCAAAATATCAAATTTTCGGGTGTTTTGGGCCTGAATTTGAGATATCGACTTTGGGCACCTAAAATATCGATTTTTAACATGTTTTGGGCTATATTTTGAACATTTTCTAGCACTGAGTAGGCATGTACAGATCGCTTATGGGACCCCAAAATATCGAATTTTCGGGTGTTTTGGGCCTGAATTTGAGATATAAACGGGTACAGATGATGCATGCACATTTCGACTTTGGACACTTAAAATATCGATTTTTAGCATGTTTTGAGCCTATATTTTGAAAAAATTCTAGCACTGAGTAGGCATGTACAGATCGCTTCTGGGACCCAAAAATATCGAATTTTCGGGTGTTTTGAGGTTGAATTTGGGATATAAACGGGTGCAGAAGATGCATACACATATTGACTTTGGTCACCTAATATATTGATTTTTAGCTTGTTTTGGGCCTGTATTTTGAAAATACTCTAACACGGAGTAGGCAAGTACAGATCGCTTCTGGGACCCCAAAATATCGAATTTTCGGGTGTTATGAGCATGAATTTGAGATATAAACGGGTACAGAAGATGCATTTACATATCGACTTTTGGGCACCTAAAAGATTTATTTTCAGTATGTTTTGGGCCTGTATATTGAAAATACTCTAACACGGAGTAGGCATGTACAGATCGCTTCTGGGACCCCAAAATATCGAATTTTTGGGTGTTTTGGACCTGAATTTGAGATATCGACTTTGGGCACCTAAAAGATTGATTTTCAGTATGTTTTGGGCCTGTATATTGAAAATACTCTAACACGGAGTAGGCATGTACACATCGCTTCAGGGACCCCAAAATATCAAATTTTCGGGTGTTTGGAGCCTGAATTTGAGATATAAACGGGTATAGAAAATGCATGCACATATCGACTTTTGGGCACCTAAAAGATCGATTTTCAGTATGTTTTGGGCCTGTATTTTGAAAATACTCTAACACGGAGTAGGCATGTACAGTTCGCTTCTGGGATCCCAAAATATCGAATTTTCGGGTGTTTTGGGCCTGAATTTAAGATATCGACTTTGGGCACCTAAAATATCGATTTTTAGCATGTTTTGGGCCTATATTTTTAAAATATTCTAGCACTAAGTAGGCATGTATAGATCCCTTCTGGGACCCTAAAATATAGAATTTTCGCGTGTTTTGAGCCTGAATTTGAGATATAAACGGATACAGATGATGCATGCACATATCGACTTTGGACACTTAAAATATCGATTTTTAGCATGTTTTGAGCCTATATTTTGAAAAAATTCTAGCACTGAGTAGGCATGTACAGATCGCTACTGGGACCAAAAAATATCGAATTTTCGGGTGTTTTGAGGTTGAATTTGGGATATAAACGGGTACAGAAGATGCATGCACATATCGACTTTTGGGCAACCTAAAAGATCGATTTTCAGTATGTTTTGGGCCTGTATTTTAAAAATACTCTAACACGGAGTAGGCATGTACAGTTTGCTTCTGGGACCCCAAAATATCGAATTTTCGGGTGTTTTGGGCCTGAATTTGAGATATCGACTTTGGGCACCTAAAATATCGATTTTTAGCATGTTTTGGGCCTATATTTTGAAAATATTCTAGCACTAAGTAGGCATGTACAGATCACTTCTGGGACCCCAAAATATCGTATTTTCGGGTGTTTTGAGCCTGAATTTGAGATATAAACGGGTACAGATGATGCATGCACATATCGACTTTGGACACTTAAAATATCGATTTTTAGCATGTTTTGAGCCTATATTTTGAAAAAATTCAAGCACTGACTAGGCAAGTACAGATCGCTTCTGGGACCCCAAAATATCGAATTTTCGGGTGTTTTGAGCCTGAATTTGAGATATAAACGGGTTCAGAAGATGCATCCACATATCGACTTTTGGGCACCTAAAAGATTGATTTTCAGTATGTTTTGGGATTGTATATTGAAAATACTCTAACACGGAGTAGGCATGTACAGATCGCTTCTGGGACCCCAAAATATCGAATTTTCGGGTGTTTTGGGCCTGAAATTGAGATATCGACTTTGGGCACCTAAAATATCGATTTTTAGCATGTTTTGGGCTATATTTTGAAAATATTCTAGCACTGAGTAGGCATGTACAGATCGCTTCTGGGACCCAAAAATATCGAATTTTCGTGTGTTTTGAGCCTGAATTTGAGATATAAACGGGTATAGATGATGCATGCACATATCGACTTTGGACACTTAAAATATCGATTTTCAGCATGTTTTGAGCCTATATTTTGAAAAAATTCTAGCACTGAGTAGGCATGTACAGATCGCTTCTGGGGCCCAAAAATATCGAATTTTCGGGTGTTTTGAGGTTGAATTTGGGATATAAACGGGTGCAGAAGATGCATACACATATTGACTTTGGTCACCTAATATATCGATTTTTAGCTTGTTTTGGGCCTGTATTTTGAAAATACTCTAACACGGAGTAGGCAAGTACAGATCGCTTCTGGGACCCCAAAATATCGAATTTTCGGGTGTTATGAGCATGAATTTGAGATATAAACGGGTACAGAAGATGCATTTACATATCGACTTTTGGGCACCTAAAAGATTGATTTTCAGTATGTTTTGGGCCTGTATATTGAAAATACTCTAACACGGAGTAGGCATGTACAGATCGCTTCTGGGACCCCAAAATATCGAATTTTTGGGTGTTTTGGACCTGAATTTGAGATATCGACTTTGGGCACCTAAAATATCGATTTTTAGCATGTTTTGGGCTATATTTTGAAAATATTCTAGCACTGAGTAGGCATGTACAGATCACTTCTGGGACCCCAAAATATCGAATTTTTGGGTGTTTTGAGGTTGAATTTGGGATATAAACGGGTGCAGAAGATGCATACACATATTGACTTTGGTCACCTAATATATCGATTTTTAGCTTGTTTTGGGCCTGTATTTTGAAAATACTCTAACACGGAGTAGGCAAGTAGAGATCGCTTCTGGGACCCCAAAATATCGAATTTTCGGGTGTTATGAGCATGAATTTGAGATATAAACGGGTACAGAAGATGCATTTACATATCGACTTTTGGGCACCTAAACGATTGAATTTCAGTATGTTTTGGGCCTGTATATTGAAAATACTCTAACACGGAGTAGGCATGTACAGATCGCTTCTGGGACCCCAAAATATCGATTTTTTGGGTGTTTTGGACCTGAATTTGAGATATCGACTTTAGGCACCTAAAATATCGATTCTTAGCATGTTTTGGGCTATATTTTGAAAATATTCTAGCACTGAGTAGGCATGTACAGATCACTTCTGGGACCCCGAAATATCGAATTTTCAGGTGTTTTGAGCCTGAATTTGAGATATAAACGGGTACAGAAGATACATGCACATATCGACTTTTGGGCACCTAAAATATCGATTTTGAGCATGTTTTGGGCCTGTATCTGGAAAACATTCTAACTAGGAGTAGGGATGTACAGATCGCTTGTTGGACCCAAAAATACCGAATTTTCGGGTGTTTTGAGCCTGAATTTGAGATTTAAACCGGTACTGAAGATGAATGCACATATTGACTTTGGGCACCTAAAATATCGATTTTCAGCATGTTTTGTGCCTGTATTTTGAAAATACTCTAACTAGGAGTAGGCATGTACAGATCGCTTCTGGGACCCCAAAATATCAAATTTTCGGGTGTTTGGAGCCTGAATTTGAGATATAAACGGGTATAGAAAATGCATGCACATATCGACTTTTGGGCACCTAAAAGATCGATTTTCAGTATGTTTTGGGCCTGTATTTTGAAAATACTCTAACACGGAGTAGGCATGTACAGTTCGCTTCTGGGACCCCAAAATATCGAATTTTCGGTTGTTTTGGGCCTGAATTTGAGATATCGACTTTGGGCACCTAAAATATCGATTTTTAGCATGTTTTGGGCCTATATTTTTAAAATATTCTAGCACTAAGTAGGCATGTATAGATCCCTTCTGGGACCCTAAAATATAGAATTTTCGCATGTTTTGAGCCTGAATTTGAGATATAAACGGGTACAGATGATGCATACACATATCGACTTTGGACACTTAAAATATCGATTTTTAGCATGTTTTCAGCCTATATTTTGAAAAAATTCTAGCACTGAGTAGGCATGTACAGATCGCTACTGGGACCAAAAAATATCGAATTTTCGGGTGTTTTGAGGTTGAATTTGGGATATAAACGGGTACAGAAGATGCATGCACATATCGACTTTTGGGCAACCTAAAAGATCGATTTTCAGTATGTTTTGGGCTTGTATTTTGAAAATACTCTAACACGGAGTAGGCATGTACAGATCGCTTCTGGGACCCCAAAATATCGAATTTTCGGGTGTTTTGGGCCTGAAATTGAGATATCGACTTTGGGCACCTAAAATATCGATTTTTAGCATGTTTTGGGCTATATTTTGAAAAAATTCTAGCACTGAGTAGGCATGTACAGATCGCTTCTGGGACCCAAAAATATAGAATTTTCGGGTTTTTTGAGGTTGAATTTGGGATATAAACGGGTGCAGATGATGCATACACATATTGACTTTGGTCACCTAATATATCGATTTTTAGCTTGTTTTGGGTCTGTATTTTGAAAATACTCTAACACGGAGTAGGCAAGTACAGATCGCTTCTGGGACCCCAAAATATCGAATTTTCGGGAGTTATGATCATGAATTTGAGATATAAACGGGTACAGAAGATGCATCCACATATCGACTTTTGGGCCCCTAAAAGATTGATTTTCAGTATGTTTTGGGCCTGTATATTGAAAATACTCTAACACGGAGTACGCATGTACAGATCGCTTCTGGGACCCCAAAATATCGAATATTTGGGTGTTTTGGACCTGAATTTGAGATATCGACTTTGGGCACCTAAAATATCGATTTTTAGCATGTTTTGGGCTATATTTTGAAAATATTCTAGCACTGAGTAGGCATGTACAGATCACTTCTGGGACCCCAAAATATAGAATTTTCGGGTGTTTCGAGCCTGAATTTCAGATATAAACGGGAACAGAAGATACATGCACATATCGACTTTTGGGCACCTAAAATATCGATTTTGAGCATGTTTTGGGTCTGTATCTGGAAAACATTCTAACTAGGAGTAGGCATGTACAGATCGCTTCTGGGACCCAAAAATATCGAATTTCAGGTGTTTTGAGCCTAAATTTGAGATATAAACGGATACAGAAGATGAATGCACATATCGACTTTGGACACTTACGATATCGATTTTTAGCATGTTTTAAACCTATATTTTGAAAAAATTCTAGAACTGACTAGACATGTACAGATCGCTTCTGGGAACCAAAGTTATCGAATTTTCGGGAGTTTTGAGGTTGAATTTGAGATATAAACGAGTGCAGAAGATGCATACACATGTTGACTTTGGGCACCTAAAATATCGATTTTCAGCATGTTTTGGGCCTCCATCTGAGTAGGCATGTACAGATCGCTTCTGGGACCCCAAAATATCAAATTTTCGGGTGTTTGGAGCCTGAATTTGAGATATAAACGGGTACAGAAAATGCATGCCATATCGACTTTTGGGCACCTAAAAGATCGATTTTCAGTATGTTTTGGACCTGTATTTTGAAAATACTCTAACACGGAGTAGGCATGTACAGTTCGCTTCTGGGACCCCAAAATATCGAATTTTCGGGTGTTTTGGGCCTGAATTTGAGATATCGACTTTGGGCACCTAAAATATCGATTTTTAGCATGTTTTGGGCCTATATTTTTAAAATATTCTAGCACTAAGTAGGCATGTACAAATCACTTCTGGGACCCTAAAATATCGAATTTTCGGGTGTTTTGAGCCTGAATTTGAGATATAAACGACTTTGGACACTTAAAATATCGATTTTTAGCATGTTTTGAGGATATATTTTGAAAAAATTCTAGCACTGAGTAGGCATGTACAGATCGCTTCTGGGACCAAAAAATATCGAATTTTCGGGTGTTTTGAGGTTGAATTTGGGATATAAACGGGTTCAGAAGATGCATGCACATATCGACTTTGGGCACCTAAAAGATCGATTTCCAGTATGTTTTGGGCCTGTATTTTGAAAATTCTCTAACACGGAGTAGGCATGTACAGTTCGCTTCTGGGACCCCAAAATATCGAATTTTCGGGTGTTTTGGGCCTGAATTTGAGATATCGACTTTGGGCACCTAAAATATCGATTTTTAGCATGTTTTGGGCCTATATTTTGAAAATATTCTAGCACTAAGTAGGCATGTACAGATCACTTCTGGGATCCCAAAATATCGAATTTTCGGGTGTTTTGAACCTGAATTTGAGATATAAACGGGTACAGATGATGCATGCACATATCGACTTTGGACACTTAAAATATCGATTTTTAGCATGTTTTGAGCCTATATTTTGAAAAAATTCTAGCACTGAATAGGCATGTACAGATCGCTTTTGGGACCAAAAAATATCGAATTTTCGGGTGTTTTGAGGTTGAATTTGGGATATAAACGGGTACAGTAGATGCATGCACATATTGACTTTTGGGCAGCCTAAAAGATCGATTTTCAGTATGTTTTGGGCCTGTATTTTGAAAATACTCTAACACGGAGTAGGCATGTACAGTTCGCTTCTGGGACCCCAAAATATCGAATTTTCGGGTGTTTTGGGCCTGAATTTGAGATATCGACTTTGGGCACCTAAAATATCGATTTTTAGCATGTTTTGGGCCTATATTTTTAAAATATTCTAGCACTAAGTAGGCATGTACAGATCACTTCTGGGACCCTAAAATATCGAATTTTCGGGTGTTTTGAGCCTGAATTTGAGATATAAACGGGTACAGATGATGCATGCACATATCGACTTTGGACACTTAAAATATCGATTTTTAGCATGTTTTGAGCCTATATTTTGAAAATATTCTAGCACTGAGTAGGCATGTACAGATCGCTTCTGGGACCAAAAAATATCGAATTTTCGGGTGTTTTGAGGTTGAATTTGGGATATAAACGGGTACAGTAGATGCATGCAGATATTGACTTTTGGGCAACCTAAAAGATCGATTTTCAGTATGTTTTGGGCCTGTATTTTGAAAATACTCTAAGACGGAGTAGGCATGTACAGTTCGCTTCTGTGACCCCAAAATATCGAATTTTCGGGTGTTTTGGGCCTGAATTTGAGATATTGACTTAGGGCACCTAAAATATAGATTTTTAGCATGTTTTGGGCCTATATTTTGAAAATATTCTAGCACTTAGTAGGAATTCACAGATTACTTCTGGGACCCCAAAATATCAAATTTTCAGGTGTTTTGAGCCTGAATTTGAGATATAAACGGGTACAGATATTGAATGCCCAATACGACTTTGGACACTTAAAATATCGATTTTTAGCATGTTTTGAGCCTATATTTTGAAAAAATTCTAGCACTGAGTAGGCATGTACAGATCGCTTCTGGGACCCCAAAATATCGAATTTTCGGGTGTTTTGAGCCTGAATTTGAGATATAAACGGGTACAGATGATGCATGCACATATCGAATTTGGACACTTAAAATATCGATTTTTAGCATGTTTTGAGCCTATATTTTGAAAACAATCTAGCACTGAGTAAGCATGTACAGATCACTTCTGGGACCCAAAAATATCGAATTTTCAGGTGTTTTGAGCCTGAATTTGAGATATAAACGGGTATCGACTTTGGACACTTAAAATATCGATTTTTAGCATGTTTTGAGCCTATATTTTGAAAACATTCTAGCACTGACTAGACATGTACAGATCGCTTCTGGGACCCAAAATTATCGAATTTTCGGGTGTTTTGAGGTCGAATTTGAGATATAAACGAGTGCAGAAGATGCATACACATGTTGACTTTGGGCACCAAAAATATCGATTTTCAGCATGTTTTGGGCCTGCATCTGAGTAGGCATGTACAGATCGCTTCTGGGACCCCAAAATATCGAATTTTCGGGTGTTTGGAGCCTGAATTTGAGATATAAACGGGTACAGAAAATGCATGCACATATCGACTTTTGGGCACCTAAAAGATCGATTTTCAGTATGTTTTGGGCCTGTATTTTGAAAATACTCTAACACGGAGTAGGCATGTACAGTTCGCTTCTGGGACCCCAAAATATCGAATTTTCGGGTGTTTTAAGGCTGAATTTGGGATATAAACGTGTACAATAGATGCATGCACATATTGACTTTTGGGCACCTAAGAGATCGATTTTCAGTATGTTTTGGGCCTGTATTTTGAAAATACTCTAAGACGGAGTAGGCATGTACAGTTCGCTTCTGGGACCCTAAAATATCGAATTTTCGGGTGTTTTGGGCCTGAATTTGAGATATTGACTTTGGGCACCTAAAATATAGATTTTTAGCATGTTTTGGGCCTATATTTTGGAAATATTCTAGCACTTAGTAGGCATGTACAGATCACTTCTGGGACCCCAAAATATCGAATTTTCGGGTGTTTTGAGCCTGAATTTGAGATATAAACGGGTACAGAAGATGCATGCACATATCGACTTTTGGTCACCTAAAATATCGATTTTGAGCATGTTTTGGGTCTGTATCTTGAAAACATTCTAACTAGGAGTAGGCATGTACAGTTCGCTTCTGGGACCCCAAAATATCGAATTATCGGGTGTTTTGGGCCTGAATTTGAGATATCGACTTTGGGCACCTAAAATATCGATTTTTAGCATGTTTTGGGCCTATATTTTGAAAATATTCTAGCACTAAGTAGGCATGTACAGATCACTTCTGGGACCCCAAAATATCGAATTTTCGGGTGTTTTGAGCCTGAATTTGAAATATAAACGGGTACAGATGATGCATGCACATATCGACTTTGGACACTTAAAATATCGATTTTTAGCATGTTTTGAGCCTATATTTTGAAAACAATCTAGCACTGAGTAGGCATGTACAGATTCTTTCTGGGACCCAAGAATATCGAATTTTCGGGTGTTTTGAGCCTGAATTTGAGATATAAACGGGTATCGACTTTGGACACTTAAAATATCGATTTTTAGAATGTTTTGAGCCTATATTTTGAAAACATTCTAGCACTGAGTAGGCATGTACAGATCGCTTCTGGGACCCAAAATTATCGAATTTTCGGGTGTTTTGAGGTCGAATTTGAGATATAAACGGGTACAGAAGATGCATACACATGTTGACTTTGGGCACCTAAAATATCGATTTTCAGCATGTTTTGGGTCTGTATCTTGAACACATTCTAACTAGGAGTAGGGATGTACAAATCGCTTCTAGGACCCAAAAATACCGAATTTTCGGGTGTTTTGAGCCTGAATTTGAGATATAAACGGGTACAGAGGATTCATGCACATATCGACTTTTGGCCACCTAAAAGATTGATTTTCAGTATGTTATGGGACTGTATTTTGAAATTACTTTAACTAGGAGTAGGCATGTACAGATCGCTTCTGGGACCCCAAAATATCGAATTTTCGGGTGTTTTGAGCCTGAATTTGAGATATAAACGGGTACAGAAGATGCATGCACATATCGACTTTTGGGCACCTAAAAGATCGATTTCCAGTATGTTTTGGGCCTGTATTTTGAAAATACTCTAACACGGAGTAGGCATGTACAGTTCGCTTCTGGGGCCCCACAATATTGAATTTTCGGGTGTTTTGGGCCTGAATTTGAGATATCGACTTTGGGCACCTAAAATATCGATTTTTAGCATGTTTTGGGCCTATATTTTGAAAATATTCTAACACTAAGTAGGCATGTACAGATCACTTCTGGGATCCCAAAATATCGAATTTTCGGGTGTTTTGAGCCTGAATTTGAGATATAAATGGGTACAGATATTGCATGCACATATCGACTTTGGACACTTAAAATATCGATTTTTAGAATGTTTTGAGCCTAAATTTTGAAAAAATTCTAGCACTGAGTAGGCATGTACAGATCGCTTCTGGGACCAAAAAATATCGAATTTTCCGGTGTTTAAGGTTGAATTTGGGATATAAACGGGTACAGAAGATGCATGCACATATCGACTTTTGGGCAACCTAAAATATCGATTTTTAGCATGTTTTGGGCCTATATTTTGAAAATATTCTAGCACTAAGTAGTCATGTACAGATTACTTCTGGGACCCCAAAATATCGAATTTTCGGGTGTTTTGAGGCTGAATTTAAGATAAAAACGGGTACATATGATGCATGCACATATCGACTTTGGACACTTAAAATATCGATTTTTAGCATGTTTTGAGCCTATATTTTGAAAAAATTCTAGCACTGAGTAGGCATGTACAGATCGCTTCTGGAACCCCAAAATATCGAATTTTCGGGTGTTTGGAGCCTGAATTTGGGATATGAACGGGTACAGAAGATGCATGCACATATCGACTTTTGGGCACCTAAATGAATGATATTCAGCATGTTTTGGGCCTGTATTTTGAAAATACTCTAACTAGGAGTAGGCATGTACAGATCGCTTCTGGGACCCAAAAATATCGAATTTTCGGGTGTTTTGAGCCTAAATTTGAGATATAAACGGGTACAGAAGATGCATGCACATATCGACTTTGGACACTTAAAATATCGATTTCTAGCATGTTTTGAGCCTATATTTTGAAAACATTCTATAACTGACTAGACATGTACAGATCGCTTCTGGGACCCAAAATTATCGAATTTTCGGGTGTTTTGAGGTTGAATTTGAGATATAAACGAGTGCAGAGGATGCATACACATGTAGACTTTGGGCAACTAAAATATCGATTTTCAGCATGTTTTGTGCCTCCATCTGAGTACAGATCGCTTCTGGGACCCCAAAATATCAAATTTTCGGGTGTTTTGAGCCTGAATTTGAGATATAAACGGGTACAGAAGATGCATTCACATATTGACTTTTGGGCACCTAAGAGATCGATTTTCAGTATGTTTTGGGCCTGTATTTTGAAAATACTCTAAGACGGAGTAGGCATGTACAGTTCGCTTCTGGGACCGTAAAATATCGAATTTTCGGGTGTTTTGGGCCTGAATTTGAGATATTGACTTTGGACACTTAAAATATCGATTTTTAGCATGTTTTGAGCCTATATTTCGAAAAAAATTCTAGCACTGAGTAGGCATGTACAGATCTCTTCTGGGACCCCAAAATATCGAATTTTCGGGTGTTCTGAGCGTGAATTTAAGATATAAACGGGTACAGATGATGCATCCACATATCGACTTTGGACACTTAAAATATCGATTTTTAGCATGTTTTGAGCTTATTTTGAAAACATTCTAGCACTGAGTAGGCATGTACAAATCCCTTCTGGGACCCAAAAATATCGAATTTTCCGGTGTTTTGAGCCTGAATTTGAGATATAAACGGGTATCGACTTTGGACACTTAAAATATCGATTTTTAGCATATTTTGAGCCTATGTTTTGAAAACATTCTAGCACTGACTAGACATGTACAGATCGCTTCTGGGACCCAAAATTATCGAATTTTCGGGTGTTTTGAGGTCGAATTTGAGATATAAACGAATGCATAAGATGCATACACATGTTGACTTTGGGCACCTAAAATATCGTTTTTCAGCATGTTTTGGGCCTGCATCTGAGTAGGCATGTACAGATCGCTTCTGGGACCCCAAAATATCGAATTTTCGGGTGTTTGGAGCCTGAATTTGAGATATAAACGGGTACAGAAGATGCATGCACATATCGACTTTTGGGCACCTAAAATATCGATTTTGAGCATGTTTTGGGTCTGTATCTTGAAAACATTCTAACTAGGAGTAGGCATGTACAGTTCGCTTCTGGGACCCCAAAATATCGAATTATCGGGTGTTTTGGGCCTGAATTTGAGATATCGACTTTGGGCACCTAAAATATCGATTTTTAGCATGTTTTGGGCCTATATTTTGAAAATATTCTAGCACTAAGTAGGCATGTACAGATCACTTCTGGGACCCCAAAATATCGAATTTTCGGGTGTTTTGAGCCTGAATTTGAAATATAAACGGGTACAGATGATGCATGCACATATCGACTTTGGACACTTAAAATATCGATTTTTAGCATGTTTTGAGCCTATATTTTGAAAACAATCTAGCACTGAGTAGGCATGTACAGATTCTTTCTGGGACCCAAAAATATCGAATTTTCGGGTGTTTTGAGCCTGAATTTGAGATATAAACGGGTATCGACTTTGGACACTTAAAATATCGATTTTTAGCATGTTTTGAGCCTATATTTTGAAAACATTCTAGCACTGACTAGACATGTACAGATCGCTTCTGGGACCCAAAATTATCGAATTTTCGGGTGTTTTGAGGTCGAATTTGAGATATAAACGAGTGCAGAAGATGCATACACATGTTGACTTTGGGCACCTAAAATATCGATTTTCAGCATGTTTTGGGCCTGCATCTGAGTAGGCATGTACAGATCGCTTCTGGGACCCCAAAATATCGAATTTTCGGGTGTTTGGAGCCTGAATTTGAGATATAAACGGGTACAGAAAATGCATGCACATATCGACTTTTGGGCACCTAAAAGATCGATTTTCAGTATGTTATGGGCCTGTATTTTGAAAATACTCTAACACGGAGTAGGCATGTACAGTTCGCTTCTGGGACCCCAAAATATCGAATTCTCTGGTGTTTTGGGCCTGAATTTGAGATATCGACTTTGGGCACCTAAAATATCGATTTTTAGCATGTTTTGGGCCTATATTTTTAAAATATTCTAGCACTAAGTAGGCATGTACAGATCACTTCTGGGACCCTAAAATATCGAATTTTCGGGGGTTTTGAGCCTGAATTTGAGATATAAACGGGTACAGATGATGCATTCACATATCGACTTTGGACACTTAAAATATCGATTTTTAGCATGTTTTGAGCCTATATTTCGAAAAAATTCTAGCACTGAGTAGGCATGTACAGATCGCTTCTGGGACCAAGAAATTTCGAATTTTTGGGTGTTTTGAGGTTGAATTTGGGATATAAACGGGTACAATAGATGCATGCACATATTTACTTTTGGGCACCTAAGAGATCGATTTTCAGTATGTTTTGGGCCTGTATTTTGAAAATACTCTAAGACGGAGTAGGCATGTACAGTTCGCTTCTGGGACCCTAAAATATCGAATTTTCGGGTGTTTTGGGCCTGAATTTGAGATATTGACTTTGGGCACCTAAAATATAGATTTTTAGCATGTTTTGGGCCTATATTTTGGAAATATTCTAGCACTTAGTAGGCATGTACAGATCACTTCTGGGACCCCAAAATATCGAATTTTCGGGTGTTTTGAGCCTGAATTTGAGATATAAACGGGTACAGATATTGCATGCACAATACGACTTTGGACACTTAAAATATCGATTTTTAGCATGTTTTGAGCCTATATTTCGAAAAAAATTCTAGCACTGAGTAGGCATGTACAGATCTCTTCTGGGACCCCAAAATATCGAATTTTCGGGTGTTCTGAGCCTGAATTTGAGATATAAACGGGTACAGATGATGCATCCACATATCGACTTTGGACACTTAAAATATCGATTTTTAGCATGTTTTGAGCTTATTTTGAAAACATTCTAGCACTGAGTAGGCATGTACAGATCCCTTCTGGGACCCAAAAATATCGAATTTTCGGGTGTTTTGAGCCTGAATTTGAGATATAAACGGGTATCGACTTTGGACACTTAAAATATCGATTTTTAGCATGTTTTGAGCCTATGTTTTGAAAACATTCTAGCACTGACTAGACATGTACAGATCGCTTCTGGGACCCAAATTTATCGAATTTTCGGGTGTTTTGAGGTCGAATTTGAGATATAAACGAGTGCATAAGATGCATACACATGTTGACTTTGGGCACCTAAAATATCGATTTTCAGCATGTTTAGGCCTGCATCTGATTAGGCATGTACAGATCGCTTCTGGGACCCCAAAATATCGAATTTTCGGGTGTTTGGAGCCTGAATTTGAGATATAAACGGGTACAGAAGATGCATGCACATATCGACTTTTGGGCACCTAAAATATCGATTTTGAGCATGTTTTGGGTCTGTATCTTGAAAACATTCTAACTAGGAGTAGGCATGTACAGTTCGCTTCTGGGACCCCAAAATATCGAATTTTCGGGTGTTTTGAGCCTGAATTTGAAATATAAACGGGTACAGATGATGCATGCACATATCGACATTGGACACTTAAAATATCGATTTTTAGCATGTTTTGAGCCTATATTTTGAAAACAATCTAGCACTGAGTATGCATGTACAGATTCTTTCTGGGACCCAAAAATATCGAATTTTTGGGTGTTTTGAGCCTGAATTTGAGATATAAACGGGTATCGACTTTGGACACTTAAAATATCGATTTTTAGCATGTTTTGAGCCTATATTTTGAAAACATTCTAGCACTGAGTAGGCATGTACAGATCGCTTCTGGGACCCAAAATTATCGAATTTTCGGGTGTTTTGAGGTCGAATTTGAGATATAAACGGGTACAGAAGATGCATACACATGTTGACTTTGGGCACCTAAAATATCGATTTTCAGCATGTTTTGGGTCTGTATCTTGAACACATTCTAACTAGGAGTAGGGATGTACAAATCGCTTCTAGGACCCAAAAATACCGAATTTTCGGGTGTTTTCAGCCTGAATTTGAGATATAAACGGGTACAGAGGATGCATGCACATATCGACTTTGGACACTTAAAATATCGATTTTCAGTATGTTTTGGGCCTGTATATTGAAAATACTCTAACACGGAGTAGGCATGTACAGATCGCTTCCGGGAACCCAAAATATCGATTTTTCGGGTGTTTTGGGCCTGAATTTGAGATATCGACTTTGGACACTTAAAATATCGATTTTTAGCATGTTTTGAGCCTATATTTTGAAAACATTCTAGCACTGACTAGGCAAGTACAGATCGCTTCTGGGACACCAAAATATCGAATTTTCGGGTGTTTTGAGCCTGAATTTGAGATATAAACGGGTACAGAAGATGCATCCACATATCGACTTTTGGGCACCTAAAAGATTGATTTTCAGTATGTTTTGGGCCTGTATATTGAAAATACTCTAACACGGAGTAGGCATGTACAGATCGCTTCTGGGACCCCAAAATATCGAATTTTCGGGAGTTTGGGCCTGAATTTGAGATATCGACTGTTGCACCTTAAATATCGATTTTTAGCATGTTTTGGGCTATATTTTGAAAATATTCTAGCACTGAGTAGGCATGCACAGATCGCTTCTGGGACCCCAAAATATCGAATTTTCGGGTGTTTTGAGCCTGAATTTGAGATATAAACGGGTACAGAAGATGCATGCACATATCGACTTTTGGGCACCTAAAAGATCGATTTCCAGTATGTTTTGGGCCTGTATTTTGAAAATACTCTAACACGGAGTAGGCATGTACAGTTCGCTTCTGGGACCCCACAATATTGAATTTTCGGGTGTTTTGGGCCTGAATTTGAGATATCGACTTTGGGCACCTAAAATATCGATTTTTAGCATGTTTTGGGCCTATATTTTGAAAATATTCTAGCACTAAGTAGGCATGTACAGATCACTTCTGGGATCCCAAAATATCGAATTTTCGGGTGTTTTGAGCCTGAATTTGAGATATAAATGGGTACAGATATTGCATGCACATATCGACTTTGGACACTTAAAATATCGATTTTTAGAATGTTTTGAGCCTAAATTTTGAAAAAATTCTAGCACTGAGTAGGCATGTACAGATCGCTTCTGGGACCAAAAAATATCGAATTTTCCGATGTTTAAAGTTGAATTTGGGATATAAACGGGTACAGAAGACGCATGCACATATCGACTTTTGGGCAACCTAAAATATCGATTTTTAGCATGTTTTGGGCCTATATTTTGAAAATTTTCTAGCACTAAGTAGTCATGTACAGATTACTTCTGGGACCCCAAAATATCGAATTTTCGGGTGTTTTGAGGCTGAATTTAAGATAAAAACGGGTACATATGATGCATGCACATATCGACTTTGGACACTTAAAATATCGATTTTTAGCATGTTTTGAGCCTATATTTTGAAAAAATTCTAGCACTGAGTAGGCATGTACAGATCGCTTCTGGAACCCCAAAATATCGAATTTTCGGGTGTTCGGAGCCTGAATTTGGGATATGAACGGGTACAGAAGATGCATGCACATATCGACTTTTGGGCCCCTAAATGAATGATTTTCAGCATGTTTTGGGCCTGTATTTTGAAAATACTCTAACTAGGAATAGTCATGTACAGATCGCTTCTGGGACCCAAAAATATCGAATTTTCGGGTGTTTTGAGCCTAAATTTGAGATATAAACGGGTACAGAAGATGCATGCACATATCAACTTTGGACACTTAAAATATCGATTTCTAGCATGTTTTGAGCCTATATTTTGAAAACATTCTATAACTGACTAGACATGTACAGATCGCTTCTGGGACCCAAAATTATCGAATTTTCGGGTGTTTTGAGGTTGAATTTGAGATATAAACGGGTGCAGAAGATGCATACACATGTAGACTTTGGGCAACTAAAATATCGATTTTCAGTATGTTTTGTGCCTCCATCTGAGTACAGATCGCTTCTGGGACCCCAAAATATCAAATTTTCGGGTGTTTTGAGCCTGAATTTGAGATATAAACGGGTACAGAAGATGCATGCACATATTGACTTTTGGGCACCTAAGAGATCGATTTTCAGTATGTTTTGGGCCTGTATTTTGAAAATACTCTAAGACTGAGTAGGCATGTACAGTTCGCTTCTGGGACCCTAAAATATCGAATTTTCGGGTGTTTTGGGCCTGAATTTGAGATATTGACTTTGGGCACCTAAAATATAGATTTTTAGCATGTTTTGGGCCTATATTTTGGAAATATTCTAGCACTTATTAGGCATGTACAGATCACTTCTGGGACCCCAAAATATCGAATTTTCGGGTGTTTTGAGCCTGAATTTGAGATATAAACGGGTACAGATATTGCATGCACAATACGACTTTGGACACTTAAAATATCGATTTTTAGCATGTTTTGAGCCTATATTTCGAAAAAAATTCTAGCACTGAGTAGGCATGTACAGATCTCTTCTGGGACCCCAAAATATCGAATTTTCGGGTGTTCTGAGCCTGAATTTGAGATATAAACGGGTACAGATGATGCATCCACATATCGACTTTGGACACTTAAAATATCGATTTTTAGCATGTTTAGAGCTTATTTTGAAAACATTCTAGCACTGAGTAGGCATGTACAGATCCCTTCTGGGACCCAAAAATATCGAATTTTCCGGTGTTTTGAGCCTGAATTTGAGATATAAACGGGTATCGACTTTGGACACTTAAAATATCGATTTTTAGCATGTTTTGAGCCTATGTTTTGAAAACATTCTAGCACTGACTAGACATGTACAGATCGCTTCTGGGACCCAAAATTATCGAATTTTCGGGTGTTTTGAGGTCGAATTTGAGATATAAACGAGTGCATAAGATGCATACACATGTTGACTTTGGGCACCTAAAATATCGATTTTCAGCATGTTTTGGGCCTGCATCTGAGTAGGCATGTACAGATCGCTTCTGGGACCCCAAAATATCGAATTTTCGGGTGTTTGGAGCCTGAATTTGAGATATAAACGGTTACAGAAGATGCATGCACATATCGACTTTTGGGCACCTAAAATATCGATTTTGAGCATGTTTTGGGTCTGTATCTTGAAAACATTCTAACTAGGAGTAGGCATGTACAGTTCGCTTCTGGGACCCCAAAATATCGAATTATCGGGTGTTTTGGGCCTGAATTTGAGATATCGACTTTGGGCACCTAAAATATCGATTTTTAGCATGTTTTGGGCCTATATTTTGAAAATATTCTAGCACTAAGTAGGCATGTACAGATCACTTCTGGGACCCCAAAATATCGAATTTTCGGGTGTTTTGAGCCTGAATTTGAAATATAAACGGGTACAGATGATGCATGCACATATCGACTTTGGACACTTAAAATATCGATTTTTAGCATGTTTTGAGCCTATATTTTGAAAACAATCTAGCATTGAGTAGGCATGTACAGATTCTTTCTGGGACCCAAAAATATCGAATTTTCGGGTGTTTTGAGCCTGAATTTGAGATATAAACGGGTATCGACTTTGGACACTTAAAATATCGATTTTTAGCATGTTTTGAGCCTATATTTTGAAAACATTCTAGCACTGACTAGACATGTACAGATCGCTTCTGGGACCCAAAATTATCGAATTTTCGGGTGTTTTGATTTCGAATTTGAGATATAAACGAGTGCAGAAGATGCATACACATGTTGACTTTGGGCACCTAAAATATCGATTTTCAGCATGTTTTGGGCCTGCATCTGAGTAGGCATGTACAGATCGCTTCTGGGACCCCAAAATATCGAATTTTCGGGTGTTTTGAGCCTGAATTTGAGATATAAACGGGTACAGAAGATGCATGCACATATCAACTTTGGACACTTAAAATATCGATTTTCAGTATGTTTTGGGCCTGTATATTGAAAATACTCTAACACGGAGTAGGCATGTATAGATCGCTTCCGGGAACCCAAAATATCGAATTTTCGGGTGTTTTGGGCCTGAATTTGAGATATCGACTTTGGACACTTAAAATATCGATTTTTAGCATGTTTTGAGCCTATATTTTGAAAACATTCTAGCACTGACTAGGCAAGTACAGATCGCTTCTGGGACACCAAAATATCGAATTTTCGGGTGTTTTGAGCCTGAATTTGAGATATAAACGGGTACAGAAGATGCATCCACATATCGACTTTTGGGCACCTAAAAGATTGATTTTCAGTATGTTTTGGGCCTGTATTTTGAAAATACTCTAAGACGGAGTAGGCATGTACAGTTCGCTTCTGGGACCCTAAAATATCGAATTTTCGGGTGTTTTGGGCCTGAATTTGAGATATTGACTTTGGGCACCAAAAATATAGATTTTTAGCATGTTTTGGGCCTATATTTTGGAAATATTCTAGCACTTAGTAGGCATGTACAGATCACTTCTGGGACCCCAAAATATCGAATTTTCGGGTGTTTTGAGCCTGAATTTGAGATATAAACGGGTACAGATATTGCATGCACAATACGACTTTGGACACTTAAAATATCGATTTTTAGCATGTTTTGAGCCTATATTTCGAAAAAAATTCTAGCACTGAGTAGGCATGTACAGATCTCTTCTGGGACCCCAAAATATCGAATTTTCGGGTGTTCTGAGACTGAATTTGAGATATAAACGGGTACAGATGATGCATCCACATATCGACTTTGGACACTTAAAATATCGATTTTTAGCATGTTTTGAGCTTATTTTGAAAACATTCTAGCACTGAGTAGGCATGTACAGATCCCTTCTGGGACCCAAAAATATCGAATTTTCCGGTGTTTTGAGCCTGAATTTGAGATATAAACGGGTATCGACTTTGGACACTTAAAATATCGATTTTTAGCATGTTTTGAGCCTATGTTTTGAAAACATTCTAGCACTGACTAGACATGTACAGATCGCATCTGGGACCCAAAATTATCGAATTTTCGGGTGTTTTGAGGTCGAATTTGAGATATAAACGAGTGCATAAGATGCATACACATGTTGACTTTGGGCACCTAAAATATCGATTTTCAGCATGTTTTGGGCCTGCATCTGAGTAGGCATGTACAGATCGCTTCTGGGACCCCAAAATATCGAATTTTCGGGTGTTTGGAGCCTGAATTTGAGATATAAACTTGTACAGAAGATGCATGCACATATCGACTTTTGGGCACCTAAAATATCGATTTTGAGCATGTTTTGGGTCTGTATCTTGAAAACATTCTAACTAGGAGTAGGCATGTACAGTTCGCTTCTGGGACCCCAAAATATCGAATTATCGGGTGTTTTGGGCCTGAATTTGAGATATCGACTTTGGGCACCTAAAATATCGATTTTTAGCATGTTTTGGGCCTATATTTTGAAAATATTCTTGCACTAAGTAGGCATGTACAGATCACTTCTAGGACCCCAAAATATCGAATTTTCGGGTGTTTTGAGCCTGAATTTGAAATATAAACGGGTACAGATGATGCATGCACATATCGACTTTGGACACTTAAAATATCGATTTTTAGCATGTTTTGAGCCTATATTTTGAAAACAATCTAGCACTGAGTAGGCATGTACAGACTCTTTCTTAGACCCAAAAATATCGAATTTTCGGGTGTTTTGAGCCTGAATTTGTGATATAAACGGGTATCGACTTTGGACACTTAAAATATCGATTTTTAGCATGTTTTGAGCCTATATTTTGAAAACATTCTAGCACTGACTAGACATGTACAGATTGCTTCTGGGACCCAAAATTATCGAATTTTCGGGTGTTTTGAGGTCGAATTTGAGATATAAACGAGTACAGAAGATGCATACACATGTTGACTTTGGGCACCTAAAATATCGATTTTCAGCATGTTTTGGGCCTGCATCTGAGTAGGCATGTACAGATCGCTTCTGGAACCCCAAAATATCGAATTTTCGGGTGTTTGGAACCTGAATTTGAGATATAAACGGGTACAGAAGATGCATGCACATATCGACTTTTGGGCACCTAAAAGATTGATTTCCAGTATGTTTTGGGCCTGTATTTTGAAAATACTCTAACACGGAGTATGCATGTACAGTTCGCTTCTGGGACCCAAAAATATCGAATTTTCGGGTGTTTTGGGCCTGAATTTGAGATATCGGCTTTGGTCCCCTAAAATATCGATTTTTAGCATGTTTTGGGCCTATATTTTGAAAATATTCTAGCACTAAGTAGGCATGTACAGATCACTTCTGGGATCCCAAAATATCGAATTTTCGGGTGTTTTGAGCCTGAATTTGAGATATAAACGGGTACAGATGATGCATTCACATATTCACTTTGGACATTTAAAATATCGATTTTTAGCATGTTTTGAGCCTATATTTTGAAAAAATTCTAGCACTGAGTAGGCATGTACAGATCGCTTCTGGGACCAAAAAATATCGAATTTTCCGGTGTTTTAAGGTTGAATTTGGGATATAAACGGGTACAGAAGATGCATGCACATATCGACTTTTGGGCAACCTAAAAGATCGATTTTCAGTATGTTTTGGGCCTGTATTTTGAAAATACTCTAACACGGAGTAGGCATGTACAGTTCGCTTCTGGGACCCCAAAATATCAAATTTTCGGGTGTTTTGGGCCTGAATTTGAGATATCGACTTTGGGCACCTAAAATATAGATTTTTAGCATGTTTTGGGCCTATATTTTGAAAATATTCTAGCACTAAGTAGGCATGTACAGATTACTTCTGGGACCCCAAAATATCGAATTTTCGGGTGTTTTGAGGCTGAATTTAAGATAAAAACGGTTACAGATGATGCATGCACATATCGACTTTGGACACTTAAAATATCGATTTTTAGCATGTTTTGAGCCTATATTTTGAAAAAATTCTAGCACTGAGTAGGCATGTACAGATCGCTTCTGGGACCCCAAAATATCGAATTTTCGGGTGTTTGGAGCCTGAATTTGGGATATGAACGGGTACATAAGATGCATGCACATATCAACTTTTGGGCACCTAAAAGGTCGATTTTCAGTATGTTTAGGGCCTGTATTTTGAAAATACTCTAACACGGAGTAAGCATGTACAGATCGCTTCTGGGACCCCAAAATATCGAATTTTCGGGTGTTTTGGGCCTGAATTTGAGATATCGACTTTGGACACTTAAAATATCGATTTTTAGCATGTTTTGAGCCTATATTTTGAAAACATTTTATAACTGACTAGACATGTAGAGATCGCTTTTGGGATCCAAAATTATCGAATTTTCGGGTATTTTGAGGTTGAATTTGAGATATAAACGAGTGCAGAAGATGCATACACATGTAGACTTTGGGCAACTAAAATATCGATTTTCAGCATGTTTTGTGCCTCCATCTGAGTAGGCATGTACAGATCGCTTCTGGGATCCCAAAATATCGAATTTTCGAGTGTTTGGAGTCTGAATATGAGATATAAACGGGTACAGAAGATGCATGCACATATCGACTTTTTGGCACCTAAAAGATTGATTTCCAGTATGTTTTGGGCCTGTATTTTGAAAATACTCTAACACGGAGTATGCATGTACAGTTCGCTTCTGGGACCCAAAAATATCGAATTTTCGGGTGTTTTGGACCTGAATTTGAGATATCGACTTTGGTCCCCTAAAATATCGATTTTTAGCATGTTTTGGGCCTATATTTTGAAAATATTCTAGCACTAAGTAGGCATGTACAGATCACTTCAGGGATCCCAAAATATCGAATTTTCGGGTGTTTTGAGCCTGAATTTGAGATATAAACGGGTACAGATGATGCATTCACATATTCACTTTGGACATTTAAAATATCGATTTTTAGCATGTTTTGAGCCAATATTTTGAAAAAATTCTAGCACTGAGTAGGCATGTACAGATTGCTTCTGGGACCAAAAAATATCGAATTTTCGGGTGTTTTAGGGTTGAATTTGGGATATAAACGGGTACCGAAGATGCATGCACATATCGACTTTTGGGCAACCTAAAAGATCGATTTTCAGTTTGTTTTGGGCCTGTATTTTAAAAATACTCTAACACGGAGTAGGCATGTACAGTTCGCTTCTGGGACCCCAAAATATCGAATTTTCGGGTGTTTTGGGCCTGAATTTGAGATATCGACTTTGGGCACCTAAAATATCGATTTTTAGCATGTTTTGGGCCTATAATTTGAAAATATTCTAGCACTAAGTAGGCATGTACAGATCACTTCTGTGATCCCAAAATATCGAATTTTCGGTTGTTTTGAGCCTGAATTTGAGATATAAACGGGTACAGATGATGCATGCACATATCGACTTTGGACACTTAAAATATCGATTTTTAGCATGTTTTAAGTCTATATTTTGAAAAAATTCTAGCACTAAGTAGGCATGTACAGATCGCTTCTGGGACCCCAAAATATCGAATTTTCCGGTGTTTTAAGGTTGAATTTGGGATATAAACGGGTACAGAAGATGCATGCACATATCGACTTTTGGGCAACCTAAAAGATTGATTTTCAGTATGTTTTGGGCCTGTATTTTGAAAATACTCTAACACGGAGTAGGCATGTACAGTTCGCTTCTGGGACCCCAAAATATCGAATTTTCGGGTGTTTTGGGCCTGAATTTGAGATATCGACTTTGGGCACCTAAAATATAAATTTTTAGCATGTTTTGGGCCTATATTTTGAAAATATTCTAGCACTAAGTAGGCATGTACAGATTACTTCTGGGACCCCAAATTATCGAATTTTCGGGTGTTTTGAGGCTGAATTTAAGATAAAAACGGGTACAGATGATACATGCACATATCGACTTTGGAAACTTAAAATATCGATTTTTAGCATGTTTTGAGCCTATATTTTGAAAAAATTCTAGCACTGAGTAGGCATGTACAGATCGCTTCTGGGACCCAAAAATATCGAATTTTCGGGTGTTTGGATCCTGAATTTGGGATATGAACGGGTACAGAAGATGCATGCACATATCGACTTTTGGGCACCTAAAAGATCGATTTTCAGCATGTTTTGGGCCTGTATTTTGAAAATACTCTAACACGGAGTAGGCATGTACAGATCGCTTATGGGACCCAAAAATATCGAATTTTCGGGTGTTTTGAGCCTAAATTTGAGATATAAACGGGTACAGAAGATGCATGCACATATCGACTTTGGACACTTGAAATATCGATTTTTAGCATGTTTTGAGCCTATATTTTGAAAACATTCTATAACTGACTAGACATGTACAGATCGCTTCTGGGACCCAAAATTATCGAATTTTCGGGTGTTTTGAGTTTGAATTTGAGATATAAACGAGTGCAGAAGATGCATACACATGTAGACTTTGGGCAACTAAAATATCGATTTTCAGCATGTTTTGTGCCTCCATCTGAGTAGGCATGTACAGATCGCTTCTGGGACCCCAAAATATCGAATTTTCGGGTGTTTTGAGCCTGAATTTGAGATATAAACGGGTACAGAAGATGCATCAACATTTCGACTTCTGGGCCCCTAAAATATTGATTTTCAGTATGTTTTGGGCCTGTATATTAAAAATACTCTAACACAGAGTAGGCATGTACAGATCGCTTCTGGGACCCCAAAATATCGAATTTTCGGGTGTTTTGGGCCTGAATTTGAGATATCGGCTTTGGGCTCCTAAAATATCGATTTTTCGCATGTTTGGGCTATATTTTGTAAAATATTCTTGCACTGATTAGGCATGTACAGATCGCTTCTGGGACCCCAAAAATTTCGAATTTTCGTGTGTTTTGAGCCTGAATTTGAGATATAAACGGGTACAGAAGATGCATGCAACATATCGACTTTTGGGCACCTAAAATATCGATTTTGAGCATGTTTTGGGTCTGTATCTTGAAAACATTCTAACTAGGACTAGGGATGTACAGATCGCTTCTAGGACCCAAAAATACCGAATTTTCGGGTGTTTTGAGCCTGAATTTGAGATATAAACGGGTACAGAAGATGCATGCACTTATTGACTTTGGGCACCTAAAATATCGATTTTCAGCATGTTTTGGGCCTGTATTTTGAAAATACTCTAACTAGGAGTAGGCATGTACAGATCGCTTCTGGGACCCAAAAATATCGAATTTTCGGGTGTTTTGAGATAAATTTGAGATATAAACGGGTACAGAAGATGCATGCACATATCGACTTTGGACACTTAAAATATCGATTTTTAGCATGTTTTGAGCCTATATTTTGAAAACATTCTATAACTGACTAGACATGTACAGATCGCTTCTGGGACCCAAAATTATCGAATTTTCGGGTGTTTTGAGGTTGAATTTGAGATATAAACAAGTGCAGAAGATGCATACACATGTTGACTTTGGGCAACTAAAATATCGATTTTCAGCATGTTTTGTGCCTCCATCTGAGTAGGCATGTACAGATCGCTTCTGGGACCCCAAAATATCAAATTTTCGGGTGTTTGGATCCTGAATTTGAGATATAAACGGGTACAGAAGATGCATCCACATTTCGACTTTTGGGCCCCAAAAAGATCGATTTTCATTATGTTTTGGGCCTGTATTTTGAAAATACTCTAACACGGAGTATGCATGTACAGTTCGCTTCTGGGACCCCAAAATATCGAATTTTCGGTTGTTTTGGGCCTGAATTTGAGATATCGACTTTGGGCACCTAAAATATCGATTTTTAGCATCTTTTGGGCTATATTTTGAAAATATTCTAGCACTGAGTAGGCATGTACAGATCGCTTCTGGGACCCCAAAAATTTCGAATTTTCGGGTGTTTTGAGCCTGAATTTGAGATATAAACGGGTACAGAAGATGCATGCACATATCGACTTTTGGGCACCTGAAATATCGATTTTGAGCATGTTTTGGGTCTGTATCTTGAAAACATTCTAACAAGGATTAGGGATGTACAGATAGCTTCTAGGACCCAAAAATACTGAATTTTCGGGTGTTTTGAGCCTGAATTTGAGATATAAACGGGTACAGAAGATGCATGCACATATTGACTTTGGGCACCTAAAAATATCGATTTTCAGCATGTTTTGGGCCTGTATTTTGAAAATACTCCAACTAGGAGTAGGCATGTACAGATTACTTCTGGGACCAAAAAATATCGAATTTTCGGTTTTTTTGTGCCTAAATTTGAGATATAAACGGGTACAGAAGATGCATGCACATATCGACTTTGGACACTTAAAATATCGATTTTTAGCATGTTTTGAGCCTATATTTTGAAAAATTTCTAGCACTGAGTAGGCAAGTACAGATCGCTTCTGGGACCCCAAAATATCGAATTTTCGGGTGTTTTGAGCCTGAATTTGAGATATAAACGGGTACAGAAGATGCATCCACATTTCGACTTTTGGGCCCCTAAAAGATTGATTTTCAGTATGTTTTGGGCCTTTATATTGAAAATACTCTAACACGGAGTAGGCATGTACAGATCGCTTCTGGGACCCCAAAATATCGAATTTTCGGGTGTTTTGGGCCTGAATTTGAGATATCGACTTTGAACACTTATAATATCGATTTTTAGCATGTTTTGAGCCTATATTTTGAAAACATTCTATAACTGACTAGACATGTACAGATCGCTTCTGGGACCCGAAATTATCGAATTTTCGGGTGTTTTGAGGTTGAATTTGAGATATAAACGAGTGCAGAAGATGCATACACATGTAGACTTTGGGCAACTAAAATATCGATTTTCAGCATGTTTTGTACCTCCATCTGAGTAGGCATGTACAGATCGCTTCTGGGACCCCAAAATATCGAATTTTCGGGTGTTTTGAGCCTGAATTTGAGATATAAACGGGTACAGAAGATGCATCAACATTTCGACTTCTGGGCCCCTAAAATATTGATTTTCAGTATGTTTTGGGCCTGTATATTAAAAATACTCTAACACGTAGTAGGCATGTACAGATCGCTTCTGGGACCCCAAAATATCGAATTTTCGGGTGTTTTGGGCCTGAATATGAGATATCGGCTTTGGGCTCCTAAAATATCGATTTTTAGCATGTTTGGGCTATATTTTGTAAAATATTCTTGCACTGAGTAGGCATGTACAGATCGCTTCTGGGACCCCCAAAATTTCTAATTTTCGTGTGTTTTGAGCCTGAATTTGAGATATAAACGGGTACAGAAGATGCATGCAACATATCGACTTTTGGGCACCTAAAATATCGATTTTGAGCATGTTTTGGGTCTGTATCTTGAAAACATTCTAACTAGGACTAGGGATGTACAGATCGCTTCTAGGACCCAAAAATACCGAATTTTCGGGTGTTTTGAGCCTGAATTTGAGATATAAACGGGTACAGAAGATGCATGCACTTATTGACTTTGGGCACCTAAAATATCGATTTTCAGCATGTTTTGGGCCTGTATTTTGAAAATACTCTAACTAGGAGTAGGCATGTACAGATCGCTTCTGGGACCCAAAAATATCGAATTTTCGGGTGTTTTGAGATAAATTTGAGATATAAACGGGTACAGAAGATGCATGCACATATCGACTTTGGACACTTAAAATATCGATTTTTAGCATGTTTTGAGCCTATATTTTGAAAACATTCTATAACTGACTAGACATGTACAGATCGCTTCTGGGACCCAAAATTATCGAATTTTCGGGTGTTTTGAGGTTGAATTTGAGATATAAACAAGTGCAGAAGATGCATACACATGTTGACTTTGGGCAACTAAAATATCGATTTTCAGCATGTTTTGTGCCTCCATCTGAGTAGGCATGTACAGATCGCTTCTGGGACCCCAAAATATCAAATTTTCGGGTGTTTGGATCCTGAATTTGAGATATAAACGGGTACAGAAGATGCATCCACATTTCGACTTTTGGGCCCCAAAAAGATCGATTTTCAGTATGTTTTGGGCCTGTATTTTGAAAATACTCTAACACGGAGTATGCATGTACAGTTCGCTTCTGGGACCCCAAAATATCGAATTTTCGGGTGTTTTGGGCCTGAATTTGAGATATCGACTTTGGGCACCTAAAATATCGATTTTTAGCATGTTTTGGGCTATATTTTGAAAATATTCTAGCACTGAGTAGGCATGTACAGATCGCTTCTGGGACCCCAAAAATATCGAATTTTCGGGTGTTTTGAGCCTGAATTTGAGATATAAACGGGTACAGAAGATGCATGCACATATCGACTTTTGGGCACCTAAAATATCGATTTTGAGCATGTTTTGGGTCTGTATCTTGAAAACATTCTAACTAGGATTAGGGATGTACAGATAGCTTCTAGGACCCAAAAATACTGAATTTTCGGGTGTTTTGAGCCTGAATTTGAGATATAAACGGGTACAGAAGATGCATGCACATATTGACTTTGGGCACCTAAAAATATCGATTTTCAGCATGTTTTGGGCCTGTATTTTGAAAATACTCTAACTAGGAGTAGGCATGTACAGATCGCTTCTGGGACCAAAAAATATCGAATTTTCGGGTTTTTTGTGCCTAAATTTGAGATATAAACGGGTACAGAAGATGCATCCACATTTCGACTTTTGGGCCCCAAAAAGATTGATTTTCAGTATGTTTTGGGCCTGTATATTGAAAAAAACTCTAACACGGAGTAGGCATGTACAGTTCGCTTCCGGGACCCCAAAATATCAAATTTTCGGGTGTTTTGGGCCTGAATTTGAGATATCGACTTTGGACACTTAAAATATCGATTTTTAGCATGTTTTGAGACTATATTTTGAAAACATTCTATAACTGACAAGACATGTACAGACCGCTTCTGGGACCCGAAATTATCGAATTTTCGGGTGTTTTGAGGTTGAATTTGAGATATAAACGAGTGCAGAAGATGCATACACATGTAGACTTTGGGCAACTAAAATATCGATTTTCAGCATGTTTTGTTCCTCCATCTGAGTAGGCATGTACAGATCGCTTCTGGGACCCCAAAATATCAAATTTTCTGGTGTTTGGAGCCTGAATTTGAGATATAAACGGGTACATAAGATGCATGCACATATCGACTTTTGGGCACCTAAAAGATCGATTTCCAGTATGTTTTGGGCCTGTATTTTGAAAATACTCTATCACGGAGTAGGCATGTACAGTTCGCTTCTGGGATACCAAAATATCGAATTTTCGGGTGTTTTGGGCCTGAATTTGAGATATCGACTTTGGGCCCCTAAAATATAGATTTTTAGCATGTTTTGGGCCTATATTTTGAAAATATTCTAGCACTAAGTAGGCATGTACAGATTACTTCTGGGACCCCAAAATATCGAATTTTCGTGTGTTTTGAGGCTGAATTTAAGATAAAAACGGGTACAGATGATGCATGCACATATCGACTTTGGACACTTAAAATATCGATTTTTAGCATGTTTTGAGCCTATATTTTGAAAACATTCTATAACTGACTAGACATGTACAGATCGCTTCTGGGACCCAAAATTATCGAATTTTCGGGTGTTTTGAGGTTGAATTTGAGATATAAACGAGTGCAGAAGATGCATACACATGTAGACTTTGGGCAACTAAAATATCGATTTTCAGCATGTTTTGTGCCTCCATCTGAGTAGGCATGTACAGATCGCTTCTGGGACCCCAAAATATCGAATTTTCGGGTGTTTTGAGCCTGAATTTGAGATATAAACGGGTACAGAAGATGCATCAACATTTCGACTTCTGGGCCCCTAAAATATTGATTTTCAGTATGTTTTGGGCCTGTATATTAAAAATACTCTAACACGGAGTAGGCATGTACAGATCGCTTCTGGGACCCCAAAATATCGAATTTTCGGGTGTTTTGGGCCTGAATTTGAGATATCGGCTTTGGGCTCCTAAAATATCGATTTTTCGCATGTTTGGGCTATATTTTGTAAAATATTCTTGCACTAATTAGGTATGTACAGATCGCTTCTGGGACCCCCAAAATTTCGAATTTTCGTGTGTTTTGAGCCTGAATTTGAGATATAAACGGGTACAGAAGATGCATGCAACATATCGACTTTTGGGCACCTAAAATATCGATTTTGAGCATGTTTTGGGTCTGTATCTTGAAAACATTCTAACTAGGACTAGGGATGTACAGATCGCTTCTAGGACCCAAAAATACCGAATTTTCGGGTGTTTTGAGCCTGAATTTGAGATATAAACGGGTACAGAAGATGCATGCACTTATTGACTTTGGGCACCTAAAATATCGATTTTCAGCATGTTTTGGGCCTGTATTTTGAAAATACTCTAACTAGGAGTAGGCATGTACAGATCGCTTCTGGGACCCAAAAATATCGAATTTTCGGGTGTTTTGAGATAAATTTGAGATATAAACGGGTACAGAAGATGCATGCACATATCGACTTTGGACACTTAAAATATCGATTTTTAGCATGTTTTGAGCCTATATTTTGAAAACATTCTATAACTGACTAGATATGTACAGATCGCTTCTGGGACCCAAAATTATCGAATTTTCGGGTGTTTTGAGGTTGAATTTGAGATATAAACAAGTGCAGAAGATGCATACACATGTTGACTAAGGGCAACTAAAATATCGATTTTCAGCATGTTTTGTGCCTCCATCTGAGTAGGCATGTACAGATCGCTTCTGGGACCCCAAAATATCAAATTTTCGGGTGTTTGGATCCAGAATTTGAGATATAAACGGGTACAGAAGATGCATCCACATTTCGACTTTTGGGCCCCAAAAAGATAGATTTTCAGTATGTTTTGGCCCTGTATTTTGAAAATACTCTAACACGGAGTATGCATGTACAGTTCGCTTCTGGGACCCCAAAATATCGAATTTTCGGGTGTTTTGGGCCTGAATTTGAGATATCGACTTTGGGCACCTAAAATATCGATTTTTAGCATCTTTTGGGCTATATTTTGAAAATATTCTAGCACTGAGTAGGCATGTACAGATCGCTTCTGGGACCCCAAAAATTTCGAATTTTCGGGTGTTTTGAGCCTGAATTTGAGATATAAACGGGTACAGAAGATGCATGCACATATCGACTTTTGGGCACCTAAAATATCGATTTTGAGCATGTTTTGGGTCTGTATCTTGAAAACATTCTAACAAGGATTAGGGATGTACAGATAGCTTCTAGGACCCAAAAATACTGAATTTTCGGGTGTTTTGAGACTGAATTTGAGATATAAACGGGTACAGAAGATGCATGCACATATTGACTTTGGGCACCTAAAAATATCGATTTTCAGCATGTTTTGGGCCTGTATTTTGAAAATACTCCAACTAGGAGTAGGCATGTACAGATTACTTCTGGGACCAAAAAATATCGAATTTTCGGTTTTTTTGGGCCTAAATTTGAGATATAAACGGGTACAGAAGATGCATGCACATATCGACTTTGGACACTTAAAATATCGATTTTTAGCATGTTTTGAGCCTAAATTTTGAAAAAATTCTAGCACTGAGTAGGCAAGTACAGATCGCTTCTGGGACCCCAAAATATCGAATTTTCGGGTGTTTTGAGCCTGAATTTGAGATATAAACGGGTACAGAAGATGCATCCACATTTCGACTTTTGGGCCCCTAAAAGATTGATTTTAAGTATGTTTTGGGCCTTTATATTGAAAATACTCTAACACGGAGTAGGCATGTACAGATCGCTTCTGGGACCCCAAAATATCGAATTTTCGGGTGTTTTGGGCCTGAATTTGAGATATCGACTTTGAACACTTATAATATCGATTTTTAGCATGTTTTGAGCCTATATTTTGAAAACATTCTATAACTGACTAGACATGTACAGATCGCTTCTGGGACCCGAAATTATCGAATTTTCGGGTGTTTTGAGGTTGAATTTGAGATATAAACGAGTGCAGAAGATGCATACACATGTAGACTTTGGGCAACTAAAATATCGATTTTCAGCATGTTTTGTGCCTCCATCTGAGTAGGCATGTACAGATCGCTTCTGGGACCCCAAAATATCGAATTTTCGGGTGTTTTGAGCCTGAATTTGAGATATAAACGGGTACAGAAGATGCATCAACATTTCGACTTCTGGGCCCCTAAAATATTGATTTTCAGTATGTTTTGGGCCTGTATATTAGAAATACTCTAACACGGAGTAGGCATGTACAGATCGCTTCTGGGACCCCAAAATATCGAATTTTCGGGTGTTTTGGGCCTGAATATGAGATATCGGCTTTGGGCTCCTAAAATATCGATTTTTAGCATGTTTGGGCTATATTTTGTAAAATATTTTTGCACTGAGTAGGCATGTACAGATCGCTTCTGGGACCCCCAAAATTTCTAATTTTCGTGTGTTTTGAGCCTGAATTTGAGATATAAACGGGTACAGAAGATGCATGCAACATATCGACTTTTGGGCACCTAAAATATCGATTTTGAGCATGTTTTGGGGCTGTATCTTGAAAACATTCTAACTAGGACTAGGGATGTACAGATCGCTTCTAGGACCCAAAAATACCGAATTTTCGGGTGTTTTGAGCCTGAATTTGAGATATAAACGGGTACAGAAGATGCATGCACTTATTGACTTTGGGCACCTAAAATATCGATTTTCAGCATGTTTTGGGCCTGTATTTTGAAAATACTCTAACTAGGAGTAGGCATGTACAGATCGCTTCTGGGACCCAAAAATATCGAATTTTCGGGTGTTTTGAGATAAATTTGAGATATAAACGGGTACAGGAGATGCATGCACATATCG
The DNA here is from genome assembly GCA_033782935.1 of Petrolisthes cinctipes. Classification (NCBI taxonomy): domain Eukaryota; kingdom Metazoa; phylum Arthropoda; class Malacostraca; order Decapoda; family Porcellanidae; genus Petrolisthes; species Petrolisthes cinctipes. The sequence goes on along the minus strand of JAWQEG010000249.1, from coordinate 6,381,151 downwards.
ACTTTTGACACTTAAAATATCGATTTTTAGCATGTTTTGAGCCTATATTTTGAAAACATTCTATAACTGACTAGACATGTACAGATCGCTTCTGGGACCCAAAATTATCGAATTTTCGGGTGTTTTGAGGTTGAATTTGAGATATAAACAAGTGCAGAAGATGCATACACATGTTGACTTTGGGCAACTAAAATATCGATTTTCAGCATGTTTTGTGCCTCCATCTGAGTAGGCATGTACAGATCGCTTCTGGGACCCCCAAATATCAAATTTTCGGGTGTTTGGATCCTGAATTTGAGATATAAACGGGTACAGAAGATGCATCCACATTTCGACTTTTGGGCCCCAAAAAGATCGATTTTCAGTATGTTTTGGGCCTGTATTTTGAAAATACTCTAACACGGAGTATGCATGTACAGTTCGCTTCTTGGACCCCAAAATATCGAATTTTCGGGTGTTTTGGGCCTGAATTTGAGATATCGACTTTGGGCACCTAAAATATCGATTTTTAACATGTTTTGGGCTATATTTTGAAAATATTCTAGCACTGAGTAGGCATGTACAGATCGCTTCTGGGACCCCAAACATTTCGAATTTTCGGGTGTTTTGAGCCTGAATTTGAGATATAAACGGGTACAGAAGATGCATGCACATATCGACTTTTGGGCACCTAAAATATCGATTTTGAGCATGTTTTGGGTCTGTATCTTGAAAACATTCTAACTAGGATTAGGGATGTACAGATAGCTTCTAGGACCCAAAAATACTGAATTTTCGGGTGTTTTGAGCCTGAATTTGAGATATAAACGAGTACAGAAGATGCATGCACATATTGACTTTGGGCACCTAAAAATATCGATTTTCAGCATGTTTTGGGCCTGTATTTTGAAAATACTCTAACTAGGAGTAGGCATGTACAGATCGCTTCTGGGACCAAAAAATATCGAATTTTCGGGTTTTTTGTGCCTAAATTTGAGATATAAACGGGTACAGAAGATGCATGCACATATCGACTTTGGACACTTAAAATATCGATTTTTAGCATGTTTTGAGCCTATATTTGGAAAATATTCTATAACTGACTAGACATGTACAGATCGCTTTTGGGACCCAAAATTATCGAATTTTCGGGTGTTTTGAGGTTGAATTTGAGATATAAACGAGTGCAGAAGATGCATACACATGTTGACTTTGGGCAACTAAAATATCGATTTTCAGCATGTTTTGTGCCTCCATCTGAGTAGGCATGTACAGATCGCTTCTGGGACTCCAAAATATCAAATTTTCGGGTGTTTTGAGCCTGAATTTGAGATATAAACGGGTACAGAAGATGCATCCACATTTCGACTTTTGGGCCCCAAAAAGATTGATTTTCAGTATGTTTTGGGCCTGTATATTGAAAAAAACTCTAACACGGAGTAGGCATGTACAGTTCGCTTCCGGGACCCCAAAATATCAAATTTTCGGGTGTTTTGGGCCTGAATTTGAGATATTGACTTTGGACACTTAAAATATCGATTTTTAGCATGTTTTGAGCCTATATTTTGAAAACATTCTATAACTGACAAGACATGTACAGATCGCTTCTGGGACCCAAAATTATCGAATTTTCGGGTGTTTTGAGGTTGAATTTGAGATATAAACGAGTGCAGTAGATGCATACACATGTAGACTTTGGGCAACTAAAATATCGATTTTCAGCATGTTTTGTGCCTCCATCTGAGTAGGCATGTACAGATCGCTTCTGGGACCCCAAAATATCAAATTTTCTGGTGTTTGGAGCCTGAATTTGAGATATAAACGGGTACATAAGATGCATGCACATATCGACTTTTGGGCACCTAAAAGATCGATTTCCAGAATGTTTTGGGCCTGTATTTTGAAAATACTCTATCACGGAGTAGGCATGTACAGTTCGCTTCTGGGATACCAAAATATCGAATTTTCGGGTGTTTTGGGCCTGAATTTGAGATATCGACTTTGGGCACCTAAAATATAGATTTTTAGCATGTTTTGGGCCTATATTTTGAAAATATTCTAGCACTAAGTAGGCATGTACAGATTACTTCTGGGACCCCAAAATATCGAATTTTCGTGTGTTTTGAGGCTGAATTTAAGATAAAAACGGGTACAGATGATGCATGCACATATCGACTTTGGACACTTAAAATATCGATTTTTAGCATGTTTTGAGCCTATATTTTGAAAAATTTCTAGCACTGAGTAGGCATGTACAGATCGCTTCTGGAACCCCAAAATATCGAATTTTCGGGTGTTTGGAGCCTGAATTTGGGATATGAACGGGTACAGAAGATGCATCCACATATCGACTTTTGGGCACCTAAAAAATCGATTTTCAGTATGTTTAGGGCCTGTATTTTGAAAATACTCTAACACGGAGTAGGCATGTACAGTTCGCTTCTAGGACCCCAAAATATCGAATTTTCGGGTGTTTGGGCCTGAATTTGAGATATCGACTTTAGTCCCCTAAAATATCGATTTTTAGCATGTTTTGGGCCTATATTTTGAAAATATTCTAGAACTAAGTAGGCATGTACAGATCACTTCTGGGACCCCAAAATATCGAATTTTCGGGTGTTTTGAGCCTGAATTTGAGATATAAACGGGTACAGATGATGCATGCACATATCGACTTTGGACACTTAAAATATCGATTTTTAGCATGTTTTGAGCCTAAATTTTGAAAAAATTCTAGCACTGACTAGGCAAGTACAGATCGCCTCTGGGACCCCAAAATATCGAATTTTCGGGTGTTTTGAGCCTGAATTTGAGATATAAACGGGTACAGAAGATGCATCCACATTTCGACTTTTGGGCCCCTAAAAGATTGATTTTCAGTATGTTTTGGGCCTTTATATTGAAAATACTCTAACACGGAGTAGGCATGTACAGATCGCTTCTGGGACCCCAAAATATCGAATTTTCGGGTGTTTTGGGCCTGAATTTGAGATATCGACTTGGAACACTTATAATATCGATTTTTAGCATGTTTTGAGCCTATATTTTGAAAACATTCTATAACTGACTAGACATGTACAGATCGCTTCTGGGACCCAAAATTATCGAATTTTCGGGTGTTTTGAGGTTGAATTTGAGATATAAACGAGTGCAGAAGATGAATACACATGTAGACTTTGGGCAACTAAAATATCGATTTTCAGCATGTTTTGTGCCTCCATCTGAGTAGGCATGTACAGATCCCTTCTGGGACCCCAAAATATCGAACTTTCGGGTGTTTTGAGCCTGAATTTGAGATATAAACGGGTACAGAAGATGCATCAACATTTCGACTTTTGGGCCCCTAAAATATTGATTTTCAGTATGTTTTGGGCCTGTATATTAAAAATACTCTAACACGGAGTAGGCATGTACAGTTCGCTTCTGGGACCCCAAAATATCGAATTTTCGGGTGTTTTGGGCCTGAATTTGAGATATCGGCTTTGGGCTCCTAAAATATCGATTTTTAGCATGTTTGGGCTATATTTTGTAAAATATTCTTGCACTGAGTAGGCATGTACAGATCGCTTCTGGGACCCCCAAAATTTCGAATTTTCGTGTGTTTTGAGCCTGAATTTGAGATATAAACGGGTACAGAAGATGCATGCACATATCGACTTTTGGGCACCTAAAATATCGATTTTGAGCATGTTTTGGGTCTGTATCTTGAAAACATTCTAACTAGGACTAGGGATGTACAGATCGCTTCTAGGACCCAAAAATACCGAATTTTCGGGTGTTTTGAGCCTGAATTTGAGATATAAACGGGTACAGAAGATGCATGCACATATTGACTTTGGGCACCTAAAATATCGATTTTCAGCATGTTTTGGGCCTGTATTTTGAAAATACTCTAACTAGGAGTAGGCATGTACAGATCGCTTCTGGGACCCAAAAATATCGAATTTTCGGGTGTTTTGAGATAAATTTGAGATATAAACGAGTATAGAAGATGAATGCACATATCGACTTTGGACACTTAAAATATCGATTTTTAGCATGATTTGAGCCTATATTTTGAAAACATTCTATAACTGACTAGACATGTACAGATCGCTTTTGGGACCCAAAATTATCGAATTTTCGGGTGTTTTGAGGTTGAATTTGAGATATAAACGAGTGCAGAAGATGCAAACACATGTTGACTTTGGGCAACTAAAATATCGATTTTCAGCATGTTTTGTGCCTCCATCTGAGTAGGCATGTACAGATCGCTTCTGGGACTCCAAAATATCAAATTTTCGGGTGTTTTGAGCCTGAATTTGAGATATGTGCATGCACATATCGACTTTTGGGCACCTAAAAGATCGATTTCCAGTATGTTTTGGGCCTGTATTTTGAAAATACTCTAACACGGAGTAGGCATGTACAGTTCGCTTCTGGGATACCAAAATATCGAATTTTCGGGTGTTTTGGGCCTGAATTTGAGATATCGACTTTGGGCCCCTAAAATATAGATTTTTAGCATGTTTTGGGCCTATATTTTGAAAATATTCTAGCACTAAGTAGGCATGTACAGATTACTTCTGGGACCCCAAAATATCGAATTTTCGTGTGTTTTGAGGCTGAATTTAAGATAAAAACGGGTACAGATGATGCATGCACATATCGACTTCGGACACTTAAAATATCGATTTTCAGCATGTTTTGTGCCTCCATCTGAGTAGGCATGTACAGATCCCTTCTGGGACCCCAAAATATCGAATTTTCGGGTGTTTTGAGCCTGAATTTGAGATATAAACGGGTACAGAATATGCATCAACATTTCGACTTTTGGGCCCGTAAAATATTGATTTTCAGTATGTTTTGGGCCTGTATATTAAAAATACTCTAACACGGAGTAGGCATGTACAGTTAGCTTCTGGGACCCCAAAATATCGAATTTTCGGGTGTTTTGGGCCTGAATTTGAGATATCGGCTTTGGGCTCCTAAAATATCGATTTTTAGCATGTTTGGGCTATATTTTGTAAAATATTCTTGCACTGAGTAGGCATGTACAGATCGCTTCTGGGACCCCGAAAATTTCGAATTTTCGTGTGTTTTGAGCCTGAATTTGAGATATAAACGGGTACAGAAGATGCATGCAAATATCGACTTTTGGGCACCTAAAATATCGATTTTGAGCATGTTTTGGGTCTGTATCTTGAAAACATTCTAACTAGGACTAGGGATGTACAGATCGCTTCTAGGACCCAAAAATACCGAATTTTCGGGTGTTTTGAGCCTGAATTTGAGATATAAACGGGTACAGAAGATGCATGCACATATTGACTTTGGGCACCTAAAATATCGATTTTCAGCATGTTTTGGGCCTGTATTTTGAAAATACTCTAACTAGGAGTAGGCATGTACAGATCGCTTCTGGGACCCAAAAATATCGAATTTTCGGGTTTTTTGTGCCTAAATTTGAGATATAAACGGGTACAGAAGATGCATGCACATATCGACTTTTGGGCACCTAAAATATCGATTTTTAGCATGTTTTGGGTCTGTATCTTGAAAACATTCTAACTAGGAGTAGGGATGTACAGATCGCTTCTAGGACCCAAAAATACCGAATTTTCGGTGTTTTGAGCCTGAATTTGAGATATCGACTTTGGGCACCTAAAATATCGATTTTTAACATGTTTTGGGCTATATTTTGAAAATATTCTAGCACTGAGTAGGCATATACAGATCGCTACTGGGACCCCAAAATATTGAATTTTCGGGTGTTTTGAGCCTGAATTTGAGATATAAACGGGTACAGAAGATGCATGCACATATCGACTTTTGGGCACATAAAATATCGATTTTGAGCATGTTTTGGGTCTGTATCTTTAAAACATTCTAACTAGGAGTAGGGATGTACAGATCGCTTCTAGGACCCAAAAATACCGAATTTTCGGGTGTTTTGAGCCTGAATTTGAGATATAAACGGGTACAGAAGATGCATGCACATATTGACTTTGGGCACCTAAAATATCGATTTTCAGCATGTTTTGGGCCTGTATTTTGAAAATACTCTAACTAGGAGTAGGCATGTACAGATCGCTTCTGGGACCCAAAAATATCGATTTTTTTGTTTTTTTTTAGCCTAAATTTGAGATATAAACGGGTACAGAAGATGCATGCACATATCGACTTTGGACACTTAAAATATCGATTTTTAGCATGTTTTTAGCCTATATTTTGAAAACATTCTATAACTGAATAGACATGTACATATCGCTTCTGGGACCCAAAATAATCGAATTTTCGGGTGTTTTGAGGTTGAATTTGAGATATAAACGAGTGCAGAAGATACATACACATGTTGACTTTGGGCAACTAAAATATCGATTTTCAGCATGTTTTGTGCCTCCATATGAGTAGGCATGTACAGATCGCTTCTGGGACCCCAAAATATCAAATTTTCGGGTGTTTGGAGCCTGAATTTGAGATATAAACGGGTACAGAAGATGCATGCACATATCGACTTTGGGCATCTAAAAGATCGATTTCCAGTATGTTTTGGGCCTATATTTTGAAAATACTCTAACACGGAGTAGGCATGTACAGTTCGCTTCTGGGACCCCAAAATATCGAATTTTCGGGTGTTTTGGGCCTGAATTTGAGATATCGACTTTGGGCACATAAAATATCGATTTTTAGCATGTTTTGGGCCTATATTTTGAAAATATTCTAGCACTAAGTAGGCATGTACAGATCACTTCTGGGATTCCAAAATATCGAATTTTCGGGTGTTTTGAACCTGAATTTGAGATATAAACGGGTACAGATGATGCATGCACATATCGACTTTGGACACTTAAAATATCGATTTTTAGCATGTTTTGAGCCTATATTTTGAAAAAATTCTAGCACTGAGTAGGCATGTACAGATCGCTTCTGGGACCAAAATATATCGAATTTTCGGGTGTTTTGAGGTTGAATTTGGGATATAAACGGGTTCAGAAGATGCATGCACATATCGACTTTGGGCACCTAAAAGATCGATTTCCAGTATGTTTTGGGCCTGTATTTTGAAAATACTCTAACACGGAGTAGGCATGTACAGTTCGCTTCTGGGACCCCAAAATATCGAATTTTCGGGTGTTTTGGGCCTGAATTTGAGATATCGACTTTGGGCACATAAAATATCGATTTTTAGCATGTTTTGGGCCTATATTTTGAAAATATTCTAGCACTAAGTAGGCATGTACAGATCACTTCTGGGATCCCAAAATATCGAATTTTCGGGTGTTTTGAACCTGAATTTGAGATATAAACGGGTACAGATGATGCATGCACATATCGACTTTGGACACTTAAAATATCGATTTTTAGCATGTTTTGAGCCTATATTTTGAAAAAATTCTAGCACTGACTAGGCATGTACAGATCGCTTCTGGGACCAAAAAATATCGAATTTTCGGGTGTTTTGAGGTTGAATTTGGGATATAAACGGGTTCAGAAGATGCATGCACATATCGACTTTTGGGCAACCTAAAAGATCGATTTTCAGTATGTTTTGGGCCTGTATTTTGAAAATACTCTAACACGGAGTAGGCATGTACAGTTCGCTTCTGGGACCCCAAAATATCGAATTTTCGGGTGTTTTGAGCCTGAATTTGAGATATCGACTTTGGGCACCTAAAATATAGATTTTTAGCATGTTTTGGGCCTATATTTTGAAAATATTCTAGCACTAATTAGGCATGTACAGATTACTTCTGGGACCCCAAAATATCGAATTTTCGGGTGTTTTGAGGCTGAATTTAAGATATAAACGGGTACAGATGATGCATCCACATATCGACTTTGGACACTTAAAATATCGATTTTTAGCATGTTTTGAGCCTATATTTTGAAAAAATTCTAGCATTGAGTAGGCATGTACAGATCGCTTCTGGGACCCAAAAATATCGAATTTTCGGGTGTTTGGAGCCTGAATTTGGGATATAAACGGGTACAGAAGATACATGCACATATTGACTTTTGGGCACCTAAAAGATCGATTTTCAGTATGTTTTGGACCTGTATTTTGAAAATAATCTAACACGGAGTAGGCATGTACAGTTCGCTTCTGGGACCCCAAAATATCGAATTTTCGGGTGTTTTGGGCCTGAATTTGAGATATCGACTTTGGGCAGATAAAATATCGATTTTTAGCATGTTTTGGGCCTATATTTTGAAAATATTCTAGCACTAAGATGGCATGTACAGATCACTTCTGGGACCCCAAAATATCGAATTTTCAGGTGTTTTGAGCCTGAATTTGAGATATTAACGGGTACAGATGATGTATGCACATATCGAATTTGGACATTTAAAATATCGACTTTTAGCATGTTTTAAGCCTATATTTTGAACAAATTCTAGCACAATCGCTTTTGGGACCCCAAAATATCGATTTTTCGGGTGTTTTGAGGTTCAATTTGGGATATAAATGGGTGCAGAAGATGCATACACATATTGACTTTGGTCACCTAAAATATCGATTTTAAGCTTGTTTTGGGCCTGTATTTTGAAAATACTCTTACACAGAGTAGGCAAGTACAGATCGCTTCTGGGACCCCAAAATATCGAATTTTGGGTGTTTTGAGCCTGAATTTTAGATAAAAACAGGTACAGAAGATGCATCCACATATCGACTTTTGGGCACCTAAAAGATTGATTTTCAGTATGTTTTGGGCCTGTATATTGAAAATACTCTAACACGGAGTAGGTATGTACAGATCGCTTCTGGGACCCCAAAATATCGAATGTTTTGGTGTTTTGGGCAAAAATTTGAGATATCGACTTTGGGCACCTAAAATATCGATTTTTAGCATGTTTTGGGCCTATATTTTGAAAATATTCTAGCACTGAGTAGGCATGTATAGATCGCTTCTGGGACCCCCAAATATCGAATTTTCGGGTGTTTTGAGCCTGAATTTGAGATATCAACGGGTACAGAAGATGCATGCACATATCGACTTTTGGGCACCTAAAATATCGATTTTGAGCATGTTTTGGGTCTGTATCTTGAAAACATTCTAACTAGGACTAGGGATGTACAGATCGCCTCTAGGACCCAAAAATACCGAATTTTCGGGTGTTTTGAGACTGAATTTTTTATATAAACGGGTACGGAAGATGCATGCACATATTGACTTTGGGCACCTAAAATATCGATTTTTAGCATGTTTTGGGCCTGTATTTTGAAAACACTCTAACTAGGAGTAGGCTTGTACAGATCGCTTCTGGGACCCCAAAATATCGAATTTTCGGGTGTTTTGAGCCTGAATTTGAGATATCGACTTTGGGCACCTAAAATATAGATTTTTAGCATGTTTTGGGCCTATATTTTGAAAATATTCTAGCACTAATTAGGCATGTACAGATTACTTCTGGGACCCCAAAATATCGAATTTTCGTGTGTTTTGAGGCTGAATTTAAGATATAAACGGGTACAGATGATGCATGCACATATCGACTTTGGACATTTAAAATATCGATTTTTAGCATGTTTTAAGCCTATATTTTGAACAAATTCTAGCACAATCGTTTTTGGGACCCCAAAATATCGATTTTTCGGGTGTTTTGAGGTTCAATTTGGGATATAAATGGGTGCAGAAGATGCATACACATATTGACTTTGGTCACCTAAAATATCGATTTTAAGTTTGTTTTGGGCCTGTATTTTGAAAATACTCTAACACGGAGTAGGCAAGTACAGATCGCTTCTGGGACCCCAAAATATCGAATTTTGGGTGTTTTGAGCCTGAATTTTAGATAAAAACGGGTACAGAAGATGCATCCACATATCGACTTTTGGGCACCTAAAAGATTGATTTTCAGTATGTTTTGGGCCTGTATATTGAAAATACTCTAACACGGAGTAGGTATGTACAGATCGCTTCTGGGACCCCAAAATATCGAATGTTTTGGTGTTTTGGGCAAAAATTTGAGATATCGACTTTGGGCACCTAAAATATCGATTTTTAGCATGTTTTGGGCCTATATTTTGAAAATATTCTAGCACTGAGTAGGCATGTATAGATCGCTTCTGGGACCCCCAAATATCGAATTTTCGGGTGTTTTGAGCCTGAATTTGAGATATCAACGGGTACAGAAGATGCATGCACATATCGACTTTTGGGCACCTAAAATATCGATTTTGAGCATGTTTTGGGTCTGTATCTTGAAAACATTCTAACTAGGAGTAGGGATGTACAGATCGCCTCTAGGACCCAAAAATACCGAATTTTCGGGTGTTTTGAGCCTGAATTTTTGATATAAACGGGTACGGAAGATGCATGCACATATTGACTTTGCGCACCTAAAATATCGATTTTTAGCATGTTTTGGGACTGTATTTTGAAAATACTCTAACTAGGAGTAGGCATGTACAGATCGCTTCTGGGACCCAAAAATATCGAATTTTCGGGTGTTTGGAGCCTGAATTTGAGATATAAACGGGTACAGAAGATGCATGCACATATCGACTTTTGGGCACCTAAAAGATCGATTTTCAGTATGTTTAGGGCCTGTATTTTGAAAATACTCTAACACGGAGTAGGCATGTACAGTTCGCTTCTGGGACCCCAAAATATCGAATTTTCGGGTGTTTTGGGCCTGAATTTGAGATATCGACTTTAGTCCTCTAAAATATCGATTTATAGCATGTTTTGGGCCTATATTTTGAAAATATTCTAGCACTAAGTAGGCATGTACAGATCACTTCCGGGACCCCAAAATATCGAATTTTCGGGTGTTTTGAGAATGAATTTGAGATATAAACGGGTACAGAAGATGCATGCACATATCGACTTTAGACACTTAAAATATCGATTTTTAGCATGTTTTGAGCCTAAATTTTAAAAAAATTCTAGCACTGACTAGGCAAGTACAGATCGCTTCTGGGACCCCAAAATATCGAATTTTCGGGTGTTTTGAGCCTGAATTTGAGATATAAACGGGTACAGAAGATGCATCCACATTTTGACTTTTGGTCCCCTAAAAGATTGATTTTCAGTATGTTTCGGCCTTTATATTGAAAATACTCTAACACAGAGTAGGCATGTACAGATCGCTTCTGGGACCCCAAAATATCGAATTTTCGGGTGTTTTGGCCTGAATTTGAGATATCGACTTTAAACACTCATAATATCGATTTTTAGCATTTTTTGAGCCAATATTTTGAAAACATTCTATAACTGACTAGACATGTACAGATCGCTTCTGGGACCCAAAATTATCGAATTTTCAGGTGTTTTGAGGTTGAATTTGAGATATAAACGAGTGCAGAAGATGCATACACATGTAGACTTTGGGCAACTAAAATATCGATTTTCAGCATGTTTTGTGCCTCCATCTGAGTAGGCATGTACAGATCGCTTCTGGGACCCCAAAATATCGAACTTTCGGGTGTTTTGAGCCTGAATTTGAGATATAAACGGGTACAGAAGATGCATCAACATTTCGACTTTTGGGCTTCTAAAATATTGATTTTCAGTATGTTTTGGGCCTGTATATTAAAAATACTCTAACACGGAGTAGGCATGTACAGATCGCTTCTGGGACCCCAAAATATCGAATTTTCGGGTGTTTTGGGCCTGAATTTGAGATATCGGCTTTGGGCTCCTAAAATATCGATTTTTAGCATGTTTGGGCTATATTTTGTAAAATATTCTTGCACTGAGTAGGCATGTACAGATCGCTTCTGGGACCCCCAAAATTTCGAATTTTCGTGTGTTTTGAGCCTGAATTTGAGATATAAACGGGTACAGAAGATGCATGCACATATCGACTTTTGGGCACCTAAAATATCGATTTTTAGCATGTTTTGGGTCTGTATCTTGAAAAAATTCTAACTAGGACTAGGGATGTACAGATCGCTTCTAGGACCCAAAAATACCGAATTTTCGGGTGTTTTGAGCCTGAATTTGAGATATAAACGGGTACAGAAGATGCATGCACTTATTGACTTTGGGCACCTAAAATATCGATTTTCAGCATGTTTTGGGCCTGTATTTTGAAAATACTCTAACTAGGAGTAGGCATGTACAGATTGCTTCTGGGACCCAAAAATATCGAATTTTCGGGTGTTTTGAGATAAATTTGAGATATAAACGAGTATAGAAGATGCATGCACATATCGACTTTGGACACTTAAAATATCGATTTTTAGCATGTTTTGAGCCTATATTTTGAAAACATTCTATAACTGACTAGATATGTACAGATCGCTTTTGGGACCCAAAATTATCGAATTTTCGGGTGTTTTGAAGTTGAATTTGAGATATAAACGAGTGCAGAAAATGCAAACACATGTTGACTTTGGGCAACTAAAATATCGATTTTCAGCATGTTTTGTGCCTCCATCTGAGTAGGCATGTACAGATCGCTTCTGGGACTCCAAAATATCAAATTTTCGGGTGTTTTGAGCCTGAATTTGAGATATAAACGGGTACAGAAGATGCATCCACATTTCGACTTTTGGGCCCCAAAAAGATTGATTTTCAGTATGTTTTGGGCCTGTATATTGAAAATACTCTAACACGGAGTAGGCATGTACAGTTCGCTTCCGGGACCCCAAAATATCGAATTTTCGGGTGTTTTGGGCCTGAATTTGAGATATCGACTTTGGACACTTAAAATATCGATTTTTAGCATGTTTTGAGCCTATATTTTGAAAATATTCTATAACTGACAAGACATGTACAGATCGCTTCTGGGACCCAAAATTATCGAATTTTCGGGTGTTTTGAGGTTGAATTTGAGATATAAACGAGTGCAGAAGATGCATACACATGTAGACTTTGGGCAACTAAATTATCGATTTTCAGCATGTTTTGTGCCTCCATCTGAGTAGGCATGTACAGATCGCTTCTGGGACCCCAAAATATCGAATTTTCGGGTGTTTGGAGCCTGAATTTGAGATATAAACGGGTACATAAGATGCATGCACATATCGACTTTTGGGCACCTAAAAGATCGATTTCCAGTATGTTTTGGGCCTGTATTTTGAAAATACTCTAACACGGAGTAGGCATGTACAGTTCGCTTCTGGGATACCAAAATATCGAATTTTCGGGTGTTTTGGGCCTGAATTTGAGATATCGACTTTGGGCCCCTAAAATATAGATTTTTAGCATGTTTTGGGCCTATATTTTGAAAATATTCTAGCACTAAGTAGGCATGTACAGATTACTTCTGGGACCCCAAAATATCGAATTTTCGTGTGTTTTGAGGCTGAATTTAAGATAAAAACGGGTACAGATGATGCATGCACATATCGACTTTGGACACTTAAAATATCGATTTTTAGCATGTTTTGAGCCTATATTTTGAAAAATTTCTAGCACTGAGAAGGCATGTACAGATCGCTTCTGGAACCCCAAAATATCGAATTTTCGGGTGTTTTGAGGTTGAATTTGGGATATGAACGGGTACAGAAGATGCATCCACATATCGACTTTTGGGCACCTAAAAGATCGATTTCCAGTATGTTTTGGGCCTGTATTTTGAAAATACTCTAACACGGAGTAGGCATGTACAGTTCGCTTCTGGGATACCAAAATATCGAATTTTCGGGTGTTTTGGGCCTGAATTTGAGATATCGACTTTGGGCCCCTAAAATATAGATTTTTAGCATGTTTTGGGCCTATATTTTGAAAATTTTCTA